>CM044961.1:21984767-22290139 GCA_024516035.1 Bactericera cockerelli | reverse complement strand
AGTCCATGCACTATGTTGGTCAGATTGGTGAGGACCGCTGCCTTGGACACAGAGCCCAGTTTGTTCTTCACGATCTCCCCGCTCGCTGGAGACAAAAAAGATAGAATTAAAAATTAATATCCTCATGGATGTTTCTTTAATCTTTGCAACGTCCATATTGATAGATGAAATGCTCGCTGAAGACAAAAAATACAGAATTAAAATTTAATATCCTCATAGATGTTTCTTTATTCAACAATTTAGATCAATCTTTATTTACATTTTTTGACATTTTCATGTCTTTGCTCTGGCACATAACCAAAATTATGTGACGAAATTATGTAACGAAATTATGTAACGATATTATGTAACGATATTATGTAACGATATTATGTAACGATATTATGTAACGATATTATGTAACGATATTATGTAACGAAATATTGAATTGTAAAGGGAGAGAAGAGGGAAAGTGTGTGTCATGCGCACAATGGCGAAGTATTGAATTGTAGAGGGAGAGAAGAGAGAAGGTATGTGTCATGCGCACAATACGAAATTTGGTCAGTTGGGTTTTGGACCTTGAATAGTAAAGATGAAAATGTCCCAATGGTTGCAGACTCGTATGCAAGCGTTTTTGACATTTTTATATACAGATGCAGTCAAAAGGTATAATTTCTTTAATCTTTGCAACGTCCATATTGATAGATAAAATGCTCGCTGAGGACAAAAAAATACAGAATTAAAAATTAATATCCTCATAGATGTTTCTTTAATCTTTGCAACGTGCATATTGATAGATAAAATGCTCGCTGAAGACAAAAAATACAGAATTTAAATTCAATACCCTCATAGATGTTTCTTTAATCTTTGCAACGTCCACATTGATAGATAAAATGCTCGCTGAGGACCAAAAAAAAAAACAGAGTTAAAATTAAGTTAAGTGGCAAGGAAAGTAATACAGAAAATGTCAAATTATAATAATACAGAAGAAGAAATTCTTGAAGAAAATAAAATGGATTCACAACCAAACTTGGAAGAGCACAAAGAAGATAATAACACTATCGAAGAAATGGAAACAGAAGTCACACCTGTGGAAGAAGTTCTCCAACAACAAACATGAAGATGAAAGTTCTGCAACTAAACACGCATCGTTCTGTACCTGCACATGATCTGGCGGACAAAGTAGCTGTTGACAAAAAACTTGATATTTTAATAATTAGTGAGCCAAACAAAAATCTCGTTAAGAAAAACAACCCTGGAGTGTACTCGGACAAGAAATATGATGCTATCATAAAAATAATCAACCCAAATATTCGAGTCATATCTGTTGGTAGGGGAAATGGCTATGTCTGGGTGGAAATGCAGGGGCTTCAAATTTTTAGCTGCTACATTTCCCCAAATGACACACACCGAGCTTTCGTCCAGTATATTGATGGTCTGAAATCGGAAATCCAGCGCTCCACGTTCGAAAAAATACTTGTTGCTGGTGATTTCAACTCAAAGTCTCCGGAGTGGGGTTCGCCTGTGGAAGATCCTAGGGGAACGGTACTAGCTGAATGGGCCCTGGAAAGCAATATGGAAATTATAAATCGCGGCAATGAACCCACATTTGTACGAGGAAATAGTTCATCAATAGTAGACATCACGTTTAGCTCTAGATCTCTTTTTCGACGTGTGACAAATTGGCAAGTTTCTGACGAAGAAAACTTGAGTGACCATCAAAATATTTACTATGATATAGAAACAGAAACCAATATCCGACCCCACACTGATAGAGATGTCATCAAATGGAGATATGATGAAAGTAAAAAAGATATCTTCCAAAGAACGATCGAACAGCTGGTAGATCAAAACTGTGTAGAACCGCAAACTTGCATCAGTCAACTGCAAGAAGCTTGTGAAAAGACATTTGGCGCTAAGGGAAACGGACATCGCAAACCAACGTACTGGTGGAATAAGGAAATCTCTGAGCTTAGGAAAAGATGCCATAGTAAAAAAAGAAGTATGGTAAGATCAAACAAGAAAGAAAATGTTACCAACGAAGAAAAAGAGAGACTTCGTACTGAATACTATCGCTCAAAAGCAGAATTACGTTGCGCGATAAATAAATCAAAACAAGACTCGTGGGAAAAACTGTGCGACGACCTAAATAGAAACGTTTGGGGCTCGGCCTATAAAATTGCATGCAAGAAGCTCAAGCTGTTTTCAAGTCTTCCCCTTGAACTGGAAGAAAAGTTGAGAGAAGCAGAAAAGTTATTTCCTAAGCACAATGCAATAGAATGGGATGACATTGTAGTAAGTGCAGAAGAGATCCCGCAATTCACATTGGATGAAGTTGGCGAGGCGTTCTGGAAGATGAGAAATAAAAAAGCCCCCGGCCCTGATGGAATCAGCTCAGAGATCTCTAAAGCATTCTTCGAGTCCATTCCTGATTATTGCGTCAAACTTTTCAACAAAGTCCTAACAACCGGGGAATTTCCTAAAATATGGAAGCTAGGGAAACTGGTTCTCCTTGAGAAAGGTAAAAAAGATGATGAAGGACAAATGACCTACCGACCGATCTGCCTTTTAAACGTATTTGGGAAGGTGATGGAACATCTTGTAAAGAACAGATTAATTAAGGAGCTAAAAGAGAAAGGTGACCTTGCCGACTCTCAATTTGGGTTCCGAAAAGGACGATCGACTCTTGATGCAATGGATAGAGTGCTAGAAGTGGCCCGAGAGGCGAAAAGAAAGAGAAAAATATGTGCTATGGTCCTACTTGATGTGAGAAATGCCTTCAATTGTATGCCTTGGAAGGGCATAATTAATGAATTAAGGTCAAAGGGAATATCGGCATACCTTCTGAAGCTGATGTGCAGCTATTTTAAGGACAGGAAGCTGAAAATCGAGGAAAACTGCACTCTAGACCTCTCTAGCGGAGTTCCACAGGGTTCGGTAGCCGGGCCGACCCTGTGGAACATCTACTACGATCCAGTCCTTAATACAGAATTACCTCAAAACTGTAGTACACTCGCATACGCAGATGATCTGGCTATTATCATAGAGGGCGACACAAGAGAACAAATAGAAAACGATGCAAATAAATCCATAGAAATAATTTGCGAATGGATGAAAAGTGCTCAGCTGCAGGTTGCTCCACAAAAGACCGAGGTAGTCCTGTTGGTAAAAAAGAAATGCTGTAAGGAAATAACTGTAAAAGTAGAAGATATGACAATAAAATCTAAAAAAAGTGCAAAATACCTAGGGGTTATGTTCGACGAAAATTTGAAAATGAGGGAACATGTAAAGTATGTTACAACTAAAGCTGGAAGAGTGGCCGGTATGCTGAGCAGAATAATGCCGAACTTGAGAGGACCAGAAAATCCAAAGAGAAAAATCCTGGCCAGCGTCGTGTACTCTACGCTGCTATACGGAGTACCTGTGTGGGGAAGTGTGATACAATGGAAAAAGTACTTGAACCTCCTCGAACAAGTCCAAAGGAAAGTAATGCTGAGGCTCTGTAGGGCGTATCGGACATCAGCGACCGTAGCTCTGCAAGTCATATCTGGTTCCTTACCAATGGATTTAATGATAAAGATGAAATGCAGGATATATGAAATACATAAGGGACCTGAAAACATAGAAGAGAAAGAAGAGCAAATAAGGGAAATTCAAGACGAAATGATGAGAGAATGGCAGATCAAATGGGAGACGGAACAACTATCGAAAGCTAAATGGACCAAGAGACTCATCAGAGATGTAAAGACCTGGACAAACCGAAGCCACGGAGAAGTAAGCTACGAGCTGTGTCAGTTTTTAACAGGATGTGGCCATTTCAGAAAGTTTCAGCATATCATCGGGAAGGCACGAGATCCAAAATGTAAATACTGTGGACACGAGATGGACAACCCAGAGCACACAGTTTTTGAATGCGTACACTTCAAGAGCCAACGAGAAAGCTGTTTTAGAACTGTAGGAATCCTGACCCCAGACAACATCGTGGAGAAGATGCTGGAAACAAAGAGAGATTGGAATGAGATAGAGAAAATGGTGCGACATATCATCAACGAGAAAGGGAGAGACGACAGGAGAAATGTGGCACCCTAAGTTAACTACGGGAGAGCCATGGGACAACATGCCTGAAGTAATGTTCAACAAACGGTTCCGGGTATGTTGTCTCTAAAAAGGGGAGATGGGTTTTTTAGTGGGTGTAAATCCCACACTACTTATACATATAAGTGTCTTTTAAAGATTTTTCCCCTATCTCTCCACACAAAAAAAAAAAAAAAAAAAAAAAAAAAAAAAAAAAAAAAAAAAAGTTAAGTGGCAGAGAATGCCTAAGGCATTAACTTCGCCCCGGGTTACAAAACAATTGTAATTAAAAATTAACATTGATCTTTATTATTATTATTATTTTTGTACATATTTCTAAGTTTTTTTAAATTATTGTTATCCTTGTTGATGATTGTTTTGTAAAAATAAATAAAGTGTAAAAAAAAAAAAAAAAATTAATATCCTCATAGATGTTTCTTTAATCTATGCAACGTCCATATTGATATGTAGATAAAATGCTCGCACAGAATTAAAATTTAATTTCTTTAATCTATGCAACGTCCACATTGATAGATAAAATACTCGCTGAGGACCAAAAAAAAAAAAAAAAAAAATACAGAATTAAAATTTAATATTCTTATAGATGTTTCTTTGATCCATGCAACGTCCATATTGATAGATAAAATGAAAATATCATTTACACTTCACTCTTTTTTCTATAGGGCGTTCTTCACACCTCGGCTGAGGTGTTTGATAACCTGTGAAGTGTAAGAGATACATAAATCCATTTTTTGTGTAAATAACTAAAATATAAACACACATAAACCGACTTCAGTAGCTTGATCAGTAAGGCGGCGGACTTGTAACCTGGAGGTCGGTGGTTCAAGTCCTGGTTTCAGCGTACATTTAGTAATGTGAGTTTGAGTAGTTGTGATATCACGAAAGTGATCAACACAAGTATGATAACATAATTATATTTTATTTATAAGCACACATACAGGTATAGAACAGAAGGGTCAGAAGGTTTTATACCTATTAAATAGTGTTCACTTGTTGACTAATTTAAATTAGATAAAAGTCTTCTTGAAAAAGAATTTAAGGAGAAGCATATTTCAACGCTGTATTGCAAACTCATAAAACAAAAAACAATATATGTATTTCAACTTGATTTTAAAAAGAGTCCAAAAGCCTTTAGTCTCCACAGGATTCCAGGAAGAGATAAGAAGTACAGCTAATTCCGTATCATTAATTAGAGCCTAATTAGACTTAAGTCCATAACTTCTTATCAAAGCTCATTAAGGAGTGATCGATTGTTACCACGGTAACGGTTTCTCAGGACATGAGTCAATTTCTTTTCTTCTGCAATTCGTAGAAGTCTCCACAATGAAGGAGTGACTGAGTGTGTGTGTGTGTGTGTGTGTGTGTGTGTGTGTGTGTGTGTGAGAGAGAGAGAGAGAGAGAGAGAGAGAGAAGCTCTATCGATAAGGCGGCAGACTCGTTACCCGAGGTCGGTGGTTCGAGTACCGAATTTAGGAAAGGTTTAGAAAAGCAGGTTCAAGTAATTGTGATACCACATCGTAATTAACCCTAACATGATAAAAAAAAATAACTGCCCAAGGGTATATGAGTATAATGGCTAACTACCTAAAATAACAAAATTTCTTTGCACGACCGCTATAACTGGAGTCGGTAGTAAATTTTTTGATCTATACTAGATTCTATGCAAGAAGAGATATACATTAATAAAATTATCATCGGTCTTCATCTTGCAAGAAGGCTACATTCTGCATTCTGCATCTTACAGTTACACATCTTCCATGCTTCACACTGACGTTGTGTTAATTGAATGATCACTATAATTCAATCAACTAATTAGAAGCAACAGTTAGTTACTGGACTGTGTAAAGACTGTGGAACAAGTGGTAAGAGATCACATGGGAAAACATCTGGTGTTTCAGGGGAACGCCAAGAATTACAAGTAACTGAAGAAAAAAAAAATGTGTGTTTTTGTGTTATTATATCACAATTTTAGTGGGAGGAGCAGAATTATGGGACTTCACCGTACCTTTGTTATCGTAATATCAGTAACTGCATTTTAAAATCTCAAGAGTAACTGCATTTCCAAACTCAATAGAATAATGCACCAGCTACGATGACACATTGCATACACCAGGTGCTCGTTCCAAAAAGATTTCTCTCTCATAATCCTCAAATCTCTTTCAATCGTCGTAGTTCGTTCGAATAGCCAAATCAGAGTGTGTTGTTTACCCAAATAACCCAATCAAAATGCATTTGAAAGGGACATTAGAGACATAATATATGAGAGAGAAAGAGGCCACCTTCTTGATGCTGCTCGCTCTTCCTATTTAAAACCCTTGCTGGATATTCCCCAATAAGCTAATGTCCTACCTATGGTAAAGAGTTGGGTGGAAGAGATTGCTACAGGCAATAACCCCGCCCTTTAGGTAGGACATTAGTGTTATTTTCTTTTTTACTTTTTTATTTTGTCATTTGTTCTTTTTTTTAATTTTATACTGTTAATATTGTACTTTGTCCTCCTAATAAAGCATACTATAATAATAAGCTAGTTTAGGTTAATGTGGCTAGCTGATGGTTAGAAAGATTAAAGACTACATGGAGACTACAATCCATCCCCGTTTCGAATGTTAAACAGACGTAAAGCATAAGAAATTAAAATACACCTGAACTGAACCCACAACGTTCGCATCACTACTCCACAGTAGCCATACACCACCACACCGGTGCATATCTTCTCGCAACTCATCACAATTATGCATGCCGACTTCACACACATTTCCGCTACTTTACATTACAGTTATGTCAGAACCGCACAGATCAAAATCTACCTGATAGGTACTTTCTGCATGACAGTTACAGTTTACTGTCAAAACAACATAGGTCACACAGCTGGTCACACTCTACTGTACAGTAAAGTGTCTACGACATAACATTTTTATGTGAGATTTTTATATTTATATTTTTTAAAGAAGTATTTATTTAACTTTAGAATTTTATCGTGGAACAACGTAGGATACAATCTGCTTTTATTTACCGTAAAGTTCAAGACAACAATATCTCCTTTAAATCTTTAAACTTTAAATCCGTAAATATATTGTGGATTTAAATTTTACATGGCAGGTTGACAGGGAATATAAAACTTGAGACATGTAATTTTTTGCTGGCAGACAAGAAGGATAAGCTGTGGATAAAAATACATGAATAAAATAACAGCTTAGTTTGCTGGTAACGTTCCGACCTTTGAAGCTCTAGGTTGCTGGTTCGTTTAGGACGGGGAGAATATTCCTAAAAATCTCAACAGTTGTTTGGTCGAAATAATTATACACTGCCCCTAAAAAGACTGACTCTCTTTTCAAATTGTCTACTAGAACAAATGCTTTTGATTTCTTCGAATTTGATTTTGTATGTGTGTGTGCCAAGGAGCGAGGAAGGGAGGGAGGAGGAAAACAGTAGCGCGTGAATAAATAACAGATTGATTTCCAAGAAAGGTCTGATAACGAAATAATAATATCAGTATTATTGAGGTATAACACATCACATCATCATCACAAGTAAAGGAACAACTCAAAGGAGCAACAATCATTACAACCTTTTATAAAAACATCACAAGCAAAATTTGAAGCATACCTAAATACTTTTATTTGTTTTTTTCAATATAACTCGATTTTATCACATTTTCATATGGGTAATTTTCTCGAGAAATCATATTAAATTTGTAATCAGACCCATAAACCACACGGTTCAAATTTCTCGAAAATTATTAAAATATTTGGGAATTTTAGTGACAGGTATTCCTCTGAGGGGACAGTGGGGAGAAGCTCTCGCAATAATGGAGGAAACTTCATTTTTTTGCTTTGAACACATTATTCATTTTCACGATTTCTATCAACTGACACAGTATGAATATTGAAATTTATTTCTACTGTTGGTTGTTGAATATTTACCTTTCAGAATTTTCGTGATTGATCGGTCGAACTCGTTGAAATTATTGATCAGCAAATGATTGACTTCCTAGAAATGAAAAACAAAAACAGCAAAATACATGAGTCATACATACATGAGTTCAAGTGATGCAAAGTACATACAGTGGAACCTGCTGGATATAAGAGAACTATAGGGACCGGATTTTTTTTCCTCTTATATCCGAGTTTTTCTTACAAGGAGGTTATTTTTCAGCATAGAAAGATAAATTAGAAGCGGAAATTCTTCTCTTATATCCAGGTTTCTGTAATATTCTTTTCTCTTATGTCCAGATTTCTCTAATATTCTTTTCTCTTATATCCAGGTTCGACTGTACTAGGCTAATAATGTCAAAATGGTTGTATGTACTGAATTTGAAACTTGAAAATAAGATTCGTTTACATTTCGTTCCTTTTTTTGACACCTGTGATTATTGTGTTTTAAACTTATTAAAAAGTTGTCCGGCCTCTGACGCCCACCATTCATTTTCTTGACATTTCCAAACTGACGAAATTCACTGACGATTTCAGATTTTTCCGTATGTTAGGCACACTGTCAAAACAATAAAATAATGAATGCATGTTAGGAGAAGCTCAACTATTTACATATTGTCAAGTGGTTTGCGCGCTTGTCTATTTCAGATACAATTTGACCACATAATAATGACATGGCACCAAAACAACTTACAGATATTCAAGTCCCATTCGGATTGTTTTAAGTATGGTTTATTATTTAAAAAATCCTTTTTATTATAATTAAAACAAAGTAAATTATAATCCATCCTAAATTATAGTCTGGCAGTATCAATATGTAATTATTATCAGTGAATTTTCAAGTTTTATCGCCATTCATTTTCATTGCAGGACAACAGAAAATCGATCATTAAGTCTCTTCAGTATTAGCATAGTCTCGATAAGTAAATGAATGATAGTACGTGGTATTTACGTAATCAGTACATCAAGGAAATACCTCGATCGATCTGATTCACATAGGAAAAACCTGATCATATATCACGTAATATTCGATGACTTGGATCTGAAAATAATTGCAATTTTTAATGGGCAAGTTTTTTTTATCGCCAAGGAATGAATGAAAAGACCATTAAAACAAGGAACTGCATTGTTCGTTATTCCGGGTTCAATAGGTAATAAAACACTTGTAGAACCAATCAATGATAATGACAATTTTATGGCACAAGTTGTGTCAACACAAGTCTTATTGCATTATTGTTACTTCCAAGTACTATCGAAAAATATGGAATATTGATAGGTTTTTTCTGGTCAATTTTTTTTTATAATTTAATTATTTTGTTCCAAAACTTTACATAATAATTTAATTTTACAATTAGAAACTATTTTTATAGTATACCACAGTAACAAAACCAGATCATAAAATCCTACATAATTTTTTGTGAAGATGCCCTTTGAGTGCAAATTGAAAAGCCTAGTTATTATTTAATAAAATAGCGAAAAAATTACTGCCTAGACAAAACCGTACCCACCAATCAAACCTAAAGACTAGGTCAGGATTCAACCAGGACTCACCACTTTGGTGTTGTTCACGTAGAGATCCACATCGGACAGGCTTGTCCGCAGCTCCCGGCCCAAATTGTGTGCACCCTCCTCTAGATTCTCATTCGTCACGAATGCACACACCACACCAAACCTGAAAGACAGACAATATTATTGGAAAGGGTTCTTGATCTTATTCTTAACGAGCTAAAACAGGCACTTCGTCGCGTTTGAGGTTTTTGCCCGTGGCTGGATTCCTATTTAGAACTTTTAAAAAGCCATAGTACTTCGTACGCTCTTGCTGTTCATCAACACTGCACCGTCATGATCTAAATTTTCAACACGCTCACACTCAGTCAAACTTGTTGATCAACACCGGTGGGGACGTGGCTGAAAGGACTTTCATCTCTCGATTTGTCCGCTTATATTATCATACCGAAGTTGATATACATATCGTCGTCCCAAACACGAAGTGGCGTATCTTCAAAATACAAACTTTAGTAGCGTAAATCGAGATACGTCAGCTCGTTCTTTGAAAGAAATATTCGAAACAATATACGCCAAAATTAAATACTCATAAAATTGGAACGCTTGAGATAGAGATACGCCACTTCGTGAGGTGATAAAAACCATGATTAGAACTAGATACGCCAAAAATCTCAAATGTCCATTTTTTTGAGATACGCCACTTCGTGTTTGGGACGACGATATGTACTATACTAAATTATAGACAAAAAAGTTCAATTTCAGCAGAAATATTTGGACGGTAGTCTTGATAAACATCCACTACCTGGATGTTTATAAAGACTTCGTACCCCTTAACTATTATAGGGGAAAAACTAAATTTTCGTCTCTATGAGGGGTTTTCCTTGAAATTAGCATAATAATTAATAAAATATCTTGAAAACACCACAGACTTTATTTATTATAGCCTGAAAATAATTCGCATTATTTTTTCTGTTTGAAATTAAAAACTCGAGGTTTTTGTACCTATTGTACCTAATATTTCATTTTGTTTATTAATTTAACATTTCTTTTCAATGTAACATGCTTGTGCTGATAGGTAGTCAAATTTGTGCTGGGTAATAATATTATTGGTATTCTTATTTTGGGCTAGGTATTTCATTCGACTTTGTGATTTTGGGCTAGGAACATCTTGGACATGATTTTGAGGTGATCGGGTACCAATACATCTTGTCATTGGGTTTCGGGCTGGGATGTCGCTTTCTGGTCTCTTTTTTTTTCTGCCACATTCTTGAAACTTGCTGATTTGTTGTAAGTGAATGTATGTATATTTTGAGTATGTGTTTATTGAGTGGTAACTTGAAATTTTCGAAAGGAAAGGAACTTGAAAAGAACGAGAAACATGGAACAAAGGAACAGTAACGGAGAAGAAAGTCATGAAAATATTGATGTAGGAACAGAAATGAAAAATTAACAAAGAAGATTGAAACAGGAACGCAACAAGAACAGATATGAAGAACTTGAACCGAAGACTGTAGAAATTTGGAAACAACTAATTTTTATGTGAGTGTGTAATATTTAATAGTGTGTAGCAAATTGTAAATTTTGAATGAATGATTTTATGTTATGAAAATATGCAGTTAAATTTTGTTAAAAACTCAAGTGACGAACTGGCTGTTTTTTTACCAAAATGTTTAAAATGTCGCTGGCATGTTTCTATTCTTTTCTCATGTTTTGGAGTTCGAAGTCCTTTTTAACTGATAAGGTCACATCAATATGTCTAGAAACTTACTGACCTGTGACCTGCATTAACTTCACCCAGCCTGGGATGGGCGGGGAATTGCAAATTTCCTTTGATGTTTACATATATGCAAAAATTATCAATAATAATAATAATTTGTTTTTCGAAAAACCCTTTCGGGGGTGCTTCACACCTTCGAGAGGAGAAACCTAGAGATAATAATAATTCAGTCGATCCTGGATATAAGAGAACTCAAAAGACCGGATTTTTATTTCTCTAATATTCAGTTTTCTCTTATCAAGAGGTTCTTTCCCCTTATATTATTTTTATTAGGTAAGACAAAATTATACACTATACAATGAAATTATAAAGAAAAAATTAATAGATTGAACAAAGAAACAAGAACAAAAAAGAGAATAAAGCTAATGTCCTACCTAAAGGGCGGGGTTATTCCCTGTGGTAATCTCTTCCACACAACCTTTTATAGAGAGGTTTTGACCTGGAAATTGTTCTCTTACATCCAGGTTCGACTGTAATATAATATAAATAAAGCAAGAGACCGAGACAATACTTTGGTTTGGGTGGAAGAGATTGCCTAAGGCAATAACCCCGCCCTTTAGTTAGGACATATATTATGTATATATTTATTTATTTTTTCTTTATTTTTTTCTTCTGTTATATTGTATATTGTATTTTCATTTGTAATTATTTGTATTGTATATGTCCTGTTACCTAATAAAGTGTAAATAAATAAATAAAATAAATAAATACTCACGAGACGAGCACCGTGAGCGCGCACAGCAGACTCCCGTAGATGTGTCGGCGACAAAAGTCGTACCGCTTGTCGAACGGCTGCGTGCGGGCCGAACACCGGCCGGTGCAGCGGCAGCAGCAGAACAGGAGGCCGGCCAGAGGCAGCAGGAGGCCGAGCAGGGCCACGGTGAGCAACACGGCCAGCGTGGGGCCGTAGTGGCGATAGTAGACGGCCCACTCCGTGCGAACGTCGGCCAGCTGGATCGTGTTGCCGTCGACCACTTGTAGGAAACCTGGGGACACGGAGGCGGGACGGGAGAGGGTTAATATAGTGGTTACAGATTCTTTACATGTACATGGGCTTGAATGGGCTGTCTGTCCCGGTAGCTCAGTGGTAAAGGCGGCACTCTGTGAATCCAGAGATTCCAGAAGTCGTGGGTTCGAAACCCAGCCGGGACATGACAAGTTATCCTCCCATTTGGGATTTTTACCACATAATAATGTGTCTCTTGAGCTTACTGCTGGAATAATAGGACTTTAACTGTCCTATTCGGGCAGTATAAATAAGGCGATATTATTATTATTATTGTATTGGTTTGTCCACTAGGATTGAATAGGCTGTACTGTATTGTAAAAAAAGGAATGGGATATAATTTGTATAAAATCTTTTATTTTACACTATCCAAACCAGGTCGAGTGTGTGACCAACATATTAGAGTTCTTACATGCCGATAACATCTATAGCTTGAATTAGTGATTTTCGGATTCTTCAATATGGACTACGTGGTTGAATACTGAATAATGACACGTACATTGATAGAGCTGAAATATCTTAAATCGAAATTCTTAATCGACGAGTTCTAAAAAACGCATGATGATTGATTCTATCCCCGACATTGATCAATGGCAGCGGATGTTAGTCATATAGTTACCACCAGAGAGTCGGTGGTTCGAGTACCCAAATTTAATGAATTTCAGTGAGGCGAGTTCATGTTTCATAGTATAATAATTCCGTGTCCGTGAGGTAGGTATCGACTATTGATACCTAAATCACGGTGGTGAGAGGATTATATAGACGCCCAGATCCAATTTCTAGGCTCCTTTCATGTCCTTACTTCTCATATGTTTCATAGTCAGTTACTCATTTGATAGAAAAGTTACAAAACTGACACTATGGTTAAACTAAACAACCCTGGTTTAGTCAGTTGTGATTGCGAGATCAAGGACTTGAATAAAATCCGGATTTCTGAGCCACCTTGTAGATAGATCCTGATTCCCGATACATAATCCCACTTCCTTATTACCAGTCCAGGCGACTATTCACTACGTCAAGGCACAAGGGGACTCCTAGGTTAGGACACATCGGGCGGAACAACACAAACATTGGAGCTCTGAACTTACCTCTCTAATCCTGTAGTGGTTTAAAACCGATTAGCATTGACTTACTCGGTCATAAAGTCATAATTCAATGCGCTGTTAGGTGAGTTGATTATACAGGGTGCCCATTTGCATTAGATTTACAAGTTCTATTTGCGTGAGGTCGCGTCTACAGAGGGAGCGTTAAGCGTCGAATTATAAGTAGACATTACTTCTTTTTTTGACGCTTAACGTCTCTCTAACATCTAGGTCATTGGAGACGGGGTTTTAACCTCCATTCGCTGGACACTCACCTACCCACATCAGCCTCATTTAACCTGGGCTGGGCCGCTAAGAGGCAGCATCAAAATGGTTCGAATTCGAATGGTCACCCATTTAAGTCCTAACCTCGCTGAACTTCAGTGACTCATCGAGAACTAGTAGCGTCAAAATAATATCTACGATGGCTAGGCTTTTTTAATGAATATCTTAATCTTAATATCTTCATCTAATCCTTGGTTTTTGCATATTGTAAAACTTGCATTTTTCAATAACGAGGAGCTAGATATCAAAACATTGATGGCCTTTACAGGAGGAACTGCTTGTCTAGAGCCGACAATCTAAATAAAGCCTCTACCTAATCTTTAAAGCATACAATAACTTACTTCACTCACATCTTAATTCCTGAACAATGTCTAGGATTAGAAACATAATCTTAGCTCCTAATATTCTGAACCCTACACCTAGCAGTATGACTATGTACGAGTGTGTGTTGGAAGATAAGCAAAGAGGTTATAACCTTCTAGAAACAGTTTACGCATGAGGTGTTTTCTTAATTGTTATAATTTTTAATTTATTTATTACTTGAACAAAGTACGTAAATTAAAATATACTACCATGTATGTGAGAATCCTATTACTACTGAACTTCAGAGTTGCTTACATCATCTTTATTAATATTATTCACACCGGGATTCATTTTCTTCTGTTTAACCTTGTGTACTATAATTATTATTGACTAGGTAAGAGGGCAAAACATGGCGAGAGAAAGCAGTTTAAACTTTGTAAACGACGAAAGTTTCAAAACATCAGCCCAAGAACAAATTTTGTTATTTTTTATGACATGTCATCCATATAAATTATGTCCAGAATCACATTAGGGTCATTAGGTACAAACAGGTAATAGAAAGTGAAAACAAATAACTTCCGCAGGGATAGAACACGGGTCATGCGATGCGTGGCTCTGTGTGACCAGTGCTCAACCGAGCAACATCAAACTTGAAAGCTCCTGCAATTTAAAATTAGAAACTAAAATTTTATTAAAATTGGTCTTTTTAAGTTCTTTTGATTGATTTTTACTGTTCCTTTTAAATGTTATGTAAAGCAAAAAGCTATGTTAAACTATATTTTACAAGGAAACCCCTAATTCCAAAATTTTAACTTTGATTTTTCAACACTATGTCACAAAAACCGTCCACATCCGGTGATAGATTGTTTGATGGAAATAATCAAGAACAAAATTTCCCAGCATCATCAAGATTGGAAAACCAATGTTCCGGTAATACAAATATGAGTATACCAAGTTATGAAAACTCCAGTCAAATTTCAACTCAAGATTGTGACATCCTTTTGCGAACTTGCCCCCATTGCAGAAAAATTTGTAAAAACTCAAAAGGAGTTAAAATACATATTAGCTCAGCTCATCGTGACATTTCGACACCCTCTGTTGTAAGAGATGATGCAATCATAACAATCGATATTGATGAGTCATTAAGATCGTATTCCACCATAGAACAAGCATACAATGCTCCACTTATAAAGGTCGACAGTGATTCAAATACAGGCTGGAATCAAAGATGGAAACAAATATGCGACCTTCGCGGTAAGCAATATGATCTTCCTAATGGAACCATATCCCGACAATTTGTCTACAGGGTGGACCAAAAAAAACGTTTACACCCGTTAATGGTAGATTACTGACGACATTTCCAGGCCGGATCTGCAATCCGTTTTTTCGGATTCGCCTTCGTAACTGCACAAAGTGATTTTTTGCAACTTTCCGAAAAAGTCCGACTTTGGCTTATTTTTCAGGTCAGTACTTTTTTCCTGTTTAAGATGAGTTGATTCTGAACAATTTTGCAGAAAGCCAACAA
This sequence comes from Bactericera cockerelli, assembly GCA_024516035.1. NCBI lineage: Eukaryota > Metazoa > Arthropoda > Insecta > Hemiptera > Triozidae > Bactericera > Bactericera cockerelli. The sequence continues at coordinate 22,274,649 of CM044961.1, read as the reverse complement.
AATTTCGATGTTTCTAGCTACACTACTTTGTTTTTTACGATTTGGTTTGTCATATTTTTTTACATCTGAACAGAAAAAAACACCCAAAAAAACTTTTTTACTAAATAAAACACTCGACATTTGTCCGAACAAATTTTGGCACAGACATGGGCAAGTTTGATAAAAGTTGGCGCCCGCCCCGAGGATGCTAAAAAATAATTTTACGATTTTTTATCACGTGATCTTCTGGGAAAAATTATTAGATGTTTGCCAAAAACTCTTCAAAAATCCTAAGAGTTTTCTAGCTGTAGACTGTGTAAGGGCGTCTTGTATTGTTTACAAAAATTGTTTACATTCCTTTTTTTGAATACCGCGGTCTCACATGCCTTCATCAGCCAGTTTAGGAAAATTAAAATGATAAATTTCGTGCCTCTCAGAGTGTCAGTGGTGTTAGCTAGATGTGGTAGTGCTAAGAGTGTTAGTCGCATGACCGAGGTTCAATTCTCGACGGTCAATATTATTTTAACAAAAAATTCTGATGGAATATTTTATTCATACCTGTATCTGACCTGTTGTAACAACAACAACTTATGGTTTTTTTTGGGCGTAATACCATCTGTAAATTGAGTTATATCAGATACCATTGGTATCACAATACAAATAATTATTATTCATGTAAGCCCCTGAGAGACTGCCTTGATAATGTAAGGATGGTTTTTCTTATGCTTCCCTACGAGAGAAAAAAAAACTAGCGAATTTTCCAAACGAAAATAGAGTTTATGAGATAAATCCAGGTAAATATGTAGGTAGGTTCTTCTATCATAAACAATGCTAATTAAATAACAAATATTTACCGATTGCCAACCCTTAATAGAAGTCTTGAAAATAACAAGATAATATTTTGTAAAATTAATAAACTTTTGCAGTCTTCATTATGTTTTATACTATTTTGATATAAACAAAAAGGTATTTAAAAAAACATTTTGTGTTAGTATGTTCAATGAGAAACGATTAGACGCGCACGATTAGCTCAGTGGTAAGCTAGTCCACCCGGTCCGAACGCCAGAGCCAGCAAAAAATTCATGACTACAAAATAAAAAAGACTGTTGCCATTTTTTATTTGGCCATAGTACACACTATGGATTCTCTTCACACAAATTTTTGAAACCAATGGTGACTTTAGTACCTTAGTTCTAACTCAGAACTGTCCCTCTACCTTCTTGCCTTTCTCTCTCTCTCTCTCTCTCTCTTTCGCTCTCTGCCCCTCTCTCTCTCTCTCCCTTCTCAACTCCCTCAGAGGAACTGTTGGAAGTGGTGTCCACCTTCCTGGATGCAAAGGTTGAACCTCTTCATCATGTTCCGTCGAATGTTGCAGAAGATTCCAGGTTTTTCTGTCAGGTCATCGAATGCCAACAGGATTCTTGCTACCAGATTTCGTAAACTATGTTTTTCACGTGATCCCAAATGTTCCTGTTGGCAACTCCATATTATGCTAAATGCGTATCTGCCATTATTTTCAGCAACCGAATTATAATAATGTAACTTGTACTAAAAAAAACTCAAGAAGTTTAAAGATAATATTTCATAGAATGCAGAAAAATATGCTTGAAAACTATTATAATAATGTAACTTGTACTAAAAAAAACTCAAGAAGTTTAAAGATAATATTTCATAGAATGCAGAAAAATATGCTTGAAAACTATCATCGAGAAACAAACAATCATTCATTTGACTGGCCTTTAATTAATTCCAAGGAAAATAATTATCAGACGTAAATAGCTAATTACTCTTTGAGTACAAGACGACCCTACACGGTCAACACTTTTAAGATTTTGAACATCATTTTTTGAGACTTACCTGGTTTGTTTACCCAGAAGATCACGTGATAAAAAATCGTAAAATTATTTTTTAGCATCCTTGGGTTGGCCGCCAACTTTTATCAAACTTGCCCATGTCTGTGCCAAAATTTGCTCGGGCAAAACTTGAGTGTTTCAAAGTGTAAAAAATTTACATGAGAATTTTTTTTCTATTCAGGTGTCAAAAAAGATGCCAAACCAAACCGTAAAAAACAAAGTAGTGTAGCTAGAAACATCGAAATTTTGTTGGCTTTCTGCGGAAATGTTCAGAATCAACTCATCTTAAACAGGAAAAAAGTTCTGACCTGAAGAATAAGCCAAAGTCGGACTTTTTCAGAAAGTTGCAAAAAATAACTTTGTGCAGTTATAAAGGCGAATCCGAAAAAACGGATTGCAGATCCGTCCTAGAAATGTCGTCAGTAATCTACCATTAACGGGTGTAAACGTTTTTTTTGGTCCACCCTGTATATGTTAGCTGAAGAGATCGAAGGTCTTGTTAAAAATAAATTTCAATCTGACAGATTATTAGTGTTTATTGCAGTCATTTTACAAAGAAACAAAATTATTAAACAAGCTAAAGATGTTCGGAACCTTATTGCTCGCCGATTGAATTTATGGAAAACAAATGAGTTCGATATCTTAATCAAAGAAGCTTTATGTTCAGATAAACATTTGAAAAATCACAGCAATCAAAATACAACAGATAAGTTCAAAGTTTTCAGTCGCCTGATGTTGCGTGGAAAAGTTCGAAATGCAGTAAGATGGTTAACTGATAACGGATCAAGTTCAATACTTAGTCCAACTGATGAAGTAAATTCTTCTTTAAAGACAGTTCTTGATGTGTTGAAAGAGAAACATCCAGACGCAATACAACCTGATGCCTCATTATTTCAACTACCAGAACACATAGCCGAACTTCCTATCCTCCATCATGTTGATATTACAAATGGCATTGTAGAGAAAGTTGCGAGAAAAATCCATGGTGGTGGAGGTCCAGGGGGGTCCAACGCAGAACAATGGACCGACTTCCTATTGCGTTTTGGACAAGCAAGTTCACGACTTCGCGATGCTATAGCATCACTGTGCATGAAACTGAATAACGAAACAGTCCCTTGGAAAATGATTAGTTCACTTATGTCCAGCCGTCTTATAGCATTGGATAAATGCCCAGGTGTGAGACCGATTGGTATTGGAGAATGTCTTCGTAGAATCTTGTCAAAATGCATGATTGAAACAACAGGTGATGATGTCACAGAGGCATGTGGCAAATCACAGCTTTGCAGTGGTCTCAAGGGAGGAATTGAAGGAGCTGTGCATGCGATGTCTGATGCTTTTAACAATAACTGTTTCCCCAACTCAAATTGGGGCCTTCTCCTTGTAGATGCGAATAATGGATTCAATGCTATTAATAGACAATTGGCACTATGGCAAGCCCGAATATACTGGCAAAGATGTGCAAGATTTTTATACAATACATACAGAGGCCAACCAAAACTAATTATCAGAGACACTGAAGAATGTTTATACAGCAAAGAAGGAGTAATTCAAGGGGATCCATTGGCAATGCCTCTCTATGCCTTAGCAACTCTACCACTTATAAAGTCTTTAGATAAACATAAAGAAATAATACAATGTTGGTACGCCGATGATGCCTCCGCACAAGGTTCTTTCGAAGACTTGAAAAAATGGTGGACCGACATAAACTTGAATGGTCCCAGATTTGGCTATTTTCCCCAAGGCGAAAAATCTTTTTTGGTCGTATCCGAAGAAGATAAAAAAAATGCGGCTGCCATATTCATGAATACTGGTGTAAAAATTGTAACTGGACAACGATTTCTTGGATCATTCATTGGTAATGAAAATGAACGAAAAATTTATACAGAAAAGAAAATAAAAGACTGGTCATCAACAATACAAAAGCTGACAGCAGTGTGCAAAGCACATCCACACGAAGCTTATACTGCCCTCAATAAATCAATTAAATTCCAATGGACTTATTTCCAAAGAGTTTTAGGGGAAATAGACGATCATTTTACACCTTTGCATGACATTTTGAAATCCCAATTCATACCAACTCTTTTTGATGGAACAATCACTGATGATGAATGTACAATTTTTACTCTGCCGGTGAATAAAGGTGGTTTAGCAATACCAGATCCTTCTACTCACGCGAAATTGAATTATGAAACATCAAAAGAATGCTCAAAAGTTTTATCAGAGGCAATATCGCACAATAAAGATTTCAATTTACATGACCATTTAAAAAACATGAAAGATATTAAGAAAACGGGAAGACAAAAGAAAGAAGAAATAGACAGCGAGATCTTATCAAATACAGTACTGAAGTTTGAACCAGCTAAGAGAAGAGCAATTGAGAGATCTATTGTGAAGATTACCAAATCCAAAACATCAAGTTGGCTCTCAGTTTTACCAATAGAAAGAGACCATTTTAATCTATCACCCGGGGAGTTCCGTGATGCCCTAGCAATAAGGTATCATAGACAACCTCCTAAGATGCCAACCTCCTGTGATGGATGTGGCGATAGAGAGTTCACGTTGGATCATGCTCTCTGTTGCAAATCTGGTGGTCTAGTGACAAGGCGGCATAATGAGATGCGTGACTTGATGGGCGAATTGTGTGAAAGTGCTTGGGGAAATGCTGTCAAGGAGCCCATCATTTCAGAAGAAGGCGAGGGATTACGGGGAGATATTGCAGTGCGTGGTGTCTGGGAGGCACAGAGGGAGGCGTTGCTAGATATTCGTGTCGTTGACACAGACGCTCCTTCTTATGTCTCTCGGTCCGTGTTGTCTGTATTAAGAAGCGCCGAAGAAGAAAAAAAGAAGAAATATCTACCAGCGTGTGAACTGCGTCGAGCCACGTTTACGCCCCTAGTCTGCTCAGTAGATGGAGTGCTTGCCCCTCAATTTCAAGCATTTATCACAACACTAACTGAAAGGCTAGCTGATAAATGGAAGAAAAGCTATGCAATCCTCTTAGGATGGGTAAGAGCCAAAATTTCAATTGCTGCGCAGCGTGCAGCGAGTATGTGCATAAGAAGAGCAAGGAGAAGATGGAGGAGTGGAGAGTCGTTGTTGGGGTATGAAGATGGGATTGATCATTGGAAAAGAGAGTAGTGACAGCGAAGAAAATATTTTAATTGAACGTTTTTAAATAAAGTTATTTGATTTCATATCAAATAAAAAAAAAAAAGTGCTCAACTAGATTCTAATTTTCTAATAACCACACCCCAGAGTGGAAAGCTGCCTGACGAATTTTCAAGTACTTACGTAAAGGTATGATGTTAACATTTACAAAATTCTAACATTAAAATAATTAGCAAGTTAACCTTTGATGCCATTTTTTTGGCATTGGTAGGCAAGGCCATAGCATACAGCCAAACCTTTGCCATAATTATCATTTTGTTGATGAAACTAAGAGGTAACTTGTAATGAGCTGATGACGAACACTAAATCGATGAGAATGCCGTTGGCATTAGCACCGCCCTTGATCAAGTTTTGTTCTATTAATCTCATTTTCTATGTTTTGTATATATTCTATGTAAATAAAACTTGATCCAATACGAGTATGTTTTAATAAAATTGATCTCATAAGTTCTGATAGTGACAACCACACAACAGTATTTTTTTCTCGTAAGAAATACGAAAAAAAATCATTTTTTATATGCAAAACCGTAATAAATTTCTAGATTTTATTGCGGTTTTGCGGGTACAAGTTGTTATCAAGTATCCGAAACTTCGAAAATTATACGGAAATTTTCTAGAATTTTGAATTCAAGAATTAAAAAAAAGAACTAACTAATAATATTAATACTATTTTTTGGCAACAATGCACATCAGCGCCAAAAACGAAATTAATTTCAAGACATATACAGTATGTTTCAGAAAAGGTGGCCACCCCCTCGTAACTTTTGAACGCGACGGAATTTTTCAATTCTGTAAAGTCCTAAGTATAGGAAGTGGCCTATGGCCCATCCTGTGGTCATATTTATTTTTGGCCCCGGTCGGCCCTTCCGGCTTTTAGGCCATATTTTTTCATTTTTCTCGAGAATTTTAAATAGAATGCTATATTTTTTATTCCTGTTCATTAAAGTCCAAGTTAGGTTGAGTATAATGAGCTTTTAAAATTTTCAAAAACCTTATCAGGGGCGGAGCTAGTAGGGTGCAAGTTTCAAAACTGTTACACGCTGTATTTCAGCGTTAGTTAGATTTTTTAGTACTTGTTTTACTTACTTAGGTTCAAAATATTGTTTTACACCATATGAAATCAAAAAAATATTCTTGTTTACTTCTAATCAGGGTCATAGTAAGGTTTTTGTAAAAGTACTTTTTTTCTCACGTCAGTTTTTCCGTAAATTAATGGTGTTCTCGAAATTGGCATTTTTAGAGGTGAAAGTCTGCAGTGACATATGTTTTTTATGCTTGAAATCGAAAGAAAACTTAACGGAGAAGCGATTAAGATCATAAAAAAAGCCATTTAACCTGCTAGTTTTTTCACGACAGTGTCCGGTAAAGTGGGTGAATTTCGTATGGGATTTTATTTGTTGAGGAAAAACAATTGGCATAGAAAATAAATAATATCTAATAAGGGAATAATACTTCAATAAACATAACTAAATGCGAATATAAATGAAGTTTATTTCTTCTAAATCAGTGCCGGATATATTTTTTTTTCTCTCTCTCTCTCTCTCTCTCTTCTCCTCTTTAAAATAATTAAATTGGTTTAATTTTCACCCTCAAGAGTTTGGTACTTGACCTGGTATTTTTTTCTCTTAAATTTCGAGATAATTGGATTTTTATTTAGAGACCTGGTATTCATTTCTAGCAACACCAGTATGATTTTTTTTTTCAATTTGGTTTTAATATCGCGTTTCAACTGCATGGTCATATCATAACGGGGGTGTTTTCATTCGCAAGAAACTCACCAACCTGCTAAACACACTTATCTCACCCAGCCTGGGTTAGGCCGAAATGCCAGCATCACAAAGTCTTCTCCTCGCTGGACGTTGCTTAACTTCGGTGATCCTACAAGAATCGTTGCATTCAAAGCGCCATCGGACTGACTCCAGAGTGATTGACAGTGTGTTTTCTACATATTTTACCAATTTACCAACTAAATTGTCTTAACCAAACAAAATGGGGACCCCTAGGCCGACTTTAGAAGCAGCATTATCCGATAATTATTTTTGATACAACTTGAACTTTGAAAAGTGAAAAAAAGGGAGAGAGAGAAAAAGAAAAAAAAAATATCCGGCACTGATTTAGAAGAAATAATCTTCATTTATATTCGCATTTAGTTATGTTTATTGAAGTATTATTGCCTTATTAGATATTATTTATTTTCTATGCCAATTGTATTTCCTCAACAAATAAAATCCCATACGAAATTCACCCACTTTACCGGACACTGTCGTGAAAAAACTAGCAGGTTAAATGGCTTTTTTTATGATCTTAATCGCTTCTCCGTTAAGTTTTCTTTCGATTTCAAGCATAAAAAACATATGTCACTGCAGACTTTCACCTCTAAAAATGCCAATTTCGAGAACACCATTAATTTACGGAAAAATTGACGTGAGAAAAAAAGTACTTTTACAAAAACCTTACTATGACCCTGATTAGAAGTAAACAAGAATATTTTTTTGATTTCATATGGTGTAAAACAATATTTTGAACCTAAGTAAGTAAAACAAGTACTAAAAAATCTAACTAACGCTGAAATACAGCGTGTAACAGTTTTGAAACTTGCACCCTACTAGCTCCGCCCCTGATAAGGTTTTTGAAAATTTTAAAAGCTCATTATACTCAGCCTAACTTGGACTTTAATGAACAGGAATAAAAAATATAGCATTCTATTTAAAATTCTCGAGAAAAATGAAAAAATATGGCCTAAAAGCCGGAAGGGCCGACCGGGGCCAAAAATAAATATGACCACAGGATGGGCCATAGGCCACTTCCTATACTTAGGACTTTACAGAATTGAAAAATTCCGTCGCGTTCAAAAGTTACGAGGGGGTGGCCACCTTTTCTGAAACATACTGTATAACACAATAAGACATGAATATTTATATAAAATATCTAGTAATCTAATTATCGCCATTGAAATGATAATACCTACTATGGAATATCGTCAACTGTTTTCTCCTGCTCTCTAATTAATTTTCAATCACTTGAATCACTCCGTCTCATCTCACTCTCACACACTTACCTACGTCTAGTGCGATAGTGTCTATCTCAATATCAATCACAAACACCTTATCCATACAAACAAAATAGGTATCACTCTGTATCAGACATATAAGTATTACTCTCTCTACTCTCCGTATCCATGGCATGATGGTTGATAATAATAATAATAACAATCTTTAGTGGAACGTAACCACCAGGTGATGTTAATGCTTAAAGCATTTTCTACCACCTTACCCTCAGAGTCTTATTATATTGTGGTCACAAACTGAAATTAATGAGGAAAAATTCATGCACTGGGGGGGGATTCGAACCAACGGATCCCTACGCTACCTGGATTACCAGACTAGCGCGCTAACCACTTGACTACCAATGCACTGGTTGTCATGGTTGTAGAAGGACTGATGGGGGTATTAACCCCCCTGGACGCCCAGAGGCAATTTCCAGGGCTCCTTCCATGTCCTGTGGGTGTAATGTGTAGAGTTTAAAATACTATGAATTCTATTTGATTTGTCTAAAATATTAGTATTTAGCAAAAAGGTTTATGAAACTCGAGACAACCCTGTCCTGAGAATGATATAAAATTCCGATACTGTGATGTTTGTGACAAGAAGATACATAATACTATGTACATTTTATATATTCATGTATTAAATTTACTTCAACCTATAAGTACCAATCACATCAGCCATGCTTTTATATAATAAAAAAAAACAGACCTCAGTAGCTTGATCGATAAGGCAGTGGACTAGTAACCTAGAGGTCGGTGGTTCAAGTCACCGTTTCAGCGTACATTTAGTAAAGCGAGATTTAGTAGTTTTGATATCACGAAAGTGATTAACACAAGTATGATAATTTTTTAAAACAATAAAAAATAGAGAAACCCTCTCTATTTCTGTAGATTTTGATTTTTCATCAAAATCTACAGATGTCAGTCATTGCATACCAAATGAAATTCACTTGTCATGTGTAGACAGTACCATTTTAAAAAAAGTACCAAGCATTTCCCATAAAATATTATCCCATAAAATATAATATAAGACCTGTTTGACTGCTGGAGTAAAGGGACTTTTCAGTCTTACCTCGGCAGTATAAACAAGGTATATTCTATTCTATTCTAAGTATGCTCATGATAGTTATTAAATTACATAACAACAATGACATGCCTGAACCATCATATGGAACTTTATTACACGTACTTGTGCCTGTCAATGACATGCTGGGTACTTGAACCCTGACTACACCGACAGGAAGTCATCAACATACTGAAGAACACTGAGGAAGTGTTGGAATATACCAACACGGTGAAGAAGAGAAAAGTTCTGGGTGTAGTTAACGTGGCTATTATTGTTATGGGAGTCAGGAGGCTTCATACATGTATAAAAAATTCCAAAGTATATAATTATATCATTTAAATATGTAGGTACAAGTACAACACGATTGTACAAAATGTACACGTAAAATACAATAATTAAAATCCATTATATTTTCAAGATTGATTCCTAAGTAGGTGTATACTTTAACTTTCTTACAATGTCATCAGTATATAAACAGAAAAGTGAGAAGTTGCTATTGGGGTCGGCAAAGTTCAACCTCAGGTTGAGGTTGGTAGGGTGGAGCACGTTTTTTTTATGGCTGGATGCCCTTCCTAGCACCAAAGATTCTATTTGGTTTGAACGTCCTGATCAGGACGGGGATGTTACCCTCCATTCGCTGGGAATCGTACCAGCTACCCACATTAACCTCACCAGCCTGAGTAGGGCCGATTGAGAGAAATTCTTAGCTGTTGAGTTGAGCGAGTATGAGCCAGTTAAAATTGCGACATAATTTGAACATATGTACATCAACGTATATGTCATTATAAATCTATGTAGTCATATCATCATTATGAATAAGTAAATACGGAATAAAAAGTGTTATCATGTTTCTGCTATCGATAAAACATTAAATAATAACAATATTCACAGTACGTATTATGTCAGGAGTCGTGTGATCCGCAGTATCAAGGATGTTACGTGGGAAGTCGTCACCCCTATGAAGTCATGTACAGAAACGACAGAAACTGGTACACAACACCATGTGGGTTGTGGATACATAAATCATATTTCATATATGATGACATCTTGCAGTTTATCTCACTTCCGAAAAGATGCAAAATAATTCTCATGGCAGAACCAAGTGTCCTGACCTGAGAAAACTCTCATCTACTATTAGGATGAATACAATTGGGACCTGCAAAATACCAGTAAATTGGGGACGGGTTCCAAAAAGTGCATGAGGTCTACATGCCAAATTTCAAGTCTCTAGCTTATACCGTTCTCGAGCTATTTTGTTTACGAACCAGACAGACAGACACACGGAACAATGGCTGAAACTTTGGATGTAGGCTCTGGGGATCCCTAAAGTGTTTTTTGCACTGAAAATTGACAATCAATAATTATGGGTGATTCCATTATTTTCATTTGTAGATGCTGTAAGGGAAAGAGATTCAAATAATAAGGTTAATTATAGCATAAATAATACATAGAAGAATGGAAGAGGAGCCCAGTCTAAAAGTGAAAACGTTAAAAAAGTTAAGATATGGATAGAAAGAAAGTAGAGAAGGAGGGGGAGGAGAGAGAGAGGAGAGAGAGAGAGAGAGAGAGAGAGAGAGAGGAAGGAGGAGAGAGAGAGAGGAGAGAGAGAGAGAGAGAGAGAGGGAGAGGGAGGAGAGAGAGAGAGAGGGAAGGGGAGAGAGAGAGAGGGAAGGGGAGGAGAGAGAGAGAGAGAGAGAGGGAGAGAGAGAGGAGGGGACATTGAAAGAGAAAGAATACAGCACACTGCATAAGAAATGAGGTCGTGTCACTCATGATTTATACCAACAAAAAAAAGAAGGAAAAATAGCAGAGAATGAAAGTGAAACGATAGAAAATTTAAGAAGAAATGGAGACAAAGAAAGTGAGGGAGAAATATATAGAAAGGGAGAGTTGAATGAAAGGAAAAAGAAAGAGAAGATGAATAAATGGAGAGGATTAATGAGAGCGAGAGAGAGAGAGAAAGAGAGGGCTGACCTTTACCCAGACTTTAGCAGAACACTGACAACCATCTGTTGTTGTTGCTGTTGTTGTAACCATCTTGGCTACAGCTGGGGGAGTGGCTGTCTCAAGCTCGTTTTGGAAAAAATTGGCTCGTGAGAACTTGGGAATAATTGCTCACGATCAACCATCGTCAGAACTTGGACTTTTTCTTTATAAGTACTTAAACAAACCCTTGGGAAACTGCAAGCTAGACTGACTTGAGTCCTTTCTCTGTTTATAGTTCTCTAGCGAGACACTGATCTTCTCCCTTGTGTAACGTCCCCCAACAGACAATTCTATTCTCTCTTCCTGCATCTTTCACTATCTCTGTCGGACAAAATATTTCAGGTTCCAGAAAGGGAAAGCTTAGGAAGATGGAACGAAAAATAAATGGGAGATATAAAAAAAAGAAAGAGAAATAGAGAGAGAGGAGAAAAAAAAGAGAGAGAGAGATAAAAAGAGAAAGAGAGAGAGAGAGAGATAAAAAAAGAGAAAAGGAGGGGAGGGAAGAATCATTTGAATTACTAATGAAAACTTCTTCTCGAGGTATTTTTATCTAGGTGAAAATGAGTGAGATGGGAAACTGTGTAACAACACATACCTAATATACAGCGGGTGAGAGAAGGAGGGAGGGGAGGGAGGGAGGGAGGGAGAGGAGAGAGAGAGAGAGAGAGAGAGAGAGAGAGAGAGAGAGGAGGGAGGGAGGGAGGGAGATGGGAGATAGATAGATAGAGAGAGAGAGAGAGGGTGGGGGGGGGGGGGAGGGAAGGGAGAGAAGTAGAGTGGGTGACAGAGAGAAATATGAATTGGTAGGGAGACAAAGAGAGTAGAGTTGGTGTGAGTGGGAGAGAGAGAAAGTTAGTAAAAGAGAGATGAAGAAACTGAGAGGGTGAAGGGGAAGGAGACAAAAATACTTAAATGAATAGAGAAAGGTGAGAGACATCAGGTACAGAGTTAGATGGAGAGAGAGAGAGAGAGAGAGGGAGAGAGAGAGAGAGAGGTGAGAGAGGAGAGAGGGAGAGAGAGAGAGATAAAGAAAAGGAGTGGGAGGGAGATAGAGATATGGCGAAGTATAGAGAGGTAAGCAGGGAGGGAGGGAGGGGAGAGAGAGAAAGAGAAAGTATGGGATAGGGAGAGGGAGAGGTACATGAGAAGAAAATCAATGGAGCTTTTCCGCTTTTTTCTCTCTTCACCTCCCTCATACCTTTCTCTCTCTCCTCTTCTATTCCCTCTCTCTCTCTGTCTCTTTTCCCTGGTTGGAATATTGAAAAGCACCTCACTCAGTCATAACAATTATAACAACATTGAATAAATGATAGAGAGGGTAGAACTCATAATAATATTCAGGCAAGAGAATTAAATAGATTTTCGCTTCAAAATGATGTGACAAAACGTGTGTCTGTTGACATTGAAGGTTCTTGTTGATTTTGTCATCAACACTTTCACCTCTCATTTTGGGGTTGATACGGAGATTTTGAAAATCGAAAATATGTTACCTAAGATTCCCTTCAACTGTGCTTCAATAAAATAATACATAGTGTGGTATTGAAAATTATGACAGTATGGCGGAACGGTTAGAGAGAGGCAACAGTGCTGAGATACAAAGAGGGAACGATGAGTTTAAATAATTTTTGAAAACTTGAAACTTTTAAAAATAAATTATATCATCTGGTGGCAAGCAAGCGACGATGGCACGTTGAATACACCAATTCTAGTTCTTCACTGATGTTAAGCAACGTCCAGCGAGGTTAGAACTTCGATAGGTATAATGGAATGACTTGAATGTATGGATTCCTAATACTTCCTGCTATTAACTTTTCTTGACTTGATACGTTGATTTCTTGTATCAACTTGCTAAGAATTCCTTCATTGCCCTAGAACCTCTACTATACTAGTTTTTCATCTGTAGTTTTAGATACTCGCGGCGTGTGAGAGTATTGTGAACTATTCCACAGGTGGCGAAGACCCATCCAATGGAGTACTGAGCCACCCATCGCCCGTGAGCGGAAGAAAAATCTAGTCCTTCTGGTGACTAGACTCCAGCCCGTCGTAGCATGACTAATTTTCTGGCTGTGATCGTGTATGTACACGTTCTTGTAGATAACACGTCATCGAGGACTCATTGTTCCTGCTGGTCCTGAGCGGACATGACTACATGAGATCATATACTTTGTCCTGCTTGTAGCTGGCTTAAGACAACCAGAGTAAAGTATATTAGACCAGTGCGAGTACAAAATTTACTTCTAGGCTGCACCCGAGTTACGGCCCGATGCATGACCCGGTCTGTCCCGGTAGCTCAGTAGTAAAGGCGGCACTCTGTGAATCCAGAGATTCCAGAGGTCGTGGGTTCGAAACCCAATCGGGACCTAACAAGTTATCCTCCCATTTGGGATTTTTTCCACATAATAAATAAGTCTTGGGCTTACTGCTGGAATAATGGGACTTTAGTAGTCTTAATCGGGCAGTATAAATAAGGCGATATTATTATTATATTTTTTTGCCTTTTTTTTATTAATTTGCCAAGTGCTAAAATTTGATAATTTGGAAGATACCAGATCGCGATGTGTGCGTTGTTCTCGGTCGATGAGCCATTTTGGTAATTGTGCCTATAACATACTCTCTTTAGAATTAACCCTCCATCCACCCCTGTTGGACGATTGAAATGGGGCACCTGCTGGCATTAGCCTCAATCATTCATACTAATAATAAAAATGACTTCACATATTATTTTTCTTTATCAGTGTATACCTATACACCACACTAATGGATTGCAGACTCTCTATAAACATCCACTCAATATCTTGCTCTATTCACCATCCACTCAATATCTTGCTCTATTTTACCATCCACTCGGTGTGGGATTTGCCAAACCTGCGACGGGTTTACCCAGCATACCCACAATCTCCTCTGTGGCACACCCACGATAGACCACTATACTACTTTCCACGAAGGAAGAAAACAGTATCATGAGAAACCTTGACAATTATGATATTACAATAAACATACATATTACGAATATGATTGATGACTATGACTGATACATGATACAGTAGGTACTCAAGAGTTTCTGGTTTCTGCCTCCATGCAACCATAGCCATACTTGGGACAGTGTTGCCACTATAGTTATTATTTATTACGTCAACTATGTTATAAAAGTCATGAAAGAGAATGGTGATTTCCTAGTACATTTCTGATATGCAACTTTTTTTCAAAGCGAAATTATTTGTTTCCAGTGTCTTCTACTTTAAAAAAAGACATTGTCTTTTTTGACAGCTCAGAAAAAAACTCACAAAACCCAACTATGTTATAAAAGTCATGAAAGAGAATGGTGATTTTGTATAAACAGAAAAGTTAATCAGTATAAACAGAGCAGCACTCTTTAGCATAATAATAACACTAGCTCTAGTGGAAGGTTACCACCAGGCGAGGTGAATGCTCAAAGCATTTTCTATCTCTTCTTCTACCTGTACCACCTCTACCAAAGTCTCTTCAAAACTCTCATGGAAAATAGTGTATGGTCCATTGGTACCGGTGCTCGCGAGTTACATAACCCGAGTAACCACACACTGACCAGGGTGTGAGTCATGGTAGTGAACGAGTGAGAGGCAACGGGTGAACTTTGCAAAGTATAACGGTGGCCACAGGCTGGACAATGTCATTGGTGAGCTCAAGGTGAGTCCGCGGTAATTACGTTCTGGCATCAGAATACATTATAATACAATACATCAATCTATTCACGATACAGCACTCTGCAGGACAAGGGAGTGATCTACAGAAAGATTCGTGCTCTGTAAAGTTCACAGCATAGGAGTTAATTACTCACTCACCTGAGCTGGGAATTGAACTGATCCAATACATTACAATACAATACATCAATCTATTCACGATACATCACTCTGGACAAGGGAGTGATATACAGAAAGATTCGTGCTCTGTAAAGTTCACAGCATGGGAGTTAATTACTCACTTGAGCTGGGAATTAGACTGATCAATTCAGAGCATTACAGACCTCAGAGGTTCGATTCAAAAGGCGGCAGACTCGTAATCTGGAGGTCGGTGGTTCGAGTCTCTAGTATGGAAAATATTTAGTTAGGTGGGATTGTGTAGATTTGTTATTATTACCATTGTGAGATTAGTTATCATATTTGTGTTAATCACTTTCGTGATATCACAACTACTCAAACTCGCTTTACTAAATCTACGCTGAAACCGGGCCTTGAACCACCGACCTCCAGGTTACAAGTCCGCTGCCTTATCGATCAAGCTACTGAGGTCGGTTTAGCATTGTGATTAATACAAACATGATAACTTTTTTAATTCAGAGAGAGCATCGTGACGATAGGAGTTCTTTTTCTCATCTGGCGTTGGTACTTGTGGTAGGCAATAGCAAAATTCGGTGCAATCTCTCGCTTGAAATACTCGAGATTGGTTCATAGACTGTGGAACAAGATCTGTACAAAGTGATCTATTTTCCTCAGGTAAGGTCAGTACAAGGACGAATGTGTTCTTACAATATAAATACATGATATGTAATAAGGTATATTATACTAATTTTATAACCACCAATATGCAAATTGACCGAAGAAAACTACTATTTAGAAGTACTGAACCATTTGGTATTGACTTGTCTATGTCTATTGGTTATCGTTCTACAATATATTCTGTACTAAACTTGAGAACAGAATTTTAATTTTTGACATGAAACATTTCTGAATCTCTCCTGTGGACGCCACAAAGACGCTATAGTATGCAACACGAAATCTGTTGGTTTGCTCATAAATATTCCGAAATCCATCAATAATCTGGTATTTTCGGTAACCAATGAAATTCATTCAGGATTCGGATCAATGCGTATGGTTGGATTTGGTGGGTTTGAAGTTCTGAAGGCCGGGTCGACCTCTAATCAGAAGGGGAATCGTCTCGCCATCCGACCGTGGAGATAGGATGCCATACAGCATAGCTAGACGCATGGGTAGGTTCTGATAATTTTGAGGATTAGGGATTGTTCAGGCAGTATTGTATCTACCTGGTTCCTGAATACTTTGATATTTTAAATACCTGAATATTAAACAGCCTTAAAAAAATCTTTATCGTCCAGCTTTAGGTCTGATTAAATCTCATAAGAATTTCTTCACGCTTTATAGGAAAATTTAAACGTAGAAAACAATCAAGCACACTACAATACAAGGTTGGAACTATGAACGAATCTGGTCCAATGCATGGTCAGAATGGTAAGTCAAAATTTCAGCTCTGATCAATGGCTGTCGAATTCAGCACCATTGATGAACGTCTTGAACTTTGAGGATACACAGCCGGATGTGAAGTTATTACTAATTGACTGATATTAAGATGGGCATTTTAAATATATATATATAATTATATATACACTGTCATTGTATATCTCTAAACATATAAATAGTAAGCCACAGGGATCATGCGCACGTCCAATGATGTGCTCCCAGTTCGCATACTTGTTGGGTTGTTTCAGAGGTAGAGGATGTTGTTTTGGGCTCTTCTTTGTTATTGGAGTTTGAGGAGTTTATGACGTATTGGTTTGATTAGCTGCGTTCTGAGGGCAACTTCATTGGCAATAGTGTCAAGGAAGGAAGTTCAACAATGACGTCAAGAAATTAACGAGAAGAGTCATTTAGCCTCTCGCTGTAATGAGGATTTCCTTAACTGAGATGTTTTCCAATTCATTTGTTCTTCTAAGGAACTTTTTCGGGGTGACGAGTACTGACGACCCCTCTGATGCCAGTCAGTGCTATCTCGTGCCTACAGGTCCTCGCTCCAAGATACAAAATATAGGGATGAAATTATCATATTCGTGTTCCGAGTACATTATTACAACGCTGACATTACAATAACATATCACTCAAGCTCACATTACTAAATTTTTGCCATACAAGGGTCTCAAACTACCGACCTCCAGATTACGAGTCCGCCGCCTTATCGATCGAGCGATAATGCTCGGAATTGATCAGTTCAATTATCATCTCAGGTTGTTAATTAACTCTAACTCCTCTCCAGTGCAATTTAAGTCTTTTCAATCTACACTTGTAGAAGTCTTTATTAAAACATGAGTAGGAATTTGTATATACTAAAATACTCAGCATCTTGTAAGGTCCTTGCTCTGAGGACTCCATCAAGGTACAAGGATAAGGTCTCCCGACAGGCACAGGATTTCTGCCTGGCAAGATCCCGAGCACAAAAACTCACTCATGAGGCAAGAGAATTCATTGTCAGTGCACACCATCACGCGTCTTCCGTATTGTTCTCGCCACGCTCAGTGAGAGACCGAGTATAGTATAGGTTCCCGGTGCATTCATTTTGCATGGAAAAATATTAAGATTATGATGAGGAGAACAATATTGAGATTATCAGAAGAAAAAAATCTAACTCTTACGAAGAAAAACATTGAGATCATTAGAAGAAACCTATTTAGTTTATTTTCGATCCTCTACAGAAAAATATGAAGATAATGTGAGATAATATTATTGAGATAATGTGAGATTAAGATTCTAAGAAGAAAAATATTAATATCGACAGAAAAAAAAAAATCAAATCTTCTGAAGAAAAATATCTAGATCTTCAGAAGAAAAAATATTCATCCATTGGTGGTCGTAGTGTGGTGGTGCTATGAGTCTTGTGGTGCAGGTGGCGTGGGGATCCGTTGGTTCGAATTCCACCCAATGCATGAATATATTCTCAAATGTTTGTGACTTTGACTACAATTAATGGATTAATAGAACTCACTACTCTTTTGACACCATGCCACGGTTAAATAGTAAGCTACTCATTCGTGTTACTCATAAGAGATGTCATAATAATCACACGAAACCCGAACTCACTGACATATCTAGACTCGAACCACCGAACTCCAGGTTACGAGTCTGCTGCTTTATCGATCAAGCTACTGATGTCAGGTATCACGGACAGCGAAATTTGCCTTCTTTATTCCAATACCCTGTATGGTGTATTTGCTTTCCAATAAATACTGAATGTATCGAAGAAAACTCTCTCGCATGATTTAGCAATAAAATCTTATTAAAAATAATATTCAGTCATAATGAAAAAATCCCATTTTCTTTTCAATACCCCGGCGGTTATTTTCTATACATTAGGTTTAGGTATTATTATTATTATGAAAGAAAATCCCTTTTGCATGAGGTCACACAGTCGGTCCAATTTTTCTTTCAATACACTGGTTTTATCCTTTCAGCTAACGGACCGAGCCTCATAATGTTCAGATAGCCTGACTGCCTTATTCATGTACAATTTTATTGTACATATAGGTACTATTATTATTTCACGCAGGGCGAACATAAACAGAACACAGAAAGTAAGTAACTGGCTAGGGTAATTATGAACAGAAGAAGTAATCCCATAACACCTGAAGAGGCCGAAAATTCATC
This sequence comes from Bactericera cockerelli, assembly GCA_024516035.1. Classification (NCBI taxonomy): domain Eukaryota; kingdom Metazoa; phylum Arthropoda; class Insecta; order Hemiptera; family Triozidae; genus Bactericera; species Bactericera cockerelli. Next base: position 22,256,142 of record CM044961.1, on the reverse strand, counting down.
CTTACACGTCATGCCATTGACACAAGGCATTGAAACTAGTAATATGTATTAGCGCCGCGCGCCGGCCGTTCCTAACAGCAAAGGAGCTCTCGTCGGGTTAAAATCGGGAGGAATAAAATTCAAGATGGTTTCGAGTTTTACCAAAAATACATTGCCACATTATGGACACAATACTTAATACGACAAAATAAGAAAAAAAATCTTTGAATAAAATGTCCATAATTGATTTTAATGCTGTGTCCATAGTTGAATTTAATGCTACAATTTGTAGCAGTTCGTTGAAATAATAAATTTTAATTGTTTCTCTCTAGAAGTTTTAGGAAGGGAAATGACTAGAATGGTGACTGTTGAGCTTTTTAACTTGTAGAGCTGATTAAAATATTCATACAAGAGATCTCTTTCAGAGGGCGAAACATCATCATATATTTTCTCGGTGAGTTCAGCATGTCTTTCAACCCCAGCACTGAAGTGAAACTTGAAAGCTTATACAAAAATCACAACAATAGGTGAACATCATTTGAATAAGGTAGATATAGTATTCTAACATGGATATTCAGAACTATTACTTGCTGATGAGAGCAAATAAGCTCGAAACAGCTGTCCAGGTATGTCCTGATATTCATGTACATCTAGTACAACTTCTCACTCTTCTGTTTATACTGATTAAAATAGAGAGGTTAGTTGATGGATGGCATGGATGTTCAGAACTATTACCTGCTGATGAGAGCAAATAAGCTCGAAACAGCTGTCCAGGTATGTTCTGATGTTAATGTACAATATGTACATACATCTAGTACAACTTCTCACTCTTCTGTTTATACTGATACTGAACATCATCTGAATAAGGTACGTATATATTCTATCGAAAATATCAAATTCTATTATCCAACATCCTTCTGTACTGGGTTCTATTATCAGCGTATAGACACAAAAGAGACTGACGTTCATCGACCCTGCCGCGATTCGCCCACGGTAGCGGTGGAGTGCCCCCTCAACCTCATCCAGTCTGTCTTATTCTATTCTACTCGCAATGGATAGCTATACCGGGTGAAACACACAACTCTTTACAATTAATATCATATTAATAATTAATTTGATAGATACATAGGTAATATCTATACTTATAAAAGAGAGTTTCACTCACTGACTGACTCACTCACTCACTGATTCATCACTGTTTCTCCGAACTGGTAAGTCCTAGGAAGCTGAAATTTGGTAGGTAGCTTTGTCTTATAGTTTAGATGTGCAATAAGACGGGATTTTTCGAAATTCCCACTACAACACCTGCCATTGGCGAAAAAGGATTTTTTGCCTTCACGGCCATGCCTCGACCCGCAAAGCGGGCGACAGCCCGCTAGTTAGAGTATAATAATACTCATTAATATAATTCACCTTAGTAGTTCGTTCGATAAAGCGGCGGACAGCCAGCGTCCAATGCACGTTGAATACACCAGTACAAGTTGTGACACTTAAGCAACATCCAGCGAGGTTAGGATTTGTATGGGTGACCATACAAATTCGATTGTTGTGATTCACTTTTGTTCTTTGATAATTTCATCTTATTTAAGCGGTACCGACCGGTGCCGGGGTTAATCAAAATATGCCTCAGAGTTTTCTTCCACCTCCATGATTACGGAAATTGTGTGGGTATAATTTGAGTGAGAGGAAGTGCCTGATTCCTGATTCTTCTCGTAATGGACCTAATTTGCACTACCCACAATGGACCTTCTAATTTCTCGTGTTCAGCCATTTTTTTAGGTGCCATAACGATGTGGTATCCTGGCTATAATTATGTGGTCACTCAGGACAAAACCAGGCGGATTATGATAATGTTTTGTTTCCGTGTTGGTAATGCCACAATAGTACAACTGGTACAAGGTACAAGTACCTAACGATGAGGTACACGGTCGGTTTTGTCGAAAATACCTTTTCACGAAATCAACTTGCTTCAGTGTGATACCTCCAACGTTCCGCAATGTTGATACCAGCGAAACCAGATCTGTGTCCAACTGTCCACCAATGTCTTCACCACGCTAGAGGTTGCTTAACCATCAGTGACTGCCGCCATGCCGTGGGGAATTTCATTTCAAGCTCTGTCAAACTTACCACAGCGGAGAACGTTTCAACAGATAATCGAACCCACAATAGTACCAATTCTAATCAGGCGAGCGTGAAATATCACAGGGGGATTTTCCCCCCTTTTCACAGCGATTGTGGCTGTGAAGTCTGACTGCCCATACAGCCATATCATAGAGCTAACGAATTTCTCAATAATCTATGATGCTGTTCAATCAAAAAACCACAAACAATCTGAGTTTAGAGTAAACGAATCGGAACTTTGGCTTCTGGCAACCAACATAATAATTATTCAACCGTTTGGAAACCACAGCAGACAGGTTTCAAGAGGGCAGTCAGTGAGTCAGTGAGTGGTCTTCGAGTTAATGTTCGACTCCTTTTCATGTCGAAAATTTTGCCATAAAAAATTAAATATTTTTTTTTGTCGGTGGGCTGCACCGGAGTTACCTTATATTTACTTTTCCTAACCCTACTCTACACAATAAGGCATTGCCGTACATCGTTTCGGGCCTGAATTCTGCGCTACCGGGGTCGACGACCTCACCACCCAGTATTAAGGTATTTTCTTTATTATTCTTCCATTAAGTTTCCCCCACAACGATACACAAGGGTACTCGAGCTTATTAATACCAGGGTGGGCTCTTGGTTCCTGGCGGTGAGTTCATTGCATGTCTGGCTCTCGTGTTCTCTTCCACCCAACCCTTCCCGAGACCACTTGTATAATTTATTTCTCCTCTTCACCCTATTATGATATTTTCTTTTCCTTGACAAGGTTCACGAACCCTGCAACCCTCTGCCTTTTGAATTGAAACACACATCAAAGCAACCCACAAATAAATAATTATTGCTCTCTCTCCCCTCCCTCTACCTTCTCTCTCGCTATCTCTGACCTCTCTCTCTCTCTCTCTCTCTCTCTCTCTCTCTCTCTGTCCTGTGCCTCTCTCTTTCTCATTGTCATTCTCACTCTTCTCTCTTTTTCTCCTCAATCTTCTCTCTTTTTTATTCTCATTCTCACTCTTCTCTCTTTTTCATTCTCATTCTCACTCTTCTCTCTTTTTCATTCTCATTCTCACTCTTTTTCTCCTCAATCTTCTTTCATTCTCATTCTCACTCTTATCTCTTTTTCTCCTCACTCTTGTCTCTTTTTCATTCTCATTCTCACTCTTCTCTCTTTTTCTCCTCAATCTTCTTTCATTCTCATTCTCACTCTTCTCTCTTTTTCTCCTCAATCTTCTTTCATTCTCATTCTCACTCTTCTCTCTTTTTCTCCTCAATCTTCTTTCATTCTCATTCTCACTCTTCTCTCTTTTTCTCCTCAATCTTCTTTCATTCTCATTCTCACTCTTCTCTCTTTTTCTCCTCAATCTTCTTTTATTCTCATTCTCACTCGTATCACTTTTTCTCCTCAATCTTCTCTCACTTTCATTCTCACTCTTATCTCTTTTTCTCCTCAATCTTCTCTCTTTTTCATTTTTATTCTTACTCTTTTCTCTTTTTCTCCTCAATCTTCTCTATTTCTCTTGTCTATATTCTCTCCCTCTCCCTTCTGTTTCTCTCTCTCTCTCATCACAAATTTACTCTGCCCCTTAATTATTATTCCTACAGCAACATGTGAAAGTGAAACAGGACTTGCTAGTCCCCTATCAGCTATCTTAAGATAAGGAATCGAGAGTGAAGAAATCAATAAGTCTATCTACATGTCTTGTCTTCTCGTACGAGTGTTATGTATAAGATAAGTACATATAGATTCCTCTAACTAGAATAACCTATATTATGTGTAGAACAGTTATTTTTTCAACATCGAATTTCATGGGGTATTATTATTTATGATGAGTGACACATACAAGATAAGACCATTATAGTTTCACCCCATCACTAGAAGAAAATGTAGATTTGTAATATAGAAACACTAGTAACATATATTTTATTCAGATACATATTATACAAAAAGAGTACATATTATCTATGCTTTAAACAGGATATGATCTCGTATACTTTTTATACAGGGTGTTTAAAAGTTCTTTAGTAACCTTTTCAGAAATCTCTGAGCTCATTTAGAGAATTTTCAATGCACTTTAGGAACATACCTATTCATTGAAGAAGAATATAACAAGTCCAGCAGTTCTTGTTCTTCAAGTTAGAATCTGTTCCTGAAATTTTGATTTAAATTCAGATGTGATGATGTATCGGATTTTACTCAAGAAAATCAAATTTAGAATTACAACTTAGGGACGAAAATGGACAAAACATAACATGTTTTAAGTTTTGTCCTTATCTTAGAAAAGACCTTTCGTATAGGCCACCGACCTCAGTGGCTTGATCGATAAGGTGGTGGACTTGTAACCTGGAGGGCTGTGGTTCAGTTCAGCAAAATTTAGTAAATCAAGCTTGAGTAGTTGTAAGATCACGAAAGTGCGATTAACAGAAATATGATAACTATCTTTCTTCTTCTTTTTTTTACCAGTACGTGAAAATAAATCTTTTAACTTTATTTCCTATTATTCTGTAACATCCTGTATAATATGTACGTATTCATGTGGTAGTCTTATATGAAAATGAAATGTCTTCTTGTCAGGTTATCATGTTCCGAGACACCTAGGTGAATGTGAGGTCTGTTTCCTGTGTGTCTGATATGTCTCCCTCTTTCTCTCAGACAGCACAAGTATACAACAGGCAGTTCCATCATAACGTACTCAATGTATCTCTCATCCTTTTTTTCGCACTCACTCCTCTCTCTACGACTTCCTCTACTCTACCCTATAGCTCACTCTGTTTCTTTTCTTTCTTTCTTTCTCTCTCTCTCTCTCTCTCTCTCTCTTTCAGTGCACGTACGCACGCACGCACGCACACACACACACACTCACACACACACACACACACACACACACACACACACACACACACACACACACACACACACACACAGGCACACGCACACACCTATTCGCCAAATGGGTGGCGCCGAATTCAGGCCTGAAACAATGAGGCAATGCCTCATTGTGTAGAGTAGGGTTAGGAAAAATAAACATAGGGCCATGCCTCGGGCCGAAACTCCGGGGCAGCCCTGATTCGCTGTCTTCCAGTCCTTCACTCTCACAAACATAAAGACATACACACTCCTTTATCCGATTCGCCATCTTTCACAGTCACACTCACAATCTTCAGAGAGATAAGGAAAGTAGGTGATAGGATAGAATTTTTTATCAAGAAGGCCAGGACGGGTAAGGTTGCAGTTATCTATGCATGGATAAACAGGATAAGATATCCATAGGTATACTTCATATACTGCAGATTAAATGACGTTTGATTGTAAGATGTAAGGGTGAGAAGAAAAGCCAGCAAGATGCACCTGCGTCCTACAGATCTCAAGAAAGCGTTGTTCAAATGTATATTAGAAGTAATGAAAATATTTCGGTTCCAAGTGCAGTATGCTATCAGGAAAGGTGGGTTTTTAGTGGGTGGGGAAATCCCACACCCCAGACTAAGACCTGGGTGCATGTCTTTAAAAGATTTTTCCCGCCCTTCATTAAAAAAAAAAAAAATACTACAGTCAAACCTGGACATAAGAGAACTCAACGGAGTAGAATTTTTTCTCTTCCAAATTTCTCCTTTATAGAGGTTATTTCCCCTTAAACAGAGGAGACTTTGTCCTGGAAATCCTTCGGTCAAAGGGGAGAAACGTTTGCACATGCGCACGGTTTAAAAAAAAAAGAGGGAACTGGACAGCAGAGTTGGCCCTCCTTATACTCAACGTTTATAAAGATGATTCTTGTGGAATGTTGGAATATTCGGTCCCGGTAGCTCAGTGGTCAAGGCGTCACCGAGTCGGTCTGGTAATCCCAGAGGTCGCGGGTTCGAACCCCAGTCGGGACATGCCAAGTTATTCTTTCACTTCTGGTTATTTGACCTAAAACGCCTTGGGCTTACTGCTGGAAAAATGGAACTTATTAGTCCTTGTCGAGGAGTATAAATAAGGCGCTATTATTATTGCAATACTTTCCATGTCCAACTAAAAGGTAATTGAATGAGACAGTAGAAATTTAAGAGCACTCTCATGCCTGAGAAATTAATCTGTCATAACAAAGGATTATGATTCAGCGACAGCATGTAATAATTGGGCGAACAAAAGGAATATATTGGTTCCCAGGTTCATTACAAGGGAAGGGATATTCTAATAGATTGCCCAATGTTAGGACTTGGGAGTTAAGAAGTTACAAGACTACTGGCTAGGTAACTTTGTAACGTATATTTTTTGTAGCTTGAATTACCTCTCAACATATACGTAGACTATGGAGTATGGAATTAAAGGGACTCTTTAGTCTCATTCTGCGAGGATATACAGATTATTGTAACATAGTGACAATTCTTAAAGTTCTTGGACATAAAGAACGAGTTTCGTTCCAGACCAAGTTCAAGGTTCAAAACAAAAAAAACCACACATCTAAAATGTAAACTATCTGTAATTCTATCAATTTGTCATCTCCTTAAAAAAAACAACAACACTGATTTGAACGATATCCTGTTTAAATGGTCGATTCGCATGCAAATAAAATCTTAAGATGAAGAAAAAAAAAAAATACAACCAGCATTAAGGAGATATACATAATAACCTAACCCAAGAAATAATCAAAAACTGATCATTCAAGACAAATCTAAATAATATATCGAGATGACTCATGCAAATATGTATGTTGTCACGTAGGTACTAACTAGAGTGAGTTCCAAGAGCATAAACACACCTCTGAGGGGGGAAAAAACTCGACCTATCCTATATCTTAAGCCTCGGAGCGTTATGCCGAGTGAAAGTAGTAAACTCTGGCCTGATAATCTCCTGACAGACCAGAGGAGAGACAGGCAATGAATACTAATAGCAAGGAGACGGCACTTCCATAGTCCTCTCATGTCAAACCAAGGAGCTCGAAACAAACTAGCAATTTATTTACACTTTTTAATAGGACATATTATATACAACACAAATAATTACAAATTAAAATACAATATATAAAATGTAATAAAAGAAAAGAATAAAGAAAAATAAAATTGCCTTTGGCAATCTCTTTCACCCAACCCTTGAGTACATCTGAAAGACCATTAATAAGAAATAGCACTTTTGTGAACTTTTTTTACTTTCTATTATCTATTAGGTACGTATAGAAAATATTTTTTCGATTGATTTTTTTGAAATTGAGCTGATTACATTTCTGAACGAATTAGTCTCTCCTGATTTCAAAAAAGTAATTTCGAGGTACATACCTAGTTAAATACATACATATAATGTACCACTCAAGTGACTACAAAGTATTTTCAAGCACATATTTGAGAGCCCCAGTGACGTTTTCATTCATTTAACCATATTCCTTAGTTCGAAAATCTACATATTATATGTTGTAAATTTCGACATCACATCCGAGCTACATATTTACACACTTTGAAAAATTAATTCGCCCCGAGGACTGAACGAAGAAGACATCTCTACATTATTCTTCCTCAATGTATCTGACCAGAGGACTGTATGAAGACATCTCTACATTATTCTTCCTCAATGCATCTGACCAGAGGACTGTATGAAGACATCTCTACATTATTCTTCCTCAAAGCATCTGACCACAGAGTACCCGAGAAGTCAGAGATAGGACGAAGCTCAAAACAAAGCGACTAATTATTTCTTCTGTACGTGCAGTTGTACAACTCAAACTATAGAGAGCAAATCTCATAGACCTTATTACCGAGAGTACTTTCGAAAGTATTAGACATTGAAACTCTTAAATATCGAATATGATTGACAACAAATTCAGTTATTGCTGTATTTTAAATTTAAAAATTCAAAATACAGTGTTAAAATTTTAACAAAAACAAAAAACAACGCTGTCTGCGCTGTGGTTGGAACTGAAGGTATAACTTAATCAAAACAAAATTAAGCTATATCTTTGTGGTTTAAACAATCAAAATGGGATTTTTTTTTTCAAGATGAGTGTTTCACAGCCTTTTTGATTTCGTAGCCATGAAACAGGAGCTATTGTAGACGCTTGTGTTCTGTGTTGTAGCCTACCCATCCCGTAGTATGCCTCCATTGCTTCCCATTTGATGGCCGAGAAGTGACACAATACTTCCCATTTATTAGGTGCTGGGTCAACACGAGCGCACCGGAAGGTATCCCTTACAAACAACTGTAACCAAATTTTGAATACAAATTTTTTGTCGGCGCGAGTGTTCGAACCAGGGACCTTCTGCATGGCAAGCGAGTGCTTAACTACTGAGCTATTGGTGCGCTCATGTATTGTAATTAATATGTGTTTTGGGAAACAAGAGACACTGATTGCCTTGAAACAAAGAGAGTAATGCGAGGAGAAAATATAATTTAATTATTATCAGGAAAGGTATATTTAAATAAGCTACATGTTTTTATTTTCTTTAAAAAAAACAAGGAGTTACAATGTTACAAAGAATTTTTACACCTACATATGTAGGTACATGAAATATGAAACATGTTAAATGCCATTAAAATTATTTATGCGTTTCCGTATGACATTCTCACCGTAGCAACATGATCTACATACTTCTCGTGAATATTTCTTTTTTCCCCACATTTAATGAATAATGGGTACAAAAATTCATCGTGTTTAAAGACATTATGAGTAAGCATCTTATTTGCTTCAGGATGAAAAAGAAGAAAATAGCTCTTGCTGTGTTAAAAACTACAGAAGCCCTTTCTTCATAAAAAGGAAAACTTAAGTAGATATATACTATGTCTTTTTAATTTTGATTCTTTACTTCAAAATCGTATCACTGAGTCACAGGTTAAAGCCACGAAAGAGCCATACCATTTTACTCCCATTCAGTTTTTACTTTCCTTATCCTATATTCCTTATTCCCAGCCAGACCAGCAGTCTAGCTGATGGGGGACTTAAACAGGGAGTAGACCATCATTGGCATGGTTCTGAAGGCCCTTGTCAATTACTAGCCTCCTTGTAAAGCCAGTGGTAGAAGTGCTAAGTCATTCCTCCACTGTCTGGCTACCATCGTTCACGATGACGCCACCCTATGATGATGATGATGATGCACATTTGGCATAAATTAATATATACCTATCTACCAGTTCTTGCACAAAATCGCTGAAGTTAGGTTCAATGTGATTCTAAATTTCATCATCTTAACGGCCATGCCTCGCGAATTTTTAGTTAGAAAGTCATAGGTAGTTTCCCAAACAAGTTCCGGCACTCTAGAATACAAGTACATAAAACCATAACGAGGTGTAGGAGATACTACCGAGTTCCCGTCAAAAGGTGGCGGCGGCGTATCTCCTCTAGTTGAAACTCTCGCGGGTATAATTGCGTTGGGAAATTTCTCCGGCAGGGCGGGCGGCCTGTTGCCTCACATATTATTATCGGCTCAAATTTCCGAGAACAATGAGACGTAATACTAGAAGAGGTGTAGGTTAAAAAATTCAATTGTCTTCACGCTCCGTTGCCTCTGTACGAGTTGGTAACGAGTCTCACACATGTATAGAGATAAAATGGTTAGCTGTGAAATTTTAGACGGAATATGTATAGTAAAATTGGTAGGTAATGCAGGTATAGAGCCAGCGAAGGCACGTGAAATACTACAGTACTCATCTGATCACTGAAGGTAGACAAAGTCCAGGGTAGCGAGGACCTGGATTGGTGATCACTGTGATCAGATTTGGTTTCGAATCCCGGTCCCACTCATAATAATAATAATAATAATAATACTGTTTAGTGGAAGGTAACCACCAGGCGAGGTTAATGCTCAAAGCATTTTCTACCACCTAACCCTCAGTCTTATTACTATGTGGTGACAAACTCAAATTAATGAAGGAAAATTCGTGCACTTGGTGGGATTCGAACCAACGGATCACTACGCTACCTGGATTACCAGACTAGCGCGTTCACCACTTGACTACCAGTGCACTCAGAATGGGTGAGGTTTATTTGAGTAGCTGGGTTGATTTTCCTAACGAATGGTGGGTAAAATCTCCGTTCTAATGGCATCTGTCGTTGGATCACGTCGGTCTGTAGTAGAACCGTTTTCACACCAAACCGTGATGATGGTTTTTCGGATCGGGAGTACTGATTAGAAATTACCACCTTGCCAAACTATCATCAGAACCAGTCAGCGAACTAAACCATTATACGGGCTCTCAATAGAAACTATTTTTCAAACAGCTGGTTCCACCTTCACTTTACATGAGAAAAAGAACATCCTAGACTAATATGAATACAGCCAAGTGTATTGTGTATGTGTGTAGTATATCTATGTCCGTGTCAAAATACAAAAGCTAGCAACTAACTCAGACCAGCAGACAAAGAATTTCCACCCAACAAATGGAATTCGTGCCATTGTGATCTATCTAAGCCAGCGTCGATGGCGCGTTGAATGCACACCGGTTCTCGTAGGATCACCGAAGTTAAGCAAGGTCCAGCGAGTTGAAAACTTTATGATGCTGGCATTCCGGCTCAACCCTGGCTGGGTGAGGTTAATGTGGGTAGCAGGTTTGTGAGTTACCTGCAAATGTACGGTAACACCCCCGTCGTGATATGAACATATTATGCAGTTAAAAGCGACGTTAAAACCTAAATATTAAAAAAGTGATCTATCTTCTCTGACTCTTTTGAGCTAGCCAGCATAGTTAGCTATCTTGACTCGGCTATTAGAACTCATCTCATAAACCAAATTCAAGCACATGCACAAGTACATGTTGATGCTGATAGCTGACAACTGATAACATACGTCCTTGGAAGTCTAAAGAGTCTAAAAATTTCATGAGAAAGGACTCGTCTTATCTTGCAAATTCGGATTCATTCATCTCGAAATGAAACAAAGCTTTGTTATTCTGACGCTTTGTTTGAAGCTCTGATATCTTCAGATAGTCCGGACGATACTAATAATAATAATACAATAACACTCTTTAGTGGAAGTTAACCACCAGGCGAGGTTAATACTCAAAGCATTTTCTACCACCTATAATAATAATAATAATAATAATAATAATACTCTTTAGTGGAAGGTAACCCCACCAGACGAGGTTAATGCTCAAATCATTTTCTACCACCTAACCCTTAGAGCTTAAAGTCTTATTAATACGTGGTCACAAACTCAAATTAATGAGGAAAAATTCGTGCACTGGGTAGGATTCGAACCAACGGATCCCTACGCTACCTGGACTATTACCAGACTAGCGCGTTAACCACTTGACTACCAGTGCACGAGCACTTGACGATGATAGATAGTAACAAAATGGTATTAAAAAAAAATCTACGAAACAATAGGTCACAACATTAAAAGCAAGTAAAACAATCATCTCCAGAGCTTGAGGACAATGTTAACAAGTAACAAGCGAATATTTAAACATAACAATCATCTCCAGAAAAGAGATAGTGTTGAACTTGAGGATAATGTTGACAAGTAACAAGCGAATATTTAAACATGACGAAACAACTATGACATTGAAAGTATTTGAAAGCAGCAAAAAAACAATCATCTCTTTACTTTACAGAAGAGATATCATTGACAATGGTGATGTCGACAAAAGGTTTAAGGATCAAGCAAGTTATAAAATATGAAAAACAACATTGAAGAAAGTAGGTACATTCCTGTATGTATTAAAATTGTAAGCAGCTTAAAACAACAACATTCAAAATATTCGAGAGCTGTAACATCAAGCATCTTGAGAGCAAGACTTCTGCTACACGTGAAAGCCTCAAGTGGTGGAAACAACGAGATTCAATATTTAGGTTATCTACTTGTATGCCACACCAGTGCACGAGCACTTGACGATGATAGATAGTAACAAAATGGTATTAAAAAAAAATCTACGAAACAATAGGTCACAACATTAAAAGCAAGTAAAACAATCATCTCCAGAGCTTGAGGACAATGTTAACAAGTAACAAGCGAATATTTAAACATAACAATCATCTCCAGAACAGAGATAGTGTTGAACTTGAGGATAATGTTGACAAGTAACAAGCGAATATTTAAACATGACGAAACAACTATGACATTGAAAGTATTTGAAAGCAGCAAAAAAAACAATCATCTCTTTACTTTACAGAAGAGATATCATTGACAATGGTGATGTCGACAAAAGGTTTAAGGATCAAGCAAGTTATAAAATATGAAAAACAACATTGAAGAAAGTAGGTACATTCCTGTATGTATTAAAATTGTAAGCAGCTTAAAACAACAACATTCAAAATATTCGAGAGCTGTAACATCAAGCATCTTGAGAGCAAGACTTCTGCTACACGTGAAAGCCTCAAGTGGTGGAAACAACGGGATTCAATATTTAGGTTATCTACTTGCATGCCACACGCGTGCAATGATTCCTTTGTTCTAAGAATTCATAATTTTAGAACTTATTTATGAAATACTCTCGTACGAAAAATATTTCCAACAAAGTAAGATCAAGTCTAGCTTATTTAGAACTTATTGCGAAGACTCGAAATACGTACTTGGAATAATATTTTCAACAAAGTAAGAGCTTATTTAGAACTTATTACGAATACTCGAAATACGTACTTGAAATAATATTTTCAACAAAGAACAAGCTTATTACTCGTACTCTTCTCTGCCATGTCTTTTTTTCTAAGGACATAACATTATTTAGAAACCTGCAAATTGCAAAGTAATCCAAACGACAAAACTAATGTCCCAATACTAATTAATGACAATGTCTTATAGCAATGACAATGTCTTATAGCAATGACAATGTCTTATAGCAGAGGCTCAACCTTTTTTTTTCATAGGCATTTTTTTTCCAACCATCTGGAGGTTCGAGTCCCAAGTACTGGTATCTCAGTGTTGAAGGCGGCACTGTGTGAATCCAAAGATTCCATAGGTCGTGGGTTCGAAACCCAGCCGGGACATGACAAGTTATCCTCCCATTTGGGATTTTTACCACATAATAATACGTCGTGGGCTCACTGCTGGAAAAATGGGACTTAATAGTCCTAATCGGGCAGTCTGAATAAGGCGATATTATTATTATCATCATGAGGGTGAGAGAAAGGTTTCTGGAACAAAGCCCAGGGCTCGAATGCCAACATCCTGATTATACATACTGAGCTAACCACATTAAATTTGAAACAAGGCAGTCTAGTAGATAGTACAGTAAGCAGTTCTGAGGCGTGTAAACCACGTTCTATAACATAGAACAAGAAGTTACACTCTGAACTCGGAGAAGTATAGTGCACAAGAATGAGGTTAATATCCATTTAGACATAGCGCGAATTACTCAATGAAATACTCTATAGTAGACGATAAAGTTAATGTAAATGAACTGTGTAGTACTCTGCGTATAGTTGTGGTATATATAAACATTTCAATATCAGGCGCGTAGCATAACTGTGTGCTAACTGTAGTACGCTAGATAAGACAAGATAAATGTATCATTTGGCGTTTATTCAACAACATAAAACATATAATAACAACAAAAATTGTATAGGTACAGTACATACATTAGTATAAATTAGGTACATCATACATGAAACAATTATTTTTTCTAACAGACCTCAGTAACTCGATCAATAAGGCAGCACTCAGCAGACAAGAAAAACAAGTATTTTTTCTAACAGACCTCAGTAACTCGCTCAATAAGGCAGCCACCAGCATACAAGAAAAACAATTATTTTTTCTAACAGACCTCAGTAGCTAGATCAATAAGGCAGCCACCAGCATACAAGAAAAACAATTATATTTTCCAACAGACCTCAGTAGCTAGATCAATAAGGCAGCCACCAGCATACAAGAAAAACAATTATTTTTTCTAACAGACCTCAGTAGCTAGATCAATAAGGCAGCCACCAGCATACAAGAAAAACAATTATTTCTTCTAACAGACCTCAGTAGCTAGATCAATAAGGCAGCCACCAGCATACAAGAAAAACAATTATTTTTTCTAACAGACCTCAGTAACTAGATCAATAAGGCAGCCACCAGCATACAAGAAAAACAATTATTTTTTCTAATAGACCTCAGTAACTAGATCAATAAGGCAGCCACCAGCATACAAGAAAAACAATTATATTTTCCAACAGACCTCAGTAGCTAGATCAATAAGGCAGCCACCAGCATACAAGAAAAACAATTATTTCTTCTAACAGACCTCAGTAGCTAGATCAATAAGGTAGCCACCAGCATACAAGAAAAACAATTATATTTTCCAACAGACCTCAGTAGCTAGATCAATAAGGCAGCCACCAGCATACAAGAAAAACAATTATTTTTTTCGAACAGACCTCAATGCTGATGTTGCTGTTGACAGTAGTGTTGTCAGTAGCTCAATCAACAAAAAACCTGGAGGTCGGTGGTTCGATTCACAAGTATGGCAAAAATTTAGCAAGTCGAGTTTCAGCAATTGTGAAATCATCATTCGAATTCACAAAATAAAATGATAACTTTTATTTAAAAATCCTGCCCTGGTTCGTCATTCGCTTTGTACTGCATTTATAACTCCACCCAGCTTCTCAGGTTACACGAGAATTTCTGTGATTGTTGTACAATTTAAATGTGTTACTATTTCATGCACAACTACCAAGAATTGCAAACTACAAAATAGTTGAGCAAAGTTTCTCATTTCAAGATCATTTTGATGAAATTCCCATGTGTTTGTGTACTGTACAAAAAACGTAGCTTACTTACTAACTGTTGTGTAGCTTGTGTAACACTACTGATTTTATAAATGACTGACTGTAAGTATAGATTTCATGTCTTGTGAAACTAGTGGCTGTAAGGTTAGCAGTGGACTCCTGATCAAGGATGACAAAATTATCAGGAAAAGTTGAGACACAATTATTTCGTTTTGCTGTTTGAATTTTCACGTAAAAATTTGAACAGCAAAATATCCTCAAGAGAAAGCCCTTATTTCTCTAAGAAATAATCAAGATTTCAATTTCAATCTTTTCTAGGCCCTTTCCATCACTAGTCACTACATAGCCATGAAAATTGTAAATTGTAAGATCATGGAATTTTTCATTTCATCCAGGGATTAGCTCGATCAATATTCCACACATCAGCATGCTATTTTCGAACCAATTTTTTTGAAAACCAAACCTATCTTGTGAGCTCATCTCGGACAAAGCTTATTTTTGCAAGAGAGTTGAAACTATACGGTCTATACACTATACAGTATACACCCCTTGAACTCTCAAAAAATACTCACATCTCCACATTACGAATGAAATGGAATGAATTCTATCTATGTCAATGTCCGAGCTATGATTAGCTGTCTACTCTAATCTACTAAGAAATGAAGTTCACATACATATTCTGAGCATCGTAGTCTACTGTAATTACAATGCCCCTGCTAGGTTAATTGAAGTTGAAGGCTATCGTACAGTAGTACATACTCACATACTCATTCGCATACACTCACACATTACCTACATGAGAAGTAATTTCACCAAGTATGGACATAATACATCTAGGTACATTTGAACATCAACAAGTAGTGTTGTAGGTACTGGTTTTCTCGGCTTAAATTGCGGCCTACTTCTTCCAAGTATGTTCTGTTCTTAGAAAACAATTCAAAGTAAGTGCATATATATAGTCACAAATAAAACATAATTGAAGTATTTTCAATAAGTACTCGATTCAGGCATTCACTCCTAAACCAAGCTGGTGTTGGGATTTCTCAGACGTTAAATTTGCGACCTACTTTTCCAAATACGTTAGGTACTATTTTTTATGAAAATTGCATGACTGTAGGTGCTAAACTGTACTCAAAAATCATAAATATACAACATAAACTAGTAATTTCAACAAGTTTACATCATACAACATTCTAGGACCCTTGATCATATATATCAGCACAAATTGTGGCCTATTTTCCAAGTTATGAATCCAAATTTCCAAGGGACTCGAACCACCAGGTCGGTAATATCCTTGATGTCGTAGAAACATAGATAAACTTTTTGAAAAAAATCTGAGACAGGACCAGAAATTCTAAAGGATTCCTCCTCTGTCTGGCCACCATCGCCTGTGATAACAGCACCCTTATCTTATCCGTGATGATAATGATGAGGAGCTTCACATGTGCAGTGCGAGTCCTTATCAACCTACATAAGTATAAGTATAAGTAGTGCTTTATTTAGACTGTCAGCGCAAGACAGGTAGTCCCATTATGCCAACAGATAAGACCATGAGAACATCTCTGCATGGAGGGGTCACCAATCCTTGGGAGCAGAACATGGCTATCACTGTTGACTCATATTTGTTTACAGAAAAGAGCAGCTAGTTCGTTGACATTACAACACACGAATGACATTTTGTTTGCACTTTACTGTGCTTGTGTCACGAACAGTAGAATGGTAAGCTAGAAGTCCTTCATGAGGGTGGTTGAAGCGATGGTAATTTAAAGGCTCCATATAGCACTTACTGTGCTAGATTAGATATGACCTTAATTCACTCACTGATTGACTTACTCATGAATTTGATTGTATTGGATAAAAAATCTGTATTCGATTAGCTATAATCTTAATTTAGGTATGTTTTAAAAGAGAAATTAATTTTGACTGACTAACTGAGAAATCGAATATCGAATTTTGGACTTTTGAACTTCAATTTAGGACTTGGGGATTAATTCTCATCACTCATCACTGATTTCTCTTACTATTACTGGACTAAAAAGTTTTTTGGGAACAAGCATTCATTTTTTTGCTTAAGACTCCTGTATCACAATTTTTATGAATTACTAGCTAAAATCCGTCGCCGTTATGCATTTTGTGCGTGGCTGGGATCCTATTTGCAATTTTTAAAAATCCTTAGAACGTATCTAAATACCAAAAGGAAGCTCTGTGCCAATTTTGGAGCTATTTGGCCTAGCCATTTTGGAGCTGCGCTATGAATGAATTCATATGAAAGGATTTTATATTTTTTGCTGATGCTGATCATCAAATCCAGATGACAATGAATCCTTGTCTCATATTATGAATATATGTAAGAATTTTTTACAAAATTAAAAAAAAAAACACCTGTACAAACCATCCTGAAAATAACCATCCTCATTATCTACTTCAAAACACAAGTAACAAGAGTACTGTGTCTTATGGCAAGCATCGATAGTGATGTTCGTTGTTTGTGAATAAATTTTACTTTCTTTCTCTCTCTGTCTTAGGAAGATTGAGCAACTTTTCTATCAAGTCTGAACAGGAATATCCAGAAATTCTAGGAGGTAGGTCTTCACACTTACACCTCCAGTTGAAGATAAAATTGCAATAAAACAACATACATAGATGTGTAGGTATGTATCCTAATACTCTAGTTATACCAGTGCAAGCAAAATTACTGACGACAGAAATATCTAGGAGGTAGGTCTTCACACTTACACCTCCAGTTGAAAATAAAATTGCAATAAATGAAGGTATCCTAATAGGTAGTTACCAGTGTAAGCGAAATTACTGACGACAGCAATATCTGGGAGGCAGGTCTTTAAGATAAGGTTTTTTCTGCACAAGTAATAGATATCGTCACGTCAGTTCAAGATAAAATTGCACTAAACGGGTAGGCTAGGGTGGGAAGAGGGACAAGAGTCTACTCTCGTTATACAAGTGAACAGGTTGAGATAAGAAAACTGCGACAATAGCGGCAAACACATCAGCAAAAAGATTTTTTATGAACACATTATGCACATAAACGTAGGTATAATGGTGTTGGATAACTGAACCAACAGGCGTAGTATAGGCTTGTTGTAAAGAGGCACAATGCATTGAGCCTCCTGCCATCCACATGAACAGAATTGAATCCTTGTCAGTCAAAGTAGCTCATTGGCCAAAGCGTCGGTTTGATAATCCAGAGGTTGAGGGTTCGGAACCATGCCGGGGCATGATAAGAACTTTTCCTCGCATTTGGATTTTGACCACAGAATGATACGTCTTGTTGGGCTAGTCGGGCATCAATATAAATAAGATGGTGTATGTGTGTGTATGTATGTAGGTATGGTTTTATTTGTGGTGAAGCACAAGGCCTCTTCACAATTTTTGTGGGTAGCGCAGCATTACTAAGAGCCTCCTTTACTTTTTTAATTATTCTATTACATTAATTTCGTGCATTAAAAATGCGTGCAATGCCTAGCGCGCTAACTCACTCTGCCACGGTGACTACCTTGAAGATGGTGAATAAATAAGATGGAATTATTATTATTACTCATTTATGAAATAAATTAGGATATTCTGTAGAAATAGGCTTTATCATGATGACTTGTGAGATTTCACCGTTCTTTTGTAATGACCCTGATTTTACAATAAAGCTTAAAACATATCTATGTATGTACGTAGGTACCATATAATTAAAAGAATAGGTACAAACAATCCTTTTATAGCATTCGACATACAATCTGTCATTAACCATTGTCATCATCATGGATTCTTTTATTTGATGTCGTCTCTCATCATCTCGAGTGACAGTCACTCACAAGGCATAAAATAATATCGGATCGGTTATTGAAGTGACCTGGTTATTGTTGCCAGTCCGCGGTTTTGTTATCTGATCTCTAATGTCAGTCGTCAGGAGCGGGGACTGAGAAGAAGAAGACTCCAGAGATGTGACCGTAGAAAATACTCAAGACAGAGCTGAGAATCCTGGGATGTGAGAGACTACGGGGTAAAAAAAACAAAGGGATCAAAAACTCACGGTCCCCACAGTGCCAGGATCACAAGGCTAACCCTTCAAGGTCAACCGCTCGCCCACCAATGCTTAGGGCCGAATTATAAAACAGGATTTAAAAATATTAAAATAATCCCGAACATCCTTCAAGATGGGCTAAAATGCGGTGCACTGATTGCTTGAAACTCAGACTCGAGGGAAACTCAGCTTAAATGTTAAATAATGTCTTTTATAATTCGGTCCTTAGTCTTAAAATTTGTCTAATGGGGACTCAAACCCAGGTACCCGGTTCTGGAAACCTCTACTGTATCGAGCAAACTACTGACCGTCACCATCGCCTCTGTTGAATCGGTGAGATCTCAACATGAAATTGAGGCCACGAAAGTTAGACCTATAGGCCAAGCGGAGAACTTGATTCTTGTAACTTGAAAGTTTAATAATTGAGGTTCATATGAAATGCAGCGTAGTATGTAATAACATACATATATTACATAGGTACTTGCACTACCTATCTATGTAGGGTACTCGGTGACTTTTTAGAATACGTATTAGATACCAAACTTTTTATCATAAATGTAATATTTTTACATTGTATTTCAAATTTCTTCTGTACGTTGTATTCTTTTCTCTTTTGTTTTTGTGTCTGTATATATTTGTGTTGTATAAAACTTAAGTTGTTAAAATATGTTGTACAAACAAACAAAAAAATATCACCTCGTTATTCTAAAGTTTTCATGATAGCCGAGAAATTTCTTGAAATCAAATCAAATCGGTTCAAAGTTCCTTGAAATCGAAATGATAGATCAACTATTACTATAATTGAAACGTTAAAAAAAAAACAGTACGAACGTTTTTTAATATGTACCTACTAGGATTAATATTTTAATAATCTAAAAATGCATAGGTATATCTGTACATAATATGTCTAGCTTTGATACAATATTATATTTACATAACTACTTGACCACACGATCAAAAACCAATGTATAATCAGGGTTTGCTCAACAATGCACACTTAATAGACCGTGAACAGAACGAATTGCGAAACGACAATACTGTCAGGAAATTTGAAAGAACCAAAAGCTTAGCCGTACTTTGCTACGGCTGTGTAGCAAAGTTAGTGGTGGGTGAGAGGATTTCGCTTCTTATTTTTTTTTTAAACCAAACTCCATGGTTAGGTAATACTCGTGGTCTAGCAGGTTTAGAGATTTAGAGTTCAATTCTCGGTATGGGCAGATTATTCTGCCTATTTACTTTGTATTGAGTGACAAAGGTTTACAGTTCTTTTTTATCTATTGGATTTGACACCTACCACATAAGATATATGGCCAAACGAATTTTTGGCCCAAGTACATAATATTTTTGGCCCAACTGAACGGCCCAAGTAGGTGCTCACCACTCAACTCATGTACAGTTACTTACTGGTAGGTACTCGCAGATAGATCTAATTATGCATCATGAGTCCATCAATTCCTTCATCTAGGAGTCTATTTAAATTAAAATATACCTCTGAATCAATCATTGCCAGTAGGGCAAGGTGAGAATAGCTGTATTACTTTATTCGACCACTAACCATGTCAAGATTGACCACTAAACTGGACTGGGTAGTATAGTCCAATCACTCCATCTAAGATTGCAGGCGGCTTCTTGATTTGGTCGATAACTAGGTAGGTATGTAGGTAATTAATTTCAATATCAATATCGACCACTTAACAAGATATCATTCATTATCAACCAATAAACATGTCAAGAGTGAAGATTGATAATTACCAGGAATGGGTAGTATGTATAATGTTTGATGTCTCATCTTAGATTGCAAAAATATCAACTTTCATGTTTTCAATACAATCAAGTGACTAATGCCTTCAATGTTCATCACAAATGGCCTGATAGGGATGCTCATGCCAGCTACTAGCTCATACTGGGCAAGAACCTTCCTCAAATCACAAGACTCAGTATCAGTTCAGCTTTCAAATGCATATTTGAAAGTATGAAAGCGGTCATTAATATTATCAAGAGGGGCCACTACCGTAGTGGACAGTGTAAATTTTTTTCCACGTCGCATCGCTTTGATCAACTGTATGGTCTTAGCACGACGAGGGTTTTACCATCCATTCGCCTGAAACTCACAAACCGGCTACTCAAATTCCTAACATCGCTGGACGTTGCTTAACTTCAGTGACAAAACGAGAACTGGTGTATTCAAGGTGCCCATCGACGCCGGCTGGCGAACATCTTGAATGATGCTTTAAAACACACTGATGAAGTAGATAATAACTACATTGTTGTTTTTTTATATGCCAAGCATCACTTTTTTATTAATCTTAATTATCAAGATACAGCCAAAAATAATTATCAAAAGAAAGGGGTTCAAATTAAACAACAATGGAAGTGAATCATAATTAATTTGACTCTTAATTGGTGTTTCTCTTCAATCTCTACTCTATCTACCCTCCTAATAAATGTACTGCACCAAATCCTAAACCTCAACATTCAAATATCCAACAAATGAAAATGTTATTTTTTAGCTAGCTATGAAATTGTACTTAATTTGTTACTTTACCTCTATTCCAGCAATTAAGAAGATTATTTTATTGGGTAGTGCCAAAAGATCAAAATAGAAGATACCTATTAAGGCTAGCTTGATCGATAAGATGACGGACTTGTAACCTGGAGGTCGGTGGTTCAAGTCCCGGTTTCACCGTAGATTTAGTAAAGCGAGTTTGAGTAGTTGTGATATCACGAAAGTGATTAACACTATGATAACTACCTAAGGCTACTAAGAGAGAAACTTTTAGAGTAGAATTTTAGTTTTCTATTGTAAGTTATTGTGTGAATCAGGCAATCAATAAGTGAGTGAGTAGGTATTTTACTCTTTTATAAATACTCTACTTGTACTTACATATAGTTCATACACAATTATCAGAAAAGATTACAAGTTTTTGGTCATTTGAACTTTGGACCATTATTTTTTTTCTCTTGAAAGAAATAGCTCTCCAGATGTGTAACAGGTTTCGACAGCAGAGTATTTATAAAACAGACTTGCATAAAATCCAAACGGGCAATTTGGACAGAATAAAGTCACTAAATACAATTGAGAAAATATGGCTCTAGATGTGTATCGACGGCAGATGATTAATAAAACAGACTCACATTAAATCTAACTGGACACTAAAGTGACAGAATATAATTTAGAAAATACAGTTACAGATCTACTATCATACTTAATATTTATTATTAAGTATGATATACCTAGTATCTGAAATTGTAGACATGCGGGACATGCTCAAGTATTTAGCTCTACCTTAAAATATCCTTAATTTAAGAAAGATTTGAAAGAACATAATTTTTATAATTAATTTAATAGATTACCTTGGGACAAACATTAAAGACCTAATTATTAACTTCTAATTACCTAATAACTACCTAGCCTCTGAAGTACATTTAATTTTGTGTAAAAGATATTGAACATGATTAGATGCAATTTACTTTGTCTTGTGATAATCATAACAAGATGCAGACTTTGAGCCAAGGTAACCTGAGATCCAGAGAGTGACTCATCACTGTTAGTGCAGTGGTGACAGTGAATATATTATGCAATGGTGGTTATTATTTATAAATAGCTCTTAGTGCCAGATGAGTTACATACAAGTTATGTATTATTATATGCTTACATCACCTATATTATTTTAACTGGATCAGCAGATTCTCTCTGATCCACCTCTACCTTCAGCAGCGATCTCAGATTTGTTCTCACCTCTGCATCGAGCAGACTCGCTGAAGTTTCTTTTAATATTTACGAAATAATATCGATCAGTATTCGAATATAATTATTAAATTTATTAAATCTTAAATAATAATCATTTCATTGAACTTTGTCATTTTTATTTCCATATCTAATCATCTTTATATTTGCGATCGCGAATAGATCTGCAAATATAAGATATCTTAAGTTATAAAGTTATTTTCATTTCAATAAGTATTTTTCGAGTTAAGTGTTAAGAATTAATTTTAAGTGATTAAAAAATAAATAAACTTTTTAAAAACTTAACCGTAAACTTGACTTATTTATCTGGCGCAGTCTTCCCGGATAATTTTTAGGAAGTAAGCAAAAATTACCTCCTAAAAATCCGAACTTCCTCCCGGAAAAAAAAAAAAAATAATAATAAAAAAAAATTTTCTCAAGAATCAAAACTTTTCAAAACCCTATACTTGGATACATTCCCATAGCAGCTCACGGACAGAGACCCGTTGTAATCTGCACATCCCCCTTCATCGTAGTTCCGTGAAGTCATAGCAGCAGTCAATCAAATCAGCCACTCATCCTGCGAGTCAGCATTATCAACCAGCCACTACTACGAGCACATACCTGTCATGCATCGAGTCATCGGGTTACTGTAAGTGTGTACCTTATCTATAAGACTTCACAATCTACGTAGCAATTACCTATATACTTAACCTTATGTACTTTTCTCTTGCAAAGATATTATTAGCTACTATCTTCATTGGTATTATTACCATTCAAACAGACAATATTCATTTTAATTTTATTTAATTTTAAAATCAAAATTTAAAACGGAGTCAGACACTGATTCCTCTGACAGTGGTTCAGATTATTTTCAGGACCTGTGGTCAGGTCAAGAGTACTTAAAAAGCTCGGAACAAGAAACCAATCTCATAGATTTAATTACTAACCTTTCTTTAACAGAAACCAAAATGGCACCACCAGAATTAAAATCAGAACATCTAAAAATGATCCCGGAGTTTAATGGGGAAGTCCCGTTACTCCCAGATTTTATCTCAGTTGCGGAAAGCCTCGTAACTTATTTTTACGATAATACAAATCCAAATAATTTTCAAAATTATTTTCTCCTCAATTCTCTAAAAAACAAAATCAAGGGTGATGCGAAACTCAACCTGAGTTCGCACACTATCACAAAATGGGCCGACTTGAAGCAGGCCTTGCTAAACACCTATGGTGATAAACGAGATTGTTACACGTTAACAATAGAACTCTGCAATATGAGACAACAAGGAAACGAATCGGCATTTGCTTTCCACGCGAGAATTCAGTCTCATATTAACTTACATGCTAGCTACGTTGCTACGCATGAAATTTCTGGTAGCGAACACGTGAACACGTATATCGCGACATTAGGCCTGAGGACCTTCCTGAAAGGACTCAAGGAACCGCTTGGTTCTCTCATGAGGACCAAAGATCCAAAGAGCCTCAACGAAGCTCTGAACGTTTTGACAAACGACTTTCAAGTAGACGCTACTTCATATCAAACATTCTCTCAACACAAACAATCCGTACAACAATATTCACCTCACAACCGAAACAACATGAAACAGAATAATTATCAACAGAATAATTATCAACAAAAATCTTTCCAAACTCAAAAGTACACTCAACAAAATCGGTTCTTTACACCAAATCCGCAACAACAACAAAAATCGCAACAAAATTATCAACAACAAAATTATCAACAACCTTACAGACCACCACAGTATAATCAACAATCCCAAAACGTATGGTCAAGACCATCCGGTCAAAACCTTCCAAAACCTACTCCTATGAGTATTTCGGTAAAAAACAATAAAAGTGCATTAAATAATATTGAAATATGTAATGACTCTAATCAATGTCCGGATCTTGAATACGAACAAACCCAAGAAGAAGAACAGTACAACCCCGAAGTTGATTACCACGAACTATCAGCTGAAGCACCACCTGACGATGAAAATTTTCGTCTAATGGCCTCGGAACAAAATGCGGAACTCTAATGAATTTAACCAATCATGAAAACCAGCTACCCTATTTCACAACCTCAAACCCCAACTTCAAAATTTTAGTGGACACAGGGAGCACCAAATCTTTTATAAAACCGTCTTTAGCAAAGAAGTACTATAATAAATTCATTCGCGAAGATCCTTTCGAAATCCGAACCGCTCACGGCAAAAGCACCGAGAAACATAGTATCATCATTCCAGCTTTTGATGTATTGAAAACAAATAAAAAACTAAAATTCCACGTGTTTGATTTCCACGATTTTTTCGATTGTTTAATCGGTATGGACACACTACAAAGTCTCGGAATCACAATAGACCTTGCAAATAATATTCTGAAGAATAGTTCAACAGAAATAAAATTACAACTCCGAGATGCAAACTCTGAACTTTACAGAATGGAAATCTACCCCGAATGCGAACAAGTTATTGAACTAAGAGTAAAGAACATACAAAATGGAGATGTCATCATACCAAAGATAAAAATAGGTGACTGCTTCATACAAGAAGGCGCAGCCACCGTGAGAAATGGCAAAGCACTATGTACTCTCACGAATCCAACAGAGAAAAAACTAACGATTGAAGCCAAACCTTTGCTATTGGACGACTTAAACAAAACCTACACCTTCAAACAAGCGGGAACTAACCTGAACAACTTAAACACTCTTAATGTACAACCCAAATTCAGCTTTGACCTAATAAGAACAGAGCACATGAACTATGAAGAAAAGAACCACCTCAAATTATTATTGGAATCATACGAAGACCTATTCCATATTGAAGGAAATAACCTCACGTTCACAAACAAAATCAAACATCACATAAGAACACGAGACGAAGAACCAGTATACACCAAGTCGTACAGATACCCGGAAATACACAGAGAAGAAGTTAGAAAACAAATTGATGCAATGCTAGACCAAGGAATTATCAGACATTCCTACTCCCCGTGGAACTCCCCGATTTGGATTGTTCCGAAGAAAAAAGATGCTTCAGGCAAACAAAAATGGAGAGTCGTCGTAGACTACCGGAAATTGAACGAGAAAACAATAGACGACCGCTATCCCCTCCCAAATATTTCAGACTTACTCGACAAGTTAGGCAGATGCCACTATTTTACCACCTTGGACCTTGCATCCGGGTTCCATCAAATAGAGATCAACGAAGAAAGTGTAGAAAAAACAGCATTTAGTACGGAGTTCGGTCATCATGAGTTCTTACGTATGCCCTTCGGGCTGAAGAACGCTCCGGCGACTTTTCAAAGAGTCATGGATCAAATACTCAGAGGCCTTGTAAATAAAACTTGTCTTGTTTATTTGGATGATATAATAATTTTCAGTACCAGCCTCCAAGAACATATCACAAATATCAAAGAAATATTCAACCGTCTCAGAGACGCTGGCCTCAAAATTCAACTGGATAAATCAGAGTTCATCAAAAGAGAAGTCGCATATCTTGGTCACATCGTAACCCCAGAAGGCGTAAAGCCTAACCCTGCAAAAATAAAAGCCATCAAAGCCTACCCAATTCCAAAAACAACAAAAGAAATAAAAGGTTTTTTAGGACTCTTGGGGTACTACAGAAAATTTATACCCGATTTTGCAAAACTAACCAAACCTCTAACCCTTTGCCTAAAGAAAAACTCAAAAATTGATGTAAATAACACCGAATACAAAAAATGCTTTGAAACCTGTAGAAATATTTTACTTGATGAACCAATTCTTCAATTCCCGGATTTCAGTAGACCATTTAACTTGACCACAGATGCCAGTAATGTAGCATTAGGGGCAGTACTCTCACAAGGCCCCATTGGAAACGATAAACCAGTGGCTTATGCAAGCCGTACACTAAACAACCATGAACAAAACTACAGTACAATCGAGAAAGAGCTACTAGCGATTGTCTGGGCAACTAAGTATTTTAGGCCATACTTGTATGGAAGGAAGTTTAAAATAATCACAGACCACCGACCACTACAGTGGATCTTCTCATTGAAAGAGCCAAGTTCAAAACTTGTGAGATGGAGATTAAAACTTGAAGAATTTGATTATGAGATTATATATAAAAAAGGAAGTCTAAACACAAATGCAGACGCATTGTCCAGAGTTGAACTAAATACAAACGAAACGAGTGAAATTCAAAAAACTATCCAAAGAATAAAAAAGGAAATCGCCCAGCGGAACAACAATGTTCCAGAAAGAAACAACGCCCCGGACGACAATATTGATAATTTATCAATGATAGCACAACCAGACACAGAAGATTCTGAAGACATAATAAACATAGATCAATTCGTCAACCAAAAATATCAAGAACTTATCGAAGACCCAGATCTCAATCCATTTCTCGACCTTGACCCAGAACCCAGCCTTAGATCTTATTTTAGTAACTGCAATCCAGAATTCGAAGATATAGAAATCCCCAACGACACGTTGAATGCAGAACAACCAACAGTAAACGAACAACAAGAAGAGGACATCAACACGATACACTCCAGCGATGAAAACCCCATAATAGGTATTCCTATTTCCGAAAGTGCTTTGAATGTAAATAGGAATCAAATAATCATAAAATCTGTAAATATTCAACCTAAACCCGTGAAAAACTTGCTTCTTCATAAAGATAAACAAAGATTAATCGTAGAAATACCAGAGGATAATTCCGAGCATTATCTGACAGATTTCATAAAAAAATACGTTTCACCCAAAGTTAAATATTATTTAAATTTCCAACCAGTTGATTCAAGCCTCTACGAGGTACTGTCTAGAATCTTACAGACGAAATTCAAACACTCCGAAATAAAATTCGTCAAATGCAACAAAATATTAAAAGACATTACAAATGAAACCCAAAAAGAGCAGATCATACAGAGATGTCACGAAGGTATTACCAATCACAGAGGGATCAAAGAAATTTACGAAGAATTAAAAGAACTGTATTATTGGCCTAATATGATGCAACAAATACAGCAATTCATTAACAATTGTGAACCTTGTCAAATAACGAAATACGATAGAAAGCCACTGAAACTATTAATGAATAAAACTCCCACAGCATCTAAACCTTTTGAGATAGTACATTTGGATACAATTACCCTAGGCGGGAACAAATTCTTTACGTTAGTCGACTCCTTTTCTAAATTTGCACAAGCATATCCTATCTCCTCAACTCAAGCTGTCGAAATAAGTGACAAACTTGTAGACTATTTCTCACATCACGGTCTACCTACACTACTAATAACAGACAATGGCGCTGAATTCAAAAACACAATAATTAAGGAACTTCTTGCGTTCCACCGAATCGAGGTCCACTTCAATTCCTCTCAACATCCCGAGTCAAACGGTATTGTAGAACGTTTCCACTCAACTTTAATAGAACACATACGCTTATTTAACAACAGGAAGGAATTTGAAAACGAATCAATTTATACAAAGGTTAGATACGCTATTCTAGCTTATAATAATACTATTCATTCTGTGACAAAGTTAAGACCAATACAAATAATAACAGGACATTTGGAAACAAAAGATCCCATAGAAGCAGATATAGATCGTCAGTTAACAACAAATTACATCAATAACCACAAAGAAAAGACTAAACTCCTATATCAAATACTAAATGATACTATTGAAGAGAAAAAGAAAAAGGTGATTACAAAAACCAACACAAATAGGGAACCTTTACCCGAAATTCCTACCAAAATCCTTGTGAAAAACAAACAAAAACAATCAAAGCTAAAGAACAAGTACAAACCGGAGATAATTGAATCTATCAATAAAGAATTAAAAACAGCCAATATAACAAAAACTCACCATAACACCTCCGAACGAATACACCTATCTAACATCAAACGACCTAATGTTTCAGAATCATCCAAGGCATCTTTGCCGGGTCCATCACACATGCAGCAGAAGTTATAAAAAACATTACACGGAATCCTGGACTCCTTCTGATCAACCTCGGCGCAGCTAAACTGCAACAGACAAGCCATACATTTGTTCATTACTATGACATTGAACCAATAGAAACCGAATTCAATGCTCTCAACAATCAATATTCAAAACTAAAAACCATAGTTTCTAGAGAAATAACCTATACAACTGAATTAGGCAACTATGATAAAGTTATAAGCTATTTACAAACAAAAATAAGTAACAAATTAAATAGCATTTCTTATCGTCCACCAAACAGAATAAAACGAGGAATTTTTAATGAACTAGGCACAATTGCTAAAGCAATTACTGGTAATTTAGATGACAATGACGGGCAGAAAATTGACAAAATTCTAGAACTTCTACACTCAAATCAAAACAATTTAGAGAAACAAATAGAATTACAATATACCATGAGCAATAACATAATCCAAAATTTCGATAATACAATTAAAAACATTGAACATAACGAAGAACTAATCAAAAATAGAATTAACGAACTTTCAGATATAATAGAAGAAGAGTTTGAAACATCCGAAACATTGCTAACAAAAGACTTATTTAATCAACTTATAATATTATATAACACGTTACTAAACATCCTACAAGACATTGAAAACTCTTTAACCTTTTGCTATCTTAAAACCTATCATCCCAGTATACTCAACACTTGCGATCTTTATAAAGAATTAGAGAAAATATCCGAACATTACGGACAGAAACTTCCTTTAGAACTTAAAATTGAAAACTTACCAGCATTCCAAAGACTACTTTCGATCAATTGTAAAATAGAAAAAAGTAAAATTATTTATTTAATATCTTTACCCATTAACTTTGACATAGATTTTGAATTATACTATCTCCTTCCAATACCATCTAAAGCACAGAAAGGTTATGTCACCATACTTCCTAGTAATAAATATTTTCTTAAGTCAAATCAAATTGTGAAGTCTTTAGATAGCGGCGCATGCATACAAAATACCGTATTTCAATGCCCGAGTGCAATACTGAACAACTATGCAAGCGAATGTGAAAGAAAAATTCTCCTAAACGAGGACACTAGCCAATGCCAGTATATAAATTTAGAAATACCACATAATCATGTAGAAGTCATCCCAGAAATAGATGAACTACTTATTGTTTTTCCACAGGAGGACCTGGTTAAAATCCAGTGTCCAAATGACATTGAGAATAAAATTCTTGAGGGAATATTCCTAATAGAAGAAAATGATTGTAAAATCCTTTTCAAAGATGAGACTATTGAATTTGAACATAAGTCAAATGGCAAACCAATTTTTATAGATCAACTAAATATTTCTGATCATAACATTACTTACTCTAAATCTAAGATTGTCCTCAGAAACCTAAGGCTCCATGAGATAAATTCCAACCAATTGCAGCCAATAGAAGAGGAGCCCAGTATTGTAAATAGTATTTTATCCTTAGTTTTTAAGTTTTTGTCATTATTCAGTTCTATTACCATAACGGGATATCTTTCATTTTTACTCACAAAAAAAATAAAAATGATAAGGAAACAAAAAATGCAATCAGAAGCCTCAAAAGCTTATCCTGATATTGAAGTTTTTCAGGCAAATGTCTCAAATTAAAATTCTCCCCATTTTCCTTCTTAAGGAGGGAGGAGTTATGTATTATTATATGCTTACATCACCTATATTATTTTAACTGGATCAGCAGATTCTCTCTGATCCACCTCTACCTTCAGCAGCGATCTCAGATTTGTTCTCACCTCTGCATCGAGCAGACTCGCTGAAGTTTCTTTTAATATTTACGAAATAATATCGATCAGTATTCGAATATAATTATTAAATTTATTAAATCTTAAATAATAATCATTTCATTGAACTTTGTCATTTTTATTTCCATATCTAATCATCTTTATATTTGCGATCGCGAATAGATCTGCAAATATAAGATATCTTAAGTTATAAAGTTATTTTCATTTCAATAAGTATTTTTCGAGTTAAGTGTTAAGAATTAATTTTAAGTGATTAAAAAATAAATAAACTTTTTAAAAACTTAACCGTAAACTTGACTTATTTATCTTACATAGGTAATATGTTAATATTTAGGTACATACTCATATTACATAGAAGTGAGGACTTTATTATGTTTGGATCTTGAACATTACACAGATAAGAAGCAACAGGATGCAATTTGTTTAGATTATGAATGCACAGACATAGGTCTGATCAGTGAATTGTATGCACAGACAATGCTGATGACTTGTGTTCTGTCTACAACTCGTATGATGCACAATGCTCTGTCTACAGCTTATCAACAGATGGGTAAATAAACTGTAGATACTTAGAAATGTTCTATCATCAGTAGGTACTTTGATTAGTTTTTATTTGTATTTCAAGGTTATTGATGTTAGAAGTTTACCAAGTATGTTCTAGACTAGAATCTAGATCTTACTGTCTGTACCTACTTTTTTAATTTGTCAAAATAGCATAGGCATAGATTATTGATACATATAAAATCCATTTACAATAACATGTCTGAGATAAAAGACTCCAAATTTCACCCAGAGTATCAATTAGGTTAGTGTGTACAAAGAAAGGATTTTTGAAAATTTCAAATACTGCTACTGAGGTTGATACTTAATTTCAATTAATTTCTGTAACTGTAGTAGATAATCTTTCTATCATACAGAAGTACCCAGGTTTGTGTCACTTCTTGTGAAATGGACATTGCTTAAATATGGACCCAATGGTTGATGTAGAGTTATTGTACCTTAGCATTTATGGCTACAAACACTCTTTAGAAATTTCCACAAATCCTTTTTTGGAAAAAAAAAAAAAAAAAAATAGCAATGACAAACATACAAATAAACTTAGTAGGCACACAATAAAGATCTGTTTGTTATTTTATACCAAGAATTTTATTTAAAGTGAATTCTTTTTACCTATAATGATAAGCTACCTAATTATATTAAGTGCAGTGATTAAAATCAGCTTTCAAAAAAGGAAATAATAAAGGGAGGGTGTTTGAAACTATCAAAAACCCCAACATGACTTGCTCATAATACCCTTGAAAATATTCAGTAATGGATTTTACTTATAGTTTCAAAAATATAACTTTTCAATAGGTACCCAAAAACATGACAGACTAGGTACCAATTACTAAGAGTATGTGTTGGTTATAGGCAAAATCTCCATGTGAATCCTAGGTTGTCCTGGGGTGTAGAAGCAACCATCTTGAGAATAAGCCTGAATACTTTATTTTAAATACCTATCCTATTGTGAATTTATTGACTTGTGAAAATTAAAAAAAAAACTGTGAAGCTATTCTACAAGATGAACAATATCTTACCTTCAGGGTATGCCTGGTCCTTTAGAATGGTGTTGATGAACAGATTTGTGAAGTAATACAAATGACCCATGCCTTTTGAATAGAACCTAGTGGAGCTGGCAAATGCTCGGGAGATATTGGGCTCCGTATAGTCAAAGGGCTCATAGGGCATTATGTTGTGAAGGGACTCTGGCGCTGTCCCTTCAAAGATCCGCACCTGTTTCCGTGTATAACTAGGGTGCCACTGACACAATACACTTTGAAAGCACACAATAAACACTAAACTGAACAGGCTCAGGTGGTTGCCTTTGAACCTGTACTTTGAGTATTTAGTAAACACAGCCATTGAAATACTAAAAACTAACACTCTTTTTAATAAAATTGAGAGCTCAATTTATTTTTATTAAACTATTGGTTAGTAATAAAAGTATGCATTTATAACTACTGGTAAAGTTATGAATAAATTTATATAATATTTTAACATTAGTTGAAATCACTATTTCAAAATTATCATTTTGTATGGGCAAGATTTGAATTTAATTTTACCATTTGAAAGACTTTTAGAATTTTTATCACTTCACTCCTTGATTAACTGAAGTTATCAAATTAGTGCAGATTTTAGTTAAACAATATTGTACCTATTTGCAAGAGAGATACCTATGCGAACAAGTGACTCGCCAAGACAGAACGCTAAACACAAATATTATTTATCCAATACACTTGCAATGAAATGAATGAAAGACAGAAAACAAATCTATTGAACTAAAATAAAGTACACTCAACACCGCTCTACTCTCTTTTCGCACTCTTCTGACTGAATTTTCTTCTCTCCTCTCCGCATGCATTCTTCGTAAACTAAACAAAGAACAAAATGGGAGACTGATCAGCTGATAAAATAGATTTCTAATCGAATAAGTATATTACGCCTTGCATTTCACAAACATACAATGTGGCGGATATTTTCAATTACACCGCACATTGCATACCTAAACAAATTTTCAAGGCTTTTTAAATTTATACGTAAACAAAATTATGAAGGCGCGCGGTAGCGGTCCGATCCGTCAAGTTAAAAAGTTAGTACCTATTATTAGGAGAAAGTCCCGCTTTCACGCCCTTGTACTTGAATAACCACAAAATATGAAGGAAAATGGATTTCTTTACCAGTTTCCTTATTTTCCATACCATCCGCAGGCAATCTACTCATATCCACCTCACCCAGACTGAGTAGGGCTGGAATTCTAGCGGAATATGAATTAGGCATAATGGTTTCCATGGATGAATTCGAAACTAATATGGTCTTATCGTCTATGATCCATTATCTACGTCCGTAGTTTCTCTGGTTTAGAGTACAATTTTTTGAAATAGGTAAAGACAAAATATAGGTAACTATGTATGTATGTGCCTTTGGCCTTTGTTCGATATTCTCGGAGATAAATAATATCATTACTTGGACTTTGAAACAAAGACCGACAGTCACATTAGAGCCATCTTACGCGACATCATTGTTCACCATTGTGAAAACAAATTCGTAAGGTCACTATTTCACAAAATAATAAATGCAATCTATTCCATCACAAGTAGGCATACATATTACATAGGTGTAACTCAGTCTAGTGATTCTAGTTTAATAGCAAAAACAGAGTGAATATAAATGGCCCACCCTACACTTTTATTAGATAGAGATAGGTAGGTACCTAATATGTATAGAATGGTAGTCTATATACAAAGGTACACAATATACACAATCAACAAGTGGGTACCTCTCCTTACCCATCTCCTTCCGCTGCGAATCTGCATAGTCTGATCTTCTTCAAGATAGCCCGAATCCGGTGATCACGATCTGCAAAGTTAATGCACTTTTTGCGAAATGTATTTCTTGATCTTTCCAAATGCACTTCTTCTTCTGTGCATTTTACTTTTTTCCCATAGCTCTTCATTCGATTTTATAGCTCAGCTGTTCACAAACTCTTCGCGTCAATCATATATTATGGTAATCATTATTTTTTTTACATTCCTCCGAGAGCAACCTACGTGTATTAGTGTAGAATCTCTAGGTTCTCTATACCAACATCGGCAGGCTGGTAGCTCCAATATACCTATCTGTCCAGATATACTTAGCCGCAAAGGGTTAGGGTTACCATAATTAAATATTTCTTACAGGTAAAATCTTTGAGAACAATGGAAACCCTTAGATCAAGACTGCCTGATTTGCCTGAAGTATATCCTTCACTCTAGAATATTTCGAATTTTCGACAGCTCCAACCCACGGGTTTGTGCATCTACCAACAACAGTTATTATTATTATTAAAAAAAATTAATAATCATTTCCGGACTTGTTGTTTTACATCTATTCGGTACCTATAAGGTATAGAAAGTATTGTAATCGCTCACTTTTCTCGAAATTGAGCTGTTGAAATTTCTAAAAGAACGCTCTTCTCTTTTTCATTATGTATAGTATGAATACGAAATGATATTACGACATCAGGATTTGAAAGTTTTTCGAAAAAAATAGAAAGAAAGAGAAAACTCTTCGCGGACCCTGCCTGTCCACACTTTATGAACCTCTGCTATCTATAAATTTTATAGGTAAGCTGGTTCTGCTTGATCAGGAATATTGAGAGCAGGAGATGCTCATGCAAAACTCACTGCTAAATCTTGCATCATGCAGATCTTGGTCATTAACGATTAGACTCAATTTACTTCATGAGTTCCTTATCAATTCAGTAAGAAACTTTTCCACTAGCCTAGACTTACCATTCTGGATGAATCTGTCTCGGTAGTTCAGTGGTCATCGTCACGTCGTTGATCAGCCCGGTAATCCAGAGGTCGTGGGTTCGAAACCTGCTACTATTATACAACTGGAATTTGAGTCTAGCTAATAATTTACAAGTATAATTTTGAGTCTAGCTACTAATTTACAACTTGAATTTTGAGAATCCAATAATAAACATTTGGAATTTGAGTTCACCTTAGAAGTATTCCTTAGGGAGAGAGCCACAAAAATTGTAAAAAAAAACTCAAATAAATATACATTACATTACCTACAGCTGACCCTCTGATGTACAACTGGAATGTTGTGTAACACCTGATTTAGAACTGAAATTTTGAGTCTAGAACTGAAATTTTGAGTCTTGATACAGAGATAAAGACATTGCTTTGTAATCTAATTTAAATGATAATTATTTTTAATTTTAATTTAATCATGGCCGAAGATATCGTAAGTTTTTTTCTTCTTCTGATTCTGGACCTTAGGGCGAAATTAATAAACAAATCGATAATTTAAGTCATTGCTTAGCATCGGTTTTCCCTATCTTAGACAGGTCGCAATCCGAGACTTAGCGCCTCAGAGGTATTATTAAAACCTCTACAGGGTGGACCAAAAAAACGTTTACACCCGTTAATGGTAGATTACTGACGACATTTCCAGCCCGGATCTGCAATCCGTTTTTTCGGATTCGCCTTTGTAACTGCACAAAGTGATTTTTTGCAACTTTCTGAAAAAATCCGACTTTGGCTTATTCTTCAGGTCAGAACTTTTTTCCTGTTTAAGATGAGTTGATTCTGAACAATTCTGCAGAAAGCCAACAAAATTTCGATGTTACTAGCTACACTACTTTGCTTTTTACGGTTTAGTTTGGTATCTTTTTTGACACCTGAATAGAAAAAAAATTCTCATGTAAAATTTTTACACTTTGAAACACTCAAGATTTGCCCGAGCAAATTTTGGCACAGACATGGGCAAGTTTGATAAAAGTTGGCGGCCAACCCAAGGATGCTAAAAAATAATTTTACGATTTTTTATCACGTGATCTTCTGGGAAAACGAACCAGGTAAGTCTCAAAAAATGATGTTCAAAATCTGAAAAGTGTTGACCGTGTAGGGTCGTCTTGTACTCAAAGAGTAATTAGCTATTTATGTCTGATAATTATTTTCCTTGGAATTAATTAAAGGCCAGTCAAATTAATGATTGTTTGTTTCTCGATGATAGTTTTCAAGCATATTTTTCTGCATTCTGTGAAATATTATCTTTTAACTTCTTGAGTTTTTACATAAGTACAATTTACATAATTATTATTAGGATGCTGAAATGGCAGATGTGCATTTAGCATATGGAGCTGCCAACAGGAACATTTGGGATCACGTGAAAAACATAGTTTACGAAATACCAGTGGAGACGCAAGAGTAGCAGAATCTAGTAGCAATAATAATATTAATAATAATAATAGTAGCAAGAATCCTGTTGGCATTCGATGACCTGACACAAAAACCTGGAATCTTCCGCAACATTCGACGGAACATGATGAAGAGGTTCAACCTTTGCATCCAGGAAGGTGGACGCCACTTCCAACAGTTCCTCTGAGGGAATTGAGAAGGGAGGGAGAGGGGAGAGAGAGAGAGAGAGAGAGAGAGAGAGAGAGAGAGAGAGAGAGAGAGAGAGATAGATAGATAGAGAGATAGAGGGAGAGAGCGAAAGAGAGAGAGAGGCGAATGAGGATGTGAGAAATATTAGCTCGTAGGTAAGAAGATTTTGCTGGCTCTGGCGTTCGGACCCGTGTGGGATCTTCCGCATGGCAAGTGGCTTACCACTGAGCTAATCGTACGCTTCTAATCGTTTCTCATTGAACATACTAACACAAAATGTTTTTTTTTTTTAAATACCTTTTTGTTTATACCAAATTAGTATAAAACATAATAAAGACTGCAAAAGTTTTTTCATTTTACAAAATATTATCTTGCTTTTTTTTTATTTCTATTAAGAGTTGGCAATCGGTAAATATTTGTTATTTAATTAGTATTGTTTATGATAGAAGAACCTACCTGCATATTTACCTGGCTCTATTTTTTAAACTCTATTTTCGTTAGTTTTTTTTTTTTTTCTCTCGTAGGGAAGCATAAGAAAAACCATCCTTACATTATCAAGGCAGACTCTCAGGGTCTTACATGAATAATAATTATGTGTATTATGATACCAATAGTATCTGATATAACTTAATTTACAGATGGTATTACCACCAAAAAAACCATAAGTTGTTGGTGTTACAACAGGTCAGATACAGGTATGAATAAAATATTCCATCAGATTTTTTTGATAATTAAAATAAAATTGACCGCCGAGAATTGAACCTCAGTCATGCGACCAACACTCTTAGCACTACCACATCTAGCTAACACCACTGACGGTCTGAAAAGCACGAAAATTATCATTTGAATTTTCCTAAACTGGCTGATGAAGGCATGTGAGACCGCGGTATTCAAAAAAGCAATGTAAACAATTTTTGTAAACAATACAAGACGCCCTTACACAGTCTACAGCTAGAAAACTCTTAGGATTTTTGAAGAGTTTTTGGCAAACATCTAATAATTTTTCCCAGAAGATCACGTGATAAAAAATCGTAAAATTATTTTTTGCATCCTCGGGACGGCCGCCAACTTTTATCAAACTTGCCCATGTCTGTGGCAAAATTTGTTCGGGCAAATGTCGAGTGTTTTCTTTAGTAAAAAAGTTTTTTCGTGTGTTTTTTTCTGTTCAGGTGTAAAAAAAGATGCCAAACCCAACCGTAAAAAACAAAGTAGTGTAGTTAGAAACATCGAAGTTTTGTTGGCTTTCTGCAGAATTGTTCAGAATCAACTCATCTTAAACAGGAAAAAAGTTCTGACCTGAAGAATAAGCCAAAATCGGACTTTTTCAGAAAGTTGCAAAAAATCACTTTGTGCAGTTACAAAGGCGAATCCGAAAAAACGGATTGCAGATCCGGGCTGGAAATGTCGTCAGTAATCTACCATTGACGGGTGTAAACGTTTTTTTGGTCCACCCTGTATATTTATTTCACCCTTAAAATCTTCTTCTCATAGAACAATAACCAGAACTGGATGTAAGATACAAACACCTGTAACTTTCCTGAAGGAGTAGGCAAACCTCACCAGATCAGTAACATATCGTAAATTGATTATAAACCACGCAGCTTAAACTCTACATTGTGCAGAGGTGATAGCCATACATGAAAGCATTGAAAGTACAGTATGTTTCAAAAGTTTCCATTGCATGTGATTTGTTTGTGTTACTATGTCAAAACTACTATGCCAGGTAGCAGAGTACTACGAGACTCCTCATCACATACTTCCACAGTGGGATTTGAACCAACAGATCCCTAAGCTACCTGGATTACCAGACTAGCGCGTTAACTACTTCACTACCAGTGACTATTACTCATCTTCATCCAAGTCTTATCTAGTTATGTTTCCCAACCGACCTCTGGCTGTAGCTTCATGATAGATAAGTTGGCGGACTTGAAATCTGGAGGTTCTTTTTGAGTTTACAGCAGTGTGATGAACACAAAATATATGACAATTTTTAGCTTTACGTATTTTCCAGTTTTTCGGACTCCGGGAGACATTTTTGTTGTTGCTTTACGTATTTTCAAAATCTAGGTAATTTGAGACGGGGGTTTGACCCTCCATTCGCTGGAAATTTAAAAACCACTCCATCTACCCAGCCTAGGTTGGGAGGGGACCAGTGGCGTAGCTAGACCTACATTTCGGGGGGGGGGGGGGGTATGAGGGGGGTTCAGAAATCGCACCTAACGTATATTCCATCTTTGCTGGGGTTTCTTGGAAATTTGGGGACACACCCCTTCCCGCCTGGGTACGCCACTGGAGGGGACTAGCTAGGATTCAAATTTGAATGGTCACAATGTTCGATCAAATTTTTCAGTCTTGTCTTTTTTGTCCTCTGTTTATTATAATTTTAAGTTTAAAAAATGTTACTAGAATTTGAAAATTCAGAATACCCTACTAAATATTTTGATTTTTTTTTTTAATAGGTACTTCTTTTTTTTTTTTTTAAAGAAGTACCTATTCAATTACAGATTATTGTTTCATAATTATTAACTTGGCTCATATTATAGGAAAACTTATGTTGAGGTACCAGATTATCCTAATGTAAATAGGCATAATTGCCAGTATATGTAGAGTTGTAAAGGTACATCAAATTTATTTGACATTGCAAGGAACAAAAAATAAACCACATTACCTTTGAGAAGGCTTTCATATTTATTTTTTAGAAAGTCATCCTGACAGGAAACTTCTCGAGCATTTTAGGTGACATACCCAACAACACAGCATAACACAAAGAAACCACACATTAGTAATTCCAAGAACACCCTATACCGGACACTTGGGTTACATGGTTGGGCTAATAAGAGGTTCTGATTTTAAGTATAGGGTACCCAAGATAGAGCTCAGCTGATTTCAGCAAGACAAATGTCCGACCATTATGTTTTTCAGCATGCGGGCTTGGCGCAGGTCAGTCTGAAGTTCACAAGGAGGATAACCATAAGTCAAAGTAATTTCAGCCATACGGTGGAGGTTCTCAAAGTGTGGGACGCTAGGGTGCAAGGCCCCCCCAGTGCTGAGGCCCTAAAAGTACACCTGTAGTATGTCCCCCGTGAGTCTCGCGGATGCGTCTTGCGACCACTTATCTTCTTCAATGTAATTTCGAAGGGGTGACTTTGTCCAATTCGTTTCCCAGCTGACCCAGTTCACTATTCACCCCCTCAGACGAATCCGCGAGACAGGTAGGGGGGGACTAGTCGCTGAATAGGGTCGAAACTAAGACGTAGTGAAGATTAACTAAATAGGACAAAGTAATATCTTATTGCAGCCACAGTTTTGTTGTAACCAGCTTATGGCTACACCTGGGGGGTTGTTGTTGTAACCAGCTTTTTTTTTATTTCAGTTTCATCTGTCTGAATTTTCAATATAGTATAATTATTATCATGTAAAATGATTTTGATATAGGCCCCTGACATTATCACAGGTTCGGTTGGAAATGTTTGAGCACAGCTGCTGAGTACACATCAGTCTTTAAGTCCGATGAAACCAACATAGTGCAAAAATGGTACCTATAACTATTACAATACATGAGTGCTATTTTGTTTTTCTGCGAGATGTTTTTTTTTGTGTACTGCTTTTTACGAAATCAAGTAAGATTGGTTAAATTTGTTGACTTTTCAATCAAATGTGATTCATGTTCATTTTTAATTTAATTTTTAACATTCAAAAAGACGCTATAAAATATTAATACATTTTTACCTACATGCATTATTATGTTATTAATTACCTACTTATCACACTGGCGTACGTATTCTATCAATAATTGAACAGGAAGGAATGATCAAAAGCTGAAACCTTTTCTGAATACAGTTTTTTTTTTTTAACTTTGAGAAAGGGTACCATTCTATAATTTTACAATCTGTAATAATATAATGAAATAAATGCATGGAATTTAATTTAAAAAAAAAAATACATTCCTCCCTAACACGCCCCCAAAATGTTGCGGAATAAATCGAGAATTTTTTTTGCGAAATTTATTAGATAGGTACCTCCAAGTACCTCCTGTTTCTGAAAGTCAGTACTGAATGGTTTTACACGAAAACAATAGGTAGTAAAATTACTAGATGTTAAGAAGATAACAAGATGATTATCTTTATACAAAACTGATATTGAGCGAAATATCTTTGATTATACATAATGTAATAACATGTATGTAATGTGCATTACTGTTTGTAAGATAAATTACCTACATAATGGTAAATAGTTATATTTATACATAATTATTACCATTAGAGCTAGGTATAGGTACCTAAGAGAT
Organism: Bactericera cockerelli; assembly: GCA_024516035.1. NCBI lineage: Eukaryota > Metazoa > Arthropoda > Insecta > Hemiptera > Triozidae > Bactericera > Bactericera cockerelli. The sequence continues at coordinate 22,215,762 of CM044961.1, read as the reverse complement.
GGCAGTGTATTGGATAAATATGATGATTTATTTGACGGCCAAGGAAGATGTAAACATGGACTTTTTACGGAGCACGATTCTGTATGAGACAAGGCATGGAATATGTTCAAGTTAAACTTGTCTTGTTCATTTTGCATAACCTCGGTCAACTCTAAGTGACAAATAGCTTCCTCCGAAACTTGATATTGTCACTAAAGGCCGAATTATAAAGTAGGATTACAATAAATACAAGCCAGACCGTCCCTCGGAGTTTCAGCCAATCACAGAGCACAATGAGGGACGGTTTGGCTTATTTTTGTTGTTGTAGAGTAGTCACCTTGGCCTAGCCGTAGCATGCTCGGCTTGCACTCCAGGTGACCCGGGTTCGAATCCTGGCGTGGTCGGATTTTTTCGGATCTGTACTACGGACGTCGAGGCCTCCTCTAGCCTCGTGAGGACAATTTGGGGTAGTTTTAGAGGGAGCAACGACCAGTTGCGGCATTACGAGATTGATATTGGAATATGATGGTTGGTTGGAGATATGATCCATAAACATTAGTTATCGTAATGTCGATGCTACCCACTAAAAACTGTGACATAATAACACAAATAACTAGCTCTTATCTTATTTTTGTTGTTGTAATACTATTTGATAATTCGGCCCCAAGTTGGGGGTTCAAAACTCAACCGGGCTTATTGAAAAGATTTCCAATACTGAAACGACATTGTTGCAAAATTTCTTCGCCCGCAGAAAAGCTGAAGTTTGCTCCAGGGTAAGATAAATGAGATGAATCTAATAAGAAAAAAATCACTAATGCGCCTCCACTAAACCTTTAAGAAAAGACGTGCCCATATTTTCTTGTTCAAAAGACTTTGGCCGTTGAAGATCAAACCCTTAGTTAATCGGACATCTATATCTACAGGTAATTTACAAGTAGAGTAGCGCACTAGACTTGCACGCACGGTAACCTGACTTCGATTCCCAGCAGGGCAGGATTTTTTCTGCTCTGTACTTGGGTGTCCGGGGTCCACTGATACCTCGTGAGGAAAAATGAGTAGCTGCTTTGATGTGAGCAGCGACCAGTGGCGCAATGATAGGCAAATATGAGACAATAAACATACGTAAGAGTCCTATAATTATGCGCTACCTACTAAAATTGTGATATAATATGTATCACAAAGAAACACATTTATTTATTTGAGTTATCATATATGTGTTAATCACTTTCGTGATATTACAGCTACTCAAACTCGCTTTACTAAATCTACCATGAAACCGGCACTTGAACCACCGACCTCCAAGTTACAAGTCCGCTGCCTTATCGATCAAGCTACTGAAGTCGGTACATTTATTTATTTACTTATCAACCAAAAAATTATTTCTCCCCTACCTCTAGAATACTCGGAGGTAAAATCAAAGTTATAATACCTGTAAAAGTGCCGTACTAACTTGGTGGAACAATGTATTGAGCGCTCGTCGTAAAATTACCGGCTTTATTGTGAGCTATGCCAAAACTGTCAAGGCTTGACTGGGGGGGACTTTGAACCGTGGTATAGTTGCCACGTAGAAAGCCCTAACACATAAAGCATTCAAGAGGAGTTTGCGTACAACATACTCGCTCTTGTATACACACTGTAACAGTTCCCTTTGAAACACTGAAGTTAAGCGACGAAGAGTATGGATGGTAAATAGAATGGTGGATTTCATTGTTTGAATTCATTGTAGTAAATATCAAATTCGGCCTTACTCGTGTTACGTGTGATTCATGTGATAAATATCGTGAAGTTTATTTAACTGTATCTTCATACTGTATCTTGACTCGAATGCATCTAATGATCGAGATGCAAATCCGGCCTCACTCAGGCTGGTTGAGGCCGAAATATTCGTGTCGAAATATTCGTGATACATCGTCATGGTGGCATAGTAGTTGAGAGTGAAATACTCTAAAGTAAAATAAAAGTTTCATCACAACATTATGTACAGAATGCCAGCCAACCTACCTTGTTGCACCACTCAATCTGAACTTCTAGGTCGCGGTTTCGATTCTGGTTCCGGGCGAAAATTTATAACCAATAAGAAACATTAAATTTCCTCTATTGTTAGAAATAATGATTTTTTAAATAAAATCATTAAAAGTGAATAAATGTTTTTTTTTTAAGTTTCAAAAATTGTGAAATAAAGACGATTTGATTCTTGGATTTCCTCACCTTCGTCGATTCCCTCTGCTCTATCCCATTTTCGAGTGATAATATTGTAAAATCTGAAGTATGTATGTTTGCTTAATTTGTGGCCGTTAAATAAAAATATAAACCTATGTATATACCTACATACGTATGCGTAATAAAAGTTATACATAAACTACAGAAATCTTGCATGGCTGAAATTGCTAGTCTTTTTACAGATGTTCAGATCTTGAATCAAATCAGAGATAAAATATCTTATTCCTAGAATTTTTCATACCTGATTTCTCACTAAGATAAAGAATTTCTCACTTTGTTAGAAAATTGCAATCTAATTGAACAAACTAAAAAAAAACAACACATTTTTTTTGCTATGTACAAATTATAAATAAACAATCTTACAAAATATATTTTTACGGTATAAAAAGTATTTGATTCAAAAGTACATTTCACTTCAACAAAAGGAAAAAAGTACATTACGTGTAATTTTTATAAAAAACTGAGATGAGATAAATGTAATACATTATGATAAAAAAAATATTACAAAACTGAATCGGTTAAAAAATAGAAATAATTTGTAGGTAATTTGAGCCATCTTCTTCAATTACTGAGGAATCCGTCATACGATATAATAATATAATGTATAATAAATTATATCTATGTACGTGTACATACTATTATATGTATTTAAGTAACAAATACATACATATATCCATACAACGCTTAACATATTTTTTAACAATGATGTACGGACATGCTATTTGCCACCAAAAAAACAAAGCACAAAATACGAACTAAAAATATATTTACAGGTCTTAAAAGTGGTTGTTTGAAGAAAAATCTCCAAACAGACCAAGATTTTTAAAAAAAAGTACCTATACATCAGTTTTTTTCCATTTTATTTTTTATTACCTACCTGTAATTATTTTTTTAAGTAGGGATTGCAGTAAAATATTTTAAAATGGTGATTTTTTTTCAAACCTTTTTCAATTATATTTCTAGCTTTCAAATATTTTGTCATATATATTTTCACGAGCGGAAATCAAACTCGCGAATTCGAGTTCAAGAGACAGGAATGTTTTCTTCTTCACTAACAAGTCTTGTTTTTCTTACACCCACGTCATCAGCCAATTAAGTGCATGAATTGAAAGTGCATCAAACTCGTAATCTCGATTGTTTTTTATATCTTCAATGTTTGCACATCAAAATCCAGTAATTTACAACACTATAATTTTGAAAACATTGTCTATACATTTTCTGACGAAAGAAGAAAACACTTGCCATTGTTGCCATAAAAAAGAAAACATCAGATTTTTTCTTTCATGCTCACCGGAAGGTATCCCTTACAAACAACTGTAACCAAAATTTGAATATAATTTTTTGTCAGCACGGACGTTCGAACCCGGGACCTTCCGAATGTGGTTAACGTAGTCAAGTGGTTAACAAGCTAGTCTGCTAATCCAGGTAGCGTAGGGATCCGTTACTTTGAATCCCACCCAGTGCATGAATTTTTCATCATTAATTTCAGTTTGTGACCATAAATGGTGGCTAGACATTATGCTCATAGGTGAAATAAATGCTCCAAGGGATCATTTACAAGTATTGTTTTCAATTGGACGGTTTAACTCTGTGTTAAAACAAGTTGCTCGCGCTATTTTACAAGATTCAACATTAGAAGATTAGATTATAAGTGAAAATATCCATAGTTAAAAACTTATACATTAATTGTATGACAATTCTGGACATTATAAAAATACTTCCGATTTCTAATAAGTATTAGAAATTTCTCGGAAGTATTAATTGAAATCTCCAAAACTTAAGTTTTTTTATAACAATGGGTGGAAAGAGGCAATAAGCAATTCCTTTTAAAGGAAATACATTTGAAGTTTAATATTTCTTTATCTGAACCAAGCACTAAGTGCTTTTAAGATAGTAATTTATGTATACTCTTCTGGTGAATGAGGTGCCTCCACACTAAAAATAAACAAAATGCTATTTCTAGTCCAGCAGAATTTGTTGCTCCGTAGGCAAATATCGCTTATTGGTAAGGCTAGCATACTATGACTATCGTTTGGGTGGGCTGGTTCAATAGTATATTTAGATTAGTAATAGCTTTGCAAAACATAGGTAAATAGGTATTGATTAAAAACCGGTATCGCCACATGGAGCGAAACACATTCAAAACAGTAAATTGGTTTAAGGTCAGTAAACCAAACAGTAAATCATAATTAATCAAGAGATCCATTTATTGATATTGCTAATGAAGAGCCAAATAAAAGTAAGCTTGGCATTTGTTCACCATGCTTACTCAATTACTACAAAACAAGTTTGGCAATATCTATAGGTCCTATTGATTAAGTTTTTGTGCTAATGTGCTTGCCCTTCTGTATGTTAAATGTTTAATACTCAATTTCCTATACTTTTAATACTTTCAAGACCTCATCAAGCCCATCTTGTTTCAATTTGCTATAACTCCTGTTCTTCAACTTTTGGGCGGTTCAAAGTTACTTAAAAGATAATGAAGGGGACGTGATGTCTTTATAGGTTTTTCATTCCTCACTCGAAGAAACAAAATCATTTGTAATCGCACTTGACTCCTCACATTATGTGACTTTTTTTTATTGATCAAACTTGTTGATGAAACTAATTTGGCCATTTAAAAAAGGTAGTTCCTGGCCTTTTTCTAAAGTCTTTAATTGTTTGGTTAATGTATACAAAAAAAATAAATACTGATACAGTTTGTTTAAATAAAGTTGATCAAGAAAATGTTTGAATTATCCTCCCTAACAAGTGGGATTACATTAATAACAACATCAAATGCTGAAAAGAAAGTGGCAAAGTTTCATACCATCGTATTATCTTCAAAATCGAAATATTCAAAATACAGAGGACATTTTCAAGAAAATACTTGTGTGCCATACACTTGGCAATGATGAATATCATTGTAAAAACTACGCTACGGATGCCTACATAAGTATCACTAAAATATGTACAAGTAAGTAATGTTATGTTTAATTGGGACCGCGTAAGGAAGGATGTTTCATTGTGCCAACAATTTAGGAAGCACTCCTTTAACACACAGAATATTGATGAGAATGTGTGTAGAATGTCAAAGTTGTTTCTACTTAATTGTATGTAGTTTTGCATGATTACAAAATTATGGCAAACTACAAATTACAGATCAGGATTAACTTATAATTTATTTAGGATATAGCTTGAAAGGGGTTTTTTAATTAAAATTTTTGACGGGACCTGTGGTTCTTACAAATAACGTTTCTCATCTTGGGATAACTGTAGAAAACTCGGCACTGTCATGAATTTTTCAGAAGAACTGTCAGTAGAGTTTACGCAAATTTTCATATTTTTGAAATAGAATGCTGTATGTAATTAATCTAATTCAATTTATCAACAGCTTCTTTCGAGATTGTGAGTTTGCTTCTTTTCAGAAACCCTCTGATATTGACTAATCCTCACATGTGGTTCTACTGTCCTGAATTACGTCTTGTGGTACTGAGGCAACACGTATATCGACTTGGGCCTCCCATTGTTTGTGTAGTACCTGTGCACGTAGGGCTTCATGTAGATGGGTGACACACTGGAACTTTTGACCCGGTCAAAGTTTCTGAAATTCTTGTCGCCCAAATAAGTTTTCTCCCCAAGTGAGTTGCCATCGAAAGGGCTTGAGCTGAAGCTCTGACTTGGTTTCAAATTGTAAATGTTGCTGTCGTAACTTGACCCTTTTGATCCTTTGCTGTGGTAACTCCACGGTTTGGTCACTTTATATTTGTAGTCGTCTGTGCTGTCAAAAACTTTGAAGTCACTGCTGGGTTTAGTCTTCTCAAAGTCATACTTGACATCAAAGGATTTGTAATCGTCAGCAGGTTTAAACTTGTTGAAGGCGTCTTCCGCGCTAAACTTCTCATACTCACTCTTCTCGTTGAATTTCTTGTATCCCTCTTGGGCGTCGAATTTGTTGTAGGTATCGTACGGGTCAAAGTGTTGGAACTCGTCTTTGGCGTTTGATTTTTTAATAGCTTCTGTCGCTTCTGAAGGAGAGAACTTGTAGTCGTGTCTTGAGTCCAACACTTTATCAGAATCCTCAAAGCTCGTGTTGTCTTCATGTACAGGAATCACTTTCTTGTGCTCACTTGTCCCAGCTTGTGGTAACTATTTCCACTCAATGAGTCACTATCGAATTTCTTGTTACTCGTAAATGAGATCTTATTCTCCGCAGGTTTCTTGTTCATGACTTCATACTCGTTGTGACTGTACGGTCCGAAGTATGTCTGAACAGGATCGTGTATTTTATGAACCTTGTTGCTGTATGTTTTTCTACCGGTCATTAATTTTTCTACCAAAGGTAAATTATAGTGGTACACTTTGTCTATTTTTCCATTATTCACCATCTTGATTGGAAGATTGTTTTTTGGTTTAACGTTGTACGTGGGTTTCTCGTTATGATAGTAGTAAGGCTGAGGTGGCAGCTTAACGATGTACATTTGAGAATCGCTATTGATGTTGTACTGACTTCTGGATTTGGATTCTTGTTGGTGACGTTTTTTGTGATGATTTGGCTGCCGCACCTTTCTCATACCGAGCGTGTGGAGCAGTTGCATGTTTGATAATCCATTTGTGTTTGCTTTGCTGTTGTAACTGTTGTTCTGGAAATAAGTGGTGCTAGGGTGAGTACTTAGAATTTCAATTGGAGTAGCTGGAGTACTTGAAAATCGGTACTTTTGAATAAGTTTATCCGTCTTTTCATTATCTTTCTCCTTGTTAACATAGTTTTCGGTACTATCTTCAGAAGATTTGTCCTCTGTGACGTGGTAATCATGTTTCTCGTTATGTCCTTTCGTTTCCTTCATGTTGACTTTGGACTCTTCGTTCTTGCTTTCATTGAGATCAAACTGATAGTTACTCTCTTTTTCAGGTTTTCCGATTTTCTCAACCTTAGCTTCTTCAGATTCTTTCTCATTCACCTTGGGCGACTCTTTGTTCACATGGTTACTGTGACGATTTCCATACAATCTTCGCTTGTTATTCTTATTAAACAATCTGCTGACCGAAGCATTCTCATTTTCACTTTGACTTTCCTCTTTCTTCACTATTTCTTCCTTCTTGACACTATCAGTTTCAGTACCCTCCTGTTTTTCTTCGTCATGTTTCTCAGAGTTTCTATGGTGTTGTCTATTCTTCTTTCTGTAACGTCTTCGATAAGTACTAGGTCTGGTTGACACTTCTTCACTTTCATCTTGAGGTAGTAAGATGATATCAATCTTGTTTGATTCTTTGTGGTCGTTCGATTTTGTGTTATTCCTTGTTTTCAGTGATGCTAAAAAGTTGGTTCTTCTCGTTTTTGTCAAGTTTCCTGTTTCGAATTTTTCCAAGTTTTGTTTGCGTTGTCCAAATAGGTGTGTCTTGCTCAGTGGACTATCATTCTCGACCGAGGCATCATCATTGTCTTTCTTACTTTCTTCCTTTTGAGAGGGAATAAACTTGATTTCTTTGTTGTTCCGGATGAAGGATGACTTCCAGTTTCGCTGGCTGGCAGCTGTGGAGCTCTCAGTCTTGTCTTGGTTGGGATTGATCGTCACGGCTTGGGTTATAGTGATTTGCAGGACTATTAGACACAGCAGGAAACTGGGTGACGCCCTCACGGGGAGTCGCTTGGTGGGAAACATCTGTGAACAAAGAAATGAAGTTTTTGATGAGTAATATTCTATAGTATGCTTAAACTAATAGACATTTCGCCGCTAGAAAGTCAAAGAGGCGTAAGCGATTTTATCAAAGTTTTCAGGAGCGCACTTAAGCCTATGTGTGCTGCACTTTTTCCCGCAAATATCACATACGCCCAAACATAAAACAATCAATATCTTCACATGGGTTTAGAAATCACATAGGCCGTTCGTGTTACCAACAGTATCTTTTAAGAGCAGTATCTGTGTAATAATCTCGATTTCCGTTTTTTGTCACTTACGCCTCTTTGACTTTCTAGCGGCGATTTTTTTGCTAGCTTTTGAAAGTATTTCCATTACTTAGTCGGATAAGTAAGTTCCTAGGATAGCTTTTTTATAATCGACTTACTAATACAATGAATTGTATAATATTGGTTCGAATCCCACTCTTTGATTAATCTGATTTTGTGACCACATAATAATAAAACTCTGAGGGTTAGGTGGTAGAAAATGCTTTGAGCATTAACCTCACCAGGTGGTTATTGAAACTCAGCAAGGCAGTGGCGTGAGACTGTTCCACCTTCAGAACTTCTGAGTGTTGAAATAAGTGCTTCCATCATGTAATAATTATAACCGATCTCCTGGTTTAAATACATTTATTACAGATTACAGATGAATGTTGCATCCACATCAAACATAATACACGATTAATTATATCGAACTATGTGTATAGCGTGAGTAACTATATCATTTTGTAATGTCGGAGAATTTGTTAGATCTAAAGTTTTGTTGAAAAAATTTCCTTATACGGTAGCTGCGTTTAAAATTGATGAATGTAAAAAGAGCCCGAAAGATTTTCAACTTATGTATTCAAGACAAATTCATCAATGTAAGTCCGTCATTTAAATTCTTTCAATTGATCCAAACTCTACAACTTTAGACAGATTTTTACATTCATGTTTTGTTCTAAGATCTCAGAATCAAGTAGTTTGTCAATTCATGATTCTCTCAATTAGGAATTTGTTCATGTTTGTCTGAAGTGATTCAATCTTGGCAGTACCATTATTACGACGTCAAACATTAATCTTTTTTTAAGAAATGGAGAAAAAACGCGCATTAAATAATATTATAAATAAGTATAATTGGTGTATATACCTAAAAAGTTGAAAAACACCACTTTAATATAATAGAATATAGATAGATAGAAATAAGTATAATTTATCCCCCAACAGGAAGAAATCAGGAATGCTTAAGGAGTCTAAACAGGAAATTACCCTTGTTCCGTGGTACCCACTCTCAAAAACTATCAATAGAAACTATTAAAAACTATCACTAGAAGGTTAGAAAGTTAACATCTATTTGAGGTGGGCGTCAAATCTATGACTAGAATACCTAGATATTCAAAGGAAGAATCGCTAATTGAGAGACAAGAGATTTACAAATTTGGCAATAGACGGGGTTGTTTTTCATAAAAAAAATCAATAGAAAAGTGTCGTTTGATACAGTTCTGCGTAGCCGCTTCCATAGCATACTTAACAGGTGCAGTATTTCTGCACAGTTATCCAATGTGGTCTGCACAGTTGGACGCTCCATAGTTTTGGGGCAAATTTTAGAGTTGTCCTGTCTAAATATAGAACAGCAAGAATGATAATACTTCATTATGGCCTTGCCTCAGGCGAATTGCAGGGCAACATAATTATACAGTTAGCCTCTTTGGTACTTTCTATTGGTTGTGCTTCTCCTGATCAAACTATACTAGTCTTATGAAGTCTAATATTGCCGCAAATGGTCATTAGCCATTACTCACACAATGAAATAGGTAGCTAGGTACTCATTTTTTGTTTAAAATAACATCATTGTGTATTTTTAGTCGCGCAATATGTACTTGTACCTATACAAATTAAAGTCTTTTATAATATAAATAGGTCTCTAAAGGATTTTGCACAGAAAGGCAGAAGAGGCGGAGTGCCTCTCATATCTTATTCCTCTCTCTTCCTCTTAAAAAGAGTCCGTTATTATAGACGAGTTTATTTGACTGTATTTGCTGATTTCAACTGATAACACTACTTGGACTAATTTGGGTAATACCTTCAAAATATTTTAAACGACTGGTAAACACTCCTTCCTAATTATTTTTTAAGGAAGTTTTTTGTTCCTTTTCTTCATTTTATGTTTTAGAGATATTTAGCAAAAAATATCTTTCAGAAATTAATTGATTATTAAATTTGATGTTTGATGTTGATTGGAACAGTCTGTGGTATCATAGTCTGATTGGTCAAATATTTAGGTCTCCATTCAATGGATTTGAAGTTCATTCACTCATTTGGTTTCAGAGTTTTAGAATTGGTAACTCGAGTGTTACCTTGGAGTTGCACTTTGAGTCTTCAAACTTGTATTGTTTTAAGAGACGTTACCTAAATAATGATTTAAAACAACTTTTGATTTTCCTTCACCAGCTGGAATATGGGTCTGACGATTCCAAAGACTGCATACTTGCTATTCGGGTACTGTGTTGTTGATGTATAAATAGTATAACCTTTCTAACCTTTATATACTCGTATCTCTAACCTTTATGTATTCGTAGTTTCTATAAATATCAGACTAAAAATTGATATAGTAATGTTATTAGTGTTCTTCCTAGTGAGTTTTTGGGGCGATTTCAGGTAAATTGTCTCTATCTTAACAAATGGAAAACCTATTTGGGCAATATTAACTGACCAAATAGGTCTTCATTTTATCAGATGTTTTGATGTAATTATAAGTGATAGAATCATTTATTTAAAGAATAATATCTATGCATTGTCTTGACTCCGAACCTATAATTCCATGCAGGCTGAATTGCCAGTCTCGCGGTTTGACCACTCTACAGTCAATACTATTGATGTTCATACTATTGAACATCAAGACAATGCTATGTACTAATCGACACTGATTTATTGATATTTCTCTAATATGAAATAGGTAACTACCTGAATACGATTCGGATTCCTATTAGGATGAGCACAGAGCGTGCTAGGCTCTTTAGTTTTATAGGTCACCTGTTCGACTAGCCGGCTTGGTATCTGACGGTCCACTGATCATGCCTCGCGCGGACATGATTCAGGCGCATCCTATAGACGAAGAGGACTGGCCAAAAAGAAAATGCATCCATTATTATTATTATAGTAAGCTTTATTAGGTAGAACAAAAATATGTACAGTAAAATACAATGAAATTATAAAGAAAAACAAAAAAAATTGAGCAAAAATACAAGAACAAAAAAAAAGAGAATGAAGTTAATTTCCTACCTAAAGGGCGGGGTTATTGCCTGTGGCAATCTTTTCCACCCAAACCTTTTGAATCACTTGTTTGAAAAAAATTGATTGCATTTCTCTTTCTTTATGAGGACGAAAGTAATAAATAAATCAAATACTTTTGGACAAGATCAAATCCAGATTGGGTTTTTTACGTTGAAATTATATAAGGTCTCGGAAGAACGTATAGTTATACAGAACTCTTGGTAAAACAAATAAAAATAATTTGAAGATAAAAACACCGAAAAAGCCATGTTTCAATCTCAAATCATTTCGCTTTTCACCTTATCTTTCATCAATCCGATCTCTGAATTACAAATTTGTTCTTGATTAACTTTGATTTAACCAAACATTCGTTGGTCCTCTTGTTAGCTCTATCATGATAATAGTATTATACTATAATACCCTATCATAGTACAATTCATGATATTATAATGTGGGGTCCCGGATGAAGCAGCCTAATCCTAAAATTAATAATTAATGTAAATCACATACAAAGAAAAAAGCATGTGTATTTGTCGAGAGCCAAACCAGCAAGACTACTTTCAAAAGAGGTAGCTTAAATTACACGTAAAATCTAGATTTTACCTCCGCAGTGCGATTTGAACAGCTCTGAAATTACCAGCTATATCGAACTGGTCCATCCAATTATCGATGCTATTAACTGAGGACCAATTTATCTTAGAACACTAACCTAATAACTATAAACAGAAGGTCCAAATTACATCACGAGATTGATAAAAACTACTTTCTGATCACCAGAATATACTGTCAGACCACGTCCATGGTAGAACAGGTAAAGTAGGTATATTGAGGAATCCAAAATCTATGTCCAAAAGTCTGTCATATTATTAAGAAAATAGTTTTTTATATAGTAAATACTCATCTATCATTTGTTAGTATTTGCTGTCCATTTTCTAATGAGGAAAACTGACCCCACCTCGTATATGTACCTACTTAATTTTTTCTACATCATGATTGTTGTTCTCGATCTTCTGATCAGAGTAGGTCAATCGCAGTCAATCGAAAAAAATAAGTCAATCGCAAAATAATTCGATTTTTAAGTGCCAACTTGTGGTGGCCCTAGCGACCTTATAGGGTCCATTTCCGTATAGGGGTTTATTAATCAAAGTAAACTTTATTTGAGCTCTACTATACGTGGTTTCTTTTTGTACATGACCTTTTGATACACCCTGTATAGTTTTGGGGTTTAGAAACGCCGCGACAACAAATTCAGTATATCAGAATCAGTCAGTATAAAGTTACCATAAAAATATATCCAACACCTCCTTCTGTGCTCCATATCTAGGTGACCCCATAAGACCCCAAGGGGACTCACGCCTTTTACTCTTGGCAATTTTTAACGAGTGAACTTTTAGATTTACGGAGCTGCGTATTTTAATTGAAATTTAAATCTCGGCAGTTAAAAGAGTTCATCGGATGGAGTGCATTATTTTATATGCATGTGAATGCAGGCGTGGGTAGTATGTGTGAGAAAAAAGTAGGAAACAGTCTCTTCGGGGACTAGCTATTATGTATGTCACTTGGTAAACTGGTACATGTATTTTTTCTAAAGTGAATTGGCACCAGGAATTTTTTTCGTGAAAATATTCTTCGACTAAATTGGATTTATTGATTATATTTCTTTCCTTTCTATTGTGGATAAGGGAAGTAAAAATTTGGATTTTTTTTATTAGAATTCAAATGCAAATACGCGAAAACTAAATATTAATGTGATCCAAGCATAGCCCTTTGCCCCTTTGGGTTCCATTCAGTCTTAGCAATTAAATAGGCTGAGTGGGAGACTGTTCGGAAGATGTCGATTTTATAGCTAATTATGTCAATACCTACCTAAAATTAATATTTAAAATAATTTCATAAAAAAACAGCTATAGGGATTTTGAGTTTTCCTACTAGATCCTAACAGAGTGAATTTTCTGAGAGTTTCATTCAAAATTTCGAATACCGACAAGTTTGCCGTCCTACCAAATTTTAGTTCCGTAACTCTCCGCATTTTTCCATGTTTGGCGCTAGTGCTCACACTCTCGGTTCACAAAGGACTCAAGAGTATGGACAAGTTCAGGCAGACAATCAAGGTATTGGCGCTGAAATTTATTCCCGCGTGTCCAAAGGAAGTGTCATAGAATGCCATAGAAGGAATGGCCATGACTGTCACTTAGCCAGATCTTGATGGGAGATCCATGCGGTGATGATGGGGTCAGAGAGCAAGGCGGGGGCGACAGCTGATAAGTTATGCACTGGAATCTATGCTGAAAGTCCATGGGTGACTGAATGGTCTGAACTACAGCCATAAAGCTGTCTGTGTCATTCAGTATGCATGTCTTAAAAATATGATGGTCCATGTTTCATTCGGTCGTTATGTATTGATGGTCCGGATGGTCAAGAGGTTAAAGCGCTTTTATGGTATTTCAGCCATTGGCTAGTTCCGGGAGATCAGAGTACAACTAATACTTGGAATTTATAAACAAGTGCTTCTCTAGACCTACAAAAAACGATACTAAAGAAAGTTTACAAAAGTTATCATGTTTGTGTTAATCACTTTCGTGATATCACAACTACTCAAACTCGCTTTAAATCTACGCTGAAACCGTGACTTGAACCACCGACCACTAGGTTACAAGTCCGCCCGCCGCCTTATCGATCAAGCTACTGAGGTCGGTACTAAAGATTTCAGACGTTATTTACAGTGAACTTGACAGCTGGAAATACCTCTTGAATGTGAAAATGTCCTTGCAATTTTTTAAACTTACATCTCGGACAATCTGCTTAATACGCCCATAAAAACCACCAAGAAATATGTCGATCTTATTAGTGGCAATGATACCAAAGATTATCAAGATAATCCAACCAGTTCTTTTTTTTCAATAAACATTATCATTTTTGGCACACATTTGGAATGTAAACAAACCATCAGGAATGGTATTGAACTTTCTGAGAGGCACTATCGAAATCTACAAATTTGGTACCGTATTTCTGTAGGTAAGAAGGTATTTGTATGGTTCTTTGGACTTCATAGCTACATGTACTAGATATTATGTTGGCACATGTGGTACATACATCGAAGGTGGTAGAAAATGCTTTGAGCATTTTCTACCTCAGAGTCTTATTATTATGTGGTCACAAACTCAAATTAATGAGGAATAAAATACTTTCCTTAATATAGGATAAGGAAAGTAAAAATTCATGCACTGGTTTGGACTCGAAAAAACGGACCCCTACGCTACCTAGATTACCAGACTAGCGCATGCGCGGATATAGCCCTCTTGTACTGGGGGGGCACAATCGCACAATATACCTAACTAGAGGGTTGCACCCGCCGCTTCGCAAGCCTATCACACACCCACACACACACACACAAATGTCAATATTTTTCGTGTCACCCATCCATTTCTTGTCCTTACTGGAGCTCAGGAATGGCTCATCAGAATTTCGCGATCAATATGTCAAATGAAGACTACAACCCTTGCAAAAACATTCTCGCTTTGAGTTGATAGTTCGTCACGACATATTTCGAAAAAAATGTCATTCAGGTGAAAAAACGTAAATACTTTTTGTTTACCCATCAATTTTATGTCCTTACTCAACGTAGCTCAAGAACGGCTCATCAGAATTTTGTGATTGATATCTCAAATGAAAACTTGAACCCTTGCTTAAAACTTTTTCTTATTGAGTTGATAAGCCGCCGCCGTGGCGCCGTCACGACAAATTTTGGTCAAGAAATGTGATTTTTTGTGTCACGCACAGTGATGTACAAATATTTGTTTTTGGGGTAAATACCCGGGTATTTACCCCAAGTTGGGGTATTTACCCATTTTAGCACATTTCCTTGCCAATATACACATAAAACATCTTCTCCTATTCCTGATCCCTCCCTCTGTGATAGAAACATTAAAATGTTGATCATGAAGGTTAGGATTTACAGAACTAATTATAAAAAATGTATTTTTAGGTAATTAGTCATATATTACTCATCCTTGTTCTGCCATGCCTTATTCTGCTCAAGTAGGGCTTTTAGATCGCAGCCTCCATTTGCCCTGGTTCTAATTACTTACGTAAAATTACTCAAACAAATAAACATATCACAGGAAATGTAAAGAACCACATTCAGAAACAGAAAACTTTTATCTTTTTAAATTGAAATTAAATCACAAATAATAAAAAGTAGGTGCTTCTTACCCACCACTTGAAATTTTATAGAGCTCAAGTCAGAAAAACTTTATTTGGGCAGGAATATTCGAAAACGCAGTTTTAAAGACTTCGGGAATTTACCCGACCCCTGGGGTAAATACCAGGTAAATACCCAATTTTTATTTACCTTCCCGCGGGTATTTACCCCGCGGTACATCACTAGTCACGCATCCATTTTTTGTCCGTACCCTGTGAAGCTGAACCCTAGAGATATATTATCTGATCCAAATGCACCTATAGGTAAAATTTCAGGTTTCTCGGGCAATCTGTCTGGATTTGACAACTTTATTATTTAGTTATTTCTTATTGGTCTTAGAATTGTGAATTATATTGGGTCCCGTGCACCCCTAATATATTGAGATCTTTTTTTTACGGGATTAGTCTTAGAATTGGGAATTATCTAGGGGCCCGTGCCCCCCTAACTTATTGAGATCTTTTGTAACGGGATTAGTCTTAGAATTGGGAATTATTTTTTGGGGCCGTGCCCCCCTAACTTATTGAGATCTTTTTTAACGGGATTAGTCTTAGAATTGGGAATTATTTTGGGGCCGTGCCCCCCTAACTTATTGAGATCTTTTTTTTAAGGGATTAGTCTTAGAATTGGGAATTATCTAGGGGCCCGTGCCCCCCTAACTTATTGAGATCTTTTGTAACGGGATTAGTCTTAGAATTGGGAATTATTTTGGGGCCGTGCCCCCCTAACTTATTGAGATCTTTTTTAACGGGATTAGTCTTAGAATTGGGAATTATTCTGGGGCCCGTGCACCCCTAACTTATTGAGATCTTTTTTTACGGGTTTAGTCTTAGAATTGGGAATTTTTTTGGGGCCCGTGCCCCCCTAACTCATTGAGATCTTTTTTTAAACGGGATTAGGTATAATGAAAATTGAGAAACACCGCTTTCCGAAAAAATCTGGGGGGCACGTGCCCCCCGTGCCCCCCCCTATATCCGCGCATGGACTAGCGCGTTAACCTCTTGACTACTAGTGCACTTGACTACCACTATCCAAATCCTAACGTCGTTGGACGTTGCTTAACTTCAGTATGACACACTGAGAAAAAAAATTATCCTGACATTCATCCTTGAAAAATGTTAAATATAAGGATGATAGATACTTTAATTAGTTATTAGGTACTCACTTCATTATACAAGTAACTGTATCGTTTCTTAGTATGCAAGGACAAATATTTTTTTAAAGTAATCCCATTCATTCTCGTTTAAGGATAACTTACTAGCTAACAAGGATGTCTTTCTTCTCAGCATAATGAGATCTGATGGTGTTAAAGGTTTGCGTTAAAGGTATATAATGAGATCACTAAAGGTTTACGTGGTTGTAAACCAACCCTGGATTCTTTTCCTTTCTTTTTTTCGGCAGCTTACGGAACAAATTTGCATAACCTGATCCCCAAGTTCTCAAACGTAATGACCTCTATTTGGGTTGACAGGTAGCGTGCTAATAGACATTGACAGTTTAATGTGTTTTTTTTTTTCTCAAGTAATAACACGTACTGTTGATGTCCATAGCGTATGGCTCTTGTGTGCTTTTAAATAGTCATATCTATACACAGATTTGAATCAAATGGTTCAGAAACCGTTAGGGATATCAGTTTACATTTAGCGGATCTTTATTATTTAAATTTAGTAGCTAGGTATTCAGTAGTTTGAACTCGTAACCTGGAGGTAGCTGGTTCGACTCCCAATCACGGGGGGGGGGGGGGGATAGCTAGAGTCTAGCTATTCGGCCATCAGACCTCCTCACCGCAAACCAATGCAACACCCCATCAACATCAGCATAAACTTTATATCATGTGTTTTTTAAGTCTGTTTCCTAAAACAGAAGTGAGAAGAGTCAGAAGTATTGCTTTATAGTAGCAATAAACATGTTGTATAGCTCGATAACATGGTATTGGTTTTTCAGGAACCTCTACAGTGAATTGAATCCCATAAAAGTTTGGCTCCCATGATGCATAATGGCTTTGTGGTGTATCTGAACAGGTAGGTAGGTATTTGATGAATTATTTTAATGAGGCAAAATGCATCTCATTTTAGGTCCCGGTTCAACTTGTGTTTTATTATTTTATAATGCAAAATGAGCAAAATCAAAGAGATCTGTTGATATGAGATGAAATAATTCAGTAGGTCCTCCGTCTTCCCTGAGAATCGAACACGCTATCTTCTCAATGGAAGTATATGTATTTACATACATATATTATGTGCACTGGTAGTCAAGTGGTTAACGCGCTAGTCTGGCAATCCAGGTAGCGTAGGGAATCTGTTGGTTCGAATCCCACCCAGTGCATGAATTTTTCCTCATTAATTTGAGTTTGTGACCACGTAATAATAAGACTCTGTGGGTTAGGTGGTAGAAAATGCTTTGAGCATTTACCTCGCCTGGTGGTTACCCTCCACAAAATATTATTATTATTATTACTTGTTTATTAATTAAACACCACAGTCACATTCAATGGTTTACAATCATACGATAATGTATGCATGACATGTATGTAGGTTAAAAAATACAGAAAAAAGGCAGGTACATAAAGTGATAGGTATCCATGGTAACACGTGAACTGTTCAGGATGCATAATGAAATTAGCCTGAGGTATGCTGGATACTCCACTGGAATGATGTGAGACCCAACACAGCACCATCAGTTGTTGCATTAGCAACCTAATCAGTATGCAACCTTTATCTATGCACCAGCATCAACTCAGAAAATATTGATATCCCACACACCATTAGGCATTGGTTCTTCCTCTAAATGAGGTAATGTTAGTTGGTCGAAAGGTGAAGCACTTGCTCTTTGACCTGGTGGTCGCGAGTTCAACTCCTGAACGGCCTCTTTTTTTTAATAATGAATATTTAATATGAATAGACCTGTTAGTGGTAGGTAACCTGCACTAGCCAAGGTCAATACAGGAAGCATTGGTTTTCAAATGCCATGTTCGTTTGTTAAGGGGGTACTATTTTTCCTACGCTTCATAGGCAGCTTTCTGACCTATGTGGCTCAGTGGTTAAGAGCATTGGTTACTGACCCGGAGGTTGCAGGTTTGAATCCCGGCCGGAGCGGATAATTCTGACCGAGTTTTTCCGTTTCCGGAATGGCATGGATGTAAAGGTAAAGTGCCCTGAAGTAATGCGAAAGCGGGTGCGGGGCACAATTACCTTTTAAAAAAGGCTGTCATACATTATTATTTAGTCAACTAGCAGAAAAACCCTCAATATAGAACAGAGAAAAAGAAATGTGCTGTAAGACTGTTTTCTGGTGCTTGAAGTAAACAGTTAAGTCTGAACTATAATAGGATTTTGGATCTTCCTTAATTATGGTAGGATTGGGATCATTGAAATTAATTTATTAAAATAATTACTGACATAAGTTTTCTACTTTTAATGAAGCCGAAAATACAAATCAATAAGGAAGAACACTGCATCGGGTTATTCTTTTCATCGTGTCATTTTAATGATTTTTGAAATAAATTTCACTAATTAAAAATCAGACAAAGTTATTAGGTACCTCCATTTCACCGGGGGCAAACTAGAAATAGAATTTTAATAGATACTTTGTGGCTCTCTTGGCTGAAAAAAATAAAAAAAATAACAATAAATATGATGAATGCCCAAGCCCATAGAGGAATAAACAGAGAGTGTAAAAAAACTGGTTTTGAAGTGTAAAAATAATACTAGAAACACATGTCTATGAATGTAGGCGCTCGCATTTAGTGAGTGCTCTTTTACATTCATTTGGAAATGTAAAAATTTGGGGGGAAAAAAACTTTAAAAAACT
This sequence comes from Bactericera cockerelli, assembly GCA_024516035.1. Lineage (NCBI taxonomy): Eukaryota > Metazoa > Arthropoda > Insecta > Hemiptera > Triozidae > Bactericera > Bactericera cockerelli. The sequence goes on along the minus strand of CM044961.1, from coordinate 22,196,641 downwards.
TTATTAATTGTCTGAATGGGTCTTTAAGTTTAAAATTCTGCTATACCAGTAAGTATGTGTCAATATTGTGTCATTAATGTGTCCCAAAAAAGGGAAGATTATTTTTGTATTATTTCAGATTCGAGCAATAGCGGGCAATTCCAGCACTAATTTGTTTACCAGACTTGTTTGATCAGTACTATCAAAAACACCCTTACCCCTTTAAAGAAAAGGGCTAGAGATACAACAGGAACATTACTTTAAGCTAAAGCGCCAAACACCCTGTAAAGCATTGTTATATGTAAAAAAAAACATATGTTATTTGTATTTTGAACAATCTAAAAGTTAATCCGACGGATCTTTTACGCAAACATTTTCCAAAAAGGTATAAATAAATCCATGCCACGAAGGGCACCTTTCTTGATGTAACTTAACTTCGGTTGCCTATGGAGGGCTGAAGTATTAACAAATTCAACATTATAAATCCACTGGTTGCCTACCCAATTCAGGCAGGGTCTCATTCAGGCGCAAATATTGCCTGTGATTACATTATGCGAAGCATTTTAGAACAAGTATTATTGAGGCCAGAGACATTTGAATCATTTGACACATAGGTAGGTATATTTGTCTTAGGTAGGTATACTGAAGTATTAACAAATTCAACATTATAAATCCACTGGTTGCCTACCCAATTCAGGCAGGGTCCCATTCAGGCGCAAATATTGCCTGTGATTACATTATGCGAAGCATTTTAGAACAAGTATTATTGAGGCCAGAGACATTTGAATCATTTGACACATAGGAGGTATATTTGTCTCACTTTTTTTTACTTTCTATTACTTATAAGGTACAGAAAGTATTGTTTTCGGTCGGTTTTTTCGAAACTGAGCTGATAACATTTCTGGACGAATAATTTCGGTTGATTTGGTTTTAAAGCATTTCTGCATTGAAGCACTAAACAATGTCGTGTTGTTGCCTGAGTTGAATACCGCCTTCACTAGGTAGAGATTTCAGAATTGACTAACTGCAGTGCTCATTAATTATCCACAGTGAAATTTATCCTCAATTTCCGAAGACCTACTTTGCCTGCATACCTTTACCTCAAAATCCCATTCCTATTTAATTATAGACGGACACTACACTAAATTTAATTACCGGAATGTTTTAAGTTTTGTTTTCTGTTTCAAGTTGCAGTTCGTAAATAAAATAAATAGCAGGCATAGTTCCAGTCAGAGCTGTGTCTTGCTCTCAGCGATCTATCGGATAGCACTTAACATGCTGAGCTCTAGTGTCGAAGGAAAGAAATTCGAAATAATTCATCCACCAAAAAATCTCAATATCCAAACTAACATGATAATAATCTGACTCATTCACTCACTGATTGCTCACTCTATTCCGTGTATTCTTAAAACGGTAAGATCTGCAAACTACATAATATAATATGTACCTGGGTAGTTACATACGCACCTCAACTTTTGTGCAATTTCACATAATAGGCAAACTACCAAAAAGGTTTTCTTTCATACAATCACCTCGGCCGAGGTATGAAGAAAGCCCCCCACACAAAGAAAGTTCTTTTTATAGTAGTAGTGCTTTATTTCGACTGTCGATGTCGGCTCGAGACAGGAAGTCCCATTATGTGTGCAGGCGGGTAATAATGTAATGTAATGCCTCATACTAGGTCACAGGCATCACAGTAACTTATTTTCTTTTTTCAAGTTATTACAATATCTTTTAATATTTTATTTTTTCTTTGAAAATATCATTTTGATGTAGAATATATTAAGATTTGAATATTTTGAAGAAGATAAAAATGTATATCGCACTCCCAATCCTTCACTGAGAATCGAACAGCGACCCGCGCAGTCAGTGTTAGTATTATGGATGGTTTACATATTTTCACCTATGGCTAATCATAATAAATAACAACCCATTAGGCCTGGGCCTAATATCTAATATGATGCTAGAAATGGGATCACATCATGACTCTGTGTTATTTTAATTGAAATTGCTTAAAAAATACAGGGTCTTTCACTACGAAGACACACTACACTTACACCATACACTACTCACGTCACACGGAAGGAGCCCAGAACACTGGTTCTGGGCGTCCAAAAAGGTTCACCCTTGTCACTAGTCACACACATGGACAATTGGACACGGAGTAAGTACCACAAAGACACTCAACAGACTTCCATTGTACGAGTATCTAATCTACTTACTTTTACCTACACCCTATTTTTTTAATGCTTTATCTCTTTTTCAGAAGTGGTTTGCACTCTACATCCAGAAGAAATAAGAAAACCAAAAAATGGATCATTATATAATTATTATAGTAAGCTTTATTAGGTAGAACAAAAATACATATATACAGTAAAATACAATGAAAATATAAAGAAAAACAAAAAGATTGAGCACAGATACAAGAAAAAAAAAAAAAGAGAATGAAGTTAATGTCCAACCTAAAGGTCGGGTTATTGCCTGTGGCAATCTCTTCCACCCAACTGAATTTTCTAAGCTCAGGACATTCCAGGACAGCTGTACCCTGGTAGACGTTGTCGTGTCTGAAGAATCGAAGATCAGAGAACAAAATTCACGAGGAGATGTGTGTTTTGTATATGGAAGCAAGTTTTTAAATTAAATAATGTAGTGGTCATACCAGCCTGTACTTCCAGCTTATCTACGGCCTAAATCTATCCATCGATTATTATAAGTCATAGCAATTTACATCAAAATAAATGTATAAAGATTTATAATGAGTTTATAAAAAGGTTGCTTTTTTAAATGAGTTAGTATTAGGTATAAATATGCTAGTCTTTCATATTCATACAAAAATATGAAAAATGAGCATAAATATGTTATATTACTTGCAAGAAATTTCTAATATCGGAAGGATTGTGTTCGTTTTTGTAAAAAAAAATATTTTTTTACTCCGATTTCAATTTTTTTTTATAACCTCCTGAACGACTTTGATTTTGTGTCTGTCTGTCTCTCGGTCTGTTAGAAAGATTCCTCGTAACCCGCAAATCTCGGATACTACTGCACGGTTTTTTACGAAAATTTGTACACATATACTCGTACGTAGAAAACGTATTGTAGATGGTCCCATTGTAAATTCATCCACTAGCGGTTCTTGGTGATAGAGACCATGTGCCTGACCACTAAATTTTTACTTATACGCTTATATCTTGTGAACGATACAACCCATTTTGATGAAATTTTGTATGTATATGCGAATTAACGTTTTATATAGTGCGAATAATCTTAATATAATTATAATTTTTTTAATAAATTTTGATTGATCTCTGATATTGAAGAAAATCCGAAATTAGGAACAAAAAAAGTCAAAAAATAAGGTCTACGACTTGCCGATGCAGAATTTTCTGTAGAATCTAGAATGTAGGAAAAACGGTATTCTATACCATATATGACTTTTGTACTTTTGTAAATACTTCTGATTCTAGCGATAATAAAAGTTGAAAATTTTAATTACTATTCACGCGAGGAAGTATTGTGTCCATAATTGACAATGTATTTTAATGAATACTGTGTAAAATGTAGATGATACAGATAAAAACTTATAAAACGATTCCAACTGTATTAACACACTCGCATGATCTTGTGGGCTGTAGCAGATTGTTTTCATTCAGCATTATTGAAATATTGAATTATGTTTAGCGCTGAGGTAGGTGCTTTCATAGAAGTATTTCATTATTTTAACTCTAAATAAATTATAATATTCAAATACATAAATCCTGATGGTTCACATGAAAATTGATTGAATGGGATGGAAGAAAGAGTGAACGTCATCAGCATATGCTAAAAAACTTCACCGAAATATAATAACTGAATAGGTCTAACACGAGTAATAAATGCAATTACATCGATTTCTCATTTTACGCCTCATAAAAAGTGCTCTAAAAACTCACCACACGCCATTTCAAGCCTCATTGAGCAAACTGAGCTGGTCTAACCAATCTGACTTGATGTTCGACATGCGGAGCATTTGCTTTTGAATATCATGTCAAGTTCACATGCCATACCAACCTGAAACACATAAGCAATCAATTTAATTAGTTACTTCGATTAATAATTAAATGTGTATGACAGATCACAGTACGTTCGATTAATGAGAGATAGTGTAGCATACTCTGTATGGAACTAGTTTTACTTATAGTGCGACAAGTACCTATATTATTATTAATCTTACAGTCGAGACTGAAAAAATAGGAATTTAAAGAACCAGTAATATTTTCCGCCTTAGAAAGGTTTCCTGCTGCAAAAAAGTAAAAAAAAATGAAGAGACACCACTCATTTTCCAGTTTTGCAGGTACATATGAAACATTTTCACACTGACATGTGGATGAGTTTGGCCCTCAGAAGTTTATTCCGTGGTAAACGTGATAAATCGATAACTACAAGGCAAGAATATTTTTGTTGTTGTTGGTTGTTGCTAAATGTCTTTTTAGTAGTTCGCGGGGTACATACAAACGTACTACCCACATTAACCTCACCCAGCCTAAGTTGAGCCGGGAATAGCCCGCGTCACATAGGTTTTAAGCTAGGGTGCACCTACCAAGTCTTTACCTCGCTGGATTGTACCTAACTTCAGCGATCTATCGAGAACCAAGAACTGGTGCACCACTTCTTCAGATCGTTGAAAGGTTTCTCACTGTGAACTATATTTATCCGCATGAGTTTCTGACCTTTCTTTCTTCCTCTGAATCCTCATTGAGATTTCTTCACCATGTGTTTCATCTGATGCATCGCTAATCGTTCATCTCTTATCTGACTAATCGCTCCGATATTAATCTCGAATTATAAACGCGCTCTTGCAATGCCAAACACGACCCGTGTGCGATTTCCTCCGCGCTAAAAGCAGTTCTTCCAGATATTTTAAATGCTCCTCCGGCCTCCGGCGTAGACCAGATTAAACTAATTGCGAAGCAGTAGCTGCTGCAAGATTACCAGACTCTGAGCGAAGAAATTGTACGTTTGCTCAAGTTGATTATAAAATATGAATTCCAGAACAAGATCATGCCAGGAGGATGCAAGTACAGGAATAGCAAAGTTGTTCTGCAGGAGTGGAGCATCTTCGTTACATGAAGCTTTTGCCGCGGAGGTAGCATAACATGGAGGAAGAACGTAATAAAATTGTAAATAGAGTTATTAGTAGATGACATAGATAATAGTAATAGCAAGAAATACATATTTTATAGGTATGTAAAATTACTATGATAAACAAACTTTTGGTACTGATTTTACTTTTAACTGTTACAGTCTGAACAAAGTACCTTGGAACCAGAATTTAGTACTTACATAATATGTGGGTTTTTTCCAATCCATTTTTTAGCTCTCTCAATTTTCCATTGAATATTTATCACATTGGCATTTATGAAAGTTTTAAATTTGGTTGATTCAGTTTTTTTCTTAAAATAACTTTTTTAGAAGTATTGTTTCTCCCATCCTTTCGATCTGCTTGAACCAACGACTACACCAGAGGGTGGTAGAACAGTAGCATGTTCAATCGCAGAAACTTCATATCCCTAACAGATGATAAAACGAACAAAAAGATCAAGTCTTCATGTACCAAACCACGCTAGACCAGTGTAAAATATCTCCACAACAATCGGTGCAAACTGAAAACTGACCTTCTCAAGGATAATAAACCTGCCAGCTCCTGGAAGCTACAGATACAAAAGCAAACAACTTGTTGTATTTCCAATCAAACAATGCTATTCCGATCGATGTCAATATCAAGATTATCTAGATAGGAAAGTAAACAGTGGACTGGTAGTATGAGGATAGCAAGACTGTAGATGGACAAACAAAGAAACTTCTTTTTTCAGTCTTAAGAATATTTCAGATCCATTGGAGCATCCATTCCAACTTGTTTAATTATGTTGTTATTGTTACGCAGCATTCCTGGGAGATGTAGCTTCGTAATTATTACAACATAATGCAGAAGTTAGGCATTGTTGACTTAGCCATAGTTGCTGAACAATGGTGGAACTTTCTTCGACTTGCTGTAGAAAAATAACAACACTCGTAAACACTTATTTATAATGCCCGCTTGGGACCAGTCACTAGACAGTCTTTTCATTATACAAGTTGGTGCCATTAGTATGTGGTCAAATACAAAAATATATTTATGTAATGAGAAAAATACTTACACTGGGTGGAATTCGAACCTAAGTATCCCCACACTACTTAGACTACCAGGCTAGCGCCTTAACCACTTCGACAACGAATGCATGAAATGGGCATTTTGGAAAAGGGAGAGAAATGTGAAGGTCATTAATAATACTCGTTTAACGAACTCACTTTGAATACATACAACATTTCTCATTATGTCACTGAAGTTAAGCAACGCCCAGCGAGGTTAGGATTTGGATGGGTGACCAACTGAGCATTCAAATTCGAACACTCTTCATCCAATTCCCGACCCAACATAGATTGAATGAGGTTAATGCGGGTAGCTGCTGGTTTGTGAGTTTCCAGCGAATGGAGGGTAAAACCCCTGTCTCAGATGAGCTAGAAGTTAAAGAGATTTTCAGAAAAAAATCTATTTTATGACATGGCTGTTCGATCAATGTCGTGCGTTTGAAATTCGTGGTGAACTCTGTTCCTTCGTATAGGTCCGTAGGTCGACTAGTGTATCATTAAGAAAACATCCTCATACAATTACAGTTTACATCTCACTGAATTTTTGCTCCTCAGAGCTTAAAGTTATAATTTTGGGGTATGAGTAAGTAAGAGAATGCAGAAAGTTTCTTACCTACCTACAATTATATTTACGTATAGCCTTGTGTACGTGCATTCATATATAATCTAGATAATAATTTTGTATTGCGTATGGGATAGGTATTTTGATCTAGTAACGCGATATGCTCAAATTAAAATCATAGCTACTTTATTGTGCGTATAGATTCCATCAACTAGAATGCGTCACCTATACATTAGAGTTGGTTATAAATTTCTCCAAAAGAAAGCTTTAAATCACACCTACAAAATGTTGGTGCCTAATTGGCAGAATTTCGAAAATATCTCTTCCAAAATTACTCGCAACCAAAAAAACTGACTAGATCTTATACAACTAGATCTGAAACACTGATAAGTTAAATTTTATTATGATCAATTCAATGCAAGTAATTAAGGTAGTCTTGTAGGTACATTAAAATGGCTGTTAGTGTTAGGCAATTGTGCACATTTATACAATGAAAAACTACCTCAATACTCCGGTTTTTCTTTTTTCCATCTGAAACACTTAGTTACATCAAAACATCAAAAGCATTAACTCCATACAAAAAGTTACCTATGTACCTCAGTAGACTTTACACGTTATTTATCCTAGCAATACACTGCATCGGCAATCAGCATCGATAGGAAGTTTATGTTCAAAATATGACATCTGGTTAGTCTAATGAAGATGTTTCAATTACCAGATGATGAAAGCTTTCACTATCATCAGGTAAAGTGCTTTCGGAAACGGTTCTTGTTAAACAGGTATAATTAGTTATCTAGAAATAACCAATGGTCGCGCTTACCCTGATAATTTACTTGGAGTGTGTCTCTTATAAAACTGAGATTAGCAATTAATTCCTATTATACAACCGCATGAATATACCTAGAAGGAAAGAGAGTTGTACCTGAAGTGTAATATGCATACCGACGGGAGGACGGGTACATATAAATTTATCACCTACTGGAATACTGGTACATAGATGATGGCAATTGCCAAGGAATGAAATGTTGAAACACTTTTCTCATCAAGATTTTTTCTTTTCTTTTTTTTTTTTGGAATACTGGTACATAGATGATGGTAATTGCCAAGGAATGAAATGTTGCAACACTTTTCTCATCAAGATTTTTTTTTTTTTTTACAGTTAGATATCTTAATACTTTTGGGGTTCGGTGGAAGAGAAAGCCTCAATATATTGAAAGAAGGGTTAATTTTATTATACCGGAAAGGGTTCATTAATAATACATACTTCTCTTTATTATTATAAATACGAGTATATGACAGCATGCGCGGATATAGGGGGGGGCACGGGGGGCACGTGCCCCCCCAGATTTTTTCGGTAAGCGGTGTTTTTCAAATTTCGTTATACCTCATCCCGTAAAAAAAAATCTCAATAAGTTAGGGGGGCACGGGCCCCAAAATAATTCCCAATTCTAAGACTAATCCCGTAAAAAAAATCTCAATAAGTTAGGGGGCACGGGCCCCAAAATAATTCCCAATTCTAAGACTAATCCCGTAAAAAAAAATCTCAATAAGTTAGGGGGGCACGGGCCCCAAAATAATTCCCAATTCTAAGACCAATAAGAAATAAGTAAATAATAAAGTTGTCAAATCCACACAGATTGGATCAGAGAATATATCTCTAGGGTTCAGCTATACGGAGTAAGGACAAAAAATGGATGGGTGACACAAAAAAAATCACATTTTTCGACCGAAATGACATTTTTTTCTTAATTGGGTGTATGTCAAACTTCATTGTAATTGACATACATCTGTTTTGTATTGCACTTAAAAATAAATAAATAAATTAAATTAAAAAAAATTAAAAAAATTGTCGTGACAGCGCCACGGCGGCGGCGTATCAACTCAAAAAGAGAAAGTTTTAAGCAAGGGTTCAAGTTTTCATTTGAGATGTCAATCAGGAAATTCTGATGAGCCGTTCTTGAGCTACGTTGAGTAAGGACATAAAATGGATGGGTAAACAAAAAGTATTTACGTTTTTTGACCTGAATGACATTTTTTCTCGAAATATGTCGTGACGAACTATCAACTCAAAGCGAGAGTGTTTTTGCAAAGGTTGGAGTCTTCATTTGACATATTGATCGCGAAGTTCTGATGAGCCATTCTTGAGCTCCAGTAAGGACAAGAAATGGATGGGTGACACGAAAAATATTGACATTTGTGTGTGTGTGTGTGTGTGTGTGCGTGTGTGTGTTTACGGATTAATAATTAGCCGAACGCGTAAAAGAAAAATTAATACTTAGCCGAACTTTACACAAATATCCAATACTTAGCCGAACCATGAGAGGTTCGGCTAATTCCTTTTTCCATTTTCATTGAAAATATAACTTTTTAAGTTTTCTGAGTGGTATTGGCGCATAGAGAATGAGTTGAAGAAATTGTATTAATAATTTGAAAAATAAATATTGGATAGTCTTTCTCATTTTACAAAAAAACCCAATAAAATTGATGTTCGTCTAAATATTGATTTTTCTTTTACGTATATTCTTACGCAGCAATAATTAGACGAACCAAAAATCAGTATCGAAGCTACGGTTTTTTTTTTTTGTTGAAACATCGTTAATTTTTTTTTTGTTTCAACTGCTCGTCCCGACCTCTGGATGTCCAAGATACTCTTTAAGTGTCATTTTGTATCTGTTTAATCCTGTAATATAATTTATAATTTACATTTATTATGTGTATTGGAAAATTTCCAGTAAATCTATATAGAATTCTCGTATAAGTATGAGGATTTGAGGAATAATAAGGCTTTACAATAACCTCTACAAGTTGAACATAATTATACACTCAGCGAGTGCTCACTAAATCTACAAGTGGAACGAACCGTGATCATAAATTTTGATTTTGTTTCTTTTTTTTTTTTTTTAAAAAAAAGGTGATTGTTTCAAGGACTTTTTTTATTTCTTAGCCATGAAACAGGAGCTAATATAGACCTTTGTGGTTTGTATTAATGGGCGAGAAGTGACTCATTACTACCCATTTAGGTGCAATCAACTATAACCAAATTTAGAATACAATTTTTTGTCGGCTCCAGCGATCGAACCCGCGGACCTTTTGTACGAGTGCTTAGCCACCGAGCTAATCGTGAGCTTGAATTTTTCCATTGATTGTTCTTAATATAATTTAGCTACCTCTTTTACCTGAAAAGTGGAATGAATGGAAGAGAAATTTGTTTAGGTGAAACACAGACCAAGCGGAATACCTGGATATGTAGAATACAGGAGCGATTCCACATATCCACATTTATTTAGTTTGAATAATTTGAAACCTGCCAGACGAATGATAAATCTTTTTTCACGTGTATGATTCTTTTGCTGCAAGTTAAAAGTGACTACCATATTATAATATTATGCCCAAGAGCGGTACCAAGTACTCGTACATAGTTACTATTTTTACTTTTAACGGTTGTATTATACTACTGAATACTATTTTTATTTTTGACGGGTGTATTGTACTACTAAATACTATTTTTACTTTTGACGGGTGTATTGTACTACTAAATACTATTTTTACTTTTGACGGGTGTATTGTACTACTAAATACTATTTTTACTTTTGACGGGTGTATTGTACAGCTAAATACTATTTTTACTTTTGACGGGTGTATTGTACTACTAAATACTAATTTTACTTTTGACGGGTGTATTGTACAGCTAAATACTATTTTTACTTTTGACGGGTGTATTATACTACTAAATACTATTTTTACTTTTGACGGGTGTATTGTACAGCTAAATACTATTTTTACACTGAGAAAAATGAAATTTAAAAATGTACGTAGAAAAAATTTAAGTTTAAAATACCTAAAATTGCATACTTGATGAGCATTGAAGGCAAAATGTCAAATATGATAAAAATACCCCTTCAACTTTCGCTGAGTATGCAAACAAGTGGTTCCAAATGCTTGGTAAGGCTTTATTCACCACTGCCTATCTTCAGTTCAAATTTGAAAGAAATCCTTAAAAAAGAGGTTATATGTCGACATGTTTTGCTTAGGATTTGACTCGATCTGAGATTTTGGATGTTTTCAGAAATCGAATGAACTTATCTTTCGAACCGTACGTCCGATTTGAATGAACTAAAGTGCTATCGATAGATCTAGTGGATTTTAAGATAAGCTGTACTCGTACATTTCCTGTCATTTTACATAAAGGGTTACTTTTTAACGGAAAACACTTTTGACGCACAACTGGGTTAAGAATGGCCTGGTTTATCAAAAAGTATGCATGCGATTTAAAAAAAATTAACGATATTAGGCAGATCTTGCGAAACGTTATCCCAAATTAGCATAAAAACATCAACATATTATTTTATTGTGCCCATTTCTTATCAAAAATGTCTATTTGGGCCTACCTCGAACTTTCAAAGGTCTGAAAACCTGGCAAAAATGCAAGCATCAAAAATCGGTGTTAGTCCATGTTTAATCGTTAGTTGAGAGCTATTGAAATCAAGGTTTGTTTTTCAAAAACGCCTTCATATTATCATGTTATGCAATCATTTTGAAGGAGTCTTTGTGGCTTTCCTGTTGGCGGTACGGAAATTTTTTGGGAACCAAAAACGTATATTTTTGACTACTGCTTTCTAAAATTTAGTTAAAAATACCTAAAATTGCATACTTGATGAGCATTGAAGGCAAAATGTCAAATATGATAAAATACCCCTTCAACTTTCGCTGAGTATGCAAACAAATGGTTCCAAATGCTTGGTAAGGCTTTATTCACCACTGCATATCTTCAGTTCACATTTGAAAGAAATCCTTAAAAACAGGTTATATGTCGACATGTTTTGTTTAGGATTTGACTCGATCTGAGATTTTGGATGTTTTCAGAAATCGAATGAACTTATCTTTCGAACCGTACGTCCGATTTGAATGAACTAAAGTGCTATCGATAGATCTAGTGGATTGTAAGATAGGCTGTTCTCGTTCATTTTCTGTCATTTTACATAAAGGGTTACTTTTTAACGGAAAACACTTTTGACGCACAACTGGGTTAAGAATGGCCTGGTTTATCAAAAAGTATGCATGCGATTTAAAAAAAATTAACGATATTAGGCAGATCTTGCGAAACGTTATCCCAAATTAGCATAAAAACATCAACATATTATTTTATTCTGCCCATTTCTTATCAAAAATGTCTATTTGGGCCTACCTCGAACTTTCAAAGGTCTGAATACCTGGCAAAAATGCAAGCATCAAAAATCTGTGTTAGTCCATGCTTAGTCGTTAGTTGAGAGCTATTGAAATCAACGTTTGTTTTTCAAAAAACCCTTTTTATATCCAAATTATGCAATCATTTTGAAGGAGCCTTTGTGGCTTTCCTGTTGGCGGTACGTATATTTTTGACTACTTCTTTCTAAAATTTAGTTTAAAATACCTAAAATTGCATACTTAATGAGAATTGAATGGAAAATGCAAATATGATAAAATACCCCTTCAAATTTCGCTGAATATGCAAACAAGTGGTTCCAAATGCTTGGTAAGGCTTTATTCACCACTGGCTATCTTCAGTTCAAATTTGAAAAAAATCCTTAAAGAAGAGTTTATATATGTCGACATGTTTTGCTTAGGATTTGACTCGATCTGAGATTTTGGATGTTTTCAGAAATCGAATGAACTTATCTTTCGAACCGTACGTCCGATTTGAATGAACTAAAGTGCTATCGATAGATCTAGTGGATTGTAAGATAGGCTGTTCTCGTTCATTTTCTGTCATTTTACATAAAGGGTTACTTTTTAACGGAAAACACTTTTGAGACCCAACTGGGTTAAGAATGACCTGGGTTATCAAAAACTATGCATGCGATTTCAAAAAAATAAATTTAATGTTGATGTTTTTATGCCAATTTGAGATAACGTTTCGCAAGATCTGCCTAGTTTCGTTTATTTTTTTAAAATCGCATGCATACTTTTTGATAACCCAGGCCATTCTTAACCCAGTTGTGCGTCAAAAGTGTTTTCCGTTAAAAAGTAACCCTTTATGTAAAATGCAAAATCATATTTGCATTTTGCCTTCAATTATCATCAAGTATGCAATTTTAGGTATTTTAAACTAAATTTTAGAAAGAAGTAGTCAAAAATATACGTTTTTGGTTCCCAAAAAATTTCCGTACCGCCAGCAGGAAAGCCACAAAGGCTCCTTCAAAATGATTGTATAACATGATAATAATAATAATAATGCTTTTTCTTTGTGTTATTATGTCACAATTTTAGTGGGTAGCGCAGAATCATAGGACTTTACCACTTTAATTTACAATATCCTGTATTATTTTTTTTGCCTAAGATTCTGCCACTGGTCGCTGCTTCACATTAAAGCAGCTACTCATTTTTCCTCACGAGGTATGAGTGGACCCCGAACATCCAAGTACAGAGCAGAAAAAATCCTCCCCCGCTGGGAATCGAACCCAGGTCACCATGTGTGCAATGCCTAGCGCGCTAACTCGCTCTGCCACAGTGACTACTGTATAACATGATAATATGAAGGCGTTTTTGAAAAACAAACGTTGATTTCAATAGCTCTCAACTAACGATTAAGCATGGACTAACACAGATTTGATGCTTGCATTTTTGCCAGGTTTTCAGACCTTTGAAAGTTCGAGGTAGGCCAAAATAGACATTTTTGATAAGAAATGGACAGAATGAAATAATATGTTGATATTTTTATGCCAATTTGGAATAATATTCGCAAGATCTGCCTAATATCGTTAAATTTTTTGAAATCGCATGCATACTTTTTGATAACCCAGGCCATTCTTAACCCAGTTGTGCGTCAAAAGTGTTTTCCGTTAAAAAGTAACCCTTTATGTAAAATGACAGAAAATGAACGAGAACAGCCTATCTTACAATCCACTAGATCTATCGATAGCACTTTAGTTCATTCAAATCGGACGTACGGTTCAAAAGATAAGTTCATTCGATTTCTGAAAACATCCAAAATCTCAGATCGAGTCAAATCTTAAGCAAAACATGTCAACATATAACCTCTTCTTTAAAGATTTCTTTCAAATTTGAACTGAAGATAGGCAGTGGTGAATAAAGCCTTACCAAGCATTTGGAACCACTTGTTTGCATACTCAGCGAAAGTTGAAGGGGTATTTTATCATATTTGACATTTTGCCTTCAATGCTCATCAAGTATATAATTTTAGGTATTTTAAACTAAATTTTAGAGAGAAGTAGTCAAAAATATACGTTTTTGGTTCCCAAAAAATTTCCTTACCGCCAACAGGAAAGCCACAAAGGCTCCTTCAAAATGATTGCATAACTTGGATATTGAAGGGTTTTTTGAAAAACAAAAGTTGATTTCAATATATCTCAACTAACTATTAAGCATGGGCTAACACAGATTTTTGATGCTTGCATTTTTGCCAGGTTTTCACACCTTTGAAAGTTCGAGGTAGGCCAAAATAGACATTTTTGATGAGAAATGGACAGAATGAAAAAATATGTTGATGTTTTTATGCCAATTTGGGATAATGTTTTGCAAGATCTGCCTAATATCGTTGATTTTTTTTTGAAATTGCATGCATACTTTTTGATAACCCAGGCCATTCTTAACCCAGTTGTGCGTCAAAAGTGTTTTCCGTTAAAAAGTAACCCTTTATGTAAAATGACAGAAAATGAACCAGAACAGCCTATCTTACAATCCACTAGATCCATCGATAACACTTTAGTTCATTCAAATCGGACGTACAGTTCGAAAGATAAGTTCATTCGATTTCTGAAAACATCCAAAATCTCAGATCGAGTCAAATCTTAAGCAAAACATATCGACATATAACCTCTTCTTTAAGGATTTTTTTCAAATTTGAACTGAAGATAGCCAGTGGTGAATAAAGCCTTGCCAAGCATTTGGAACCATTTGTTTGCATACTCAGCCAAAGTTGAAGGGGTATTTTATCATATTTGCATTTTGCCTTCAATTATCATCAAGTATGCAATTTTAGGTATTTTAAACTAAATTTTAGAGAAAAGTAGTCAAAAATATACGTTTTTGGTTCCCAAAAAATTTCCGTACCGCCAACAGGAAAGCCACAAAGGCTCCTTCAAAATGATTGCATAACTTGGATATATGAAGAGGTTTTTGAAAAACAAAAGTTGATTTCAATAGCTCTCAACTAACGATTAAGCATGGACACAGATTTTTGATGCTTGCATTTTTGCCAGGATTTTAGACCTTTGAAAGTTCGAGGTAGCCCAAAATAGACATTTTTGATAAGAAATGGACGGAATGAAATAATCTGTTGATGTTTTTATGCCAATTTGGGATAACGTTTCGCAAGATCTGCCTAATATCGTTGATTTTTTTGAAATCGCATGCATACTTTTTGATAACCCAGGCCATTCTTGACCCATTTGTGCGTATACTACTATCGGGACTCCGTTGTGGCCGCTTGCCATATAAATAAAGTTGAAGAGAATCGGTTGAGAACATTATAAATATTATAGTAAATTTAATTAGATAGAACAAAAATATATACAGTAAAATACAATGAAATTATAAAGAAAAAAAAAAAAGATTGAGCAAAGATACAAGAACAAAAAAAAAAATAATGAAGTTAATGTCCTACTTAAGGGGCGGGGTCATATATTGCCTGTGGCAATCTCTTCCACCCAACCCTTGGGACATTTGTAAATACAAGTGATTCAGGAAAAAAATCTCTGATTCTAGCGATAATAAAAGTAGAAAAATTTGAATGCCATTCACGAGGAAGTATTGTGTCCATAATTGGCAGTGCATTTTATTCTCTTTCTATTAAACGGATCTGATCATACCAACATTGCCTATTGCTTTATGAATTATTATAGCATTCAACAATCTCGAACTCAGAACCAAATGACTAATATTCATGTATAGGTATATAGCAGTATTTTCCCTTCTTCTGTGGAGGGTCTGTGGGGAGGTCATAGTTGTTAACACATAATAAAAGATCAAATTTTGTTTAGGTTTAAAAGTGCAGATCTCTTGTATTTAATGGCCTTCTTATAAAAGGGGCTACCTACCACGCTCCAAAGGCAAAGTACAAATGCAACTCATATAAATAAAAAAAGGTTGTGTTTCACTAAATTCAGACCGTTAGAAATAAAAACAAAGGGAGAATGGAGGTAATTATTTATATTGTACAGTTTGCCGACTTTACAACTTCTTATTCCTTTCGAGATTTTGACGAATTTTTTTACACATATAGGTATAGGAGACGTATTGTAGGTGGTCCCATTTTAAATTCATTAACTTCGCACTATCACTTGTTGGTGATACAGACCATGTGTCTGACCACTATATTTTTACTTAAACGCTTATATCTCTTGAACAATACACCCAATTGTCACGAAATTATGTATGTATATTGTATATGCTGGGAGTTAGCGTTCTCATTGTGCATTTATAGCTAAATCATAAGCTTTGATATCTAGGAAATCCAATTTTTTTTACAAAAAAGTGCAAAAATAACGTCTATGACTTGCCGATACACAATTTTTTGTAGAGTTGGGTTTGTAGGAAAAACGGTATTCTACCATATTATATAACATATAAAATTTGAAGAAAATCGGTTAAGCGGTTTTAGATATAATAACACTCTATATTGGAAGGTAAGATATCTATACTTATATAAGAGAGTTTCACTCACTGACTGACTCACTCACTCACTGATTCATCACTGTTTCTCCGAACTGGTAAGAAGCTGAATTTTTTTTTTTTTTTTTTTTTGAAGTGGGGTTTAACGTCGCTTTCAACTGCCATGGTCATATCACGACGGGGGTTTTACCCTCCATTCGCAGGAAACTCACAAACCTGCTACTCACATTGACCTCACCCAGCCTGAGTGGGGCCGGGAAAAGCCAGCGTCACGAGAATTAGAATTTGAATGGTCACCCATCCAAGTCTTAACCTCGCTGGATGTCGCTTAACTTCGGTGTTCTGAAGGGAACCGGTGTATTCAACATGCCATCGACGCTGGCTAGCTGAAATTTGGTAGGTAGCTTTGTCTTATAGTCTAGATGTGCAATAAGACGGAATTTTTCGAAATTCCCACTACAACACCTGCCATTGGCGAAAAAGGATTTTTTGCTTCTAGCGGGCCATGCTTCGGCCCGCAAAGCGGGCGACAGCCCGCTAGTAATAGATATAATAACCACCAGGCGAGGTTAATACTCAAAGCATTTTCTACCACCTTAACCCTCAGAGTCTTATTATTTTGTGGTTACAAACTCAAATAAATGAGTAAAAATTCATGCACTGGGTGGGATTCGAACCAACGGATCCCTACACTACCTAGATCACCAGACTAGCGCTTTAACCACTTGACTACCAGTGCACTGTACAAGAGATACAATGGAGTTTTATTTTATTTTTTAAAGATGAGTGTTTAACAGCCTTTTTTATTTCGTAGCTATAAACAGGGGCTACTGTAGAAGCTTGTGGTCTGTGTTGTAGCCTGCCCATCCCGTAGTATGCCTCCACTCTGATGGGCGAGAAGTGACACAATACTTACCGTTTAGGTGCTGAGTCAACACGAACGCACCAAAAGGTATTCCCTACAAACAACTGTAACCAAATTTTGAATACAAATTTTTGTCGGCGCGGGGGTTCGGACCCGGGACCTTCCGCATAGGAAGCGAGTGCTTAACCACTGAGCTTAAGTATAAAATCTCAAAATTGCCACGTGTATACAATGTAAACCAATCACGAGGAAGTATTGTGTTAATAATTTATTGACAGTGTATTACTTCCGAGAAATTTCTAATATTAGAAACTAATATTTCTAATATTAGAAATATTAGTATTGTGTTCGTTTCTGTAAAAAAAAAAAAAAATTGTGTCCGTCTGTCGGTCTATTAAAAATATTCCTTGTAACGCGCAAATCTCGGAAACTACTCAATGGATTTTGATTAAAATTTCCTACGTGTATATAATGTGAAATAATCACGAGGAAGTATTGTGTCCATAATTGGCAGTGTTTTTTATCTTCAAATTATTTCGATGATTATTATTTTGTTTTACCAAGAGTTGTGTATAATAATTTCCTGAGAACTTATATGTTTCATTCCTATTATAATTATATTAGAAAATTTAGGAAGTAATAGTAGGACCTGACTCATCTGACCAAACTTATCACACGTAAAGTTTCGTTCCATTAAGTAGATAATGCCTTGATTTAATCATTTCATTTTCCTGCCCAAGCAAAGCTATGTTAAGACAATAATATACTTTTCAATTATTTATTTTTTTAAAAGCGACGTTAAACCCCACTTTTAACTGCATGGTCATATGACGACGGGGGTGTTACCCTCTTTTCACAGGAAACTAAAAAAACCGGCTATCCACATAAACCTCACCCAGCCTTTGTTGGGCCGGAATACCAGCATCACGAAGATGTACGTTGCTCAACTTCGGTGATCCTACAAGAACCGGTGCCTTCAACGCTGGCTCAAAAATCGTTAATGTTCGGTTAAGTACTATTTTTTCATTTGCGTGTTCTGCTAAGTATCAAACGCGAAAATGGTTCGGCTAAGTATTGCTGAATGAGGAAATTTTAGAGACCGGCACTGGTCGCTTCGCGCTCGGGAATTAGCAGAACGTTAGAATTTTTCAATTATTTTTGAAATGGTTGAGAATTGTAAAAAAAACCGAGAAGTGTGTATCTCTTAAATTAAAATTGCTAGCAATTGATATAAACCTTATTCAAATCGGACAAACTTTTCTTAAGTTCGGCTAAGTCGCAACGCGAAAATGGTTCGGCTAAGTATTGCTGCGTGAGGATGTGTGTGTGTGTGTGTGTGTGGGGGGGGGGGGGGGGGGGGGGTGATGGTCTCGCGCAGCGGCGGGTGCAACCCGCTAGTTAGGTATATTGTGCGATTGTGCCCCCCCGGTACAAGAGGGCTATATCCGCGCATGTATGACAGCATATATTTGATCTTTATTTATAAAAAGGGTTTAACGGATTTCAGTAATTTGGCACCCGCATTAGTTTTATATTGTTTGCTTCCAAATATTGACATGACAGATAAAGAAATGATGTACAGACTTGCTTTCTATCTGTACACCAAGGAAGCTTTCTGTTGGTTAATATTCTAGTGATCCAGTAGCTGCCAGCAATATTGTTATACCTACATGATTAAGTACCTACTTATCTTGTTGAGCATGAGATATTACACTTACGTAAGTACCTGTAGCTATGTGAAAATTAATCCTTACGTGATTAACTAGCATCTATGAAATACCTGTGTGAAGCTACTGGTCCAGCTCTCAGTAAATAGCTAGTTTATTCCTCTTACATATGGGGCTATGGGCTATAGCTATTTGTGAAATACTACCTACTTGTGTAAAAATACTGATTCAGCTTTAACTATAAGTAGCTGCTAGAGATAATATTTCTTAGCTATGGTTCTGAAAAATAATACATTTTTATGTGAAGTTGCTCAGTTCAACTAACTCTAGGTTCATGTATTATTCTGGTAAATTGAAAGATTACCGATTGGTTCCTGAAATAATTACCTAAGTAAGTAATGTAAGTTTGTATGTATAGCTACAGGCAATATTTTATTTTATTTATTCAGGCAACATAAAAGCTATAGGCATAATCTTGTGTAGGAATTTCATCAGGATTTTTGTTGTTGTTGCTTAACGTCTACTATACATCCATGTATCTCAAGTTCCTCATAAGTATTGTTTTGAAACAAAGGAAGCAGGAAGCTGGTTCTTTCTTTACATGATGAACAGATCGTAGTGAGTGAAAAAGTGCACTCACATTTCAAAATAAAACTCATCCACCGAATTTATTATATACATAGTAAATAAGTTACAATTAATTAAACAATGAGATTAATTCTAATTTATATTTCATTTTGGACAATAGATAGTCCATTAAATTTAAACAGTCTGGGTTTCATAGTTTCATGCTTTGCCCTTATTAGATTTAATATTAATATATTATGAATTACATTGGTAATAATATCTACCTTTTAATTGGTGTTTATAAGTTAAATTATATAAAAAGACATTCTCACATGCTTACCAGCATACATGTGGTAGTTTTAGCACATCCTCTAAAAATAGTGGAGGCGCCAGACTATGCAATGCAGATCGTGTGCTTAAGACGATGGTGATGGTAATCCAGGGAGCGCAGGGATCCGTTCGTTCAAATCTAACAAATGCATGAAATCTTTCTCATTAATTTGAGACATTGACTTAATAATGGCACCAAAACAACTGCCAGAATAATGGGACTCTTTAGTCTACAGTATAAATAAGTGTTTATTATTATTATTTACAAATCAGAGGCTTATGGTTTTTTTAAGGTACCTAATTGTGCCCCAGAACCGCTTTCACATTATTTCCAGGCACTTTACCTTTTCATTCATGCCATTTCAGAAACGGGAAAACTCGTCAGAATTTTCCGCTCCGACCGGGATTCGAACCCGCAACCTCCGGGTCAGTAACCAATGCTCTTAAACACTGAGCCAGGGAGGTCTGCAGGGTTAGGGTTGAGCTTCAGGCCACGCCCACAGTATAAAACCACAGCTAGATGTACAGGGCAGGAGAAGCAGCAGCAGGAGTGAGCATGGGAGTTAGGAATTTACTTCCTTGTCATGCGAAATTTGAAAATTTACTTACTTCGGCTGAATGTAAACCGACAAGGAAAGCGATAGTTACCATTTTGTGATAAGACTCGCCTCAATACAAAAAAAAATTGTCTGTCCCGGTAGCTCAGTGGTAAAGGCGGCACTCTGTGAATCCAAAGATTCTAGAGGTCGTGGGTTCGAAACCCAGCCGGGACATGACAAGTTATCCTCCCATTTGGGATTTTTACCACATAATAATATGTCTTGGGCTTACTGCTGGAATAATGGGACTTAATAGTCCTAATCGGGCAGTATAAATAAGGCGATATTATTATTATGTATGTATGATTTTATTTGTGGTGAAGCACAAGGCCTCTTCACAATTTTTGTGGGTAGCTCAGCTTTACTAAGAACCTCCTTCACTTTTCGAATTATTCTATTACAATAATTTCTTTTTACTCTAGTAATGCCGCCACGGGTTGTTACTCATACAAGTAACTACTCATTTTTCCTCACGAGGTATGAGTGGACCCCGAACATCCAAGTATAGAGCAGAAAAATTCGTGCCCGCTGGGGATCGAACCCAGGTCATCATGCGTGCAATGCCTAGCGCGCTAACTCACTCTGCCACGGTGACTATCACAAAACAAATATTTAATAACCACTTTATCACCCAGGAACCAAATTACATTCCTGTAGACCTAGCTAGTACCTGCGTAGGAAGTAAGAGGCATTGCACACATACAAGACATCAGCCTAACGGGCAAACATGTCAACTTGTTTGTAATCTTCAATAATTACAAGTATAACAAGAAAATTATAGTATCACGATTAATTACATCTCACATTCATCCTATCTTTTAATCGAAAAGAAAGTAATTATGTCAGAAAACATGGACTATTAGGAAGCTTTCTAGAAACACAGTAAGATAATGTGAGTGATGTAATAATAGCCTTCTTCCTGACTTCCTGACTATTAATCACAAATAAATGAACATAATACCTTCCTATGAAGCCAATTATTAAGAATAACGAGTACATAGGATCAGATATTATACTTTGTTTATATACAAAAAAAAAACATTAATTTAAATAATAAAGAAAAAGGTATGTATAAAACAAACTTATCTATAAATCATAGAATGCACAAACAAGTCTAGAAGTTTCTGTGTTTCATCATTATCCTACGAATGCCAAAAGAAACCTTTGTTCAAAATATGGCTGCACCACCCCAGTTACGGCCCGAGACATGACCCTATATTTATTTTTCCTAATCCTATTCGACACAAAAAGCATTGCCGTACATCTTTTCGGGCCAGAACTCGGCGCCACTGCAAAATACTATAGCTTCCTCGTTCTTGTCAATATAGTGATACAAAGAGATAATTCTAACAGTAAGAAATGAAGAATCTCTATTAGTCAGTGAGTGGTTTTTGCTTAATTTACATCATGAGATCTTGCTCCTACAATTTATGTACCTTTTAAAATGTCCACTTCTTACCCATACATAGAACTGTCCCATGTGTCAGTGTGAGGCGCTAAGCAAAGTATCTACGCAAAGTTTAAGTACTTTCCTGTGCTAACTATACGTATGGCCACTAGGACCGCTTCCTCATTGTAAAGTTTACTATCTCCTACATCTCCTAGGTGTACTGTCACGACATCCTGAGCTTATTGACACCAAACTGTCACGAGGAAGGTATTTGTCAAGCGCCTTCGTATAATTGGGACCAAGCCAGTCTGGGTCAAAACTTCAGGGGCAAGGCTAAAGTTCGGAAGTAATTAATACGACTGAGCGCATGATTAGCTCAGTGGTAAGATACGCGCTTGCAATGCGTAATGTCCCGGGTTCGAACTCCAAAGCCGGAACGAATTTGCATTCAAAATTTGTTTACAGTTGTTTGTAATGGACCTTCCTGTACCATTGTGTTCACCCGGCGGAATCAATTACTCAAGAAATTCATTTTTCGTGAAAATAAAAATCAGCCAAACCCAGCATCGCGTGGGGTCGATGACACGTTGGATACACCTAAACTTGTTCTCTAACTGAAGTTAAGCAACGCCCAGCAAGTTTAGGAATTGCTACGTGACCACTCAGATGCAAACTATTCCTAGCCTCACTCAGACTGTCTTAGGTCAACTTGAGTAGCTGATTTGTGAGTTTCTAGCAAATGGAGGAATCCCTGTACTGATACGACCATACAATTGAAAGCAATAATAAAACATTAAAAAAAAATTCAAAAGTTTCATTCCTGAGAATGTTGGGCCACAAGTTAATTTACATAATTTCAAATTTCTAGGAAAGTGATTCGTTACAATAGTCTAAACTAGCAACAAAAAAAACAGTCCCAAAAATATCTTCAGATGGTACAACCAGACATGGACAGTAATTTATTTCTGTCCCATTTCTGTCCGACCTACTTCCGTCAATGCAAAATAATGCAAATTAAATTGCAACCGTGCGTGCAGTTCTGACGTGACCACATTTCTATTGCCTTGCATTTTATTTATCAGTTAAAAAACTGTCTACAAGTATTTATTGAATTAAAAATAAAACGGACCTATACGTACTATTTTGTAGTGAAAACTGTCAATTTAATCTTTTTTGCCATCGCTACGGGTGAGGTTTAATAAGAACAAGTGTCGATGTGGCGAAAAGGCAATTTACATTGTAATTGATGCTTACATAATAGATAGTATATTATGTTAGGCAGCTAATGGTGGAGCACTTTGACTTTGACTTTTTCTTTTTGTAATAAGAGTTTCCAAAAAGGACATTTTACATGGTGAAGGGTCTTATACCGATGGACGCGGACGTCTGTAGTACCATCGATAAGGCGGCGGACTCATAACCTGGAGGTCAATGGTTTGATTCCTAAACATGTAAAAAAAAAAATTAGAACTCAATTTTTAACAAGACTGTAAGCCTCTCTCTATTAGATGATGTTTTTTCATAGCTACTCATACTCACTGATTCCCATCTGCAGATACATATGTTGGGAATTGCTCAATTGCTCATCCTATACGCTAGCTCAGACGAGTTATTAGTTTTGTCCGCTAACTGATAAGGTTGTTTTTACAAACATTTCTCTCATAAATCTACCTATGTACAATTGTACAATGCAAATTATATGTTATGGCACGAAAGCTCATACGTGTTACTCAGACTCTAAATACGTGTTACTCTGTCATTGCTAGGATAGTATATAATAAAACCCTTTTTCAGTTGGCAATTCTCGTCAGTAGAGTAGCAGCAATACAACTGCTTCCAACCTCACAGTCAGTGGATTCGTGTAGTAATGGAGAAACTTGCCATTTTTTTGCTAGCTTTTACTGCTCTCTTCATAATAGCAGGTACTCAAGTTTTTTACCTTATCTATTTTCTTTTCTTTTTTTTAAAAAAAAGGTAGGATAAAAACCTTTTCAAGACACCCAGGTAAACTTCACTAAAAACCCCCTTTCCTGATAGTATACCACACTTGGAACCGAATATTTTCATTACATCAAGAGATTACTTTATCTCTTATCAAAACATTTATCCAATACGTCCACATTATTATTTTTTTTTGTTTCTGAACATATACTAGTTTACAAAATGTAGCGCGTTAACCACTTGACTACCAGTGCACGATAATAATGGACACATGCAATATTTCAGTAGGACTACTGATAGACTCTAGGGATTCCAGCTGTTGTTTTGGTGAAAGTGCCCAGTGGTATACGAACCAAAAGTTCCCCACGTAAATTGAATTAACAAGTTCATGCCTATACACTCGACCCTTATTTTTTTACAGTTGACAGCAATAACAGCTCAAAGAAGAGGTCATTCATCTTTCATGACGATATAGGAAACTCAATTCGAGCTAGTATTGCTAAGCAGAGAAAATTATCTATAAACAATAGGATTAATCCTGAAGCCGAAGGGTGAGTGTCATCTGAGCAAAGTTTATGAAGTTTATGCTTTTTTATAAGGATTAGTGTCATCCAAATATTTTCTGTTGACATGAAACAACCCATCTCCTACTCTGCCACCTCAGAGCTCTCTCATGGGAGGCATAAATCACAATTGATCCATTTAAGTTTTGGATCAACACAAGAGCAGAAGAAACTTTACCTCGTGAACATATTCCAGCGTTGCTATGCATTTCCATCGATGACTAAAATTAAGCAACATCCCGCGTGGTGAGGACATGGATTGGTGACCATTCGGCTTTCGAATCCCTTCATGGTCAATTGGTCATGGCAATACATTTGTGTTCTAAATTTGGTTACAGCTGTTTGTAAGGGATACCTACCGGTGAGCTCGTGTTGCCCAGCACCTAAATAGGAAGTTTTTTTCATAACAAATATGAATCATGTTTATTTTAAAAGGTACATATGTTTTTTAAAAGAAAAATAGTCAAACTCGCTTTGCATCCTTTTATTCTGGGCCATGGTATTTAGCACAGCGTTTGCATTTCCCCTTTGGATTGACCACGATATTTTCTGTCTAAAGAAGGTGCCTGCTCTGTTGTTTCCAGTGTGGTCAACCAACATTTTTGAAATTTTTGATATCAGTGCTTTTGCTGCGGGTCCAAATGCACCAAAAGTTTCCACTGTAACAGGAACGAAGTGTCACTGTCATAAGTGTCACTGTATTATGTCACTTCTCGCCCATAAGATGTGAGGCATACCCGCATTCTACGGTATGCGTAAGCTACAACACAAACGACAAGTTTCATGGCTACGAAATAATCAAAAGACTGTAAAACACTCATTTTTTAAATCTTGTGATCTGAAATTTTACCGAGTACGTTAACTATGTGTGTGTGTATGGTTTTATTTGTGGTGAAGCACAAGGCCTCTTCACAATTTTTGTGGGTAGCGCAGCATTACTAAGAGCCTCCTGTACTTTTCGAATTATTCTATGAGATTAATTTCTTTTTACTCTGGTAATGCCGTCACTGGTCGTTACTCATGCAAGTAACTACTCATTTTTCCTCACGAGGTATGAGTGGACCCCGAACACCCAAGTCTTCTTCTTCTTCTTCTTCTTCTTTTACTCTGTCTTAAATAAAGCTAAAATATGTATTTAACTGTGGGATCTAAATGTACTTTTCTCCTACAGGTCGACAAGCAGTGCTGCTCCAAAGCCTCCAACTCGCCGAGGAAGAACCAGAAGCAGACAGACAGAACGTCCGATGTCACGCGAGCAACGCGAAGCAGAAATGGAAAGAGAATTTGATAGAATATCAAAAGAGAAAACGTCACCCCGCACTTCCTTGCGAGAACAATTGGAGGAAGAAGAATGGCTGAAGTTTATCGATAATGACCTTTTCCAAGATAATCCATCTCCTTAGGTCTATCGTATTTGGGAAAAATCTTGCTAATGTGATCATCTCATATTGAAAAGAAAGAGATTACATTCAAACCTGGATAAACAGGCAATATTTTCCAGTTTACAAAGGTTTTCTGCGAAAAAAAAAAAACCAGACAGATTTTTTTATATAAGGACCCGAGTTATTCCAGTTTATCCATGTTTTTACCTTACACAAGTCCTGTTTATAACGGTTCTACTATAATATGACCTATCTTTCAAATTTATTTTTTGAGTTATTTACAGTATATTAGGTAGACACAATGGTTAAATAATTACAATCTACAGTGGAAGGTTAGCAAAAAAACGGGAACTGGTGATGACTTTGGGCTGGAAAACCAAAATCGTCAGTCCTGATCCAACATCTTATACAAATATTTATAATCACAGTATTGATAGTCATTCATATTTCTTGTATCAATTTGTATAATGATTCAAGTTAAATAATTCATTGTTGTAAAATATAATAACAGTCTCCATTTTTATTAGTACCGAAACCCTAAATGACTTTTTTTCTCAGTTCTATTCCTAAGAAATTCCTTGTGGCTCTCGGCTAAGAATAAGACCACAGGTTCTTCCCCCTGTCCTAAAAGGCGACTAAAAGGAACATCTCTCAGAAGCTGTTGAAAAGCTTCAAAAGAAAGAGATCTTTATAAAACTCTCAGGAGCTTCTGGAAAGCGGTTCGAAATGGCTGCTCATACAATGCCTTAATCTACAAGAGGCCGGCCAAAATACCGTAGAGGCACTTTCCAATAAACAAGCACCAAAAAGAAGCCTCGTTCAGAAGAAACTACTTCAGAGCATCAGGGTGAAAAGCTAATGGAGCAGAAGATGCCAACAACCTATACTCTCTTGTAGAAATAGTTCAGAGGTGGCATTCGAAAAGAAGTCTTTGAGAGTGGGAGTAATTCTGAAGAATTTCCCAAATGAGTCCCCACATCAACAGGCAGGCGAAAAGGTTCATAACTTATTCGCCCAAAAGAGCAAAAAATTTGCTCTGTCTGTATAAAGAGGAATCCTTACTGGCTTTTTAACAGACCACCACTTGAGTACCAGTGCGTATGTGTGTTTAATGGAAAAACACCTCTTATTGTGAGCAAAACACCACACACTTACTTCCTCTATAGGTGTCTTTAAAAACTCATTTCTCTTTTAGGTGTATTCAAACAATAACCGACCTTATTAGCTCGATCGATAAGGCGGCGGACTCGTAGCCTGCAGAATAATGGTTCGAGTTCCAAGTACAGACAAGATTTAGTAAGGCGAGTTTGAGTGTAATTGTGATACCATGATTGTGATTAACACAAATATTATAAGAACTAAAAGTACAACAGATATTGTACTTCAAGGGGATTTTTAATGAAAAAACTGTAAAATGAAATTAAATAAATTTCTCCTCCTTCCTCCTCACCAAATAAATTCCTCCTCCTAACTATCAAAGTTGGCTGTATGGAACGGCCTTGCCGACCAAAAATCATCAAGGTTTTTTACAACATGTGTCTAGGTATACATAATATGTGGTGGAATGTGACTTATTTTTGTGGGATAAGGTCTGGTAAGTTGTGCATGTGATGTTCACACCAGATCATTTTCAACTCGTGTGTGTAAACATGACACGAAAAGTTCAATAGACTCGAAATGTGTACGTGTTATTTCATCATTGTTGCGTGCGTTATTATATCCATGTTTGAGTTGGCAATCCTCAGCATTCGAGTAGCGAGAAGCAGTTTTTCTAGCCTCACAGTCAGTGGATTCGTGTAATAATGCAGAAACTTTCCATTTTTTTGCTAGCTTTTACAGCTTTCTGCATGATAACAGGTAAGTTTTGTTCGTAAATTGTGTTACCAAAACTTTTATGCAATATCAAACGACCATTTTGAATTTCTTTATCATATAAAAAAGTTTTGTAATGGGCTGACATTTTTGATTGTCTATTCTGCTCTGTACTTGGATGTTCGGGGTCCACTCATACCTCATGAGGAAAAATGAGTAGCTGCTTTAATGTGAAGCAGCGACCAGCGGCAGAATCTTAGGCAAAAAAATAATACAAGATATTGTAAATTAAAGTGGTAAAGTCCTATGATTCTGCGCTACTCACTAAAATTGTGACATAATAACACAAAGAAAAAACATTATTATTATTATTATTACCGACTTCAGTAGCTTGATCGATAAGGCGGATCGAAAATGAGATGGGCACACATTTGAGATTTATACCATAGCGATAGTAATGGACATGGACACGTCATCATAATATACAGGGTGTCCCGTATACAGATGCAAATATTTTGAGGGTAGGTTCAGCCCACCGTGGACTATCACATAGGCGAAACTTGCAGTGGGGCATTTTGCTTCGTTAAAGAGTTATGGCCAAATCCCTGTTTTTCCCACAGGTCTAGAGGTCACTTGGATCGATGCACGTTTTTAAAGAAATGATAGCCAGTAGTTAAGTTTTGGCTTCATTAATGGATAGTCATGCATATTTCCTTTCAAATGCAGTTGGTTGCATGAAAAAATATTAAAAGACCAGAGAGATATTTAATCATAAGTTCAATATTTTTCTAAAATTTGATTTTTCCCTTTTTTCCCTTTCGTGAATTTAAAGTACTTCTACAATTCCAATTCTGCGTATCACTAGTTATAAAAATACCCTCTGCTATTTTGTTTCAATAAATTCCAAGTTCTTCCAGACGCGTGAAGGAACGGATGAGATACGACCTACTAAACGGCACCAGAAGGAGAGAAACACATCTTTCAAATTTTGAATCTGGGCGCTATTGCATTTTGAAGAACACTCGATGCCTGAAGCGGTCTGTGTGACCATTTTTGTGCCAACTGCAAGTTATAAATGAAAATTTTCTGAGTACAAATAGTTCTATTAACCAACTATATCAATCAAATCTAATAATTAAAATAACAAGACGATCAATTTGATCGGTGGAAGAGAAAGCCACAAGCTTTAACCTCGCCCTTGTTTCGCTACATATTCTTTTGGGTTCTTTTCATTTCATGTCCTGTGTTGCAGAATGTATCATGTTTGTAGTTTATCAATAAAGTAATAATAATAATAATAGTAACCTGAAGGTTGGATGTTTGAGTTTTACCCAAGGTTAATTTTCGGCACTTTTTGTTATGTTTTTGATATCATGATTGTGATAAACACAAGAATGATATTTTTAATTTTACTTCTAAACATAAAATCATAATTTTTGTTGTTAGCGCAGAGTCTTTCTCCATGTGTATTCTTTGTCCATAATTACACACTGGTTGCTGCTTTCGTTGCAGCCTCTCTCATTTTTCCTCACGATAACCCTGTGACCCCGAAACCCCATTCACATAAAAGTTCACACCGACCAACCACTGTGAATGATCAATTTCCTTCTGTGAAACATCCCAGAGCAGTGTATTTATACCTCAAATTACGCGCCAATTTTGTTAAAATTCAGCCAACTTTGAATTTTCCATCATGATTCAGAAGTGTTTTTTGAGCTTTGTGTGTCTAGCGTTCCATGATCTTTAAAGTGATATAAATGAGCTTTCTTTTTTCTAAAACTAAACATAATAGGGTATTTTTTTAACTAGTGATACGCAGAATTGCAATTGTAGAAGTACCTACTCTAAAGTCACGAAAGGGAAAAAAGGGAAAAATCAAATTTTAGAAAAGTATTGAACTTATGATTAAATATCTCTCTGGTCTTTCAATATTTTTTCATGCAACCAACTGCTTTTCAAGGGAAATATGTATGACTATCCATACATGAAGTAAAAAATTACTTACTGGCTATCATTTCTTTGAAAAAATGCATCGATCCAAGTGACCTCTAGACCTGTGGGGAAACAGGGATTTGGCCATAACTCTTTAACGAAGCAAAATGCCCCACTGCAAGTTTCGCTCATATGATAGTTCATGGTGGGCTGAACCTACCCTCAAAATATTTGCATCTGTATACGGGACACCCTGTATATACTCGTATGATATTTCAGTAGGAACACAGAGTATATAGGGATTCCAACAGTTATTTTTGTGAAAATCTCAAGAATATGCGGAAAATTTTAGGTATGCATTGGGCGGTATCCCTCAACCAATAGTTCCTCATGCAAATTGGACTATCAACTATTTAATGTTTTAACACTTGACCATTTTTTTTTACAGTTCATGGCACAAACAAAAGGCAAGCAGATTCGAACCCCGAAGCAGATAAGTAAGTGTCATCGAAACCAAGTTTTATTTAAGGATTATTGTTTAAAGAGATGTTGATATGGAAAAGCCCATCTTATACTTTCTATGTATTTATATGAATCCCCTCTTATGGGTGATATAAATCACAATTGGCTGAATTGGCGCATTTACAAAGGTGCCTAGGTGTTGGGTCAACACAAGCGCAACGGAAAATATCTATAAAATATATTTTGCAATGATTTTACGATTAATTTCAATTTAAGATTAGGGCTGGTATGCAGAGACGATTTTGTAATCCCTATAGGGTTCACTGTAGGGTGGTCCCGAGCTTGCTATAGGGAATACTTCGACCTTGACAATTGTTTATTAAAGAAACGTCTGATTGCACATGCGCATAGACGCTTTAAACAAACGTCTCTGCATAACAAAATCAGCTGAAGGGACAAATGACCCAGGCATCCCTACAGTGAGGACTCTGCATACAACCCTAGGTGTTGTTCAAAGTATTTTTTAAAGATTAAGGGCGAAAGCAATAGACATTTTTGTAATACAGTGGCGCTAAGTCACGTATTGCGTACTATGTAAGAATTGTAAGATAGGGAAAACCTACGCTCAGTAATAAATTAAGTTATAGAATTTGTCTATTAATACCACTCTAAAATTTTATCATACCGTTAAGTATGTGTCAATTGTGTCATAAATGTGTCCCAAAAAGGTGAAGAATGTTTTTTTGTTCTAAGTGTTGTTCAAAGTCTTCATTCATGATTTGTTTTAAGAACATCTTTTCATGTATAGCATAAATCTACCTGATTTGAATTGAATACATATTGCGTCTAGCATAATGATTGAGTCCATCCAAGTGTCCTTCTATCGTCCACTTGTATCATTTGTATTGAAAATTAGTTTTACCATCCCTAATCTAGGGTATCTGATGGTACTGATTTTTTTAAATATATTGCTTTTTAATTAATATTTTTTGAACTGGCATTTTTTTTTATTATTAAAGAGTAATTTGAAACGTATAATTATGACCAAAATATAGTTAAAATATCTATTTGGGGTCTAAATTAAAACTATTCTTTTCTCCTACAGACTGACGGGCTCAAGCAGTAGCGCTCCTAGTAAAGAATTTTCCCAGCGGATGAGTCTTCTGAGCCAAACCGATGCTGCTGCAAATTTACAGTTGTATTTTAGCAAGAAAAACCCTCCAAAGAAAAGGAAACATACTAAAAAACCAGCTCCAAGTAAAAATAATAACACAGAGACAATTATCAGTTCAGGAAGTAGCAACCCCAGTAACGAATTCACCACACAGACCGATCGTGCAGAAGAAAGCTACCCTGACGAATCCTACAGAGAGAATGAACTTCCAGTGTCACCAAATTTCCAGAAATTTCTGGATGAAATTTCAAAGGAAAATTTTCCAATTTCCCAAGAACATGAATTTTTAGACAAAAGCTACGCTGACGAAACCTACAGAGAGAATGAAATCCCAGGGACTTCGAATTTCCAGAAATTTCTAGATGAATTTTCAAATGAAAATTTTCAAATTTCCGAAGAACGTGAATTTCCAGAAACAAGCTACGCTGATGAATCCTACAGAGAGAATGAGTTCCCAGGGACAGCTGCACAGCGCAACGAATGGTTAAACGAAATGGATAAAGAATTAGCAGCACTTTTACAGGAATATCCTGCCCCTCCTGCTCCTGCTCCAATTGATGTGGAGTCCTATAAAATTCCTCAGTCTGATCCTGTAGACGACCTACAAGAACATCTCTTTGGTCAACTTCCTGAAAACAGCTTCAAATTGCCTCCTGTTAAGTTGTCTGAATCGGACCTAAAATCTTTTCATTCTAGAGTTTATACTACGTCTGACAATGCTACCAATCAGTAATCTTCTTATTATAATGTTGATTATGCTGTTCTGTTTATGATTTCTATAGTATGTCAAAAGCGTCAGTTGATAATTGATCTTATAGAACTGAATTATCGAGGGAGAGAAAATCAAGTCTAGAAAAAATCTAAAATCATGTAATAAAAAATTATATTGAAAATAAATTAATTAATACATTATTTTCATTTTCAATTTATCAAACACCTCGGCCGAGGTGTGAAGAACGTACAAAGAAAGAGATATATTCTACAGGATATACATTACAGGCAGACAAAATTTCCAGGAAAAACCTGCAGCGCATGGTTAAGGACCATCAATGAAGATAACATGCATGCTAGATGAACAATACTTCTGATGAAAATACTTTAGAAATTTATCGGAAGTAATATACTATACTTTAACAATGTTATTAAAATAATTTATGCTAAACTAATAATAATAATAATAACACTCTTTAGTGGAAGGTGGTAACCATCAGGCGAGGTTAATGCTTAAAGCATTTTCTACCACTTAACCCTCAGAGTCTTATTATTATGTGGTCACAAACTCAAATGAATGAGGAAAAAATCATGAACTCGGTGGGATTTGAACAAACGGATCCCTACGCTACCTGGATTCAGTGCCGGATTACCCATATGGCGGATTTGGCAGATGCCAAGGGCCCCGCGCTTTAGGGGGCCCCGCGCTTGAGCAGCTTACACTAGATTATATGAGTTTTTTAAAAAGCTTACACTAGGTATTATGGGGTTTTTAAAAGCTTACACTTTTGGATAATGCGTAAGAAGAAGACGAAATAAAAGTGAAAAAAACACACACTCACAGCAAAGTACTTAAATTGAAAGAAAAGCGCGGGGCTCCCTATTAATATCTATTCCTTGAATAAACAATGATCAACCACATAGACATTAGCGGATTACCTACCAATATGTCGGATTTGGTAGATGTTCCCCGCGATTTTGGGGGCCCCGCATTTCGGGCAGCTTGCATAAATTATAAGTGTTTTTGAATGACCTTTAACTCGGTGTTTCTGGATTTTAAAATGAAATAAAATCACAGCCATTTGAACAAAATATTAAAAGAAAAACCCCGGGGCCCCCTTAAAATCGATCACATAATATAATGAAAATAGGTAGATCTCTATACCTATTGCCTGCAGCTCTTTAAATAATATAATTTGAAAAGAATAATATTGACAAAGGACGTGATTATCGCCTTAGGTGCCATCTGAGTGCTCAGTGATCGGCTTTATCGACATCTTAACTTAACCAATGATCTTCATTATAGTCGCCTGCGGCGCTTTTCATGAATTTTTCAAGATATCTTTTTGTATCTATTTTTCGAGTACTTTACCCCATAACTTTTCAAAAAATTTGCCTGTGGCGCCGTCAAATTTACTTATCTTGAGGATTTGGATTATTTTTCTAGACATGCAATTTTAGTACCATTAAAAGAAAAAAATTTTTGGGCATTTTCGAAGTGCCTTTTGATTGTTTGGAATTAATTTGGAAAGTTACCTTGAAAAAAAGTAACATTCAATGCTAGCGATAAAATCTTCATAGTAATCGATGATCTACTTTCTACACATGTTACCTAATGACATCTTTCTAGACATATTCTTTTAATAATACATATTTAGATATTTCTACTATTATTTGGAAAAAATGTTGCCTTCGGTGTTATAAACGTCGTTTTGGACACTATTATGAATTGGTGCTCAGGACACTTCGCTTCGATTTCAAGGTTCTAAAAATAGTATTTTAGAATAAACTCAGTACAATTTCGGGGCCCCGCGCCTTGAAATTGCCAAGGGCCCCGCGGAGCCTTAATCCGGCACTGCCTGGATTACCTGACTAGTGCGTTAACCACTTGACTACCAGTACTAACGTAAACTTGCTCCTATTCCTCCTACTACTCTCATTGTATGTCTCAATTCTGATCAAGAACTCATCCATGTCACTCAAATCCTCAATTTTTTAATGTTGTTGGTCCTTTTTTTCCACAAGTTGGAGACCATTTCGTCCAATAACTCCTCAGTTAACACGGGCAGAGGATTCAACACATCATCTTCTGCCTGTGTCAAGTGACCAGGAAGCTGAGGAAGAGAATATGTCTGGTATGAACCTCCTTATGTAGCTGGTCCTCCATTATAACCTCCTTGAGTAACTGATTCTCATCGGTAGGTTACAGATCTTCCGCAGTCTTCTTCTTTCACTATGCCTTTTCCCAAATTTAATTTGAATCGGCAGTTATTTTAACAGCATTAAACAAAATGCCAGTGAAATCCTTACCGTGTTTTCACTTTCTTTTATCTATAAAATGAGCAATAAAAGTTAATCATTAGAAGAAGGAGTGTAAAAAAATAACCAGTAGAGTAAGTAATAAAGTTGAGATCAATGTCACGTATGCGAATTCCGAGAAAACAGAGAGTGCAAGTATTACCTACTTCAAGACTATGTCAACTGTCAAATCAGTTAAATCTTAAACTGGAAAAATACTAATCCCACAAGTATTCCATTCCAACTACTTTCTATGGTCTAACTTAACAACCACCTGTGCCCATTGGCTTTCTAATAATTATAGACATGAGAAAAAAAGAAATGAAAGCAGTTGTAAACAAAACATGTACTTAAAATGTATTGATGTTCATAATGTACATTGCATGTACCTATACTTAACAGTAGTTCTTATTATCGAATAGGCATGTTTACTTGTTTAGCCTCCGTGATAAAACGGTTGTGATTACTGCTCATGTTCCATTGGTTCGATCCCAGGTTGGGCAGGATTTTTTGACGAAAAATGCTGTTCCTTCCCAACATGTAGGGCTGGCATTTCTAACCCAAGACAGGCTGGCTGAGGTAAATGTTGGTAGCTGGTATGATTCCCAGCGAATGGAGAGTAAATCCCTTGTCTCGAATAACCCAGATATTCAAGAGAACTCGATTTTTTTAACTATTATTTCTGATTTATAAAGTAGTAGTTGAGGTAAGTAAAAGTTACTATTTTTTCAAGAACACGTGTTCTATTGGTATTCAGGGTAAGTCTGTTCTGTCCGCGCAGAAATAATCAACAAATTTACACTCCAAATACCTCGAGTGACATTCACCTGGAAACATACGTGACTGATGTGTAAGAGAAATCAAAATCAATAAATCAGTCTAAAAGGCCAATAAATCAGTCTACGAAATGCATTAATTCGACTCATTTATCCATTAAACACATTTTTAATGCTCCTCGAGTTCTTTTAATCGACGACTGACCCACCTGATGGATCTCAGAGATTGTAATTTGACATAGGTCTGATTGTTGTGACATGCAGCTGGCGATGTTTTCTTCAGTAAATCATTTCACAGACTCACAAATTCGAAGAATTTTTTAAAGAAGATCGATCTAAATTTTGAAAGAAATACACAGCTATAAACATTTATTTATTCATTCAATCAATCATCGTGACCTTCTTTTTCTTCGTCTTTCTTACCGGGAAAGAAAGAATTCTTTCCCGGTAAATCGAAACTGTCAGGTTCCGAAATCTGTTAATTACCATAAAGTATAGGTAATGGCAGGTAGGTATACATGACTACAGGCTGATCGAATAGGTCCTATTGGTTGGTCCAGCATTTAAAGGAGATGTGTTTTTTCTCTTATCCTATCTTTGTATTTATGGACCTGGGGATCTAGCAAGCTTCCAAACAGACAGGCGAACTATGTACCTACATATTTGCGCAAATATGCTATCGAACTTGGCAAATTTGTAGATATACATACATGTTTATAACTAGCGCATACCATACACATCTGTTCTACGAAAATCATTCTTTGCGCAAACGGCTTTAAAGGACTACCTATTGTTATTATTATTGAATACTTTATAATTTAGGACATTTATATACAGACAAGTAATGACAAACCTACTTTCAAATAAAGGTATTTAATTTAGGTATGATACTATGATAGATGATGATAGCTTCAGCATTTAATTTTTTTAAAATCTAGGGGAAAAAATGAATTCAATCTTTTTTATTCACTGATGAATATTACTTCCGATATCACCTCTTTCTTTTATGTTCCTGAACAGGATATGCCTACTCGAATTCAATTAAAAGAGTTGACACAAGATGACACATCCTCTGAAGAAATATCATGCAAGGACTCAACATTATTTGATGTGACATCCCGCTTCTATTTTTAAAAGAGAAACAGGAGTTTCTTTTTGTCTCCATCCTTTGCGCGAAAGTTAATAAAACAGGGTGACACGAGAAAGCGCTGGTCACAGAAAAAGCCAATCCGTTGCAAATTTATCTGGGTAACTGAAGAAGTATGAATCCATGAAATATTAATTCATAAGACATCTTTTACTTCCGAGAAATTTCTAATATTAGAAATCGGAAGTATTGTGTTCGTTTTGGTAAAAAAAAATATTTTTTTGCTCCGATTTCAATTTCTTTCATATTTCTGGACGTTTCATAACCTACTGAGTAAATTAGGTTTTGTGTCCGTCTGTCGGTCTGTCTGTCTGTTAAAACGATTCCTTGTAACGCGCAAATCTCGGAAACTACTCGACCGATTTTGATGAAGTTTTGCACACATCTAGGAGACATTCTGTGGATGGTCCCATTTTAAATTCATCGAATTCATACCAGCAGTTCTGGGTGAAAGAGACCATGCGCCTGACCACTAACTTTTTACTTAAACGCTTATATCTCGTGAACGGTACACCCGATTTCAATGAAATTTTGTAAGAATATGCATATTATTGTTTTACATAGGTAATTTATCTTTACTTTTAAATTAATTATAATTTGACTCTGATATTTAAGAAAATCCGAAATTTTGGACAAAAAAGTAAAAAAATAAGGACCACGACTTGCCGATACAAAATTTTTTGTGGAATTTAGATTGTAGAAAAAACGATATTCTACCATATAAAACAAATTTGAAGAAAATCGGTTGAGCCGTTTTGGAGATACAAGTAATTTTCTATAAAATCTCAAAATTGGCACGTGTTTACAATGTGAAGCAATCACGAGGAAGTATTGTGTCCATAATTGGCAGTGTTTTTTTTCTTCTTTTTTTTTAAAAAAAAAAAGGTAAGTGGGACCCGGAACCGCTTTCGCATCACTTCAGGGCACTTTACCTTTAAATCCATGCCATTCCGGAAACGGAAAATTTCGGTCATAAATTTCCGCTCCGGCCGGGATTTGAACCCGCAACCTCCGGGTCAGTAACCAATGCTCTTAACCACTGAGCCACGGAGGTCGGCCTAAGACATCTTAGGAAAAGGCTATTGGGTGTAGTGTATGGTCACCTCCTCGAGGTAAGTTAATACATACAGCGGATCGCTCAATGAACTGATGACAAAATGGGCATGAAAATCTACAAGAGAATGAGTTTCATACCATTTCATAATTGGAAATCGTGACTGAATCAATTACTTGTAAAAAGAAACAATACTTCATCTTTTACCCATAAAATGTTCGGAAGAAATAATAAAACTCATCAAGAGATAACAATCATCTTTGAGTAAGCAGTAATAAAATTAAGCTTCCTGCCTACTTGAGATGCACTTGGGACTTTGTAGATCCAGATCCTGATAAAGCTCAATCCAATATCCATTAAAAACTTTTTCTAAGAGCTATGGAATAAAAACAGAAAAAATACGGAGAGGTCAAAGTACTCTAACGATAAGATTGAAAAGCCTTATGAAATTTTAGGGAAAACTTCATAATTATCATGAGTCTTGAGCTTTTTCTCGAATAATTTCTTCACAATCACGTTGAGCTTCTCAATCACTTTAAGGAAAGAAAATAGTCGAAGTAATACTTCGACAGATGATTAGAGATACCTAATACCTACCCAAGAGATTTTATTGGAATATTCGATCCATATCAAAGCACAGGAGCTACGGTCTGATGTTGGCCTAGTTGAGAGACAAGACCCGAATAAATAGACTGCTGGAAGAAAGGAGACTGCTGGAATAAAGGGACTTTTTAGTCTCACCTCGGCAGTATAAACAAGGTAATTTCTATTCTATTCTATTCTATTCTATTATAAAATCAGATATATTTGGGAAAAGACAAAGTAAAAGAAGAAGATAAAATGAGATGAGAAACAGGGAACAAGAACAAAAATGAAAATAAGACGATTGGGTTGCGAAGATATAGTGCTGAAATGTTGATTTTAATGTACATAAATTTGATTTTTACTGACAAAAAAGGTGGTCAGGAGGTTATGAATCGTCCAGAAATATGAAAAAAAAAAAAAAAAAAACGGGGCAAAATTTTTTTTAATTTTTTTGCTCCGATTTTTTTGCAAAAACGAACACAATAATTCCGTTTTCTAATATTAGAAATTAATCGGAAGTAAACTCATTTCAACACAGCCAACATTAATATCATGATGATCTGACAAGTTTCATTTTCTTATAGACCCTGTAAAGTTATAGACATAATATATACGCATACATAAACGGCTATAACACTACTATAACACATCTATAATACTACTATAATGGTGATGGTAACAATGTGACCATTTAGGATTGGCTAGGCCATTAGAGATTTGCATCTTCCGACCCGTGACCCCTGGACAGCCACCTCAGTGATTCACCTCTTCAGTGTAGTGAGAAAGAAGTTGAGGACATTTTTTTAACAGAAAAACTAAGATTGGAATTAATAGAACTTTTCGTAATACTATGTCGAGCAAAGTCTAAAACGTTGTGTATTGTCTTATATGGGGAAAATCAGTGCTAAGTCATTGTGTCTATTGATTCTGTCTCGATTCTGTCTTGAATTTTTGTGATCTACCCGATATGGGTGATGAAAAAAAAAACATGATAGAATAATCCCAGGCGAGCATATGCATGGATCAGGGGGCATGTGCACTGAGGAAAAAAATTATCCTGGACATTCATCCTTGAAAAAATGTTAAAATATAAGGATGATAGATACTTAAATTAGTATATTACTCACTTCATTATTACAATGTATGTAACTTGTATCGTTGTCTTAGTGTGCAAGGACAAATAATCTTTTCTTAAAGTAATCCCGATTCCATCCTCGTTTAAGGATAACTTACTAGCTAACAAGGATGATTTTTTTCTCAGTGTGGATGGACCTGAGATTAAGGCATGTGCTAATTTTAGGAATTAAAAATGTTTAAAATGCTAACAAAATTTTTTGTGACGGATGATTCAGGTAATTGTAGGCAAAAAAAAATCAACCTTACAATAAGTACCTACTTTTCTAGTGTTCGAAGTTTCCGAAAGTTTGTATTTCGCAATCGATATACTAAAACATTCCACTAAAACAATTTCGAACATTTTAAAAATAAGTTTGTTCTCCTTCGTCTTGCAAAGAATAATTACGAGTATGTAAAGTCATGGAATTTTATCGCAAATTTCTGCGGTTTCCCGCCAAAACATTTGGCTGTCAGGTTTTTTGGTTGAGAGCCGACATAATTCAAATACTGGGCTGAATTCTGGTTCTCAAAGTAGGTCAGATCGTCTTTTCTTAAAAACAATAATGGAGGTGGCTAATGATAATAATAATAGACTGGTCGTGATTGATGATCGCAATTCGATCTCCAAAAAACATCTAATCGTTCAACTAAACGTTTATCTTCGGTGTACGAAAAAAACCACCAATTCAATCGGAATGTGTAAATAGCACGTTCCATTGTTTGTTTGTTTTTTTCTCCTCTCAAATTTTGCTGAGGATATTGTAAGTATGGTTGTGATTGGAATTGGCTATTTCACAACTGTATCATTGTTGAGCGGAATAGCTGAAATTGCTGTGAAACTTACGTGGGTAGGTGCTTTATTTTAATATTTCCAATGCGTGTGTGAATTTTTTTGTTGAATTTTGCTATTCAAGCCCGCGATGGTAAACTTAATGTGTACTAACAGATTTTACTTTCACAATACATGATGGATTATGGGATCAAGAGCGACCAGCGCGGTCCCATTATCGTATTGCCCCAAGGTGGTAGAAAAAGCTTTAAGCATTAACCTTGGCTGGTGGTTAATTTCCTCTAGAGGTGAGAGTGAACCCTGTAAGTACCAAAGTGCAGATCTGAAAATTCTTACCTCGCAAGAGTTCAAACCCGAATCACCCGGGTGCAAGTCAAAAGTGGGCTTGATAGTTTATTATTATTGTTATATGACAAGATATTCTCACATTTTCAGATTTCGAACAAATAATAATAAAAAAAAACTTTTTGTGATTTTGACGTCTTGGGGTTTTTTGGCTTTAGTAGCCCAGGCCATTCCATAGAGCCAAGTCTTGGGCTTACTGTTAGAATAATAGGACTCATTAGTCATAGTCGGACACTCGGGCAGTTATTGCTGCTATTATTTATTAGTTTCTTTACCTTTGAATTTTTGGTATCCATCCATGATGGGCCCGAAGAGGTCAACAGGGTGAAAGGATCGATGCATGCCGCCCAAAGTGGGTCAGTTGCATTCAATATGAAACTGCATCTGGGTTACCCCGGCAACTGAGTCATGTCCGGATGCAAATGCACTTTCAACACGTTAGACAGAGATGGAACAATGGCATATCTAATAGATCAGAGAGAGATGGAGAGGTTCTCAATAACTTACTGTGGAGAAAGAAGAAAGATAGGACAATGCACTTTCAATAGATCAGATGGAGTAAAGTTTTTTTTCTTTCTCAAAGATGATAGTATTGAAAAGAGATGGTAAATGCACTGTCAGTAGATGAGAAGGAGAGAGACAGGAAAAAGAGAGATGATTCAAATTGTGGAATAAATCTTGGAATCACTCTTGTAATCTGATCAATGATTCCATTGTGCTGGCAATTTTGCATTTTTACTGTGCTAGTTTTTGCATAAATACCTACTTAGATGATTCCTTTTTGTAAATCATGAAACGGTCCAAACGAGGTCGAGCATTGAGAACAAAGTTTAGGTCATGAGGAAAGAACTGTCAATTTAGAACAGCAGTAAGGAGCAGAATAATAAGAGAAATACATACATAGTTGAAATGAATACATAATACCCGTTCAATGAAAGTAACTACTTCAAACAGCCAAACAAGCGGAACTAAAAAATTGCCTGAAATATAAAGACCTACAAAATCTCTATGATTTCATTCCCTTCGCCGTCGAAACCTTTGGCTCTTTTGGGCCAAGTGCTTTGGAAATGTTTAATAGCATATCCAAAACCTTAGTCATTGAGACGAAGGACAGACGCGCCGGGGAATATTTCAGACAACGGCTTAGTTTCGCTGTTCAGAGAGGTAATGTTGCCTCAGTGCTGAGCACATTGCCTCGGGAAGATGTCCTTGGAGAAGTCTTTTATATATTGTAAAAATATAACTATTAGCAATCTTGCAATTAAAAAAAAACTACTTCAAATGATCAATGCAAGCACTCTGGTTTTATTTACAAGGGGATTTTCTCAAGAAAGGACCATTTCACTGCCAAAACAAATACCCAGATAAAATTAGGGTACTTTATTTATCTAAAATTAGAGTGCTTTATCTAAAATTAGATAAAGCACACACATTGATTTTCTATGAATGAATGTATTGATCATCTGAAGTACCGAGACTACCGAGACAGGTAAAGGTGTTAATATAATCACAATAACTAAAAATATTATTTTTAATTTCAAAATATCCTAAAAATTCCTCATCTACTGGTTTGGCCAGCACCCGAGTCCTGCTTACTATTCCAGTCACCTATCTGCTCTAGAGAGTGGCTGACTGGAATGACGGGCTAGTGGTCTGCACGTAGACAAGTGCCAGGATTTGAAATTGGGAGCCAAACCAACTCTCCATTTCACTCAGTCCATACTCAGGAGTGAAGCGAATATTTCCTGAGCAATCTATTATCAAACAAATTCAATCAAGTTTCACATTGAACATTTTTATGCATCAGAGGAAAATAATTATAAATTTGATCAAAAACAGACATCAAAATTGAAAATTGCTTTTGAGCGTCCACAGGCAGGGCCCCCCCTCGAGCTTGGCCCCCCCTCGAAATTCTCACTTAAAGGGAGGCTCTCGTCCCGGGCCCCCCCTGCCTTGGATTTTTTTCTAGGTACATTACATACGTACATGTTGATTCCTAAACACAATAAACAGTAAAATCCAACTACATTACAACATAATTATTATTATACTATTTGGGCCCCCCCCTGACGAAAATCCTGGATACGGC
This sequence comes from Bactericera cockerelli, assembly GCA_024516035.1. Taxonomy (NCBI): domain Eukaryota; kingdom Metazoa; phylum Arthropoda; class Insecta; order Hemiptera; family Triozidae; genus Bactericera; species Bactericera cockerelli. The sequence continues at coordinate 22,154,731 of CM044961.1, read as the reverse complement.
CCTGTCCACAGGGCGCATACACCCCGTCAATTCTGCCACCACCATGACACAACCCTCATGGACACTGAAAGTAATAATAATAATAATATCGCCTTATTTATACTGCCCGATTGAGACTCTTAAAGTCCCATTATTCCAGCAATCCAGCAGTAAGCCCAAGACATATTATTATGTGGTAAAAATCCCAAATGGGAGGATAACTTGTCATGTCCCGGCTGGGTTTCGAACCCACGACCTCTGGAATCTCTGGATTCACAGAGTGCCGCCTTTACCACTGAGCTACCGGGACAGACAAAGTAAAGTAAGTAACTTGATCAAGGGTGGTTCTTTTGTTCTAATCTATTGCTAGCGTCTAATGGTGCTTGAACACCCTTACGCCAGCTTCCGTGGTGTAACGGTAGTGACTACTGTCCGTAGTCTAGAGATCCTGACTTCAATTCCCGGTTGGAGCAGACTTTTCACACAGAAAATTCTATTCCCTCCGAACACGTGAGGCTGGCATTTCCGGCACTACCCAGGGTGGGTGAGCTTAATGTGGATAGATGGTACAATTCCCAGCAAATAGAGGGTTAAACCCCCGTCCTGATTATCTCAACTCAGGACGTTAAAATCAAATAGAATCAATGGACATGAAAGGAGCCTAGAAAGTGGATCTGGGCGTCCATATAATCCTCTCACCACCGTGATATAGGTATCTGGCCCTATCTCAAGGACACGGAATTATTATTATTATTTTGTTGGACATAGAGGAAGCCTCAAATCACGGGGCTAAATTCCTTATTTTTTATTTTTTTTGAGCCGAAATGAAACAGGGTCATGTCTCGCGTTTTTAGGCGAGCCGACTCAGAAGCCAAGTTTTGTCTCGAGTTTCTTATGTCGCGTCGACCAAGACTCATTACGTCGGTGACTTGTAAAGACAGTCTCATTACTCCACTACAGAAGGCTATATCCCATATACACGTTTATTAAATAAATAGCCGACAATTTATTGAAGTTAGGGCAACAGAGAGATTTGAGAAGACGCATGTCTTGTGTTGTTGATGTAGTGGCATGACTTACGCCGGTGAGTTATTCTGATGGAGGTTCCAAGATTGAATTTATCATTCCTTAAAAAATTCTGGCCAGCGTCGATGGCACGTTGAATAGCCCAGTTTTGGTTATGTCACTGAAGTTAAGATACGCCCGCCGAGGTTAGCATTCAAATGAACCTTAAAAAAAGTACTGAACATAGAAACTCCGGATATTATGCACAGAGTCATTTCACTTTTTGCACAAAAGAAACACGACGAAGAAGGTGTCTAATAAACAATAAATACCTGTATAATAGCAGATCATTGCTTCCGTGTTGGCACTGTCGGCCAAAATTCAACTCGTCATTGTAATAAAAAGTAAGAATAGTGTGGTTGAAAGACTTTAAAGCGGCTTTAAATCAAAATATGTATGTAGATTCTAGATACTCGCAAACGAATAAAGACAATTCATTCTTTACAAATTATAACGCAACCAACAAGGAAGGTATCCACACAGAAAGTCATAAAGCTAATATTATTACAATAATTATGTAAGTTATGAGAGTGAAAATAAAAGTACTTAATAACAATAAACATACATAGGTCGTTAAATCAGGTAAATAGATATATACAATAATGGACATGAAAGGAGCCTAGACATTGGATCTGGGCGTTCATATAGTCCTCTCACCACCGTGATCTAGGTATATCTGTGCCTATTTTGCGTACACGGAATTGTTATTGTTATGATAACAATAAGAACTGGTACTATTAATTCGTATAGTGACCATAAATCTTTACTATCTACTAAGGTAGAAATATTAATTTGTTACTGAAGAATGTTGTCAGAATGTCAGATATTCGAAGATAGACCTGGAGAAAGTGGACAAAGGAAGATGTTTTAAAAGTTCACGTCCAAATTTAATTGTTTTGGCAAATCAACAAATTCGCAACGTAATTCGCTTAGAAGAAATTCGCGGAACACCAAATGTAGATTGTAGATGTATATTGTTCCGCATAGTAAATGTTATATCTCTGTAAATGTTACCTATTGTTTAGGACAGTTGGAATTGTTTTGCAATGATTAAGATTGCTATAGCAGATAGGTTGATGTCAAAAAAAAAGACATTCAGATCTGTATCTCTTTGTAACCTGTAACTTCTATACTACTCAAGTAGGTACCTAAATTATACGCAATGCATAAGAGACAATGCATAACATAGCAATGCATTTCAGCAATGTGATCACTTCAGTCTGCATCGCTAAAATTGTACCAGCTACCCACATTAACCTTACCCAGCCTGGGTAGGACCGGAAAATTATGTTCGCTGGGACATTATGTTCACCAAACTTGTCACAACCATCTTTTAAATCTATTATAATTTCAGTGATCGGACGAGAATCAACGTATCATCAACTCTAACTAAAGAATAAAGAAACTCTTAGATCTTAGATTATGTAAATCTTCAACAAAACCAAGTTTCCTTCGCACAAATCCAATGCTTTCCTCTCGCGGGGTATTCAAAGAGGTCAATACTCTATTTCTTATTCACTTCGAATTTATTTATTACATGTCTGGTTTTCTCAATTAAAAATAATTAACTGAAGAAATGTATGTAAGAATGTTTGTGGTAATGTATGTTAGGCTTGAATGTTTTGTGGTATCGGCGAACATGTGTACTGTAACTTCGATCGTGATTTGTAACCGCGAACTTGCATTTAGTTTCATCCTTTTCTAGTCTGGTATTGCCAAGTTTTTTTTTTACATTTTATAATACCTAGATTTCGGATCTTTTTGAGGAAAAAAAATTGAAGATTTAAGATTCATTAAGATTTAAGTTTGGCTAGGAGAATATAAACGGGGTTGAGACCAGCGAAACCTTGACTGACGTTCGTGCCCTTGGAACCTTTGCATCAGTGCTGAGATTGAGCTAATAAGGTAATAAAACATAATGTAAATGTATGAATTTTACTTCCAGTCTTTTTGAACCTATCAATATTTATAAGCGTAAGTTTACATAAAAATATCTCTTCATGCCGTTGAACATTTTCAATTCAGCCACCTATTTTGAAAGATGTTTCGTTTTTATAATTAAGTATACAATTGATACATATTTATTGCACAATAAAGGTATAAAACATACAACATGTAGATGTGGAATCATTGGTACAACTAGACGCGGCCGGTGCTAAGAAGCTGCGGAACTGCAGCATCTCCAGACGAAAATGGAAAAAGAGTGTTTTTTGCAAGTTCTAGCTCTTACACAGGGAAAATCATTACACATTTCCAGAATAATTCATTTATAATTAATTATTTACATTGGCATGGTAAACAAACTGAAAAGTACTAAAAGGGTGACTCTATAAATACCATTTTAGTCCAGTTTATGTGGCAGCAGGGCAGCACCCCCAAAATACTTTCCCTTCGGCCGCGCCTGGGTACAACTATATAGTTACCATATTTGTGTTAATCACTTTCGTGATATCACAACTACTCAAACTTGCTTTTTACTAAATCTACGCTGATACCGGGACTTGAACCACCGACCTCCAGGTTACAAGTCCGCTAGTCCGCTGCCTTATTGATCAAGCTACTGAGGTCGGTGGGTACAACTATACAGGGTGGACCAAAAAAACGTTTACACCCGTTAATGGTAGATTACTGACGACATTTCTAGGACGGATCTGCAATCCGTTTTTTCGGATTCGCCTTTATAACTGCACAAAGTGATTTTTTGCAACTTTCCGAAAAAGTCCGACTTTGGCTTATTCTTCAGGTCAGAACTTTTTTCCTGTTTAAGATGAGTTGATTCTGAACATTTCTGCAAAAAGCCAACAAAATTTTGATGTTTCTAGCTACACTACTTTGTTTTTTACGGTTTGGTTTGGCATCTTTTTTGACACCTGAATAGAAAAAAAATTCTCATGTAAATTTTTTACATTTTGAAACACTCAAGATTTGCCTGATCAAATTTCGGCACAGACATGGGCAAGTTTGATAAAAGTTGTCGGCCAACCCAAGGATGTTAAAAAATAATTTTACGATTTTTTATCACGTGACCTTCTGGGTAAACAAACCACGTAAGTCTCAAAAAATGATGTTCAAAATCTTAAAAGTGTTGACCGTGTAGGGTCGTCTTGTACTCAAAGAGTAATTAGCTATTTATGTCTGATAATTATTTTCCTTGGAATTAATCAAAGGCCAGTCAAATGAATGATTGTTTGTTTTTCGATGATAGTTTTCAAGCATATTTTTCTGCATTCTATGAAATATTATCTTTAAAATTCTTGAGTTTTTTTAGTACAAGTTACATTATTATAATTCGGATGCTGAAATGGCAGATACGCATTTAGCGTATGGAGTTGCCAACAGGAACATTTGGGATCACGTGAAAAACATAGTTTACGAAATCTGGTAGCAAGAATCCTGTTGGCATTCGATGACCTGACAGAAAAACCTGGAATCTTCCGCAACATTCGACGGAACATGATGAAGAGGTTCAACTTTTGCATCCAGGAAGGTGGACGCCACTTCCAACAGTTCCTCTAAGGGAATTGAGAAGGGAGAGAGAGAGTGACAGAGAGAGAGAGAGAGAGAGAGAGAGAGAGAGGCAAGAAGGTAGAGGGACAGTTCTGAGTTAGAACTAAGGTACTAAAGTCACCATTGGTTTCAAAAATTTGTGTGAGGAGAATCCATAGTGTGTACTATGGCTAAATAAAAAATGGCAACAGTCTTTTTTATTTTGTAGTCATGAATTTTTTGCTGGTTCTGGCGTTCGGACCGGGTGGACTAGCTTACCACTGAGCTAATCGTGCGCGTCAAATCGTTTCTCATTGAACATACTAACACAAAATGTTTTTTTAATACCTTTTGGTTTATATCAACATAGTATGAAACATAATAAAGACTGCAAAAGTTTATTAATTTTACAAAATATTATCTTGTTTTTTTCAAGACTTCTATTAAGAGTTGGCAATCGGTAAATATTTGTTATTTAATTAGTATTGTTTATGATAGAAGAACCTACCTACATATTTACCTGGATTTATTTCATAAACTCTATTTTCGTTTGGAAAATTCGCTAGTTTTTTTTTCTCTTGTAGGGAGCATAAGAAAAACCATCCTTACATTATCAAGGCAGTCTCTCAGGGGCTTACATGAATAATAATTATGTGTATTGTGATACCAATAGTATCTGATATAACTCAATTTACAGATGGTATTACCCCCAAAAAAACCATAAGTTGTTGGTGTTACAACAGGTCAGATACAGGTATGAATAAAATATTCCATCAGATTTTTTTGATAGTTAAAATAATATTGACCGTCGAGAATTGAACCTCGGTCATGCGACTAACACTCTTAGCACTACCACATCTAGCTAACAGCTCTGACAATCTGAGAAGCATGAAATTTATCATTTGAATTTTCCTAAACTGGCTGATGAAGGCATGTGAGACCGCGGTATTCAAAAAAAGCAATGTAAACAATTTTCGTAAATAATACAAGACGCCCTTACACAGTCTACAGCTAGAAAACTCTTGGGATTTTTGAAGAGTTTTTGGCAAACATCTAATAATTTTTCACAGAAGATCACGTGATAAAAAATCGTATAATTATTTTTTAGCATCCTCGGGGCGGCCGCCAACTTTTATCAAACTTGCCCATGTCTGTGCCAAAATTTGTTCGGACAAATGTCGAGTGTTTTATTTAGTAAAAAAGTTTTTTGGGTGTTTTTTTTCTGTTCAGGTGTAAAAAAATATGACAAACCAAATCGTAAAAAACAAAGTAGTGTAGCTAGAAACATCGAAATTTTGTTGGCTTTCTGCAAAATTGTTCAGAATCAACTCATCTTAAACAGGAAAAAAGTACTGACCTGAAGAATAAGCCAAAGTCGGACTTTTTCGGAAAGTTGCAAAAAATCACTTTGTGCAGTTACAAAGGCGAATCCGAAAAAACGGATTGCAGATCCGGCCTGGAAATGTCGTCAGTAATCTACCATTAACGGGTGTAAACGTTTTTTTGGTCCACCCTGTATAAATCTACATCGAAGAAGCATAAATTCACTTACTCACCGTTCCCATACACTCTTACACTCGCTTCACTCCACTGTCTTTGACGCTAGCCCGACCCGATAGGTTCAGATTTACTGGTCCAGGTTTTCGCCCGGTAATGAGATCTGGACGAGGGCCAACGACTTGTTTGCGGGCAATTTATGGACGAGCCCAATCTAAGTCTCCGTCGTTGTGCATTACTACATGCATATATTATCCGTTTGAAGCACCCAGGTCTAATAAGCTGCCAATAAGACTTGTCTGCCTATATCGAACATGCTCTCGGTGTGTAAATAGTGCAATGCCTCTTTTTACCTTTCCGCTCCTTTTCTTCTTCTTCTTGTTTTTTTTTCCTTTAAAAATAAACTGATGTGACATCACACGACTTTCTTTATCCCCCGAAAAGAATTCGAATTCCGACACAGGTGACTCAACGTCAACGGTATCTAACTGAGAGCAACGGTATCTGCCGGGGTCGGTAACAATTCATACATTAATTTTATTGGTTATTGGTTGGCATTAGCGAAATCTCGGATCCCCTTGGACCTTGGGGACCACCGGACCACCATCAAGGCAATCCTTACAGACTTTACCACCGCGAGAAACAAGTCCGTTAACCCAGTGATTAACTGAGAATTAAAAATTTATCACTGACAACCACCAACATATGGCACCTATAACAGTAGGTCGGTATTATGGTAGGTACCTTACCTACATAATTATACAATTCATCACATTTCATCAGACAAATTTAATTGCCCGAGCAAAGTTGAGGTCTCTGTTTTATCTCCACAATTTTTTCTTGTCTGTCGGTTTATAGAATGAAGAGATAAGATAGAAACGCTGTCTGAGTGACCAATTTATCATAGATGTAGCTGTCTTCTTTTGTAGTCTTCTTGTATCTTGTAGAGACTTAAGTCTCAAAGATAATATGAAAAGTATGAAGATGAGGCAAGAGAAATCATATTTCATTGACACCTATAAAGAGTTGAATGTAATAATGATGTTTTTAAGAAAAATTCTTCTTCTTTGCCTTTGCCCAAACCTACGTGACTACTAGAGGTCTGCATTGATCAAGCTCATCCTTCTAGTTGAGATTGGTTGGTTTTTGCACTACTTGCACAAACGTACGCCATTCTGTTTTTGTACAAGTGAATAATCCAACTAAATAACGAAGTTTTAGATCTTCACATATATTTTTCAATAAATCTTGGATTTTTAAAATCCGACCATTTTTCTCAAAGGACGAGCTGAAACACCCTTAAGTAGGTAGTGTTCGCGTCGTAAGTGTCGTAACTTAACACTATGTCGTTCTCATTCAGTACGGACAATCAGAATAATAGCTTCATCTGAAATTAAGGAGGTATCTGGTGTACCTATCAAGTTTCATACCTACCTTTAGGTAGCTATGTAGCAACCCACAGACAGACCATCACAAGGAGATTTACATGCCTACTTTTAAATAGGTACATGAGACTTGGCAATCAATAGAACTCATTCAGTACAGATCAACAAAGAGACTATGAGGAGATCTTCATAATCACGACATAACTTCATTAATCTTCTGCCCAATGCATTAGGAAGGGAAGCGCCTGTTGGGTCTTAACTCTAACTTTTGTACCTCATGAAGTACTAGCGGAGATGATGCGTTGAATACACTAAAAAATTGACGTTAAGCAACGCGTGGCATGGTGAAGACTTAGATAGGTGATTGTGACACTGTGTTGGGTTTTGAACGTATGGTTAATATGGCAAACTATATTCTAAAATATAAATTATTTCACTGTGCCTTTCCCTGAACCTACGTGGGGTTGGAATAGTTCAACCTCTTTCTCATGCTTGAGATTATTTAGTCCTGGTACTCCCTAATACCTACTTTCATATTTTACGACTGGATGGCCGTCCCAACGCCAACCCCGTAAACCTTGTGTGGTGTTGTCAAAAATCTTTCGGTTGCAAAAGTAAATATTAAATCGTAGGTATTTACACGGAAAGGTATTTACATCCAGGAACATGGAAAGAAAGAGCACAAGACCGAAATCAATGGAGGCACGCTGTGGAGCAGGCATTTGGTCGACTAGGCCCAAGCCACGGATAAGTAAGTAAGTATGTAGGTATTTACACGAACCACTTAGGAAATTATTATTATCTCAATTCTAAATAGTCAAATTACTTACTTTTTGTGTTTTTTATTGAGACTCCGAGAAGGTGGCTGAAAAGGCTGTAAAGTTGAGTATCAACTCACCTGTAACAAGAAGTTAGAATAATTATTTAATTAGTGCTGTCCCTTTTTCGCTTTTATCATATTTTACACCAATAGCAAAAATATCCGTGTGGGTCAGGGTTAACCGAACGTGACGGTGTTGGATTGGATTTCAGATAGGTGGTGATTTCTGTTTTCACTCTCAAAATAAACCACCATAGTAGGTACATACATAGATATTTTATGTAATTAAAATAATTATATTAATAATATTAATTTATAGATACATTAGTATCAAACACCTCGGCCGAGGTGTGAAGAACGCCTATACAAAGAAAGAGACAGCCCGGCAGAGTGTAAGGTTATTTACAATTCGCAAAGTGTGACAGAAAAGTACACAGAAAAGCTCGAGTCATAATGAATTTGGAGATGAGTTCTTCCTAGTATAACCAGGTGAGCGGTCCCAGAATTCATAATTGGACTTCGATGCAGTTTTATGTCATTGATAAACATACCAACAGTACTAATCAGCTGATTAGCGCTGGTCACAAATCTTTCACTCTGATTAATAAGTAACTGATAAAAGCACCCTGAGAATAATAAAATTCATGTGTATTATCGGAACTGTCTTATACAGGGTGCAATAATTTCAGGGCGTGTCCGGAAGAAAGGAAGGCGAATTTCCCTTCTTTTTTTAAAAAAAAAATGATAGACCCCTCCTAAATTGGTCTCTAGAACATGTGAACATGCATTTTTGTCACACCCAGTATATTTTGTATATCAGTTGCTTGATCGATATTATAGCGGCAGACTTGTAATCTGGAGTTCGGTGGTTCAAGTAATCAAGTCCCAAGTTTGGCAAAAATTTAGTAAAACGGCTTTGAGACAATGTGATAACACGTTTCTTTTATAAAGTTACATTTTTAGACGTACCTATACCCAAGTTCAATCAATTAAGTTGAGCGACCTCAGTAGCTTGATCGATAAGGCGGCGGACTTGTTACCTTGAGGTCGATGGTTCAAGTCCCGGTTTCAGCGTAGATTTAGTAAAGCAGCGTAGATTTAGTATTTAGTGTGAGTAGTTGTGATATCACGAAAGTGATTAAAACAAATATGATGACTTTTTTTTAAATTAATTAAGTTGCCACCTAAAACTATGCAAGCAAGGAACACTGACAATTAACACCAACAATACGCAACACTGGTCACTGCCAAATTCTACGGAAGAAGGGAAACCATCCGGCACCCGATGAATTATTGATTAGGAATCCGTCAGTCAACACTGCATTACTGAAAGAGAAATTAACCGCTTTCGATTAGCTATTCATGCATACCAAGATTGTCGCACGTTAACCCTGAAGAGCACTGAGAAATAGTTTAGGAACACTGCAATAATTATGTAAGTCATAATTATTTGACTTGTGCTCTATTGAAAAATAGAAATACTCTACCAAAAGGAAATTAAGTAAATATTGGAAAGTATTGTGTCACATCTTGCCCATCAGAGTGGAGGCATACTAGGGGATGGGCATGCTACAACACAGACAACAAGAGTCTACAGTAGCTCCTGTTTCATGGCTGCGAAATAAAAAAGGCCGTGAAACACTCATCTTTTTTTATGTAAAACTTACTAATGGATTATGGAGGTAGGTACTTAACCTAAAAATAAACAAGTTAGAAACAAATTCAATATATCAAGTTAAAATAATGTTAAATTTTTTGAACTGACTTTGAAATTTCAGGTAATAGATAGTATTTTTTTAAGTTACTAATTCTTGTTACACACAATTTTACCCAGTCCAAAAAATATTTCGAACATTTGAAATATCAGTCAGGTTCGTATCCGCAAATACAGATGAAGCAGTCAAGGTAAAGGCAAAACAAATAGGCAATAGCCATAAAAAACCAAAGGTATTCTCGATTCCAATAGGTAATAATAATAACTAATAACCATTCATAAAAGCCTATCTCAATAAAATTTCTCGGACTGCCATTCCCCATATCTGCGTACTTCAGAAGACCTCTTGTCTTGGGTTTCTGAACCAGAAATTCAAGATCAGATATTATCTCATTAAAACAATATGCATAAAATGCATTAGCAGCTAATGTAGAACATACGCTACGCAGAAAACCAATTTGTTCAAGTTGTAAAACGTTCGAAATTGGCAATATCGCCACTGCAGTTTTGTTCTGTATTCCTGTATTCAGTTTCTAATGTCCGCTCAACTCATAAATCTCATAATGTTTCTAATAAGAGTTTTAAATGCTTTAATTTACTTGTTTTAAGTTAATAGACTCTATTGATAGGTTATCACTGGCAGTCAGTCAGGTATAGGACGTATTAATACAGACTGTACACCTAGAATTCCTCGGAATAGGAACGTAAATGTGAAATTAGGAGTGCGAGAACCAACAAACGTCAACCATTGGAAAGAGGTTGAACAATGCCGACCACAGAGAGGTTTGGGTAAAGGCAAAGTAAAAGAAGACTCCTCCAACCCAAAGAAGTTTGATAAAAGGCAAAGTGAAAGAAGAGGAAGAAACGTGAGTTCATTAGATGAAAAATAATACAATATTATGTAGAGATATTTTCGGGATAGGGATCTAGTAGTAGTAAAAAACTTTATTTGTTATTACTAATTCAATTTTTACAAAGGCTGGATAGAGATCAACACTCGACTGTTATACCTACCCTATATGTATACCTGAAAAAAACATTAATTTTAGCCAATGAGTATAGTTAGCAGGCATCCATGCTAACTCAACCCTTGTAACACAAACAAAAAAATCTTTCGGATCTTTCCTGTGACTAAGTGCTGGTATTGGTGCTGGTGTGCTATAATTAAACAGTAAGAGTCAACTCCTTGTAAAGTATACCTACAATAAACCTACATATAGCTATTATAATCACTATAAATACATATTATAAAGTTGGATTTAGCAAAATACTATGAGTAGCATGAGCTTGTAGACTTGACCTGGGGTCGTCTCTCATCTAACCTTTAGAATTCAGCAATATTTAGTTATTTACGCATCCGGAATAGTACCTGATTCATCGGATATTTGCTGCACCATGCATCACCTGCCTGAGGCAAGAACATTACTGCGGTTAGGTCATCGTCTCCTAAGCCAGAGGTCGGGATATCGAATACCCCAATGTCAAGGACAATATCATGACGTCATGTTTTTTTTTTTTTTTTATGCATACACATTACACACACAATAATACTATTGCAAAGAAGCTCGAAAAATAGCTGTCCAACAGTCCAGGTATGTTCTGATATTCATGTACAACTTCTCACTTTTCTGTTTATACTGATTTACGTGTATGATGTTTATTTCTTATAGCATTAAAATTTTACTATGTTCAATTGTTCATGGTAAAGGAGGTACATCTAATAGCATAGTTTATGTGTTCGTTTAAATGCAAGAATAATGTCTAAATATTGAAACACTGCGTGATTTTCTACACAATGTTGTAGTTGTATATAGGTTATTTAATAAAATTATGCAGTGTTGTTATACCCGGTATAGTAGAATAAAATAGAATAGAATATAATAGAAATTACCTTGTTTGCACTGCCGAGGTGAGTCTAAAAAGTCCCTTTATTTCAGCAGTCTAAAGAATTTCTATTTATTTTCAAATTAAAACATACATTCTGTACATATACAGTTAAAAGTAGCATGAATTGTAACGCAAAGGAGCGCATTTGCCTATCCCTCGGCAGATCAAGATAAGCTGAGAGGATGCCGCTAATTTATGTTGAAGAGAATTTAGAGGCCATGGATTGGCGCCCATCTTGGCTTGGTTGATAGTTGAACGCCACTGGTTTTTACGATGAAACCCCTTCTGTTTATCGCCACTGGTTGATTGGATCTAAACACGATCTAAATGGTGGAACGACACCAGTTTGATTCGCTACACCTTCGTTTTTCAACCATCACCGGCACTGTTTGATATTGTCTAAATACGATACAAATGGCAGAACACCTGATTCAATTCGTTACACCTTCGTCTGATGTGTAGGCACTAGGCACATCCGCAAATAGACAAGTGAAATGACTCGAGCACAAAGACATTAGAGCTATCCAGCGAGACATCACGAGTCTGAAAATAAAAGTTTTGAGTCATCCGTTTTAACCCTGTGGTAAATCTAGTACCTACTTAATGAATAGTAAAATAATATCGGCTTAATTATGCTGCTGATTAGGACTAATGAGTCCCTTAATTCAAGCAGTAAGCTCAAGACGTATTATTATGAGGTCAAAATCCCAAATGGGAGGATAACTTGTCATGTCCCGTCTAGGTTTCGAACCTGCGACCTCTGGATTACTTGTCAGACGCCTTAACCCCTTCAGAACCTTATAGTACTTTCGTTTGTTCTGTAGTTTTTCTGTAGCTGACAGTAACTGTAAAAAATTCAGTAATATCTGAGTGTTCTACCGACTCAAAATAACTCTTAAAAAACAGCCTGTGCAACACAAGAGTGAGAATCTTCTATCATAAATCTAAGCCTACTCCTATCCTGAACCTCCGTTTTCTTGGAGAAAGACACTATCTCACCGACTAAATTAGGCACAACTGAACCTTACAGGGTTAAATCACAAATAAAATTTGCACGTACCTACTGATTTTCCATTGATACTTTTTTCTAATCCGCACCGCCATCAGCTCGCTTTCAGAGTTCGTGGTTCCCATGGCCTTGACAATATTATAATCCATGGTTATTATAACAACAAAATAATCGCAATAATTAAATGTAATAGTATAAAGATAGACGTGAATCCGTACCTTCTCATTCATTGTGATGATATCTTTTAATTATATGTTTCTATTTTTAAATATCAACAACGGCAGAAGGAATAAAGAAGAGGAAAGAGAAGGATGAGCTCATCCTGGTTGTATAAAAAAAAAATCCAGCTGAGGTCATCTTTGTCATAAAAAATCCATGATGTTTCCTATAAAGGAAGATGAGCTACATTGTAATTATTTCTGGAAATTATGAAGCCATTTTTCATCTTCACTCTTAGCATGGTCACCCTGCCCACCCAAGAATTTCCACTGTCAAAGACCAGCCAAACTCAAGTTCTTTCGTTGAGGAGAAGTCTGCTAATAATATGATGTATCACAATGACTCAAAATCGCATTACTATATTTTTGCCCTACTTAGGAATCGAACCACTAGGCTTCAGATTACGAGTCTGCCGCCTTTTTGATCGAACCCTTGATAGGCCACTCCGGACTTGTAGAAGTTATTTGATTCGGCAACAGAAGACAACTAGCATTAAGAAGCATGCTGCAAGATAGAGGAAAGAAGGAGCCTCAAGGAACAATATTATATTTCTTGAAAATAATAATCCCTGGCAATGGCGGGCGGAATCAATCAGTATCAGTATAAACAGAAAAGTGAGAAATTGTACTAGATGTACATGAATATCAGAACATACCTGGACAGCTGTTTCGAGCTTATTTGCTCTACTCAGCAGGTAATAGTTCTGAATATCCATGCCATCAACTAACCTCTCTATTTTAATCGGTATAAACAGAAAAGTGAGATGTTGTACTAGATGTACATGAATAAATCCCCGATCAGAACCCTGTTCAGGACAATAATATCGCTATATTTATAATGCCTGATTAGCACTAATGAGTGCCATTATTCCAGCAGTAAGACCAAGACGTATTATTATGTAGTGAAAATCCCACATGGGAGGATAACTTGTCATATCTCGGCTGGGATCGAACCCCCGACCTCTGGATTACCATTCAGATGCCTTGACCACTGAGCTACCGGGACAGATCCTAGTGACATTTTTATTGAATTTTTGAGCCAATTTTTTTGTCTCAAGTGTAATGAAAACAAGGCTGTTTTTTGCTTGAAGGCAGGAAAAAAATCTTTTAAAGACACCCAGGTCATCCTGGCTTGGGGTGTTGGATTTCCACCCACTAAAACCCCACCCTCTCAAAGAGCTAACCGCACCTGGAACCGAAAAATGTCATTACTTCAAGTAGGTGGCTAGTGTTAGGTGTAGGAATTCACAGCAGTTTTCGCAGCAGCTCAAATGAGTATAATGAAGCATAGCACAGCAGGTTGTCTACATACTTGCAGACTAAACAGAACAACCATTTCAAGATACAAAAATAGTTACATACATGATGCAATATAAGTAATTAACCTAGTTAGTACCTAATTATGTAGGTATGTCGGTACTTAGGCAGGTAATAGAATATTGGATAATATATAAATAAATAAATTATTTGTTTCTTTGTGTTCTTATATCACAATTTTAGTGGGTAGCGCAGAATTACAGGACTTTTGGATAATATATGTAGTACTAGCGGGTTGCACCCGCTTCGCCAAGCCATCACACACACACCACCCATACATCACACACCACACCCACACACACACACACACACACACACACACACACACATCCACATCCACACACACACCCATACACACACACACATCCACACACACACCCACCCAACCACACACACACACCCACCCAACCACACACACATACACACACCCATCCACACACACACACCCATCCACACACACACATCCACACACACACATACACACACATCACCACACACACACCCACCCACCCACACACACATACACACACCCATCCACCCACACACACATACACACACCCATCCACACAAACCACACACACACACCACACACATACACACACCCATCCACACACACACATCCACACACACACACACACACACACACACAACCATCATCACTGTAAATTTCAAAATCCCGAGCCAAATCTATCATAGCGGATATTGATAATGTAGCAAACTTGCCCATATTTCGAGAACGGTTTTTCAGAATATGGCAACAAAGGGCTCAAATAAAATCATGTGATGTTCTCAGACAGTTTTTACAATAAAAATATAGGTCCTCGCGATAACTTTTAAGTTCCGTGCTGGAATCTGTAAAAAAACGTGAAAAGTCTGAAAAAAATTGTCGAAATTTCGAATATTCTGGTTTCTATCTCGAGAACGGTACGTCAGAATGTGGCCTAATATGAATTAAATGAAAGCTAGTTTTGTCTAATGTGTTATTAAATAATAAAAAATATAGGTCCTCGCGACAAATTTTAAGTTCCGCGCTGGAATCTGTAAAAAAACGTGAAAAGTCTGAAAAAAAGGTCGAAATTTCGAACATTCTGGCTTATATCTCGAGAACGGTACGTCAGAATGTGGCCTAAAATGAATTAAATGAACGCTAACTTTGTCTAATGTGTTATTAAATAATAAAAAATATAGGTCCTCGCGATAGATTTCAAGTTCCAGGGCAAAGACTGTCTTAAAATCGGACCCTTCCTCAAGGAAATACTTGAGGAAGGTCATAACTCAAGGACAGTTTGGAATTTCGGACTTTTGATAATTTTCCTGGTATTTTCCGGCAATTTTACTTGGGGTCATCTCACATCAATTTTTTGCTATCTCTTACCGTTTCGCCTAAACAATTCCGGACACACAAAGATACAAAGATACAAAGCCCGTCCATATTTCTCATTTATACAGGGTGAGCATAAAATCTCACCCCACCCCCCGTATCTCGAGAATGGCTAAAAATACAAGAAAACGCAAAAACCCGTATGCCTTAATTTTTAAGGGGATTAATTATCAGCCAAATTTTTTTTGCCTACACAGCCCCAGTCAGGCTGGGCATGGACCAACTTTAAAATCTTAAATAGAATGTTATGTCTTGTGGCATAAAGGTCTCATAAAGAGAAGTTCATTGCAAAAAAATTCAGTGAGCTACGACTTACCGTTCTAGAGATACAGGGTCGAGCGTCCTGCGTAATATCCATATATTTTGACCTATAACTCGTTAACCGTAAATTATAGAAAAATGAAATTTGTTGATAATAACTCCTTATGACAAGCCCTGTCGAAAAAAGTATAACTCGACATACTCTGTTGATATTAGTTTCTGGTCGGTTTCGTCAGCCAGCCGGACGAACAGTCCGAAAATTTTTAACGAAAAAACAAATCAAGCTTTAAATTGTTCGAAAGTCCTTGCCATAAGGAGTTATTATCAACAAATTTAATTTTTCTGGAATTTACGGTCAACGAGTTATAGGTCAAAATATATGGATATTACGCAGGACGTCCGACCCTGTATCTCAAAAACGGTAAGTCGTAGCTCACTGAAATTTGTTGTAATGAAATTATCTTTATGAGACCTTTAAAACAATATGCCACAAGACATACTATTCTATTTAAGATTTTAAAGTTGGTCCATGCCCAGCCTGACTGGGGCCCTGTAGGCAATTTTTTTTTGGCTAAAAATTAATCCCCCCAAAAATGAAGGAATACGGGTTTTTGCGTTTTCTTGTATTTTCAGCCATTCTCGAGATACGGGGGGTGGGGTGAGACTTTATGCTCACCCTGTATATAGAGATGAAGCATCGGTACAAAAAGAACTAAGAGTAACACTTTGTTGAAAAAAATTAAAAGCCAGTAGCTCATGACTGTCTCAGGTATGAATAGACCCCGTGACATCCCTAGTTTTCCTCACGAGGTATAAGTGAACCCTCGATATCCAAATATAGAGCCGAAATATTCCGACTCCCCTAGGATTCGAACCCAGGTCACCGTGCGTGCAAAGCCTAGTGCACTACACCACTCGTCCTCAGTGACTGCTGACGAGACTGGTATAGCCAGACAGTGGAGGAATGACTCAGCACTTCTACCACTGTCTTTACAAGGAGGCTAATAATTGACAAGGGCCCCCAGAACAAAGCAATGCTGGTCTACTCCTTTGTTTATAGTCCCCCAGCCAGACTGCTGGTCTACTTCCTTTTTATAGTCCCCCAGCCAGAGACTTCTGGTCTACTCCCAGTTTATAGTCCCCCAACCAGACTGCTGGTCTACTCCCTAATTTCGTCCCCCAGCCAGACTGGTGGTCTACTCCCTGTTTATAGTCCCCCAGCCAGACTGCTGGTCTACTCCCTGTTTATAGTCCCCCAGCCAGACTGCTGGTCTATTACTCCCTGTTTATAGTCCCCCAGCCAGACTACTAGGTAGTACCTAATAGTAATAATAAGACTCGTAGTAATGAAGTATTTACTATGAATGATGTGCCGGTAGTTTGCAGACGCTAAGCACAGTGCAAGACAGTAAAGATAATGCTATAATTACCAGCTTGCCAGGTGGCAGGCACGGATGGAATTTAATGAGGAAGAGAAATGGCTTTCCTTTCGTCAGATCCTGCCGTGCTGAGGTGGAAACTCTTTCCAGACTAGTAGATTCTATTTTCAATTATCTGATAATAGGTAGAAAATAATTAGGTGATAAAAAAAGCTAATAAAAAACAAAAAATATAATTGAATAATAATAATGAACAGTAGACACACCGACACCAGTGGCTCGATCAATAAGGCGGCGGACTCGTAACCGGAGGACGGTGGTTCGAGTCCCAAGTTCAGCAAATATTTACTTAAGCGAGTTTGACACTTATTTATACTGCTAAAGTAGGACTATGGAAAAGTCTCTTTACTCCAGCAGCTGTTTTGGAGTCATTATTATGCGGTCAAAGTATCGAGTAAATGAAGACAAATTGATGCGTTGGGAGGGAGTCGAACCCAAGGTCACTCGGCCTAATTGAAACCAGGCATTTCAGTCTGCGCAGTCAGGTGTTGTTCTTTCACAGACTGAAATGAATTGAAATTTATTTTATTAGGTATTTCTTTAATTTTTGAGAAAAAAAAATATTCCACTACTTACATACATATATCTAGATATCTGAACAGATTATCTACTAGTGTATTAAAAAAATAACATCTCAAATCTTCTTCTCCTTCTTTTACTTTGCCTTTTGCCAAACCTACATAGGGCTGGCATTGTTCAACCTCATCACGGTCAAGATTGGTTAGTTGTGGCACATTTTTATGCCTGGATGCCCTTCCTAACGCCAACGCAACGATTCTATTTGATTAAAGATCCTGTAAATTATAAATATAATATACAAATCTGCGGTACATTGTATTTATACTCATTACATTGTATTTATACTCAAATAAATAAAGAGGTGCTTTGTTAAACTGTTGGCATAATGGGACTACCTGTCTTGCGCTGACAGTCTAAATAAAGCGCTACTTATACTTATACTTGAGACTCGAACCATTAACCTCTAGTTCACGAATACTGAAATTCCGGATCTATCCAGCTACTCAGGACGGCGCCGTGGGAGATGCTAGAGCTAGACTCATCATCAGAGCGGTTACTTCACGCTTCTGTGTTCCTACACTGGTTGTGCGTAACACACGCCCGTGTGCATAAACCACGCATTTGTGCATAACACATGTTGCTGTCCATAAAACACACCGAACCGAAACCATGAATAAGCTCGCGTAGACACCGAAAACTTTGGAATGATGTAGAGCTGAAAAAGTTAAGTCTAGTTCTTAATTGACAAAAATGGATTTGAGGAATAGTTAACACTCTGACTGGCATTACAAGCTTTAGTCTATGATAATAATAATGAAACTTTTTGGAAAGGTTTGAATTACTTCAAACCTTTCCAAATTACTTCAAACCTTGTTCAATTCTTGTTCTTTTCTTGGTAATTGTGCCCCGGAACCGCTTTCGCATTACTTCAGGGCACTTTACCTTTACATCCATACTATTCCGGAAACGGAAAACTCGGTTAGAATTTTGCGATCCGGCTGGGATTCGAGCCCGCAACCTCCGGGTCATCAACCAATGCTCTTAACCACTGAGCCACAGAGGTCGGCTTACTTCAAACGCCTGAAACCATGCATTCGCCATTTTGATGTCCGAATGATTTTTCGCCTTTGTTTGTCGTCACCTTTAGATTTTCAAAGAATCCTATCTTGTTCCTTCATGCTATTACTTCTTATTTGCCTATAATGCTTATCTGTAAATCAGTGAATCTCGCGTTTCTAAAGCATAGCTGCATGTGTGCGAGGAGCTTATGGCTACTCGCACATAAAATATTCCTGCTTAGTTCGATTTCTGCTAGAGTCAAAAATTGGGTGCCCATTTTTAAAATAATTGAGAAAATGACTTGTACTGTATCTATACACTTACACATGTTGTGTTAAAAATCACATGTGTCAATTCTACCTGCATATACAGGGTGTCTATAAAGTCCCACCCGACCCCCTGTATCTCAAGAACGGCTGAAGATAAAGAAAAACGCAAAAACCCGTATTCCCTAATTTTTTGGGGGATGAAGTTTCAGCAAAAAAAATTACCTACACTGCCCCAGTCAGGATGGGCATGGGCAGATGGGCACGGACCAAGTTTAAAATCTTAAACGGAATAGTATGTCTTGGGGCATATTATTTTAAAGGCCTGAATGAGAGAAGTTCATTACAAAAAAATTCAGTAAGTTATGACATACCTACCGTTCTCGAGATACAGGGTCAGCCGTCCTGCTTAATACCCGTATGTTCTGGCCTATAACTCGCTAAACTTAAGTTTCACTTAATCCCCCAAAAAATTAAAGAATACAGGTTTTTTCGTTTTCTTTATTTTCAGCCGTTCTTGAGGACCTTGAGGTACGGGGGTGTGGTGGGTCTTTGTGGATACCCTGTAAATGTACGTCAAATGTCAAAACATGTTAGGTATGTACTTCTCTTAATGAAGGCATAAAACAAACTATTTTATGTTTATGATTCAAGAAATAAATTCTTATAAGAAGCCGGCGTGCTAATGCATTCAAGAAGAACTCATACAATGATAATTATAATTATGTATAATATATAATATACATATGCAGCTAAATTACTTGTTCACAGCTCGTGAACTTATTTTTTAGCGAACATTATTTTTTTACGGCGAAATTAGTTGAGATTTTTTTCAGACAACGAAAGATATAAAATAATTATACCTACTTCTTATGTGTTGTAATTGATTACTATCAGTGTGAAGTGAACTTGTATGTTTTGGCAAGATCTCTTGTTTGATTAAAAACATAAGAAGAATAGCACGCATATAGATTGATAATAATACTCTTCAGTGGAAGGTAACCACCAGGCGAGGTTAATGCTCAGAGCATTTTCTACCCCCTAACCCTGAGAGTCTTATTATTAGAGCCCGGATTTTTGCATATTGCATATTTGCATATGCAATTGCATATTTTGGCGTTTTTTTCGGAGTTTGCATATTTCAGCAAAATCCTGCATATTTCAATATTATTGGACAAAATTTGCATATTTCGGGGTTTATTAGGGGGAAAAATTCGGTAAGTAGGTATCTATCTACCTACTCAGAGCTACCGATCAAATCCATTCAAATCTTAGGACGTAAATCGTAAAATCACATTTTGTGAGTGTACCTACCTACCTTCATTGTGAAGTGATGTGGGTACCTACTGAGTATGAGTACTGACAAGCAGCTAGCCTGCTAGCCTACTGAAACAAGATCTAACGCGTCTGCAATACTCTCATCTGCACTTCACGTATCAGCAGGGTAGGGAGAGGGGTAGGTACCTACATGTATTGTATTTCTTTCTCTGTTCTCTTTCCTCTCTATTAGTTTTCGGCTGTTTTCTACTTGCAGTGAATTTATTGTGTTTGTAAGCGATTAATTTTTCTACTGATTTTTACTCGAGAAAGATGTATGCATAACGGAAACTCTAGTTAAAGGAATAGATTATTTTGAGTTTAAAATATAATTTGCATTTTTGACTTGGGTAGTATAACTTTACAATGCCAGTTGACAAAAGTAAAATTAACACCAAAAATTTTTGTTTACATTTTTGCATATATTGGGCTTTTTGTTTACATTTTTGCATATATTGGGCTTTTTGCTTGCATATGCAATTGCATATTTTAGCCTTTTTTTGCTGCATAAAATCCGGGATCTACTTATTATTATGTGTTCACAAACTCAAATTAATGAAGAAAAAATCATGCACTGGGTGGGATTTGAACCAACGGATCCCTACGCTAGCTAGATTACCGGACTAGCGCGTTAACCACTTGACTACCAACGGTATTAATGGAATTGCTCCTGCATGACCTGCAAAAGATCCCTGGTTCAAATCCTGACGCTGCCAAAAAAATGGATGCAAGTATTTGTGATAGATAATATTATTATCTTTTCGTGTCTTTATGTTGACCTATGTCACAGTCCTTTCACCTGAATGGGAAGTATCGTGCCTCTTTTTGCCCATCAAATTACGCATAATTCTACACGGGTGGACTGCAACACAGACCACAATCATCAGCTAAGAATAATTAAGGCTGCATAGAACCCATAACACTTTAATAAATTATGCATGCCTTTTTTTAAGTAAATTTTGTCACATCCACTAACATGGCAATGTTAATAAGAGTTGGTTGTTTTCACAATCCACCACTGTTTTGATTTGAACTTACCATATGGGGTTTACTTTTTTTTCTAACTACCTAAGTTTCGCTGAAACACTGCTTCTGGCTGTAACTGTGTGGTACAATAACTTCCCACATACTTATGTAGATAAATCTAGTTAAAACTGAATAAGGTTCATCTGTCGAAACTTGAAACTTGTTGCCCCTAAGCTTTTAACACAGGTCGAAGTTACCCCACGGTAATCCAGTCCACTACCGTTCTTACGTTCTACTATACCAGAGTGACTGCCCAGGGCAATGCCTTCATACCAGGTTAGCACGCTACAATCATGAACGTCTTGATGGATAGTAGTATCTTCCACAGGTTTTATTACACTGATAGGTATTCGTATATGGTATGGTTAGTGTGTAGTATTGTCAGTGTGTGTAGAATGGTCAGTATGTGTAGTATGGTCAGTACGTGTAGTATGTCAGTAAATCAGTATGTGTCGTATGGTCTGTGTGTGTGTAGCCGCCATTGGTCTTTAACAACTCTACAACTACCCCAATTATTCTTACGAGGTTAGGGTGAACCCCAGAATTCAGAACCGAAAAATTCGGAACCCGCCGGGATTCGAAGCCGGGCCACCTGGAGTGCAAGTGGAGAATACTCTCGTAAAGTGGGAGGTAGGTAAAGTAAGGTAAAGTGGAGACCAAACTTACTACCAAATATTTATTTATTATTTTTCAAAATAAATAAAAACGTAATAAAACTTTCCCAAAAGGGTATTGAACTAAAAAGTTCGGATCATACCGCGGTAGGTACTCTACTCAGTTCTGACATAACTGAGACAGACAAGACGCAGGCACCTAACCGCAGGAATTGTTTCTTCTTCGGTTATCTTATTTCATTTCAGTCCTGCCAGAAACAATTAAGCTACGGGTGGTTCCTATGTGGTTAGCAATTATTTGCCTTCGAACACACGAAATTCTTTAATGGGCAACTTTGGGAGAGAAGCCTATTAGGTACCAGATCCAGGCGTCTATACAATCCTTTTCCTACCGTGAGAGTTCTTTGCCTTTCTCAAGCACATGAATTCAAAAATATTTTCAAGTTCCTCATCAAACATTTCATGTCATTTTACAGCATTCATAATGTATTCAATGTACACTTATAGGTAAGTAGAAAAGTATACATATTATAAAGTATAACAATCTGTCGCTTTTTGCAATTGAAGTGATGGCATCACTGGACTTCTGTATGTGTTTATTGCTCAGTACTTCCATCAAAATTAATATTGAAAAATTTCCTTTTAGATACAGCAGCTACATGTACATAGGTTCAAGGAATTTCAGCTCATTTTTTTTTAAAAAAAGATGAGTGTTTCACAGCGGTTTTTTTTTTATTTCGTAGCCATGAAACAGGAGCTACTGTAGAAGATTATGGTCTGTGTTGTAGCCTACCCATCCCGTAGTATTCCTACCCTCTGATGGGCGAGAAGTGACACAATACCTACTTCCCATTTAGGTGCTGGGTCAACACGAGCTCACCAGAAGGTATCCCTTACAAACAATATTGTAACCAAATTAAGAAAACAAATTTTTGTCGGCACAGGGGATCGAACCCGGGACCTTCCGCATGACAAGCGAGTGCTTAACCACTCAGCTGATTGCGCGCTCTATTGCTCTGTACTGCCCCTAATACAAGACTATATATTATTATATTACGAGTAGCTACATTTTTATATGTATAATATATTTACCCATAGCATAATTTTATTATAGATCTCCAGTAAATGAAATACTCCAGGTTATACTTACATGTGTTTTTGTTCATTATACACTCATAATTATGATAATGGTAGTAATATTGGTTAACAGTTATTATATCAACGCTGAGCAACTGGCGACGCTGGCGATTATGATGGAAACTGCTACATAATTATAATTATATACCTGCTAGTAAATAATTATGTACCTTACTCCATAATAGCTGAAATACCGTAGCTCGGAGGTTCACTAAATTAATTTCATGACACACTGGAGAAACGAGGAAAATTTCATATTTTAGTAAAATCTCACAAGCAGCACGTTGGAAAAAGTAAAAGTAGTGTTATATCATCAATGGCAAATCTCTTTATCCAGACGCACCATGACTCACATCTTCGCAGGAGAAGTCCTTTTACCAAGACACGTTAAAATAATAACTTATTATTAATAATAATAATATCGCCTTAATTTATACTGTCCGATTAGGACTATTAAAGTCCCATTATTCCAGCAGTAAGCCCAAGACATATTATTATGTGGTAAAAATTCCGAATGGGAAGATAACTTGTCATGTCCCGGCTGGGTTTTGAACCCGCGACATCTGGAATGCTGGATTCACAGAGTGTAGCCTTTACCACTAAGCTACCGAATGATAAAATGGCTGCACGCCAGTTTGCCAGTTAGTGCGTGGACACCACGGAGGCCTGTACCCTGGACCCTAGGGTGGACCCTGGGGTAGAGCCAGTACCTCGATTATTTTACGAGGTATACTGGTTCTACCATGCTATTGAATGTAAGCGGGCGGCAAAGCGGCCACATCGGAGTCCCGAAAATTGTCTATATGAAGCTGTAATAGGGTCTAGGGTCTAGGCCAGGGTCCTGTTGTGACCGCCTACTTACGCCTCTCAATCTGAGAGAAACAGCCCGAATCAAAGCAACTTGTACTTTTGTTTTAACCCAACCAACAATTCTGTTGTAAGGTTTTGTCCACTTGTTGGATAATGTGTTTGCCATCTTTTTCAGGAAGCTATCGAATTCGTAGTGAAATATCCACAGATATTATCAAGGGGGAAAATGAGCCTCTGGTGTCTTCAATCGCTCTATCATATTTTTTATGTTTCTCGACAGCTGCACTATTTGAAAGACTTGGCCAGTCTGGGAAGCATATTATAAGAAGCTGCGTCGGCATTAATAATGCGATTGTCAAAAAACGCAGGCTTCCCAAACGTCATTAACCTTGATTTAGATACTTATTGCGTATTTATCAGATGACTTTCTTTCCCTATGTCCTAACTTAATTATGTTTTATAATACAATTTCCCAAAGTTAGGGATAAGGAAGTAGTGAGATAGAGGTTCTAATATTACAGTAAAAATCCTCCGAAAGTGCGAAAAAAATCCAGTCCCTTCGAATTTTGAACAATTTTCGATTATTTCCACCATTTCTGTGAGCTAGTATTTATGTACTTTGTTTGTTTACGTACCTATGACTGTTTATTTTGTGATCTTCTTGAAACAACCATGTCTATCATGCAAAACGCTACTTTTGCAACGCCAAGAAAAACAAAACGAGCGTGTATATTGATTTGTCATTACTCCTTTTAGCTCCTTACCTAACTCATGACTCTCCACAGTAAACTGTACACCAGGTGAGCTTGCTAGACCACTCCACCGACTAGGTGGATCACTTTCAAAGAGAAGCCACTCGGTGTTCTTCTTTCAGAAAGTGAAAGAGTGTGCAGAGCCATCACTTGAATACTGATGAGTGGGTATGGAGAACGACTACCGACTTTGCATGCACCTAGCAGGCCATTAGATAGTGTTCCTAAATAGATAAATTATACATAATGTTTGTATATTTATCCTAAGTAGGTATTCGTACAAGGTATTCGTACATACCAGTTATATTGCTGGAGTGACTGCTGGAGTAAAGGGACTTTACAGTCTTACCTTGGCAGTATTAACAAGGTATATTCTATTCTATTCTATTATATTAGTTAATGAACATGGATATAAGAGAACTCAAGGTACCGGAAATTTTTACTTTCCTTATCGTATGATAAGGAAAATATTGTATTCGTCGAAAATTTAACCTTCCCACTTTTTCACATTTCTGGACGAATCATAGCCTCAGAATACCAAAAAGTTGTTTTCGGCCTTTGGTAATACGCGCGTCCGTGTGGCTGTCTGTGTGTGAACACGATATGTCGAGAACGGTAAGAGCGAGAGACTTGAAATTTGGTATGGAAGATTATTTTATACATACGAGTAATGACTACTCATGAAATCGCCCGCAAGTGCCGCTTCTTTGAATTGGTTAAAGATATGGTGACGGTCGAGGTACAGATTCCCACCCGGGTTCTGAGTTTCTGAAAAGGTTATATCATTTTATTTATTTATATTATACTGACAATTTTATTGTGTTTCATTAGTTCGTTGAAAATCCCTCAGGCTAGTACTTTTTTTAACATTAATTATCTTGTAATAAATGCTTAAATTAGTTAAGCAAAGGATACTCGTAGGTGTATTAAATCATGTTTTGCTCTCAAGATACCTAGGTGGCTATGGCTATGCTTTTACATTATCAGCTCAGGTGGGCTGAAGCCTGAAGCTATGGAAGTTCATTAAACTGAGCCTAATTGGTCACATTGCAGTAAATTTTCCTTCCTTCAAACCAGTAAAATTCAATACCTAGACCATCGCAGACGTACAGAAATACCACGTGCTATGCTACAGCAGCTTACTAGAGAAGACCACCTCACACAACAGTTCCTACTGTCTGATCAGTTTCACCTCAACTTGGTTGGTTTATTGCAATTAAGTTTTACTCAGACATCTACCGGTGAGACGTTTAATTCAGGCGTTACTTACCGGTGTTTCAGATGTATATAATGCCAACATCCGTTGCGTCGGTGCAAGAGATTTGATTAAAATTCGGTGGTTTGCAGAAATTACCATTAATGTAATTTTCGCATATGCAATACTTATCAAGAACTTTAATTTTTTAGTTTAAGAAATAACATTGTGGTTTTAACAAGAAGTTGAGTAATTGATGAATTCATATTTTCTTAGAGACACTTTTACTGAATACTCAGGATAGGTAGGTATGATCTAATAGTTATTAGGTATTATTAATTTATTTTTTGTAAAACTTTCTGTTTTTAAGAGGAACTACATCAAAACCTAGGGCGGAATTATTAGACGTTTTTGTAATACCTCTGTGGCGCTATGTCACGGATTGCGTACTGTGTAAGATATGAAAAACCGACGCTTAGCAATGACTTGTTGATATAGAATTAGTGTATTAATTTCGCCATAAAGGTAGCATCGAACGATATGATTTGATCAATCCATACATTTAAAAAATTGCTTCCATAAGGTACGTATGTACATACGTAGGTACATTATTAATGTGAAAACATGCAATTCTCTTGTAGTTATTTCACACCAAAAACTGCAAAAATATTGCATGCATAAACGTGTATTTCCATTCCAGATGAGCTCCAATTAGATGCATGTAGGTACATTCTCATATCTCATACCTCGACCTAACATATCTGTTAGACGTATCCTAGTAGCATTTGCATATTTGTTTTATTGCACTAATGCAATTAAGTGCATAGAATCCTTCATGTATATTGCATGCGGGTTTTATTTCACACCAGAATCATTGCTGTGAGAGATGTGTGAAAAAAAATACTTGTGCTTCATCTTCTAGTGAAGCTTACTTGTCTTCGAGGCACTGGTATAGTATTGAGAGGTTATTTGTGATGATGAGAATATGATGGTTTCATCTGTCAGACGGTATTGTTCAGCTGTGGTCTTGATGCAATTTGTTGAGTTTGCTACTTTGAGTACACTTTTCTCGCAACGTTCATGCCACTCCTCTAAGTCAATGAGAGAATCAAAACGACACATGCTTGCAACACTGCAAATTCTAGCAACATGGACAAAATGTCCCATGCGCTGATAATAATGTGGATGGGCGAAACCGAGTGGCAGAAGCAGCACAGAGGGCTCGATTGCATGCACACTTCTAGTAGAACTGGTGTATTCACGGCCATCGACCTACTATTACTGACGAGATGATGTTGCCTCGTCAGGGCACAGGTTACGAACTGTGTCACCTAGATAACTCTAATAGACGTCACGTGCACTGCTGCTCCGGCTGTAACATTGCTGCACATCTTGAATAAGCAAATGCAGGCAGTTCTATAAGGACGGACGGTACCGATCTACAACATTTATTTCTTATGACAACGCATAAATTAAATAAAAAAAAATGATCATTATAATAACCGAAACTTTTAGCTGTTGACATACAGAGACTAAAAAAAAAACACACTCAGAACTTGTAGACGTAACAACACAAGAAAGCAACACCAAAAATTTGACTGTGGATTAAAACAAGAAAAAAAAAAATAACCAGACACCTGTTGACTTTCAAACACGAGAGAAAATATTGGCTTTCACTACTTTCAAGTCACTATTTCCAAAGTAGCACTGTGGTATAATGATGATTACATTGGATGATGAGATATTGAGTGGAGAAAGCGAACAGGCTCGATTCCATCTAATCAAGTCACGTTCACTAACTCCTACTCTTAGTCAAAATGCTAGATCAACAACTGGATATATTGCATGAACACTGTGAAATTCAGATACACACTCGACTAAAATTTTGCACTCAGTGCAGTCTAGAGTTTTTTAAAGTGATGAGTGAGCGAATTGTGAGTGCAATAGTCTAAAATCGGACGCACACATTAGGACTTGTATTTTGAAGAAAAGACCCAGAGTATAATGTAATTTGAATGTTAATGTATAAATATCAATATACATTGACTCTGATTAAAATCGGACCACCTCCATTTCAAAATATTCCTCAGTGACTGTTTTATTTCAAAAAATATAAACCTCGAAGTAGGTCATATTAAAATCGAGATCTACAGTCCTTTGTATTTTGAAAAAAAATTAAAGATGAAAGAAAATAAAAAACTCCGAGGATGTTTTAAAAACCTGTAAAACACCATTTTCATTGTTCTTTCCTGGAGTTACAATGATCGTTCCAGGATCAATTTGAAATGAGAGTTAGTTAATTCCTAACTGTTCCTTATATTCAAAACAAAAATCTTCTGAACCCTGTTATCTACACCGAGTTACATCCCTTTTCAGGTGCATTTTAAATACAAAGGGTTGTGTGGAAGAGATTGCATAGGCAATAACCCCGGCCTTCAGTTAGGACAATAATATTTTTATATACATAGATTCTATTCGTTTTCATTTTTATTGTATATATGTTCCATTTTTTTTCATTGTTAAAATAACTATTTCAGTGACATAATGTCCATTTGTATTCTAAAAGCCATATATTAAGATAAAGCGTTGTATAATATTAATAAATAACATGTAGTTTTATTGGAAAATGGCAAGTGGTTGTATTTTTAAGTGAGTGTACTTCTGCTCCTGATGGTGGTGGAGGTGATAATGATGGCGTTAATAGCGAAGGTAAAAATAAATCCACTAATGGCTATAATTTTGGTGTCAGATAACTGATAAGCGATGAATATGCAGAATCGCGCGGGTTGTAGGATCACGCAGGTCTGTGGCTTCACATTAGCGATCTTCTGATCAGTCTGATCACTGCTTAGCTATGGAGGAACAAGAATAGTCGATTTTCTATGTGAGATGGATCGATTTAAGTCCTATGTATGTTATAGACTAGCGATCAAAGGCTGAATATATACCAATGTGCGGCTATAGATGGCAGTTCAGTGGCAGAGAACGTACGGAATTAAGTGGCAGAGAACGTACGGAATTAAGTGGCAGGGAACGCCTGAGGCATTAACTTCGCCCCGGATTACAAGACAATAAAATTGTAAATTTAAATATTTTTTTTTCTTCTATTTTTTATTTTGTAAATCTTGTTAATTTTTTTATCTCTGTTAATTTTTTTAGTTTTATAAAAACTAAAGATGATGAAAATATAAATATTCCGAGGATGTTTTAAAAAACCTGTAAAAACCCAATTTTTCATTGTTCTTTCCTGGAGTTACAATGATTGTTCCAGGATGGATATTGAAATGAGAGTTAGTTAAATCCTATACTGTTTACTTATATTCAAAACAAAAATCTTCTCACCATGTTATCTACAACCAAAGTTACCCCTTTTCAGGTGCATTTAAATACAAAGGGTTGGGTGGAAGAGAGATAAAGGCAATAACCCCGGCCTTCAGTTAGGACATATGTTTTTATATATTTTCTATTCTTTTTCATTTTTATTGTATATATTGTTTCCATTTTTTTTCATTGTTAATTAAAATAACTATTTCTATGTACATAATGTCCATTTTATATCTAATAAAGCGTTGTATAATAATAATAAATACATGTAGTTCTATGGAAAAATGGCAAGTGGTCGGATTTTAAGTGAGTGTACTTCTGCTCCTGATGGTGGTGGAGGTGATAATGATGGCGTTAATAGCGATGGTAAAAATAAATCCACTAATGGCTATAATTTTGGTGTCAGATAAGCGATGGATATGCAGAGTCACGCGGGTTGTAGGATCACGCAGGTCTGTGGCTTCACATTAGCGATCTTCTGATCAGTCTGATCACTGCTTAGCTATGGAGGAACAAGAATAGTCGATTTTCTATGTGAGATAGATCAATTTAAGTCATATGTATGCAATGGCTAGCGATCAAAGGCTGAATATATACCAATGTGCGGCTATAGATGGCAGTTACGTAGGTAGATCAATAAGTACCCGTTTTAGGGACATGTTACATCATTGGTGAAACTTGTTGATACTTGTTGATGGAACGACATCTCAAATGACCACATCCAAAGTTTGAAACTGATTACTCTCTTAGTTTTCATTTATCGGTCACTTGAAGTTGTTGTCAAGTCAAACAGCAGTCAAAAGAATGGACTTTGGTTGGAGAATCTGCCCCAAAGAAGGAGAAATCGGTACAATCGGCCGGAAAAGTCATGGCTACCGTTTTTTGGGATGCAAAGGGAATTATTCTTATTGACTTCTTGAAAAAGGAAAAACAATAACTGCTGCATATTATAGTGAGTTATTGACACGATTTGATGCAAAATTGAAGGAGACACGCCCCATTTGGCGAGAAAGAAAGTCTTGTTTCACCATGACAATGCACCAGCTCACTCATCTGGAATTGTTGCTGCTAAAATCCATCAACTTGGATACGAATTATTGCCACACCCACCTTACTCAACTGACCTAGCCCCCTGCGATTATTTTTTGTTTCCTAACTTGAAAGTTTGGCTCGATGGAAAGAGGTTTCAGCTCAAATGATGACGTCATAAGCCAGACAAAGGGCTATTTTGAGGAGTTCGAAGGGAGCTACTTTTTGGAAGGGCTAAAAAAGTGGCAGGATCGCTGGAAGAAGTGTGTAGCCTTGAAAGGAGACTACGTCGAAAAATAGAAACACGGGTACTTCTTGATCCGCCCTCGTAAGTGGCAGAGAACGTACGGGATTAGGTGGCAGGGAACGCCTAAGGCATCAACTTCGCCCCGGATTACAAGACAATAAAATTGTAAATTTAAATATTTTTTTTCTTCTATTTTTTATTTTGTAAATCTTGTTAATTTTTTTTATCTCTGTTAATAATTTATTGTTGATTGTTTTGTATAAAAAATAAAGTGTAAATAAATAAATTAAATAAAAATAGATAGAAGGCTGTAAAAACACAGGAGATGAAATGATATACTGCCAAATATTACAGATCGACGGATGGCTTTTACATATTGATGCTAGATTCATTAACAGATACCTAGCCATATAAAGCTAATTCTGCTACCAGAAAAGATGCCAATGGCGTGATAACTGATAGCGCCAGTAATCTCTGGCTAAGAGCTCAAAGTGGTACCAAGTTCATGGATTTTTATATTGTCTGTATAGTCTGTTGTGAACCAATCTCCCGTGTTTAGATTTGAACTCACATTTATGAGAGTGAAGGTTGAAGATGAAGCGCCAATGCATCATTTCGCGGTATCTTTGAGCTTTTTATTAAGGTTTGTAAGGTACTGATTTGTTAATTGAGTTCATGATATCACCCTCCATTCGCTAAAGACTCACAAACCAGATACTCAAATTAACCTCATCCAGCCTGAGTGAGGCCGGGAATACTCAGCATCAAGAGGGTTCGAATTTGAATATTCACTCATTCAAGTCCTAACTTTTCTCGAAAACTTAACTTCAGTGACAGAATGAGAACTGGTGCATTGAACGTGCCATCGATGCTGCCTTCTGGACTTTTATTTGTACATTTATGTATTTGAAATTTGCCAAATTTGTGGTCTATTTTTTACAAAATTCCTCCTAGGTTTAGATGTTTTATTACAGATGTTTGTAAGAGACACACTCTATAAATAAGAAGTACGTAGCTATTATGCCACTGCGTACCCTTCAAACGGGATGTAGGTATACAACGGGATGGGCAAGCAACAACACAGACCACATGAGTCTAATATAGCTTCATAGCTACATTCCACGTTGTTTCATAGCTACAATAAAAAGGCCGTAAACCACTCATCTTAAAAAATGAAGTGGCGCTGTGAGAGAGGTTTTATTCTTTTATTTATTGTTTTGACACCACATGAAAAGCACCATCGTCTGGATGCGATAAAATTATTGCATCTGAGTGTAAGATGCAGAGACTTCAATGACTTGGAATTCAGTGCGTCTTAATTGCAATTGGCCAATAATAGGCATTGATACTGGAAATTCTGATCGAGCTAATCGCATGTGGGGAAAAAAACAGAGAGATCAACTTTTGGGGAAGTAGATAAACTGCTTACTGCTTTGGGGGGGGGGGGGGGGGTTATCAACAAGGAGTCGACCAGTAGTTTGGCTGTGATATACCAATAAGAGAGACATGAAAGAGAGTTGACCAGAAAAAACCTAAACACATCATGTTCACAAATATGTCAGCGCTGTTGGCTTCCGGAAAATCACATTAAGAAAAGGTCCCATTTTTGACACACAAAAAATGGTAGGGAAAAATCTTTTTTTCCATCTGAATTAAAAGTGATTGATTGTGGATGATAGGTACAACCGTTAGAATTTTGTGTCAGATTATTTTCAACCCGTTTCATTGAAATTATTTTTATTGAAACTGGAAGGAAATTGATCCCATTTCACTAAAACTTTAAGTGATTTCATAGTTAGTATAGTAGATCCTCGGTTTATACTTAGATTAATGAGGAAGTATTCTACAGAGCATCTTCCTGATAATAACGAAACTTATAAGCGTTCTAAAGGGGCGGGACATGGCATTCATTAAGCAACTAGTCGGAACTCGTATTAACATAATAATAAAATAAATAAATAAAGTATTAACATAATACTAAGATTAAATATTGAAAATCATTAAATTATGTAGGTATCCAATACCAAGTCTATTACCTATAGTTTATTTCTAGAAAATAATGTTTTTATAATAAGAGTACCCTTTTATAAAAACAGAGATAAATACCCATAAAAACATTTATCCTCTATTGACATTAAATTTCCGGGGGTCTTCTCAATTACTCGATCCCTTCAACCTTGTATGGACCGAGTAAGAATCCTGAGCAATTTGTCCACTGTCTCTCTTCATTAATTAATTTTTTGAACTTATAGACTAGGTCGTTTTAGGTACCCGCCGTTAAAGAACCTGAAAGACCCTAACATTTACAGCAATTTTTTCGACTTTAGAATCCTTTAATTAATGACTGATTACTTGATCAGTGATTATCCTATCTCTAGTTCCGATTCATATCCTGGGTAGTTCACCCGTAACCAAACTTGGTGGAGGGTCTAGTATGTATGCAAGTACTTATTGTACCGAGATCTAGGTAACATTTACTCAGTTTAAGCTACCTACACAACATATTATTATTAGTATACAAATTATTTTAATAACTGTCTGTCCCGGTAGCTCAGTGGTAAAGGCGGCACTCTGTGAATCCAGAGATTCCAGAGGTCGCGGGTTCGAAAACCAGCCGGAACATGACAAGTTATCCTCCCATTTGGGATTTTTACCACATAGTAATGCGTCTTGGGCTTACTGCTGGAATAATGGGGACTTAATAGTCCTCATCGAGCAGTATAAATAAGGCGATATTATTATTATTAATAATAACAAGTATAGTCAACATGGCCAAGTGGAGTGACGCAATAGGTTTGTAAACACGGTAACCTGGGTTTAGAATACCGTTTGGGTAGAAATTTCTGTACTCTGTATTATTTATTTGGATATCGGGGATGCACTCATACCTCGTGAGGAAAAATGAGTTGGTACTTGTATGAGCAACGACCAGTGCCGGCACTGTCGACATGCATATAACGAATGTAAATCCTGCTGGTAACATCCCCGTCATATCATATTATCATATCATGACGGGGATGTTACCCCTCCATTCTCAGGAAACTCACAAACCTGCGACCCACCTCACCCAGCCTGGGTTGAGCCGAAATGCCAGTATCACGAAGTCTTCACCTCTCTGAACGCTGCTTTACTTCGGTGATCCTAACAACAATCGGTGCATTCAAACGCGCCATCGACGCTGGCTTGAGATCATCTTTTATTATATCGTTTATTTTCTTCTTTTCTTTATATTTAGGTACAAAAATAGAATAATACGAGTACAAACTATAGCTATCTATTTACTTTATGAAGGTCTGAGGTCAGGTGGTCAGAGGATTGTGGACTCGTGGTTACATTCACGGAAACAAACAATACCTAGAATCGAAAGTTTTCATGATATCGACACGGATACCCTACTTTGTGGTGAGGTGGTTACCGTTCTCGATTTAGATCATAAAAGTAGGACAGAGGTGGTCCCATTTGGTGGCATTGGTCAGTAATTTGGTTCAGAATCTCATGTTTGAAAATTTCTTTCTTCTTTTTCTTTGCCTTTAAAAAAGTTATCATGTATTGTGTGTTCTAATCACAATTTTACGGTACTTAAGTCTCGAACCAACAACCTCCTGGTTACGAGTCCACTACCTTAGCGATGGAGCTACTGAGGTCGGTCTTTTCTTTTACCCGCTAAAATAAAGAATGTCTTTCCAATGAGCTGTGTATAAAATTCGAGTGTTTGTCAAGATTTAGGTAGGTGGGTCATGTTTGTTTGAAAGCAGTGTCAGAATAGACTGACCATTAATAAGAAACTATTATTTTGCTGTTTTAATTAAGGAGGGAAAGTAAAAGCATTAAGGGTTAAATGCAACATACAATGTTCTTGTAAAAGTAGTCGCACAAGGACCCGAGATCTTTCTAGAAGTTTATCTGGTCAGTGCATCGTTTTCGTCTTTATCTGGTCTGGTGGTCAGTGGTCAGTGCACCACATGAAATCACACATGGACTCGGAAAATAAATAACCGTTTTCTTCTATGCCTTTAGCGTTTTTCATCCGGGAACAGATGCTCCAAGCAGAGCTCTTTCAACAAACAACTCGCTTACCTTATAAATCGAAAGCCAAATGTTCAAGCAGCCAGAAATCGTTGATGGCGAATGAACAACAGCATCCACCGACGAATTTTGAAGAAACTTTCGGTCCAAGGTAGGGTGCAAATCCCAATTGTAAGCTCTAAAGTTTTCTGGTCACGGCCACTCGCGGTTATTTTTTAAAAAAGTTAGCTACAAAAGTTCAAAAGCAATTTAAGTTGAAAGGAAATCTCTTGCTTACTATTAGAGCAGTCCTTCGTAGAAAAAGCAGTACAAGATGTTATTTTGAAAATCACGAAATACCTATTAAAGGTAAAGAAAGAAAAAAAATTGAAAAACTAATCACAGAGGTTTTGCCGTAGTCAAAAAGAAAAAACTCACTTCATATAAATATATGTATGTAAAAAGAATCTTCTACAAAAATTGTTATTATTGTTTTTTTTTAAAAAAAAATTATTGAAAATAGGGTCCTCAAAAGTTACAGTAGATTTTTTTACAGCAAAAAAGTAAAATTTCAGAAATCGATATGTCGCAAATAATCACGTATTTTTTTCAATCACGTCTTATTTCGATAGAACAAAAAGTTATCTCACTTGTGAGCTCGCCAAGTTACCGGAGAGAAATGAAGACCTAGCGGTTGGCTGGTGGATTTCTGGCAGAGATTGAGGATTCTTGAGGAAATAGCTACATCGGATATGGTTCTGGAAGGATGGTCGAGCGACTATTGGCAATGAACCATGTGCAGGGAGTCAGTGGCGATTGAGCAAGGGACGACGACTTCGAGAAAGTTCTTCTGAAGCCATGTTATAGTCATAATTCTCTCAGGGTTTTATTTCCTAATTTCATCTTTAATAATCTCAACTTCTGTTCTGGTATTCTTTGTCTTCGGGCAGCCTGCTGCTGGGCAGGAAGATGGCATTTCATCATATCTCTCTCTCGCGGAGTGGAATTTACTTCTACTTGTAAAAGCGAAACAAACGCACGAATTGACTACTGACAGTACCTACTGACTGATCCTTGCTGTATTTCCTCTATGAAAACAGGTACCTAGAAAGCTGAAATTTTGCTCAAATGTCTCACATTGACCTCACCCAGCTTGAATACCATCAGAAATTTTGTAAAGGTAAATGGATCTTTATACTCGACATTAAAAATTACAGAGCTAAAGCTTTATACACGACATTACAATTACATAGCTTAGTGATACGTCGGAACCAGTGTATTGAACTTATTGGTGATTCGAATCCCACCCGGACAATAAAATTTACTCCAGCAGTCATTGCAGTCTAATATTGCATATAAAACATTTGTTCCTAGATTGGCTTTCTTTTATCCTATGTATTTCTTCCTTTTCGGGATGATATAACGTCAGAATTTGAAAGTTTCCTATCTGTCTAACCAAAAGAGATTCCTAATGAATCTAATGATTTATAGACAATGGAGTGATAATCTGGTGTCGCCACTGCCTAGATAGATTCAGAAGGACTCCTTGTGAATGAAGGAATTTCGTTGTTTCCTGCTTTCCCAAGAGGTAACATTGTGCCAGTGAGAGAGCTTCTGTACCAAGGAAATTTCAAACTTTGAACTGTCAGCTTTCTATTTTAGGTGTTAAGCAACAATGTACGAGTACTAGCCGCGTTGAGGCTAGTCCTGCAGCGCGGTGCAATCACCAGGGCATGGCTGTACTTGGTGAAAGAAAAATATTCGGTTCAGTACAAATCAAATTAGGTACAGACGATTTAGTGTTTCAGATGGTTTTTTTTATCAAACCAATCACAATAAAATTAAATAAATTACCCACCATAGTAATAAGGCGGCATACTCGTAACCTGGAAGTGAGTGGTTCGAGTCCCAAGTACCGCAATAACAGTAGTAAGTAAACTCTTTATTGAAATTTATTTACATAAATCACAAAGGCGGTATAATTGCCTGAGTCATTCTCTACCATCCATCCAATAATAAGGAGAGTTTGACGTTCAAAACTATGATAACTTGTTGATTCACGAGTAACACTAGTGCTGTTACCAAACGCCTTCTCTTATCAATAGTCAAGTGTCTCTTATCACAACAGAAAGTGGTCACCTAGTTTATTACTCGGGGGGTATCGCGTCTGGAATACTAATGTCGCTATGAAGTCATAACGTGATGTAGCTTTCTACTCCGCAATTCGATTCCAATTTCATTCTCATCTAAAGTATTTATTTCGTTGAATTTTTGAGGGTAGAACTATTAAATTGCAGGTGGCTTATATAAATGTTAATAAAAAAAAAACAATTAATCACCAACATATTAGCAGCTGTACTGTACATGTATGGAATTTCCTAAAAATTACGTGAAATCGTTCACTGATTAAAATTTTGGGTATAATTTTAATTTGGCGAAACAAATTCTAGGAATATTATGTCAATTCTAAGTCAGTCAATGTCTGTTTAAAACACCGTTCTCTGTTTAGAGCACAACAAAAACTTTTAAAGTACCTACTTTAGGTAATAAAATTATGGATAGACCATCGATCCCTATTTTATTAGCTTCCTTAGATGGTTAGACATGGTAGCTAAAAAAAACTTCACAATAATATTTTTTCTAAAGAAAGTGTCTAATGTCTATGGTCGTAGATATAACTTGTTCAAATTAGGTATAACAATTATGCTGATAACCATGATAGGTGGTAGACTTGACACATCCACTGAGAAATACTATTGCTCACTTTAATACTCCTGATTTGAGCATAATCGCCTGAAGCTATTACCAGAGGCATTCTTTTCGAAAAAAAAAATCTATTAGATAAGATTTCAGTAGGAAGAAAAGGTCGTTTCTTCGCCAGTAGCGGCGAGATGAATCAACAAGAACCAAGAGTCTGAGGAGTCGGCTGAGAAATGGTAGGTAGGTAAATGGTGAGAATTGTCGGCATTCGATGATAGATATTACCTTTTCTCGTCTGAGGTGATTATCAGGTAGTAAATATTATGCTGCGCGTAATCCAATAAATGCTGATAGATGGCTATCTACTGATGTATATAAACAATATACGTATACGTAAACAACACTACACAATACACCACACACAGGACATGGAAGGAGCCCATAAAATTGCTTCTGGGCGTCCACAGGGGTTAATGTCCCATCAATCATTCCACCACCATGACACAAACATCATGGGCACGAAAAGTAAGTAAGTACTGATGTATAAGAGCATGGTTAGCTCAGAGGCAGGATTCGATTCCAAGAGATGTACAAAAAATAACGGAATTCACCTGTGTTCAAAACACGAGTGTTAGGCGAAATGGTCGTACTGCTGTTTATAATTTTATGTGTCTATGTATTCTGTGAGGTGGGGCAAGATCCTCATTATATTTTTGTGGGCACCGCAGCAGCTTTACTATGAATGAGGCTCCTTGACTTTTCTTTCTTTGAACTCTGGTGATATCGCCACTGGTCGTCATTACAATTTATTAAAACAATAAAACAAAATACATAGTATAAACTTTGTTTCGTGTCAATATAAGCCGGCTGGAGCGTGCTACTTGACAAGCGAGCTTGATACTCATATTTCCTCACGAGATATGGCTGGACCATTCAAAGCACATAATAGATAATTTTCTACACACCCGGCGGGATATACGAACCAGGTCCACACTTTCCAAAACGATACAGATAACGGTAGGTATGGATATGTTTTTTTTTATTGGAAATAATTTAAGTACGTGATAATTACGCCCGAGCTGGGGATCGAACATACGGCCATGAGATTTAGAGACAAGCTCACTATCCTCTTAAGTCTTAGCAAACTAAACTGGTCAACCCGTCTTTAATAACAATACATCTGGACTGTGGAAATAGGCATTATCTGATAAATAAGTCATTAATCGTTATCTAACAGAAGAAGATAATATATGTTTCCTATCTTATATCCTGTGATAGGTAGCTGCCAATCTGAGTTTCTAGGAAAGCTATTTGGAGAAAATTACCACCTATTAGAGATCTATTCCTATCCTCTTGTAAATGGAAAAGAGAATCGTCAAGAAGATAAAGAACTTACTGTATGTAAGTTCTCCGTTGAAAACAATACTACCCAAGAGGTAATAATAACACAAGAGCCTATTAGCAAGAGTTTAAGAAGAATAAGAAGAGCTCTTGTATAATTATCAGCTCTGTAAAATAAGTCATTTTCAAAAGAGAATGATTTCATACCGGAAATAACACAGATAATTATAATAAATAATCATAACTATGCCACCCATTGCTTACATTGATGGTTACCAGATGACATTTCTGATGACAATAATAAATAAATGTGTTTTTGTGTTATTATATCACAATTTTCGTGGGTAGCACAGAATTGTAGGAGTTTTTAAATGATATATTATTATTTTTTATTAAAAATGGTACCTAGTTTTTGTTGTTGTTGAGATTTGGGTGTTGTAATTTATGAAAATCAGTCTCAGATAGACGCAGAACTAGACTCGACACAGATTCAGAAGGTTACATGTCCAAAAACATGATTCTTTTTTTAAACTCGATTATTATTTTTATTATTTTACAGATACCCGGAAGTAACTGATAGGTTAAGGGCTGCCCTTTGATTTTAGCTGGTGTTTTTTAGGAGTAGGTAATTTCTTTATGAGATACCTACTACATAATATATCAATTTACTAAAATTAAGACAATAAAATCAAAGCATTTTTAGTTAGTTTCCATACAATAAAGATCCACACAATAATAATTTATTTACAAAAAATCTTCAAAATATATTCTTCATACGTTTTTAGACATGATTTTCCGACGTTCTTCTTGCTTGACATTCAGCTGCTCCAGTTCTTCCGTGCTGAGTTTCTTCGAAAATCCGTGCTTGATTCTTGTCTGGTACGCTTCTGATTTCCATGACATCTTTTATGAAGTTTCTGTACCTGCTTGATTATTCTTTCATTCTCTTGAGATTATTCTTTCATTCTCAACATTTGATTTTGATCATGGTTTTGAAGTGGTTTGGTAAGTAGTTTTTGTTTTTTCTGATATAGGAGTAATTAGATTATTCTTCATTTGTTGTTATTTTTGTTTTGTTTGGTTTTTTGTTTGCTTGTTTGTTTGTTTGTTTTTTTTTTTTTTTTTTTTTTTTGATTTAGTTGTTTTTGATGTTTTTTTTTTTTTTTAAAAAAAGAGGTCTGCTGCGCTTTTACCGAGAATTTAGTGCCTATGGTTTTATTTAAGTCTAAGCCAAGACAAGAAATTAATCGACACAATTTCACACCTGCCTCCCCAAGCTGAAACAAAGAAAAATAGGATGAATATCTTCCTTCCTCTTGGGCCTGCTGCTGTTGAGCTCGGAAGTAACTCCGCCTTTGCAAATGTCCCTGAAAAAAAGAAGAAAAAATATTCACCAGGAAAAAAAGAGTTATTGACGTAGACCCACAGACAGCCAGACCTTCTTCTTATTCCCCACCTCTTCCTCATCTTTCCGCTCTCAACAGATCTGAAACAGCACAAGGAATCTACAGACAAAAATCCACGAAATTCCTAAATAAAAAACTGAAAATGCCTCTGACTTTGCTACTGTTGTTTAATTAAATCCTCATTGTATCTGCAAAAAGACAATATCCGAATCAGTAAGACGAATCAATCGTAGTATCAAGATCCCTCCTAGAGCCTCTCCTTCTGAAATTACCAATGTCTCTGAAACAAAAGAACTAGCATATTAAAAGCTGATAAAATTAAAATTATGCCTCTTCATTGTTGTGGTAGTGACCACGTTGCTGCAAAGTGGTCTCGGAGATATTAAAACTCCTCCTCAACCTTTCTTTGACTCTGATACCTGAAACTAGAAAAATGAGTAAGTAAGTAGACATCATATTATTATAGCTGAAACAAACGCTTGCAGAAATATTATTTTTTCCATCCATCCAAGGTCACTGAAACATGAGAAAGAAAACGAAAAATTAAAATTCTGCTTTACAGATATGTCCTGTTTCCATTTGCCTTTTGTTGATTCTATTGTCATCCTCAGAATTGCTCCTGAATCAAGAAATAATTACTGACAAAGATAAATTGAAGTTTTCTCGTCTAAATTTTTTTTCTCTCGTTAAAATCTGTGATTAAATAAATATACAACCTTATTATTGGTGTGTCCACTCCATTGCCTTGTCGTTCTCAAATTTGTTTAATTTGTCCCTGAAACAAGAAAATCACAAAGATTACATATGTAAATGCACGTGCAAACATTCCTTCTTATGATTGATCCTAGCAGTCGTGTCCTCGGTCTTTTTTTCTCCTCTCACCTCTTCAAGTGTGTCTGAAACAGAAAGATAACAAGAGAGAAACAGTTTGACGTAGGCACAGTCGCAGGGAGGCACTCCTTCTTATGATTCATTGATCTTAGCAGTCGTGTCCTCTGCCTTTTTTTCTCCTCTCACCTCTTCAAGGGTGTCTGAAACAGAAAGATAACAAGAGAGAAACAGTTTGACGTAGGCACAGTCGCAGGGAGGCACTCCTTCTTATGATTGATCTTAGCATTCGTGTCCTCTGCCTTTTTTTCTCCTCTCACCTCTTCAAGTGTGTCTGAAACAGAAAGATAACAAGAGAGAAACAGTTTAACGTAAACACAGTCGCAGGGAGGCACTCCTTCTTATGATTGAACCCAGCAGTCGAGTCCTCTGCCTTTTTTTCTCCTTTCACCGCTTCAA
Organism: Bactericera cockerelli; assembly: GCA_024516035.1. Lineage (NCBI taxonomy): Eukaryota > Metazoa > Arthropoda > Insecta > Hemiptera > Triozidae > Bactericera > Bactericera cockerelli. The sequence goes on along the minus strand of CM044961.1, from coordinate 22,113,239 downwards.
GTGTGTCTGAAACAGAAAGATAACAAGAGAGAAACAGTTTGTCGTAGACGGACAGTCGCAGGGAGGCAGGGTCGCAGAAAAGACGCAGGGGCCAGCGCCAGACATACAAACTAACGGACGCAGGGGCGCAGAACACAGGTTGCAGGCACCTACCGCAGGGGCACAGAGTCCAGAGGCGGTACAATCAGCAAAGCACTCATACACGGGGTTGAGTCGCCACAGTCTTACACAGAAGTAATCCGATCGTACAGCCTTATGAAAAATTGCACGGGACAAACCCACTTTATCCTTCTAATGAGAATCAACAAAAACCAAGTTACAAATTTCACGGGACAAACCCATTTGATCATACTAATAAGAATCTACAAAAACACACAGTAATCATTCATACTCATGACATTCCAAGTTACAAATTTCACGGGACAAACCCATTTGATCATACTAATAAGAATCTAAAAAAACACACAGTAATCATTCATACTCATGACATTAACTAGTGGTGCAAAAGTTTTGAAAACGAATCACATCAATGCAACATAATATTATGTATCATACTCTCAGAATTGATTCAATTGAAACGCAGGGCAAGAAGGAAAAATAATTCCCCAATTTATTCATCTTGTTAAGAGAAGCTAAAGCTAGATAAATGAGTCGGATAAGTAATCAAGAAGAGATGAATAATAAGAAATCGGATGTATCAAGAGAACTGAATTAAGGAATAATTATTCAATCATGAATTTCAAACATGAGAATTTTTATAGGAGCACGGAGGCTTTAACAACTTTTTTTGAAGCAAGAGACAGTCTTGTACAGATTTGTACCTCGACGTTTCTAAATAAGTATATTAACATCTAAAAGATTTCATTTTGATAACAAGGAAGATAATCGCAGACCTGGTGGAAAAATAGCCATATTGTGTTTGCAGGCTGAAGATACATACATAAGTCGAAGAAAAATAAGACTGAAAGAATTGGAAAATGAAATGTACAATAAGATTATCTGGTGAACATGAAATAATGAAATACAAGCAATTATTAGATACTAAATTAGATACTACAATACACTTTAAAAAAAGCAGTGAATAGACATAAAACATAAAAACTCATAAAACACATACATACAGATATGTATCTATTTACCATCATACGAGTATATAATTATGTGACAAAATCAATGTAAACTCATCAGAACATAAGTCAAACACAAATCAGAACACAACTAAGTACCAATATGTAGAAAAAAAATTACTAACAAAATATGTAGCAAAAGCAATGAATCCTTTAAAAGAAAATGGAAAACATAATAGATACATAAAACTTTGAATTGAACTTGCTAAAGAGAAGAATATGCATGAAGATATTTTCAGAACTATGGAGGACAAAAATATAAATCATGTCTAGCAAAACAATTGAGGAATACACCAGTAGAATACGAAACAACTAGTGTGTAATTGAAAAAGAAATCCTGCATTTTTTTATTGGGAATTTGGGGGCCTAACTTGAATAATTCTACTATTATTATACTCAGAAAACTCATTAACGATCGTTTTGATATTAATTCATACATATTGATGACATCGGCACTAGCCAAAGAACTATCCAACCCTACTGTGACGAATCGGACACTAACTGAAGCTATGACGCTGCCACCTGACGCTGGCAATGTGTTGTACCACACACTAGTCTGTCCACATGCGCGTTTAGACCTGACGGAGTGTCACTGAACGCTGTGGCACTGACACTGAGCCTGACGCTGTTGTGCTGCAGTCCGACGCTCCCCGTTGTCCCTGAAACGAGAAATAACACCCAAAAAAAATAAATTAACGGGGCCCCTCTCCCCTTTTTTGCAGGCCCGCCCCCCAGTCCCCATAATCTGGATGATGATGTGATGATTTTCTGCCCCCATAGAATTGTTATTTTCTTATTGGAAGAAGCCTACCGTAAGGTATTTTGATATTCCTCTTATGCACTGCGGTTTTGGAGTTTTTCTTCTAGTGGTTGATGTGGCTGTAGCATCTGATAGTGGTTGATGTGGCTGTAGCATCTTCTAGTGGTTGATGTGGCTGTAGCATCTTCTAGTGGTTGATGTGGCTGTAGCATCTGATTTTGACATTGTGGTTTCTGCATTCAATCTTCTTTTAGAGTTGTGTTATGGTTGTTACTTCTGCTGTTGCTATTGTAGTTTCTGGATTCAATCTCCTTCTTGAAGTTGTGTGATGTTTGTTGCTTCTGATGTTGACTTTGTGATTTTTTAATTAAATTTTCTTCTTGTAGTTTTGTGATGTTTGTTGCTTGAGTTGCTTCTGATGTTGACATTGTGGTTTCTGGATTCAATTTTCTTCTTATAGTTGTGTGACGTTTGTTGCTTCTGGTGACAATAATGAGCTCCCTGGTTTTGAGTTACTATTGTAGTTGTATAATAGGCAGTAGCATTTGAGGAATTTTTTTTTTTTTTTTTTTTTTTTTTTTTTTTTTTTTGAGCTTCTTCCAATATTTGTGTGATGTTGATTTTCTGGTTTCGATATTTTACAATTTGGTTTTTTATTATAGACGTTTGTTGCTTCTGGTGACAATAATGTGCTTCCTGGTTTTGAAGTTACTATTGTAGTTGTATCGGCGGCTGTAGCATTTGAGGAAATATTTTTTTTTTTTTTTGAACTTCTTCCAATATTTGTGTGATGTTGATTTTCTGGTTTCGATGTTTTGCAATTTGGTTTTGTATTATAAACGTTTGTTGCTTCTGGTGACAATAATGTGCTACCTGGTTTTGAAGATACTCTTGTAGTTGTATAGACGGCTGTAGCATTTGAGGAAATATTTTTTTTTTTTTTTTTTTTGAGCTTCTTCCAATATTTTTGTGATGTTGATTTTCTGGTTTCGATATTTTACAATTTGGTTTTTTTTTATTATAGACGTTTGTTTATTCTGGTGACAATACTTGTGCTTCCTGGTTTTGAAGTTTCTCTTGTAGTTGTATAGGCGGCTGTAGCATTTGAGGAAATATTTTTTTTTTTTTTTGAGCTTCTTCCAATATTTGTGTGATGTTAATCTTCTGGTTTCGATGTTTTACAATTTGGTTTTTTTTTTATTCTTCTTCTTTTGTTTTGTTTGATGTTTTACCTTTATTTTGATTTCTGGCTTTGATCTTCTTGCTTAGGTATTATTTTTTTCTGGATTTTTTGTAGGAATGCTGAGTGTCGTAATGCTCTCACATCTTCGTGGAAATGCCATTCTTGAGGTGTACATGATTAATTTCCCTTGACATAAACGGCAAAGTTATGGATTTTGCAAACTTCTGGGATACGAAAAATTTTAACTTTCAAAACGACGAATTTTATTAAATTTTTAATTTGTACAAAAATTTCAAGATTTTTTTCGAGTGTAACTAATAAATTTCATTTGTAGAATATTGGGTAATAGAACAATATACTGGCCATATTTAAGACAGGTAAATCTCTTTGAACTTTGTTTTTGGTGTCATATTACTAGCCAGGTTAAATTAGATCTACGTATGAGATGCGTTGGGGTATCTAGGCCATTTCATGAGAAATGAAATTTTATCACAATAATATAATAATATAGCCTTATTTATACTGATTGATTAGGACTATTAAATGTAGAGATGAGATTACACGCTGAGTAAACCAGTTTCCCACCAGGAACAACTACATCAGCAACGTTGATCGTGGCGAAGATGTGGATTGGTGCCCGTCTGAGTTCATCAGACCCCGTACCATCGGTGGTGACTATTATAATATCATGACTGTAAAAAAGCAATATGTATAAAACATCATTTTGATTTAAAAAAAAAAAAAAAAAAAACAGGAGAGTCTAATTCGTCCAGAAATGTTATCAGCTCAATTTCGAAAAATACCAACGGTGAACAACAGTTTCTATACCTAACAGGTAAGAGGAAGAAATATAGCAACATGTTGTACAAGAAAGTGATGACATACACCACGAAATCCAAACTCGATGGAACGGCTGGACGTTACTAAACTTATCTTCGGTGATTTAACTAGCACTGGTGTAAGTGTATTCAACGAGCCTTTCACGCTGGCTGGCTAGAGTAACTCCTAGTCAGTAAGTGAACGTGTCACAAAATTAGTTTAAATTTTCGTTTTCAGATAATATCCTTCAAAAATTTTTTAACCTATATCCTAATTCAAGAATATCCTAATTCGAGTTTCTCTTAGTCGAAAGATGAGTACTCAAGATAATCAGGAATTTAAAAATGCTTTGAGGGACATCTCCTACTATGCGGTTCGTCTCAACTCGGAGTTCGGTAAGCATGTTTCGTACATTTGTTCAAAACTATTCCCAACCACCGGGGAATCGAACGCGCAACCTTTGGCTCACGATGCAGAGCTGTTTAGTCTTTAACTGCTGACGTTGCCAAGTTGGGTTTTTCTGGTCGAATACCTGTTTAGCGTTAGAGCAGCAAGCGTTACAGTTGTTTAGGGGACAAGTTGGAGGCATGACGAGTTCTCCATTGCTTATTCCTCCATGGCTACTTCAAGGTAGGAGATGCATGGAAAGAGTCCCTCTTTATCATGGATAAGTTTATAAGTTAGTTTTGAGTTATTATTACTGAAACAACACTTTTATATGTCTAGGATTCGAATTTTATAGCATAAAGTTCCATTATGCTATAAAATTCGAAAAGCATATAATAGAACTAAATTTAAAAAAAAATCGAATCCTAGACATATAAAAGTGTTTATAATAAAGTCACATTAGGATGTCTAATATTAAACACCATGTTCAAAAAAATAGTTTCGAGTAATTGTGACATGGCTCTTGTGATAGACGCATACTTATATGATATATTCTACTATTGTAATTATAATCCGGGGTTAAGTGGCAGAGAATGCCTAAGGCATTAACTTCGCCCCGGATTACAATAAATAATAAATAAAAATTAATATTGATCTTTATTATTATATTATTTTGTACATACTTCTAAGTATTTTTTTTTTTAAATTATTGTTATTTATTCTTTGTTGATGATTGTTTTGTAAAAATAAATAAAGTGTAAATAAATAAATTATGTTATCTAGACAGGGTGCGCTGTACGGAGTGGGTTCCGCAAGTTGCTCTCAATGAACCCTGTATGTCTGGACCAGGCCAGCGGCAGAATGCCTACGCCCAGTACCTGAAGATAATGGTCAAGGGTGGTTCCTGCACGGGATCTACCACGAGCCTCCCCCCAGCGGCCCTCTCAGACCTTTGCCGGAGGCTCTGGTAAGAAAATTAATTTAAAACCCACGCCTGAATCACCTGGGCTACCAGAACATGTAGAGAGAGTAAAGGGGAGGAGAGAGAAGAATAATGGAGAGAAAATGTATGTGGAACATTAAGAAAGAACGAGAGAGCATATCTGTGAATGTCAAGAGATATAAAGTTTCCAATATACTGTATATTGGGGTGACTTGCGCCAAGTGGTCTAACAGTAACTTGACCCCAGACTGAGAGTAATCAGTTTTTTAAATTCTTTATCCTATAATAAGGAAAGTATTGTATTCGTCGAAAATTCGACCTACCCAAGTATTTTTCACATTTCTGGACGAATCATAGCCTCAGGATACCTAAAAATTTGTTTTCGGCCAAAAAAATTTAACGTTGCTTTCAACTGCATGCGGTCAAATCACGACTGGATATTTTACCTTCCATTCGCTGCAAACTCATAAACCAGATACTCGAATTAACCTCATCCAGCCTGATCAAGCTACTGAGGTCGGGTACATAGCTTAATTAGTGTAAAGTTGTAAACGTCAACTCACAAACTAAGGAGTTGGTTTTGAATCATATGCCAACAAAAAACTATGGAAAAAATATAAATCAGAGAAAAAATATTTTTATTTACAAAACAACACAATAACTTCCGATTATTTAATATTAGAAATTCTCGGAAAGTATATATTTACATGGTTAACTTGTTCCTTTATTTTCACTCAGGTCATGAATTGTCAAGAAAGGTCGAGGGCCTTCCCCCGTTGGTCCCATCGAGCCGTACATCTGCCAGAAGTCTCCGGACGGAAAAGCGTTCCTATCCATCAAGAAAGTTCCAGGGCAGGGCGTCTATGTTTACATGGGGGTCAGCCCTGATGGAGTATGATGCAATGGGGGTCAGCCCTGATGGAGTATGATACATATGGGGGTCAGCCCTTGATGGAGTATGATACATATGGGTCAGCCCTGATGGAGTATGATTCACAAGGGGGGGGTGTCACCTCGATGGAGTATGAATACATATGGGGGTCCAGCCTTGATGGAGTTAAATACATATTTGGGGTCAGTCCTGATGGATTAATGATAATATGGGGTCACTTGATGGAGTATGATACATATGGGGGTCAGCCTGATGGAGTATGATACATAGGGGGTCAGTCCCTGATGGAGTATGATACATATGGGGGTCAGCCTGATGGAGTATGATACATATGGGGGTCAGCCCTGATGGAGTATGATACATATGGGGGTCAGCCTTGATGGAGTATGATACATATGGGTCAGCTTGATGGAATATGATACATATGGGGTCAGTCTGATTGGATTATGATACATATGGTGGGTCATCCTGATGAGTAATGATACATATGGGTCACCTGATGGAGTATGATACATAAGGGGTCAGCCCTGATGGAGTATGATTTGAAAATAAACTAAGTAAAAGAAGAAATAATCGCATATTAAATACTAGTGACTTGACTTATACAAACACGCTATTACAGAAACAATAGATAGTAATGAACTTAACAACTAATTGATGCTGTACACTAAATTTTTTGTGGTGGTTGAAATTCTCAATAGAGTAGTATAGCGCCAAGATTATTGGTTTTTCAACTTCATCTTTTTTAAAACAATAATAATAGGTAATTATTCGAATTTAAATTTCCAGATCCGCGATATGTTTTCCTCGATACTTTTGACAAAGCAGGTTTTTGACGTCGTATTATAAAATATACTTCACATAATCAAAATCTGTTGGTCTCCAAGCTATTACTTGGCATATTTCATCAATAGAAATAAGTACAACAGTAGACAGGATGTCAGTTTGCCTTTCTGTGATAAATATAAAGCTAGAAATATACGAGTATGTATATGAAAACCCATTAATTACAAGACTTTGTTTGAACTTTTGCCAAAGAGGGAGCCCTACGCCGGTAGTATAAATAGTTTTTCTAATAATTAGAATATTGTGAAGGATTTGAACTCATTTGAGACATTTAAATGTCTACACAAAACGTAGAATCCCTAGTTATTACCGAGTCGTTTCTCTTAACAGAGTTTAGAAATTCATATAAAATTAAAATATCCTTAAAAATATAAACAAAAATATACAAAATACTTCCGATACCTTAAAATTAATACTCTCGAATGTGTGTAAAAAAGATTAATTGCGATAGTTAATACGATCATGTGCAGTACGTGCACTATAAAATGCCGTATCGGGTTTTCATTTCTCTAAACTAGAGTGGTTTACTTTCACATTATTTTAAAGAAATTTAAAGTTGAAAAAAGATCCATCTCTAGCCGTCATTGATCTATTTATAGTTCAATTAATGAGGTAGATTTTAGGAGAACTTTAAAAGATATTATAATATAGCGAAAATTTTAATGGTGCATATTCTTTTGTTGATTTATTTAATGTGCTGGATTCTCAATTTTTGAGCTCTTCCATCCTACCACAATTGGAACAGAAATTGAGTTTACTTATAATTTCATTTCAAGACTCTAATGAGGTGGTACTTGAGCTGAGGTAGTACGAAGAAAGTGATCATGTTTGGCGAATAGCAAAACATACCTGTAAGCCAAGTCCCCTTCCTTGGAAAAATAAATTCTCTTGGCCAACCTCAAGAAGTAAAAGGACGATTGATATCACACTGGTTTACCATAATATTTCCAGACAAGGGTAGCCTTACAATCTGGGAGAGTACAATTCACAAGTAATAGTCATCATATTAGTGTTTTTTTTTAATGTTTGTTTTAATCAATTTCGTGATATCACACTCAAACTCGATTTACTAAATCTACGCTGAAACCGGGACTTGAACCATCAACCTCCAGGTTACAAGTTGGTCACCTCATCGATCAAACTACTGAGGTCGGTGCTAATGGTGATATCACAATTAGACAAACTTACCTCACTAAATACTTGCCATACTGTGCCATCGATCTGTATGAGCTACACACTGATGTCGATTGAATTTGCATTTTTTTTTTTAAAGATGACTGTTTTATAGCCTTTTTTATTTCGTAGCCATGAAACAGGAGCTACTGTAGACGCTTGTGGTCTGTGTTGTAGCCTGCCCATTTCGTAGTAAGTCTCCCCTCTGATGGGCGAGAAGTGACACAATACTTCCCATTTAGGTGCTGCTGGGTCAACACAAGCGCACCGGAAGGTATCCCTTACAAGCAATTGTAACCAAATTAAGAATACAAATTTTTGTCGTCACGGGGGATCGAACCCGGGACCTTCCGCATGGCAAATGAGTGCTTAACCACTGAGCTAAACGCGCACTCTTTTTGCAATTGAGAAAACTAAAACCTGAAACCAGCAGCTTCAGAATACGAGGCAGATGGGGATAAAACCTCTGGTTGTCATGGCGACTCTATACCAAGGACTCTCTCCCTCTCTCTCTCAAGGAGAGTTCATGGATTATACTTGGACAATAATCAAGTCTCCATCATTTTATTTATTATAATCTGACCTGGTTGTTAAAGTTTCAGAGGAATCTCGAAACAATTAACACAGAAACCTAATGAGATGTATTGTAACCAGTTGCTTTTATTTGGATTTCCTGATTTGAGTTGTAGAGGAGGGAGGTTTCACCCTCTATTCGCTAAGAATCGTACCAGCTACCTCTTCATTAATCTCACCCAACTTGGATTAGACCGGAAATGCGAGCCTCACGTTTCCGGATGGAACAGAATTTTTCGTCAGAAAATTCTGCCCATCCCGGATACGACTCTCTCTGGACCACGGGCAGTAGTCACGTGACACCCCGGAGACTGGCATGCTCAAGCCTTACTCGTCTCATCTCCCTCACTGATCATTGTGTCCAGTTCCTTGTCCAGTTCATCATCTATTTTCTTCCCTTTCTCTCCTTTCTCCTCCTCCTTCTCTCCATTCTCCTTCACAACCTCCTCTCCATCCTCTTTCAACAGCTCTTCCTCACTCAGATGCTCTTTGTCGCCTTTCTCTTCGCTTGCTTCCAGGTCCAGGATATCCTTGTCAATGTCAGCATCAACATTGTTTGCTATCTTCTCACTCTTCCCACTGTCATTTCCAGTTTCCTTCTCTAACTTATCCTGACTATCTACAGTATTTTTCTCTGCGCCATTCTCCACATCCATTGCCTCGTCCTCTTTTTTCTGCACAACTTCATCTCTATTTACACCCGTCTCAGATTCCGCCGGCACTTCGTTAACTTTATTCTGTACAACTTTTTCAATTTTTTCGTCTCCTAGACTATCTACAGTTTTGTTCTCACTTTCTACAAGATTACTACTTTCTTCTTTGTCTTCAGCTTCTACACTTTTCTCCTTGGGTATTTCAGCGGCAGTTTCGCCGTTGCCGTGTCGCCATTTTGTGGTTTGGACGGCTCGGCAACTGGTTCGCTGTCCAAATCGTCCAGGATGACTTCGTCGCTGTCTATGTTGGCTTCCGCTTTCTCCATGGACTCGACAATATCCAGCGCGGATTTGGTTTTCTGATCAAACTCGTCGATTTCCTGGCTCAGCTCTTTCTCGAGATCCTCGAGAGTTTTGTCGTCCTTCTTCGTGACTCTGAAAGTAAACAAGCGTTGAGTGAGCAGGTTGCAGACGTTAGCCAATGTAAACTCATGGATTAATAATGGCTGTACTTGAACTAATATTTCAAAGAGAACAACAACAACACAAAGTTAAGGGTTGGGTGAAAGAGATTGCCATAGGCAATAACCCCGCCCTTTAGTTAGGAAATATGAATATATATATACGAGTATACATTAATATTGTCAATTTTATATTTAATTTTTACCATTATTTGTCTGTATATATGTTCTACTAATAAAGAGTTTCTAAATAAATAAATAAAGTTAATGCTAAGCAATGGAAAAGTGTCAGAAGTAGCTGTTTCTCACAATTTTTTTTTCATATTTTTTTTTTTAACTTGATTACATCATTGTCAGAAAAGACTCATATGAAATAAAGACGACCCTCACTTGATATCCCCGTTGACGATTCTCAAGTCGTCTTCATCATCCTCGTCATCACAGAGATTGTACTCCTCATCAGCTTGTCAGACTTGCTGTCGGGCTTGGCTGTGACTCGGCTGGCTTCATCGTCATCACACAGGTTGTACTCCTCGATCACCTGGGGGTGAGTTAGTGGGGAAGTTAGCAATCAAAACGGGTAAATAAACAAATGAGAGTACTTTACACTATCCAGTCACATAATTCACAACCCTATACAAGTATACGAACAGTTGAACCTAGATATAAGAGAACTCTCATGGGACCAGATTTTTTTTCTATTACATTCAGGTTTCTCTTATGAAATGGCTATATTCCCACCGAGAGGTAAATTTGACCTAGAAATTTTCTTTTTTATAACCATCTAATCCATGTTATTATTATTTTTATTATTAAACACTTTATTAGATAAGAAGACATATATCTACAATACAAATAATTATTAAAACAAGAAGAAAAAATGTAAACAATAAATGCAATAAAAAGAAAAATATATATATATATTTTTTTTTTAAAGTGGGGTTTAACGTCGCTTTCAACTGCCATGGTCATATCACGACGGGGGTTTTACCCTCCATTCGCAGGAAACTCACAAACCTGCTACTCACATTGACCTCACCCAGCCTGAGTGGGGCCGGGAAAAGCCAGCGTCACGAGGATTAGAATTTGAATGGTCACCCATCCAAGTCTTAACCTCGCTGGATGTCGCTTAACTTCGGTGTTCTGAAGGGAACCGGTGTATTCAACATGCCATCGACGCTGGCAAAAGAAAAAAAAAAAGAAAAATATATCATATGTCCTAACTAAAGGGCGGGGTTATTGCCTATGGCAATCTCTTCCACCCAACCCTTGGAGTTCCCTGTACTCTTAATGTTCAGTCGGACAATCTTAACTATATTCTTTCTAAACAAGTATGAGGATATATAGAAAAATAATTAGTTAAAGTATTTCAATACTGTCTCATGGCAAGCATTATAATCTACAGTCAGTTTGTACTTTTTAGTTGAATATGTTTTTCTCTTGGGTAGCCCCGGTAGAATAAATTATGAAAAATTGACCTTTTACGCAATATCCAGGCGTTAGCATTGATATTGGCTATCTATTCTCAATATACAGTATTCTCAATTTATATCTATTCTCAATATATACTCAAATAAATAAAGATGTGCTTTGTTGAACTGTTGGCATAATGGGACTACCTGTCTTGCGCTGACAGTCTAAATAAAGCACTACTTATACTTATACAATACCTTGTCAGCATTCACTTTGACGGCATTGGCATTGATGTTGGCAAGACTGGCGTTGTCTACGTCTTCTTCCTGAGTGTTGCCGTCCGCCTTCCTGGAGAGACTGAAGATCTCCTTGTCCAGAGAATCACCTGGAATTCAAAAATGTATATAAAGTTAAGTTATCATATTTGTGTTAATCACTATCGTAATATCACAACCACTCAAACCTGCTTCACTAAATCTACGCTGAAACCGGGACTTGAACCACCGACCTCCAGGTTACAAGTCCGCCGCCTTATCGATCAAGCTACAGAGGTCGTAGCATATACTCGTAGACCAGTGGTCAAGGCGTCGCCGGTCTGGTAATCCGGATTTCGCGGGTTCGAAACCCAGCCGGATCACGACAAGTTTTTCAACTTATTATTATTATTATTATCTTTAATTTTTCTTTAAAATCTGGGAGTTTTCCAAAATCTTGGAAAACATCTATTGTTGTCCCCGTACCTAAGAACAGCGATGTTAACGATGTCAAAAATTACAGGCCTGTGGCCTTATTGACTAACTTTTCAAAAATATTTGAGAAAATAATTGTGAATCATCTGAGTTATCATATAAAAAATATATTGAGTCCGCATCAGCATGGATTTTTGAGTGGTCGATCAACTGTCACAAACTTGGTTTCTTTTTTACAGTTTTCGTCCCCACCTGTCCTTAACCACTTGCAAGTGGATACAGTCTATTTTGACTTGAGCCGGGCGTTCGACCTCGTAAATCATAGCCTTCTGTTAAGAAAACTAAGTTATTTCGGACTCACACCTGCATACCGCATTTTCTTTAAAAGTTACTTGGAGGGTCGAACATTTAAGGTAAAAAATGGTAACTTTCTATCAGAGGGACACAGTATACCCTCTTCAGTAATTCAAGGTTCAAATCTGGGACCTGTCCTGTTTAATATATTCATTGATGACATTAAAAACGTTATCACCAGCCACTTTGAAATCTTTGCTGATGACCTCAAAATTAGTCGTATTATCTACGAGCCTAATGATGCTTTAATTTTACAAAAAGATATTGACTCTGTTATTCGTTGGTGTTCTGACAATGGTATGATGTGTAATCCATCAAAAACTGCAACCATTTCATTTACCAGAAAACGGACTACTTACTTACACAATTATGAAATAAATGGTAGTATTATCTGTAGGAAACATGTGCACAGAGATCTGGGCATTCATATGGACAGCAAACTTTACTTTGACTGCCATGTTCAAAAAATACTACCAACTGCTAGAAGAAACTCTGGACTAGTTTACTGGGTAACTAAAGATTTTAAAAGTCCAACTACATATTCAGTTCTCTACAACGCTCTTGTACGTTCAAGACTGTTCAGAAATATCGAAATTAGTAACTATAAATAGGATCATGTCCATATGTAACAAACACCCTGAACTAGACTTTTCTTCAGGATTCTTTCCATTTATCTCACTGGTTAAAAATATTCTTTTCGAGTTTCAAAACACCTGAGAGTTTCTAATTTTGCTAAAACTTATAGTATGTTGATTGTAGAAGTTCACTGCATCAAATTTATTCCTCATATTTTTTATGTTAATTGCTAAATATTAGTTCCATTTCTTGAATTCTGAATTAGCTTTAAGTGAGTACCAATGTAATTGGTTAAAGTCGATACTTGTAACGGCTTTGACTGTTTTGTTTATTCACTATAATAAAATAAAATTGAAATTGAAATTGAAAAAATTGAAATAAACATTTTAACAATTCAGACAATAAGTAGTTACAATTTTTAAGGATGAATAAGATAATAGTGATAAAGGTATTTAAAGTAAGTATTGTTTTACATTATTATGGACTGAGTAATTTACATACAGGGAGGGGCAAAAGTCTGGAAACCCCTGAATAACTTTCGAATGGCTTCTTCGGTAAAATTAAAATTTTGTATGGTAAACCGGGGTAATAAGACCTTCTTTTAGAGTGGGGTCGATTTTTGTTACCGGCTCCCATGTCGGGACCAGGGGGGGCAACTAAATATAAAGAAAAAATAAATAGGTTGAACAAAGAAACAAGAACAAAAAAGAGAATAATGTCTAACGTCCTACCTGAAGGGCGAGGTTATTGCCTGTGTCAATTTCTTCCGCCCAACCCTTAATTATGATTATTTAACACTTTATTAATATGGACATATATATAACACAGATAATTACAAAATAAATTAACCCTGCAAGTCCGAAAACTATTTTTATAGTTTTTCTACTGCACATGTCAAGTCCTCGCGTTACATATTTGTAACAGTGAACTTTCTGTGGCCATAGGTTGAACCGACTATTATGAATCACTAATGAGTACTATTATATTGTTTTTTAATATTAAAAAGAAATCTGCTGACACGTCTTTTGTGTTACATATATGTAACGCCAGGACTTGAAGGGTTAATATACAATATAAGTAGAAGTATAAACAACTTAATGGTGGTGCAGTATTATTGTTACCTTCGTCTTCATCACTCAGCGTGATCAGCTCAATGCTGCTGTTCTTGAACCTCTTGGCCTGAGGACTCTCCCCCGTCTCCTCCCGCCCCCTCCCCTCCTTGTGGCTGTGGGAGTTGTTGGACTTGGGACGGGCGTCTCCGATACTGGCAAATACAAAGAAATGGAGGAATGTGTTATTAATATCAACAACTAAAAAAAATCTAAAGTTATAAACAGTTCATAATACAAACCGCCACCGTGGCAGAGTGAGTTAGCGCGCGAGGCATTGCAAGCATGGTGACCTGGGTTCGATCCCCAGCGGGGCAGGAATTTTTCTGATCTGTACTTGGATGTTCGGGATCTACTCATACCTCGTGAGGAAAAATGAGTTGTTACTTGTGTGAGTAACGACCGGTATTACCAGAGTAAAAAGAAATTAATGTAATAGAATTCGAAAAGTACAGGAGGCTCTTAATAATGCTGCGCTGCCCACAAAAATTGTGAAGAGGCCTTGGGCTTCACCACAAAAAAATCATACATACATACAGTTCATAATACAAGTATCTACCATCTCTTGCTAATAAAATAAAAAAGGGAGAAAAAGGCAGTAAAAAAAATTAAAAAGGTAAGATTTGCATAATTTGGTAGAAATCTGTTTTTTTTTTTTTTTTTTTTTTTTTTTCTTCTTTTCTTTTCTTAATTTTCTTCGATGGAGTTGCGATCATTTCAAAACAACTATTTTTCTGAAAATGTTATCTACAACAGAAATTACATCACTTCTCAATCGCATGGAAATACATGGGAAACAGCGTGCGTGCGCTCTAATTTTGACATGGAGTTTATAATGAAAGGCAAAATAATTACAAAAATAAATAAAATGAAGTTTGATAAATAAAGGATGGTTATACTGGTTATATTTTTTTTTCTTCTTTTAAACAAAATTGTTTATTAATATTTTACCTGTGTTTATCACCAATAAATGAGACTTTGTTTAGACTATGAGAGTCTTCTCACTCTTCTGTTTACACTGATTAAAATAGAGAGGTTAGTTGATGGCATGGATATTCAGGACTATTACCTACTAATGAGAGCAAATAAGTTCGAAACAGCTGTCCAGGTATGTTCTGATATTCATGTACATCTAGTAGAACTTCTCACTCTTCTGTTTACACTGATTTACTCTTTGTAAAGAGTCTCTTTGGACTCTCTGGTTTCATTCTTGCAGTATGAACCGAGTATTGCATTGTATAAAATTACTATGCTATTCAATACAATAATAATATAATAATAATATCGCCTTATTTATACTGCCCGATTAGGACTTTTAAGTCCCATTATTCCAGCAGTACCTAAGCCCAAGACGTACTATTATGTGGTAAAAATCCTTAATGGGAGGAAAACTTGTCATGTCCCGGCTGGGTTTCGAACCCGCGACCTCTGGAACCCCTGGATTCACAGAGTGCCTTTACCACTCAGCTACCGGGACATACAAGTTTTACTTTTTTTTAAATAATAATATAAATAATAAATCATTTGTTTTATTTTTCATATTTTTTTTTATTATACAGAGGACCCATCCTAAGCCATTTTTATTAGGCTTCTAAGATTTCCCACCGCAAGGCCTCGCACTCACTTGGTGGTCTGCTTGCGGCCCGGCCCCAGTGAGGCTCAGGGTTGGGCTGGTAGCGGAGCAGGCCCGTGCTCTCCGGGACACTAGCCTCGTGGGGGGAGAAGTTAGCCTCGTGGGACGGCTCCCGGGATATCAGCGTCCGCACCGTGTTGTCACCTGCACAGCAAATTACAAATACCTTTAGATTATTTTCATTATTATTTATAAACAGAGAGTAGACCAGTAGTCTGGCTGGGGGACTATAAACAGGTATTCCTTTCAATTTCCTGGAGGGGGAAGGGGGGGGGCTGATATCAATCCCACGGTGGTGAATTGGTTGTATATGAACGTCCATATCGTAATCGAATGCTCAGTCCATGGCAGATGATTCGAACTAGGTTTTTATGGGCTAAGCTGCTGGCATTAGGAAAATTCCATTAAGCATTGAAAAAAAATCTGAAGCAGTAGTTTGATGCAATGGTGTGGAAAAAACCCCGAACATATATCTATATACTATCTATAGTTAAAAGAATAATCATTATATACTCCTAAGTAATAATGTGTGGTCTGGCTGGGAGACTATAAACAGGGAGTAGAGCAGTAGTCTGGCTGGGGGACTATAAACAGGGAGTAGACCAGTAGTCTAGCTGGGGGTCTATAAACAGGGAGTACTGTCCAGCAGTCTGGCTGGGGACTATAAACAGGGAGTAGACCAGTAGTCTGGCTGGGGGACTATAAACAGAGAGTAGACTAGTAGTCTGGCTGGGGGACTATAAACAGAGAGTAGACCAGTAGTCTGGCTGGGGGACTATAAACAGAGAGTAGACCAGTAGTCTGGCTGGGGGACTATAAACAGGGAGTAGACCAGCAGTCTGGCTGGGGATTATAAACAGGGAGTAGACCAGCAGTCTGGCTGGGGGACTATAAACAGGGAGTAGACCAGTAGTCTGGCTGGGGGACTATAAACAGGGAGTAGACCAGCACTGGCTTGGTTCTGGGGGCCCTGTCAATTATTAGCCTCCTTGTAAAGACAGTGGTAGAAGAGCTGAGTCATTCCTCCACTGTCTGGCTACCATCGTTCACGATGACGCTACCCTATGATATGATGATTATTTATTTCGGAAAATCAATTGCTTTTTTCCCTAGAACATGTTTCATGTTTCTGTAGTTTGTATTCTTACGTAGGGTTACTTCCGTTCAAAAATATACTTTAATTTACTAACATAGCATGAATGACATGGCTTAATTCTTCATCTATATTTGGATATCATAGAGCATCCAGATTTTCTAGTAGTTTTTAAGTCTTCTCTTGCTGCATAAAATGCCCGTGTTCAATGTAATATTCCATCTCTCGAAATGTCTTGGAGCGTCTGGACTCAGTTTACTTTCTTTTTACGTTTATAAAACTTCAAAAATTGATGATTTTTTTTGTAATTTCGACCAGGTCCTGCAGCCATAAATATCAGAAATATCTATATGTACAATTGTACATACATGGATGTTTCCCTCATGATCAAGCCTTACTCGTCTCATCTCCCTCGCTGATCATTGTGTCCAGTTCCTTGTCTAGTTCATCATCTATTTTTTATAGATGCTAGGTATATTAAAAGCTTAGATTTCTTTTAGAATAACATGGGCGTGTCACAAAAGATCTATCCAAGGTCGCAGTGACAAAGAGCTTTCGTAGCCGATAGCCCTACCTTTACCAATACCAATGATCTATTTTCTTTCCTCTTTCTCTCCTTTCTCCTCCTCTTTCTCTTTAATTACATGCAGGAAATTAATAAAGAGAAACAATTAGCTGAACAAGAGCATAAACGACTCAACATGAAAATTAAAAAAGACAAAATTGACATAGATTGTATGAGTGAAAATATCATGAAAATGTCGAAGGAAACTAACAAGGTAAACCTTGAGAATATTCAACTAAAAGAGTCCATCGACTTATTAAAGCAGCGCCTGAACAATCTTCAAAATAAAATTCACGAAAATCCCCCAATCACATCAACTGAAAATACAGCAGTGCTCACAGCAAGACTCGAACCCCCGGTCGCTAGATCACAGTTCCAGTGCGGTGATATACACATACTTGGTGATAGCAACGTGCGGGGAGTGGGAGAAGCAGTGAGGCAGCTCACATGTAGGAAGGTGTACTCGTCGTGTGTGCCGGGCGGAGGTGTGTGCCAGTTGCAGGACGCTTTCATCTCAAAGCCTTCACCCGGGGACCTGATAGTACTCCACGCGGGAACCAACGACATCTGCTCTACACAGTGGGGTGATATAAAACAATGTCTTGACTCACTAATTACTAAATACTCTAATTGTAACTTTGCTATATTTACAGTGCCCCGTCGCACCGACTTTCAACACAAATACTTAAACAGTCATATTAACAAGTTTAATACTCTTCTAAAATATGCGTTACAATCTCATAAGAATGCTTACTTAGTCCAAACAAATCGCATTATTTCCCGTAACGAAGTTAAATCCGATGGAATTCATTACACCTACCATGGGAAAAATAGAATAGCAAAAAAAATTATCTCCTCAACTAAAAATATGGACATCCCATTGAATATGTCCTCTACTATCTCATTGGAAAATAATATCTCGAACCTAGAGCCCAGGGAATCAGACGTCGCGGCACCTGTAAGTTCTAAGACTGTCATATCTGTCACTGAACTCAACTTGCAAGATGAGCTATCTACTTCTGATTTTTTTGACTAGCAATTACCTCAATTACCTGACCTGAATTCTGATAACGCAAGTAATTCTTCTTTTGATAATATTAGTCATTACAATACTGGTAATTATAATAATAAAAATTGTCTCACTGTTTTCCATATGAATATACATTCTCTTAGAAATAAACTTGACATGCTGGAACATCTACTAAGTGATAGTGACCCCGCCCCCAGTGTAGTAGCTATATCTGAGCACTGATTAAAGGATAAAGAGGAAGAATATTGCGATCTATCAGAATATAGGGTGGCTGCTTCTCGATCCCAGATATCTCTTAGGAAGGGGAAGGCTTACGGGGGTGTACTTTTATATGTGCGGGAGGGTGTAAAATGTAAGCCCATCGACTCATTAAGTTCTTTAGCTGTTGACTTAGTATGTGAAGTGACAGGAATAAAATTGGTAGAGCATGGCATTCTGGTAATCTGCATTTATAGAAGACCTGGAGACAACAACTTTCAGCAATTTTGTAAAATCTTTGAAAATATACTAAAGAACTATGGCTCAAAAAATAGCGTTTGTATCTGCGGCGATTTCAATATAGACTTTAATAACCCAAGTAGTAATGAAAATGAACAATTCACAAGTCTTCTTATTTCTTATGGCTTTGTCCGGACGATATTTGAACCAACGAGGGGGGAACACTGTCTCGATAACATTATTGTTAACTTTTCACAAAACAATCTCACTGCTAAAACTTTTGACTCAGGATTCTCGGACCATGGCGCACAAACGTTAACTTTCATGGTGCCAAGTAAAAAATCGGAACGCTTTGAACCCACCAAAATAATAAAATTTCGTCCCATATCTGATCCTGGTAAAAAAAGTTTCCGCAGAATAATTGAAAATTTAGACTGGCTTTTCTTAAATAATCCTAATGTTAATATTAGTACAAAATTCGACATTTTTCAGAGGAATTTAGCTGACGCAGCACATATTGCATTTATAGAGAAATCAAAAAAAATATCGAATAATGGTCAGAAAAAAATCTACTTTTCCCCAGATCTGAAACAACTTCGCTCGGACTTACAATATTTTAGTAACTTGTTTAGCTGTTCTCCTTCCGAGGATCTTGCCGAAAGAAAAAGAGAAGCTAGGAGAAAATATCGTTACGAACTTAATAAAGCGAAGAGGACAGCCAATGATAGGAAAATTTCACAATCCACCAATCCTAATAAAGAAGCGTGGAAGATAATAAAACATAATAAGGAAACACCTAATGTAGCAGAGGAGAGTTTATTGACCGTAGATGATTTTAATTGTAATTTTAGCGATGCTCCACTTAGTATAGTCGAAAACCTTCCACCTTCAGATATCGAACCCGAGAGCTTGGTATCTAATGTCAATACTGAGCACATTGATGATGAGTTCTTTTTCCTTGAGGTCACGCCCACCACTGTCCAGAATGCCATGACTTCTTTGTCTAAGAAAAAGGGAAGAGACTTTTTTGGTCTTAATCTGGAAATATTATTGTGTATACAGGATATTATCGCACCTGTGCTGGCCTTGCTCATAAATCTGTGTTTTAAAGAAAATACTTTCCCTTCTTGTCTTAAAAATAGCTTTATCCACCCAGTGTACAAAAAAGGAGACAAAAATCTAGCATCATCCTTTAGACCTGTCTCTATTTTACCTATACTCAGCAAAGTGGTGGAGAGAATTATTGCGAACCAAATTACTATGTATTTAACATATTTTAATCTAACCCCTTGTCAGTTTGGTTTTCGCAAGAGTCTTTCTACCACAGATGCTGTAAGTATATTTAATAATTTCATCTCCGCTAGCTATGACAGTAAAGCTTATGTCCACGCCACCATGTGCGACCTTTCCCGGGCGTTTGAATGTTTAAGCCATGATATCCTGCTCATTAAACTAAAGCATTACAAATTCAAGCAACCTAGTATTCAACTTATTAAATCTTATCTCGAGAATAGGTCGCATAGAGTGAAGGTCGGAGAAAAAATGTCAGAGCCGCGTATAGTCAACCTGGGTATACCCACCGGCTCAATCTTGGGACCTCTCATTTTCCTCCTGTATATTAATGATCTTCCAGCCAGCTTACCATCTTACACAAAGGCCACTATTTATGCCGATGATACAACCTTATTTATTGAAGACATTAATGAGCAGGAGTTATTAAGGAAAGGAGACATGAGCTTGGCATGTGCGCAGGTGTGGTTCGGGTCAAACCGTTTGCTTTTGAACCAGAGTAAGACTCAAAAAATTATATTTAGTTTAAATAATATCTCACTGCCAGACAACCCACCTTCTGCTAAACTTCTGGGATTAAACTTAGATCCCCACCTCAATTGGCATGAACATGTGGACACTATCTCAAATAAAGTTAGTAGCCGCATTTTCCTCTTAGGTAAGCTTCAGAAACAAGTGTCCCCATCAGTATTATTAAACACTTATTATGGCCTCATTCATTGCATCTTGTCTTATGGCATATTACTATGGGGGCACACTTCTGCGGCACATGATCTTTTTATCTTACAGAAGAGGGCAGTGCGTATCTTGGGGTTTGCCAAATACCTAGAGCATGCAAGACCATATTTTATAAAACTTGAAATCCTTACATTACCATCACTATTTATACTTCAGTCATTGCTTCATGTTAAAAAAAATATAGGACAGTTCAAATGTTTTTGAAGACACTAACAATTATAATACGCGCATCAAAAAAAATTTGGTACCTATTCGTCATCGAGTGAACAAGGCCAAAAACGCTATGAATCATTATGGGGTATTATTTTTTAATAAATTACAACCATCTGTGCGCGACTTACATTTCCCAGCATTCAAATTATATATTGAAAATGTCCTAAAAACAAAAGCTTTTTTTATCTATTAATGAGTTCCTCTCGATGGATGAAACGTGCCCTGATTCATGTTAGGTATTTTGCATACCCCCTTTTCACTATCTCTCATGTATTGTGATTTTTCTTTATTTTGTAGTGTCTCTTCCCTTACTATATTTTTTGTATTTATTGTATTTTATGTTTTTTTTGTATTACTTCTACTTGTACCTTGACTTGTGTTAACAACTTTTATGTTGAATGAACACCAATAAAACATTATCTTATCTTATCTTATTTTTCTCTCCATTCTCCTTCACAACCTCCAACCATTACACCTTCTTTTATCGCTCAGACTCCTTGTCTGAGCGATACACTGTTCACTTTAATAGTAGTAGTAGCATCTTAGATTAATATTTAAAAATAATATAATTGTATCTCGATGTTTTTCTCTTATGTACTGTAAACTATCCTCAATTTGAGAATATTATTGTCTAATAAATAAATAAATAAATAAGAGAAGGAAAAATCACCGGCCATACCTTCGACGCGCTTGTCGGCTATGGGGTGACGGCGCACCCAGCAGCGCAGGATGTCCCAGATCACAGACATGGGGGCGTCAGTCTTGAACGAGTTCTTGGCGCAGTGAGACAGGGAGACGCGGTAGTTGGCGTGGAGCAGAGCAGATCTGGGGGAGTAATAAAATACATCAATTCGATTCAAAAGTATATATGGTAGAACTTCTGAGCTATTTAGATAGGTAGTTATAAGCTAGTCATAAGTGGTTTTTATAAGATAGTCATAAGTGTTTTTTTTTTTAATTCTAGTCATAAGTGTTTAATATTATTGTAATTTTTTTGTATTTTATTGTAAAAATAGGCATAACTTGTGAACTTGTAAAAAAAAATGTATTAATTTAAGAAATTTGCTACAATTGTAATAGAACAATAAAAATTTATCATTTTATTTCGCAAACATTTTGCCTTTTATAACATTTTTCATTTTTTCTTCCCAACATCCTTCGTCCACTCGATCTTCTAACACCTACAGACCTAGACCTAGGATGGATGTCAATTTTTTCCTGCTTAAAATTTTAAAATTCTAGAAGGACTCTATGCATCACAATAATTGAAACATTAACCTTGATTAATGGTTACCTTTCACAAAAGGTCTTATTATTAACTTTCAACTAGCTGGAATCCAGTTCTGTCTTATGAGTTCAACTCGGCGGAATACAGTTCTATCACAACTTTTTTCCCGTGGCTGGAGTTTTATTATAGTTTTAAAAAAAAATATTTCTTAGGAAGCACCTATAGGTGACTTCGATGCCATATTTGGAGTTCACCTGAACTCTTGCATGGGTATCACTTCACAGTGCAGTGTATAGTAGAGCGGCATTGTGCTAGCTTCACTCACCTGAACTCTTGCATGGGTATCACTTCACATTCCAGTGTATAGTAGAACAGGGTTTTGCTAGCTTTACTCACCTGAACTCTTGCATAGAACAGGGTTGTGCTAGCTTCACTCACCTGAACTCTTGCATGGGTATCACTTCACATTCCAGTGTATAGTAGAACAGGGTTTTGCTAGCTTTACTCACCTGAACTCTTGCATAGAACAGGGTTGTGCTACCTTCACTCACCTGAACTCTTGCATGGGTATCACTTCACATTCCAGTGTATAGTAGAACAGGGTTTTGCTAGCTTCACTCACCTGAACTCTTGCATAGAACAGGGTTGTGCTACCTTCACTCACCTGAACTCTTGCATGGGTATCACTTCACATTCCAGTGTATAGTAGAACAGGGTTTTGCTAGCTTCACTCACCTGAACTCTCGCATAGAACAGGGTTGTGCTAGCTTCACTCACCTGAACTCTTGCATGGGTATTACTTCACAGTGCAGCACGGAGCACAGATTAGTGAGCGTATAGTAGAGCGGAATTGTGCTAGCTTCACTCACCTGAACTCTTGCATAGAACAGGGTTGTGCTAGCTTCACTCACCTGAACTCTTGCATAGAACAGGGTTGTGCTAGCTTCACTCACCTGAACTCTCGCATAGAACAGGGTTGTGCTAGCTTCACTCACCTGAACTCTTGCATAGAACAGGGTTGTGCTAGCTTCACTCACCTGAACTCTCGCATAGAACAGGGTTGTGCTAGCTTCACTCACCTGAACTCTTGCATGGGTATTACTTCACAGTGCAGCACGGAGCACAGATTAGTGAGCGTATAGTAGAGCGGAATTGTACTAGCTTCACTCACCTGAACTCTTGCATAGAACAGGGTTGTGCTAGCTTCACTCACCTGAACTCTTGCATAGAACAGGGTTGTGCTAGCTTCACTCACCTGAACTCTCGCATAGAACAGGGTTGTGCTAGCTTCACTCACCTGAACTCTTGCATGGGTATCACTTCACAGTGCAGCACGGAGCACAGATTGGTGAGCGTATAGTAGAGCGGAATGTCCTTGAGTTCCTCCTGTATGACGGCTAGCATGCCGGTGATGCGGCGGGAGTTCTTCAGGTCCAGAGCCAGAGCTGTGGTGGCTACCTGGTGCACGAAGGCGCTGTCGTGCAGGGGACCCGTCCATATGGGACCCGCCATCTGGGAATAGTTTTAATTATATTCTGGGGCTCTGGTCGATCGAAATTAAAAAAATCCTAAATGTTGGGGGCGATAATTTGATCCGTGCCACTGGCACTAAAAGGGCCAAAGAAATCTTGTTCCAGAGAATATTCATAGGGATTCAACGCAACAATGCAGCCTACATGCTTGGAACTCTACCACATGTCAGTGGCATGGATCAGATATACAATCTTCAATAGATATGTTACTTGAAAAATAAATTGACCTTTCTTCTTCTTTAACGTACATTATACATTTAAAATTCTTTAGTTGTAGTTGTAACCAGCTTGGCTACAGCAGGGGGAGTGATGGTCTCCAGTCAACTTAAATTGAAAAGTTGGCTCGTACTGAACCGCATATTTCTATGTGCGATCATCCAACGTGATTACTAGGTCTTTTGCTGCTTAAGCCATGAAACTCTTGGGAAACTGCAAGCTAGCCTTGTTAGAATTGGCTAGTCTTACATTATCATAAATCGCACATAAAAATATGCGGTTCAGGACGAGCTGGATACCATTAGCTAAATTGGTTACAACAACAACCTAACCCTCAGAGTCTTATTATTATGTGGTCCCAAACTTAAATTGATGAAGACATATCCGATCTACAGCTCACGGATCCATGTACTAGATTGTTTACATTACAAGTCCAGTGCCATAACTATACTCACAACCAATACATGGTTTATCCATGAGAGAACCGGCCTTAGTAGCTTGATAAATTAGGTGACAAATTCATAATCAGGAACTCGATTGTTTGAACAATTTTCAAGATGTTTTAAGTAATAACAAGAGAACATGTTTGCCAAATTTCATAGCTTTATGATCAAAAGAATCGAATAAAGGGTTTGAAAAAAAAGGGTGAATTGCTTTTTGCATAAGTTGGAAACTTGGTAAAGATATTGTGTAAAGTTGAGGAGATTATTGCTAGAAAAATGAATAGCAACACTCACCACATGTCTACCCTCACAGTGCACGCACTTGGCGTTGACGACCGGCCCATGAGACAGATTGAACTTGGTCTGTGCTCCCACCTGGTACACCATGCCGAGAGGTTGAAAACTCAACGTGTTGCAACCTATACACTTGAACACCATTGAGGTTTTTCTGGGGGATAAGAGAAAACAGAACATGAATAATATTGTGTTTTGTCTCTTTCACATTGGAGTTCCCTTATTTATTTTTTGTTGCATTTTTTTTTTTTTTTTGAAGGTGGGTATACCCTCATTATTATTTTGTTGAAGAAGTTTATTTGTAAAATTAAATACATGAAAAAAAAACTATTTTGTTGAAGAAGTTTATTTGTAAAATTAAATACATGAAAAAAAAACTATTATACCCTTAACAATATTGAGCAAGTCTCAAATGTTGACTTTGTCAAAAGGCACATATTTTTAGGTAGGCGGTGAAACTTTACTATCAGAAATATGACATAGGAGTCACCTCATTCCAGAAAGCACTCTTAGAGCAGACAAAATCGAGAAATTAAATCATTGCGTATCATTGGTTTTCCCTATCTTAGACAGTACTGAGACTTAGCGCCATAGAGTTATTACAAAATTTGGTAGCAGAAAGGGAGGTTTAGGGAATTTATGAGTTATGTAACTGTGCTTTCAAGCCTTGTTCCAGAGGTCATGCTTTTGTAAGGTAATAGAACTAAAAGTCACAATGAAAAAAAATCTAAGGTAAATAAGGCATTAATTTATTGCTTGAAAGATAAGATAATTAGAAGTCCCCAGTACTCACGTGGAGGTAGCCTTGCACGTCTGAGGACTCGTGAAGACTTTGACAAACACCCGGATGTAGAAATCAGCGTGGAATGATAGGAGCGGTACTATGAAGCGGCCATACTTGCTGCAAACTGTTTCTATGAGGTGAAGACAGATACGGAGTGCCTGGAAATTGAATGAAAAAATAATTTTAGGTATAAATTTCATATATTATCCCTGGGACAAGTTTTTTATATTTAAGAAAAAATAAAACATGAATAAATAAATTTGCAACAACAAAAAATATTAAGTAATAATAAATAATTTCCTAAATGTTCATTCCTCCAATTAGACTCGAAGAAAAATAGCAACTTGGCGATTTATTATTTTGTTCACAAAAGATCAATCATTGTGAATCATATTTTGCTGTAAATTGTATTGCCTCTTATAAAAAACCAAAGTAGGACTGCTTGGTTGTAAGTCTGGTTTAATGTGCTCTTAAAGGCGCAAGTACAAGTTGTTAACAGGGATGGTGCTGTGCTACTTTTTTTTTAAAACAAGAGTTGTGTTTTATTTGTACATCATTTCATTACAATGTTTAGGATAACAATAACTTAATAAATATATAAGTACTTAAAATTAATAAAATAAAAGAATATGAGTATGCACTTATACTATCACACTAAGGTACCTGGAGAACCAGGCACCTTGTTTTGTGATGGCACTTACCATCTCATGGCAGGCGGCAGTCTCGAGCGACTACTTACCATCTCATGGCAGGCGGCAGTCTTGAGCGACTACTTACCATCTCATGGCAGGCGGCAGTCTTGAGCGATTACTTACCATCTCAGCTGTGCTACTTACCATCTCAGCTGTGCTACTTACCATCTTATGTGT
The DNA here is from genome assembly GCA_024516035.1 of Bactericera cockerelli. Taxonomy (NCBI): domain Eukaryota; kingdom Metazoa; phylum Arthropoda; class Insecta; order Hemiptera; family Triozidae; genus Bactericera; species Bactericera cockerelli. Next base: position 22,086,915 of record CM044961.1, on the reverse strand, counting down.
GCTACTTACCATCTCAGGTGTGCTACTTACCATCTCAGGTGTGCTACTTACCATCTCAGCTGTGCTACTTACCATCTCATGGCAGGCGGCAGTCTTGAGCGACTACTTACCATTTCATGGCAGGCGGCAGTCTTGAGCGACTACTTACCATCTCATGGCAGGCGGCAGTCTTGAGCGACTACTTACCATCTCATGGCAGGCGGCAGTCTTGAGCGACTACTTACCATCTCATGGCAGGCGGCAGTCTTGAGCGACTACTTACCATCTCATGGCGCGCGGCAGTCTTGAGCGACTACTTACCATCTCATGGCAGGCGGCAGTCTTGAGCGACTACTTACCATCTCATGGCAGGCGGCAGTCTTGAGCGACACCGCGTTGTACTTGACGTAGCAGGTCTCGGGACTATTCCCGCACAGGACCGCCATGTACAAGCTGCTAACACGGATGGTGTCGTGCTACTTACCATCTCAGCTGTGCTACTTACCATCTCAGCTGTGCTACTTACCATCTCATGGCAGGCGGCAGTCTTGAGCGACACCGCGTTGTACTTGACGTAGCACGTCTCGGGACTGTTCCCGCACAGCACGGCCATGTCCGTGCACGTGACCAGGAGGAGCCCCCCGTCACGCACGCAGCTCACGGCGGCGTCCAGGAAGCGGGTCGGGTTGCCGAACGGGTCCAGATCGATGGCGTCGAAGTGGCGACCGCGGATCTTCTCCAGCTGCATCAGGTGTCTGTGAGGGGGGGAGAGGGAGAGAGGGGGAGGGAGGAGTGAGGAGTGAGGGAGGGAAGGAAGGAGGGAGGGAGAGAGAGGAAGAGAGAGAGAGGAGACGAGTGAGGGAAGGAGCGAGAGAGGGGGAGAGAGGGAGGGAGAGAGAGGGAGGGAAGGAGGGAGGGAGGGGGAGAGAGAGAGCGGGAGGGAGGAAGGGAGAGAGGGAAGGATGGAGGGAGAGGAGTGAGGGAAGGAGAGAGAGAGATAGCAGTGAGAGAGAGAGGAGTGAGGAAGGGAGGGAGAGAGGGAGGGAGAGAGAAAGAGAGGGGGAGAGGGAGGGAGAGAGTTAGGGGGAGAGGGAGGGAGAGAGATAGGGAGAGAGAGAAAGAGAAAGAGAGAGGGAGAGAGAGAGAGAGAGAGAGAGAGGGAGCAGAAGAATATATATTTTGTTTTATTTTTTAAACAAAATTATTCACTGCTGTTCAAATCGTGAGAACTTGGTCTTTTTCCTAAAAAATCATTAAACCCTAGGAAAACTGCAACCTGGTCTGAGGATTAGGTGGAAGTGAAATGGTTTCAGCATTAAACTGGACTGTTGGTTATTAGGGGAATATAAGCTGTTTTTTTCCTTTATTGCCATGTATTTCCATGTTTCTGAAAAGAAATGTTACTTCTGTTATAGATAACAATCTCAGAAGATATTTCTTTTGAATAAAATAAAATAGTAGAAGAATTACACAATTGAAAGTTTATCCAAAAATAATCATCACAACTCAATAAAAGAAAAATGTGAATTAGGGGAATTGCATGGTAGTTTTTTTGTTAAAACTCCAAGTTTAAACTTTTTATAATTTATTTACTGTGCATCAAGATAAACTTCGGTTTTTTTAAGTAAACAAGTACTTGAAAATCTCGATTTTAATACAAACCAATAAAAGATTAAATTAACAGTAAACAGTAAACTGTCTTTTAAAAAATCTGTATAATCCTGTGTTTCACAAATTGTTATTTTTCTCCCCAGTTGTGATGATTATTTCTGGATGAATTTTTTATTAAGTGTATATTCTTATAAACTATTTTATTTATTTACTCAAAACAAAATCTTGTGAAAATGTTATTTAGTGCAGAAGTTTCAGCACTTTTCGAACACATGGAAATAGATGGCGATAAAGGGAACATCATCTTGCATCTCCCTCCTAATTTAGAACAGCATTGTACCTAACCAACCTCAGTACCTTGGTCAATAAGGCGATGTACTTGAAGCCTGGAGATTGGTGGATCGAGTTCCAAGTTCACTTTTACATAAGGAAAATTTACTAGAAGTACTGTATTACAGTTACACATTGTACAAGAAATAGAAGACCTTTTTTTTATCAAAAGGAAGAAGTTCTGAGATCTGATTGTAGCAAAAATTATTAATCACACTTTGTTCTTGACTCAAACTTACATTGCATCAAACTGCCTGGACAGAACTATCTTGTTCAGATTGTTGAGTTTTACATTCTTGTCAATGATCTTGACGGCTACCTCTGACATATCGTTGGCCATGACTGTGTTGACACCCGCTACTTCCAGTCCATACCTCATTGCTCTGGGGAGAAAACATTTGAGGCAAGTAGAAGAGATTTGTTACATACATTCAGGAGTATTACATATATTTTACCAAAATATGTATTAGCTAGGTAGAGGAGATTGAAGTAAACTTCTACTAAACATGTACCTAGTTAAATTATTGTTAATTATACATCATCACAAAAAATAAAAAATGGAAAAATCCTCTCTCAAAGATCATGTCAATTTTTTTTTTTAAATGTGATAGCTAAATCATTGAAACTTATGAATATTAATGATCATTTCATTTCAAGGTCCATCTGAAAGAAGTCCTCATTGGTAGGGCTCTGTACAATTTTAAAAAGTTGCTGTCAAACATTCAGAACATTATGTAGATTTGAATATATCTCTCTTGTGTTCTTTCACTGTTTGTTCCTCTCTCTCTCTCCCTCTCTTTTTCTGGAATACTAATTCTAACTCTTTCCTCTCTCTACTTCTGTACCTGGGAAACTAGGTATCTTTGAACTTTAAATCCACTAAATCAACTAGTAACCAGCAAGTTTTGAAGTAAGATGGTTAGTTTTAACATTTGAGCAATTTTTCAAGAGTATCTCAACACTTTCAAATAATCTCAAGAGTATCTCAACACTTATATTCATAATAATAAAAACAGAATTCATGAAATATATCACCTCATATTTCTGTAATTGTTTGCTCACCTCAATCCTGTAGCACTCAGGGCATCCAGCACTGAAATGCCATTCCTACATTTCTTGCCAGGGGTGGGTGGTAAGTCTTCAAACTCTTCTTCCTCTTCCTCCTCTTCTGTTTCTGATGTGGCTGTAGCCCACTTCATTTTCCTCTGGTATTTTTTAACGGTGGGATCACTTTGGTGATCTGGGGATATTAAAATAATTAAATTAACACTCAAAAAGAAGTACAGCTGATGTTCTTATTTAAGTTTTTTTACCTGCAGACTTTTTAAAAGAAATCAGACTTGAGAGAAGCAACATTAATAATAATACTCTTTAGTTCAAGGTAAACCACCAGGTAAGGTTAATATAAAGCATTTTCTACCACCTAGCCCTCAGAGTCTTATTATTATGTGGTCACATACTCAAAAAAGCAAGGAGAAGTCCAAGCATTGGGTGGGATCCAAGCCATGGTTTCATATGCAGGATTATTTACATTACAAGTCAAGAACTGTAACCACATCAACTGACAGTCCTTGGTTCATTCAAAACAATACATTATTCATTAGTGTCACATTAAAAAGTTATTTTTTACTGTACTTTTAAATAAAAAAATTGAATTAAAAATTGAATATTTCAAAATTAAATTGCACATTTATGTAAAAGGAGCTCTGATACTTGTTAATAAAAGAACTGGTACACCCGGTATTATTTTTATTATTAAAATTAAGGTTGTAAAGAATAACAATAGAAATGCTATAAATACATATTGCCATAGCTGTGATTGAGAAATCAGACTTTTTTTTGGTCAACATTTTTTTATTTATTAAGGAATTATTATTTACCTTTAGCAAACACAGTCAGCACTGCCACACTCAAGTCTCGGTTGAACTCTTGAACAGGATTGTAGAACACCCCCTTCTTTCCTGCAGGAATCCAAATACTTGCCTGACCTTCACTGATGACATCATACATGTGATCATCATTCTCTTCGTCATCAAAGTCCTCCTCACCCTCCTCTGGTTCCCCGTCCTCCGAGTCAACATCACTGTCCAAAACAAGTGTGTCATTTTCTTGGTCAATATCAACCACCTTCTTGGTAGGCTCTGAATTCGTAACAGTAGCCAATACCTCTGGTTTGTCTTCACTAAGTTCTAATAGCTCATTAATTTCCTTGGATTCTTCTTCTCCTGATTTTAATTCTTTCATGACTCTATCTTCAATGGGTTTAGTTTCTTCCAGAAGTTTGTTCTCGTCTAATACTTCCATATTGGTATCTTCTACTTTGTCAATGTTTGTTGCCAATGTGCTGTCAGTGTCTAGTTCTTCAGTGATATCAGCTGTGGCTTTGTCATTTGAATCTTCAACATCTTTTGTTTTTTCTGGCATGGTTTCTTTTTCAGACATATCCTCTAAAAAACAAAATTAAACCACTTGAGTAACAATAAAAACAAAACTTTGGTACATATGACATTGCATTTTCATCTAACTGGCAGCCCAGTATTTCTCTCTCATTTCATACCTACATAGAGCACAAAAGAAGTGCATGTTTTTAAAAAAAACCTGATTTAAAGCAAAATATTTCATAAAGCTACATTGGCAAAATTTGATTATAAGTGATGGGATTGACTTCTTCAGTCACTTGGACTTTTCCCAGACCTGCTTGGGGTTAGCATTAAACAACCTACTACTCATGGTTCAGGATGTTTGGATTTTATAGCTGGATTTACATAAAACATTATCGGTGGGGTTTTCTTTTGGCCTGCCACAACAGTAGCTGGTATGATCATTGTTAATGTCCCCCTGTAAGACCCATTTGATGAAATTGACTGACATGAATCAATGAGTTTAATGAGTAAATGAAAAGAATACCTACCAGGGATCATGAGTTGACTGAGGTTAGGATTGAATAATGTGTCTAGTCCTCACTACTATTGATGTAATTTTAAGGGGGGTTTACTATTTTTGACGTTTTGAGTTTTCAGGAAAATTTATCCCAGATGATTTTATATTGTAGGTAACTTACCCATTTCCACATCGTTTGGTGCTGTCTCAGCAATCTCAGCATTGACAGCAGGAGAGCTTTCTTTCTGTAGGTCGTCCATGGTGAGTTCAGGTTAGATCAACAGTAATAGTGAGCAACTAACATTGGAATCCGAACATTACAGTCTTGATAGAATAAACTTCAGCACGAATTCACTCACTTTAGAAGCTCAGGATTAATGGTCTATTACTCTCTTATTTCCTTATCCTAGGAACTTGGAAAGTTAAAAAAAGCTCTTATGTAGAATTCGGCTTTTTCCATAACCAAATCAGAGCTCCAAACTCCAACTCCAAAACAGATTTCAAATAAAAGCAAGGTTGCCAGACGTTTTCAATTCAACATTGAAGCCACATGGTGTGTGGAAGGTATTCGGGAGGTGTTTCAGAGTGTAATACATTCCGAGATATCTCGATAACGACTAGCTAAGACGAAGCCGGTAGTTCCAGGGGGAAATAAGTCGGAATTTAATAATGAAACTTTGGGATATTGTTCAGGGATGGCTCATGAACATTTTTTTAATATAGTTTTTGACCTCAAGAACCCTCTGTTCAAAATAAAATCAGGGGGGGGGGCGCTTCGAAGGAAAGTTTATTTTCCAATTTTTGCTCAGAGAATATCAAAAATGCTGATTTTAACCTTATTTCATCTCTTTAACTCTTATATTTTTGACATTTTCTTGGCAAAAATTGAAAAATGACCTTTTCTAGGAAGTCCTTATCTCGATAACGAACGGAGAATAATTTTCATTGTAAATTTAAGGCTCCTTTAAAATGTGTAGAATATCTTATGCCGTAAGACATAAGATTTTTTTATTGAGGACAAATAAACTGGAGATAGAAATTTTTGCATAATAACAAGATTATGTACAAATTTTTGAAATCCGAGATATTTTTCAAGCAAGAGGTTTCTTATTTTCTTTGGTTGCCGCAACACTGTTAAAAACGTGATCGATAGACCGCGTTTACATAAATATTGTGACTGAACGCAGTGAGGAAACGAAACGACCTTACTTGCTGGGATCCCAACTGAGCGAAAAAAAAATCTCGCAACGATTCGCAGCGTTGCGCAGTGTTTCGCGCTCTACACATCAAAGATTAAAATTTGTGAAACTAAAAATCAACAAACCCATTAAAAACCTAGCAGATTATTATGATAGCAATAATCTGAGACCAAACCCATCTAAGTCTCAAACTTGTGCTTTCCACCTAAACAATCGTCAAGCCAAAACAAAATTGAAAATAACATGGTCAAGAACCACTAGAATATTGTCCCAATCCTAAATACCTGGGCATCAAATTAGATCGAACCTTGTCCTTTAAAGAACAATGTATCGATACCAAGAAGAAAGTATTTGCCAGGAATAACATAATCAAGAAACTCACACACTCAAAATGGGGAGCTCAACCAACCACCCTCCGGATATCAGCAACAACTTTGAGTCTGTCAGCAGCTGAATATGCAGCGCCTGTTTGGAGAAATTCAGCACATACACACCATGTTGACGTTTCCATCAATGAAACTATGAGAATTATAACAGGCTGCCTAAAACCTACTGCCATTGCCAAGCTATACCTTCTAGCTGGCATCACTCCACCTGGGACAAGAAGAAAAGTTGCAGCTGAAATAGAGAAGAGAAAGCAAGAACTTGATAACCGTCATCCACTTTACAACCACCAACATGTTAATCAAAGACTGAAATCAAGGAGAAGTTTCATAAGAAGTACTGAAATTTGTTTGATCCCACCTGAAGTAAGACGAATAAACCTTTGGAGAGAAGAAGTTGTGAACCCATTATTAGAACCAAATGAAGAATTACCCGCTGGCTTCAACCTGAAATACAAAACATGGAAGTCACTCAATCGACTTCGAACAAAATCAACGAGATGTAAATACAACCTAGTTAAATGGAAATATCTACAAGAAGGTGATGACAAATGCGATTGTAATGCGATTCAAGATGAAGATCACCTCTTGATATGCCCTAACTTACCTGAAAGCTGTACCATTGAAGACCTAGTCAGAGCCAACAGTAAAGCCATTGCGGTTGCTCAATACTGGGAAAACAAAATTTAATCCATAAACTTGGATATAACTACATCTCATCAAACTATTCCAATTTTTCTTACCTTTGTTGTACTTATTTCACACATTTTTTCAATGTTATCTTATTTGTTTGTTAATGTTATTTACTTGTAAATAAATGTATGTCAATCTGGACACGTAATAATAATAATAATCAAAATGAGATCGAACTCCGCTGACTTCGCAATGATTTGCAAAACTTCCCTCTTAAAATATTAGACAAAATGTTGCTCTGAGTGGGTTTCCGGATTTACAAAGTGAGGTTTTGTTTTAACTTGGGTACTAAAGGATTTGGCTTTCATTGTTTGCTTGTCTGCTGTCTGCAGGGCCTGTTTTTTCTGTCTGTTCCACGATTGCTCCCGAAGGGATGCTTCAAAATAAAATTTGTTGAAATTTGGTATACGTATACCTACATGTGTACCTATGTATATTGTATAATAATTATGTTCGCTTGGGGTGCTATTGTTCTTATGCCGCATTATCTTTTTTTTTTCTCTCTCTCTCTTTATTTAGTTCGTGAAAGTCGTGTCCAAGTCACCGTGCAAGCCTAGCCTGCTACCAACTTGGCAAAGGTAGCGAAGGATATACAATAATACATTTTATAGGTATTATAGGTACACTAAGTTAAAAAAATAATTTTCGCATAATAATCATGGAACCAGTCCATTATGCACAACGCGTCGATCTCTAAAAGTGCAAAACCAATGGCTTCTACCGTCCATCTTGTTCGTCTATTAAAAAAAGCCCCTCCCTCAAGTCAAAATTGAAGTCAATGAAATGAGAAGAGCTAAAATGCAGTTGTATAAATATTATTACTGCCTTATCAGGCAGTCCTATTATGACTAATGTTTTTTTGTTTGTTTGTAAATTGTTTATGGACCACTTCCGTTTGAAACCTCTAGAAATACAGTCATACCTGGATATAAGAGAGCTCAATGGACCGTATTTTTTCTCTTATATCCAGTATATTTTCCTTCATAGAGACGTAGAAATTGGACCTGCAAATTGTTCTTTAATATCCAGGTTCTTTAATATTCGGACTAATATATCAGTCAATTATTCCAACAGTAAGCCTAGACGTATTATTTTGAGGTCAAAACCCTAATTGGGAGGATATCTAGTCATTTCTCGGTTAGGTTTAGAACCCACGACTCTACCAGTCAGACGCCTTGACCACTGAGCTACCGGGACGGATCACATAGAGTACATAGACCTTGTATTAATAACATTACAAGGTTCATGGTAACATTAATGGCCTCATTACTTTTCCCTTTATGATTGAACTTTCATTGACACTATAATTACTTACCCGTAATTAACAAAAATGTTAAAAATAGGCCAAGTTCTGATCCAAAAAAGGTCAGGCCATTAAAGTAATGAGATTTAAAATATATAGCCAAGTAGCAAAAGTCAAAATAACAAATTATAGTTGCCACCTGTACCTATATATTATCTTTTACTCTTTAGTTTTTCAGGCAATTTTTTTCCTACATATGCTGACACTGGGTCACTATAGACAATGCCTCTACATATAATTATCTACTCAAAACATTAATGTTCTCACGACGCTGAGTGAGCCCCGAAAACATCCAAACCATGGTGACAAGTTATTGCCCCGCCAGGATTTGAACCCGGGTCTCCCGCGTACCAGGCTAGTGCAGTGACCATTGTCATGGGAGCTAGTCTACACTGTTAAATAGACTCTTTATAACTTTTCACACCAGAAACCACGCAGGTTGCGGGTTCGAATCCCGTCCGGAGCTGAAAATTCTGACCGAGTTTTTCGTTTCCCTTTACATGGCATGTACGTAAAAGTAAAGTGCCCCGAAGTAATGCGTGCCCCGGAATGGCTTTCGCATTATTTCGGGGCACTTTACCTTTACAACCATGCCATGTAAAGAGAATTATTATAAGGTACTTCTTCTGCTTGGCTATAAGTATGTTTTTTGTCATTATGACTATTTTTATAACTGAAGAGTATAATACTATAACTATCAGGTATCGAGAATAGGTAAAACCCCTCGAAGATTATACTCTTGCGAAAACATACCACTTAGCTTTGGAAACAGATTGGTAGACCTAAAATTTTCTAAGAGGTGTGTCCTTAACTTATTCACATAAAACATGTTCAATTTGAAAGTAAACGATTTTATTATGGTCATTATGGACGTTTAGGTAATTATATTTTTTTATATTTGGGTTTTTTATATTTCGCTTTCAACTGCATGGTCATATCACGTCGGGGGTTTTACCCTCCACCGCTGGATTTTTTTTTTCTTCACAAAGAAACAAAAATACAGTAGTTTTGGTTTGATTTCGACAGTCGCTACTAGTTGTTAGTGTTTTAAGGATCTAATAAATATGTATCGAGTTTACAGAACTCTGTTATTTTCCACTCTAGAACTAACGAAATAAGAAATAAATTTAATATTTATTTTGATATCGTGAGAATATGAAAGGGTTAAAACCTGGGTTCGCAAAAGGTCATGGGTGCGTAATGTAAACGCGTCCTGTTTATCAACAACAATATGGCGCAAGCGCCATGCCGTCTGTCTGAATTTTTTTTGAAATTTGAAATTTTTGAATTTTGAGCTGATATTAGTGATAGGTGACAGGAAAGTTATAAAAATTATTGCAACCAAACTATTGTTGGACAGTTGGTTTTGATTATTAATTATTCTATTTATTTTTGTGATACGTGAATTTTGAAGTGATAAAAACTGTTTAAGTAATGGAAAATACCAATGATTTGTTAGATGATCAGGCATGCTCCAGCAGTACTGAATCTGGTAATGAGATATCTCATCAAACTGAGACACAAAATGTAACCTTAAATCAAAAGCAATGTTCAAAAAAACAGAAAATCAAAGTCCATAGTGCCATTCCTAAGAAACGGTAAGTTAAGTAATAGGTACCTATTTTAAAATGACAATCAATAAAAGGTCAGAGAGATCTTTTATTTCTCTACTATAGTGATGATGTAATAAGCTTTTGATATAGTTGATTCAGTAGTGGGCACTCCTTTATTCTTGTGAGTGTGAGTCACATAACTATGAAAAATGTTTTACCATTTGAATTACTTATTGCACTGTCTAACCAATTTCAGTGCAAGCTTACACTGAAATAATATTTTTAAATAATAGCTTCCAAAAAATACCTACTTGGAACTTTTACTTTAGTATACAGGGGGACCAAAAAAACGTTTACACCCGTTAATGGTAGATTACTGACGACATTTCCAGGCCGGATCTGCAATCCGTTTTTTCGGATTCGCCTTCGTAACTGCACAAAGTGATTTTTTGCAACTTTCTGAAAAAGTCCGACTTTGGCTTATTCTTCAGGTCAGTACTTTTTTCCTGTTTAAGATGAGTTGATTCTGAACAATTTTGCAGAAAGCCAACAAAATTTCGATGTTTTTAGCTACATAACTTTGTTTTTTACGATTTGGTTTGTCATATTTTTTTACACCTGAGCAGAAAAAAAACACCCAAAAAAACTTTTTTACTAAATAAAACACTCGACATTTGTCCGAACAAATGTTGGCACACACATGGGCAAATTTGATAAAAGTTGGCGGCCGACCCGAGGATGCTAAAAAATAATTTTACGATTTTTTATCACGTGATCTTCTGGGAAAAATTATTAGATGTTTGCCAAAAACTCTTCAAAAATCCTAAAAGTTTTCTAGCTGTAGACTGTGTAAGGGCGTCCTGTATTGTTTACAAAAATTGTTTACATTGCTTTTTTTGAATACCGCGGTCTCACATACCTTCATCAGCCAGTTTAGGAAAATTCAAATGATAAATTTCGTGCTTCTCAGATTGTCAGTGGTGTTAGCGAGAAGTGGTAGTGCTAAGAGTGATAGTCGCATGACCGAGGTTCACTTCTCGGCGGTCAATATTATTTTAATTATCAAAAAAATCTGATGGAATATTTTATTCAAACCTGTATCTGACCTGTTGTAACACCAACAACTTATGTTTTTTTTTGGGGGTAATACCATCTGTAAATTGAGTTATATCAGATACTATTGGTATCACAATACACATAATTATTATTCATGTAAGCCCCTGAGAGACTGCCTTGATAATGTAAGGATGGTTTTTCTTATGCTTCCCTACGAGAGAAAAAAAAAAACTAGCAAATTTAAAATACTAATTAAATAACAAATATTTACCGATTGCCAACTCTTAATAGAAGTCTTGAAAAAAAATAAGATAATATTTTGTAAAATTAATAAACTCTTGCAGTCTTTATTATGTTTTATACTATTTTGATATAAACAAAAAGGTATTTAAAAAAACATTTTGTGTTAGTATGTTCAATGAGAAACGATTAGACGCGCACGATTAGCTCAGTGGTAAGCTAGTCCACCGGTCCGAACGCCAGAGCCAGCAAAAAATTCATGACTACAAAATAAAAAAGACTGTTGCCATTTTTTATTTAGTCATAGTACACACTATGGATTCTCCTCACACAAATTTTTGAAACCAATGGTGACTTTAATACCTTAGTTCTAACTCAGAATATTGTCCCTCTACCTTCTTGCCTTTCTTTCTCTCTCTCTCTCTTCTCTCTCTCTCTCTCTCTCTCTCTCTCTCTCTCTCTCTCTCTCTCTCTTTCGCTCTCTGCTCTCTCTCTCTCCTCTTTCTCTCTCTCTCTCTCTCTCTCTCTCTCTCTCTCTCTCTCTCTCTCTCTCTCTCTCTCTCTCTCTCTCTCCTCTTCTCAATTCCCTTAGAGGAACTGTTGGAAGTGGCGTCCACCTTCCTGGATGCAAAGGTTGAACCTCTTCATCATGTTCCGTCGAATGTTGCGGAAGATTCCAGGTTTTTCTGTCAGGTCATCGAATGCCAACAGGATTCTTGCTACCAGATTTCGTAAACTATGTTTTTCACGTGATCCCAAATGTTCCTGTTGGCAACTCCATATGCTAAATGGGTATCTGCCATTTCAGCATCCGAATTATAATAATGTAACTTGTACTAAAAAAACTCAAGAAGTTTAAAGATAATATTTCATAGAATGCAGAAAAATATGCTTGAAAACTATCATCGAGAAACAAACAATCATTCATTTGACTGGCCTTTAATTAATTCCAAGGAAAATAATTATCAGACATAAATAGCTAATTACTCTTTGAGTACAAGACGACCCTACACGGTCAACACTTTTAAGATTTTGAACATCATTTTTTGAGACTTACCTGGTTTGTTTACCCAGAAGATCACGTGATAAAAAATTGTAAAATTATTTTTTAGCATCCTTGGGTTGACCGCCAACTTTTATCAAACTTGCCCATGTCTGTGCCAAAATTTGCTCGGGCAAATCTTGAGTGTTTCAAAGTGTAAAAAATTTACATGAGAATTTTTTTTCTATTCAGGTGTCAAAAAAGATGCCAAACCAAACCGTAAAAAACAAAGTAGTGTAGCTAGAAACATCGAAATTTTGTTGGCTTTCTGCAGAAATGTTCAGAATCAACTCATCTTAAACAGGAAAAAAGTTCTGACCTGAAGAATAAGCCAAAGTCGGACTTTTTCAGAAAGTTGCAAAAAATCACTTTGTGCAGTTATAAAGGCGGATCCGAAAAAACGGATTGCAGATCCGTCCTAGAAATGTCGTCAGTAATCTACCATTAACGGGTGTAAACGTTTTTTTGGTCCACCCTGTATAATCATACATTATTTGAAATTACAGTAAATGTCTAGTTTATTATGGTAAAAAGTTGAAAATGTCTGAAATTAAAGTTAGGGTTAGTTAGCATTTTTTGGGTGGTTCTACTTTGAGAATTTTTTGGTTGTTGGTTGTTATTAGTATCAGTTATTGTTTAGAAGATAATTGACATCAAATACCAAATATGTATTGGACTTTTGAGTATGTGTGTGTGATTTTTTATACATATTTTGGTGCAACTCAATCAGTCTTTCTAACACAAGAAATAGAAGGTGAAATATACATCCTCTTGGGCAAAAAATTGACATCTATATTATTTTTTATTTCTTTTTCAGAACTGATTATCTCAAATGGAATGGCTGGGGTTACAAAGACTCCAAGTTTCAAGTAACAAATAACATACTTGAGTTCACAGGTGACCGATATTTGGGTAATTTAAATTTGCCATATTTTACACAGTGGGTCGAGGATATCTTTGATGTTGACTTCCAAATCAAAAATATTTCTAAAGCCTTGCCACAAATGTATCCAGTTCCCAATGTTAGTGAAAGTAAGTACCTACTATGACTTTTCTTATTCTTTCTTTTGCTATCATTTTAGTACTCCTGATAATTATATAATTACCTACCTACTAATTAGGTTATAATTAAGAAAACAAAATAACTTGGATATAAATCATTTTACACATCAGAAAATTTTTGCAAGTTTATAATTTTTATGGTAGTTTAAATAAATTTACTTTATTTTGAAAATATATGCATTGATATTTTATAATTATATTGCTTCAGATGTCATGTCTCTACTTGAAGAAACCAACATCAGTCTGTCCACGGATGGAGAGGACAGACTCCTAAGAAGTCATGGACAGACAATGCATGAGATGTTCAACCTGAGGTATGGGACACTAAAGCGAATTCCTGATGTGGTAGTGTGGCCAGGTAATTGATAGTTAGTTACATTAAAGTGCCATTCTTTCAGACTGAAAAACTTTAGTACCAAAATATGACGCTCTACGTAGTCCTTGTAAGAAGCAAGCTTGAGTATGTCTCCATTATTTGGGCTCGAAAATAGCAATGCCTCATTAAAAAACACAAGTAAATTCAAGCAGGGTTTTTGAGAGTTTTTTTTTTTAAATTATAATGGTTTCTATCTCACCTATCCCAATGCAATTTCATATTTAGATTTACTGGAGCAACTTTGTATGCAGTTAATAAATTAAACAAAAGCACTATCAACTCATTTTTATACATAGCCTTATTAATAGAACCATTGCATGTCTAAAGTTAATTGAGAAAATAATTATAAAAGTCCCTAATAATAATCTTTATATATAAAACAGAAAAACGGACTACCTACCTACCTATGTTTGTTTGTTTGTCCGGAGTTGTTTAGCCAAAACGGTAAGAGATAGCGAAAAATGTCTCAGAATTGACCCCCCCAAAACCATTATCGCTTTGTCCAGAAAAATTATAAAAAGTTCAAAAAGGCATTGCTGTCCAGCAGTACGGCCATGCCTTAGTAAATTTGAAATTTAGTCCCGTTGCAAAGCACGGGCAAACGGCTGGTAATAATAATAATTCAGTGTCCTTGAGGACAAATACCTATATCATGGTGTACACTGGTAGTATAAACAAGGTACCTATATTCTATTCATCTACTCTAAAGTGTCAATACCTACATGTATAAAATGAAATTATTTCAGAGTGTACAGAAGATGTTCAAAAGATAGTGAAGCTAGCCCATGAACACAACCTGGTGATTATTCCATTTGGGGGAGGCACCAGTGTGTCTGGGGCAGTGGAGTGTCCTCACAATGAACTGAGGACTATCATTTCTCTGGACACCTCACAAATGGTAAGTTCCATTTTGGGAGGATATTATTATAACTCACTCACCCTTTCCAATGAAAGTTTACTGGGGCCAATTATAAAATAAGATGACAACAAAAATAAAGAAGGACTGTCTCTTAAAAGTTGAACTTTTGTTCAGAACAGCAAAATATCTTGGATTAAGGATGGTCTTCACTTTTTATGCATAATATTATAAAACTCTTTAGTTGAATAATTATTCACACAAATGCAAATTTCATAACTAAAAAAAATATTATATCATATCACCTTAAACTTTTTAGTGTACCTAATAAACTATGTGTAGAATAGACATACAGGTTTTCCAATTGAAAATAAGTACTATAACTTTTTCTTCATCATCAAGTATGTAGGTTTTAACTGTAACAGTTAAAATTAATTTGTTTGTGTCGTTCTGAAGCAATCTGAACTGAAGGAGACTTTGTTTCAGTGGACAAATGATCTTGACTTACAAAATGAATGACCAGTCTAAAAAAAAATATAAAAAAATATTAAGTAATGCTTGTAGGATTTTAATTGTTTTTCAATTAGTCTCTCTGTAGCAGTTAATTGCAATTTAATGTAGCTAGATTATTGTGTCTAGCATAATATTATTATTATTATACAACTCTTTATTAGATACAAAAGGACATTATGTACAATTGAACATACACAAATAATAATTTTAATAGTGAAAAAAATGAAAAAAACGATATATACAATAAAAATTAAAAAGAATAGAAAATATTTGAAAACATATTACCTATGACGGGGTTATTGCCTATGACAATTTCTTCCACCCTACCCTTGTGCGGTGTGCGACCCGTGGTTATAACCTATCCGCAAATAATCCATGAATTTAACTATATTGTAACATTACAGAACAGTATCCTGTGGCTGGACGAGTCCAATCTGGTGGCTTGTGTCGAGGCCGGCATCATAGGGCAGGATCTGGAGCGCGAGCTCTCTGCACGAGGCTACACGACGGGACATGAGCCGGACTCCTATGAGTTCTCCAGGTAATATTTAACTTTAATAATCCCGAAGTAATGTATCACACGGTTCCGGAATCTCCTATTTATTTATTTATTTAGAAACTCTTTATTAGTAGGTAGAACATATATACAGACAAATAATGGTAAATTAATATAAAAATAGACAATAGTAATAATATAAACAAGGGGGGAAAAAAAAAACAAAAACAAAAAAACAAAATATATACATAATTATGTCCTAACTAAAGGGCGGGGTTATTGCCTATGGCAATACTACGTCTTCGGAGGATAGGTTTTTAGTGGGTAAAAATCCAACACCCCAGGGAGTGAGGTGGCTGGGTGTCTTTAGAAGATTTTCCTATCCTCACAAAAAAAAAAAAAAAAAAAAAAAAAACATTTAACTTCATTTCATTGAGATTGAGGGAACTTTTAACCCTTGGAATATTTTACTTTCTTTAGCTTATAGAAAAGAAAGTGATGTATTCAACCAAAATTTTCGATAGTAATTTTTTAGTGGCAAAGCACGTTTTATTTTATTATTACTTCCTATGAATTTCTAATATTAGAAATTTGAAGTATTGTGTTCGTTTTTGTAAAAAAAAATATTTTTTTCTCCGATCTTTTTTTTTATATTCCTGGACGTTTCATAACCTCCTGAGCAACTTTGGTTTTGTGTCTATCTGTCGGTCTGTTAAATACATTCCTTATAACGCGCAAATCTCAGAAACTACTGAACGGATTTCACAGAAAAAAATGGGAAATGGAAGATCTCACACGAACTTGTAAGTTAATTGTTCGTTAAATCCCTTTGTTTTTTTATATTTTTCTTAAATCTCATAATCTTTCTTTTCTTCGGTTCAGTTTTTTTTCAGAATGTGATAGCTCAAAGACTTGAAACAGGTGTTTTATGAGTTTATGCCTTAGTATCCGGCTAAGTTTGGGTTTAAAGTTGATCAACCAGACTAATTTTTCTTTATTTTTTTATTTTTTAAAATGGTTTCATTTTAAATAATAATTTCTGCTAAGAATTTGTATTTTTAGAGGGTGCTCTACAGGGTGTAATAAAATGTCTGCATCAAATTGATAGGTTGGACTCCTAAACCCAAAATACAAATGATTTATTCTATCAACTTTTTACAGTTGTTTTAAAGGAGACCTTCCGATATGGGCTGTCGCACTTTTTTTCAACAATCAATATGGGTTTTTTATGTAACCTCTTGGGATAACCTATGTTTTCTTAGTTTTCTTCTTACAAATATTGGAATTTTTATTTATATTTATCGGCGTGAAATCTACGATTGAACTTTGTATATTAAGCTCGGCCATGGATTTTACAATGTTTCTTATCTTTCTGTTGTCATTTTAGACAAGGTTTTGTTTTTCAACCCTTGTACCTTATATGCTTAACGGTTTTTTAAGTTCCATGTTCTCTTCTTAATTTACCTGTCTTTCACTTTAATTTGGTCAAATCCTCCCTCTCTCTCATATCCTCACTTCCCCCTCCCACTCTCTCTCCATTCCCCCTTTCACAATTCATTCGTTTCCTCTTCTCTCTCTAACCTTGTTCAAATTCTCACCACCATTCTCTCGAACCCGCGTCCTCCAGTCTGGGCGGCTGGGTAGCTACTCGAGCCAGCGGCATGAAGAAGAACGTGTACGGCAACATAGAAGACCTCCTCGTGTCGGTTACCATGGTAACGGCCGCGGGGACGCTCGAGCGCTCGGGCCACGGGCCGCGAATATCCAGCGGCCCCGATTTTAATCACGTGATTCTGGGCTCGGAAGGTAAACTTGTTCTTCCCCCAGGGAAGTTCCCTGGCGTCTCTTTGTCTCGCCCGGCATGTGAAGCAGTGACGAGAGCAACACGTGTCCGAGTTTTCTCACCCTGCTGCTCTTGTCGCTCTTTTACTGCACGCTTACTGACATGTTTATTTACAAGATATTGGCCCTCGAAACATTTTAACACTTAGACGACCGGTTTTTCGTAAATTCTCTTGTGGGACCGGCGATAATACGGCTATCCGACCCCGTGTACCACCAGTGGTACACCCGGTCCATTCCGTACGAACGTGCGTGTACCACCGGTGGTACACCCGGTCGTCTACGTGTTAAGTGTCCAATTACTTGCTAATATTATTGGATAAAGCCATGCTGGAGATTATTTTAAGCCAGTGTTTTGTACGTTAATGTGTCCGTTAGAGTGCCGCCATGTTTAGTAACCGCTTTTGCTTCTTGTTGCTTTTTTATCTACTTTTATTATTTTGTCTTTAGATTTTTATTTTGCTTTTGAATGATTCCTTTTTTGAATTTTATATTAAACTTTCGTTTTGCTTGTCGCGATGTTGATAACTTACAAATTATAGTTATGCACACGTTGTATAGACTGTGAATTATTGTATTAAACAATGAATTGAGTAATTAAAACCAGTCATTTATTTATTTTTCTTCTTTTTGTTGCTCTATTTTTATCTAATATCTTCCTTCTTCTTTTTCTTCTATTTTTCCTTTTCTTCTTTGTTTCAATCTCTTTAATAATTATGTATGAGTGTGATGCTCAAGTTATATTTTAGTAAGAAAATAGAAGAAAAATTCAACCACCCCGCCCTTGATCAAGCTTTGATTATTATTTTTGTAATTAGATATTAATTGTATATTAAAATTGTAAACAAAGCTTGATCTGAATCGTTTATTAAATCACAGCTGTCAGTAATGCTTTGTTTATAGCCACGTATCAGTCCAATTTAAGACTGAATTTTATTATGCTACTCTAATTTTCATCACGCTTTGTTATTCAAATATCATTAATTCATTACATATAAAATTATGTGACCTTATAAAAATGATGCTTTGTAAATTACCAGCAATTTTACCCTTTATTTTGTCAAGTTCAAGTTTTTTTTTACCCATTTCAGCTTGTCCCTGAAGTATCTTGCTTTGTTCATAGCCAATAACTTTGCACTGTTTTTTATACGCTTACTTATTTTGTTATTATATATTTACATATACAAATGTTATATATTTATATAAATTAAAGTAATGTTAATGTTTAAACCTTGATGTATAAATGTATTTTTTGAAATTTTGTTTATTGTTTACCTATTTACATAAACTATAATTTTATTTATAAATGTGAAGTTGATATTACTATTTTCAGCTTTTGTAGATGTATTTTGCAACAGTAAGTTATCCTATTTATTTGAGTTTATATTTGATTTTTTTTTCTATTTATCTCTACCAACGTTTCTTTTGTACTGATATTTTTACAGAAAATAAAAGCTGGTATTCATGCTTACAAGATAAAATAGAAATTCGGAGAGAAAAAATCATTATCACACTACAGATCCTTAAGTGAAATGAACGCCGAAGTAAAGGGAAATTTTAGGCTTTGTAATGTGTAAGGGACATTTTACTCTGTTTGGTTAACGTCACTAGGAATGTACCAATATAAAATTGCCTCAGTCGATCAGCATAATACTGAATTGTTGTTTGGATATCATGTTTTTTTTCCTATCGTTTGGACCATCTATGTCACGGATTGGATATTAAGTAGTTATATGATATATCTATTTATTTTGAAATCATGTGTAAAACCCTGGATGTTGACATCACGTATCACAATAATGTATTACAAAGAAGATAGATAGAGACCGATTCTAAACCCCTTTATACTATAATATATTATGACATCGTGAATTTGAATATTATATGCCAATGTCCCTGGGCCATTCAGAGGGGGAATGCAGCCAGCATTGCGGGATTATTCCCTCTTAAATTCTTTAGATGACGTATTTTTGAAATAGTTTATGTTGAAATTAAATATCACCTGTTGTAATTCTGTAGTCAAATTCGGAAAAAATTAATTTATTTTCCAATATTTTTAACTCTAAAATATTCTTTTATTTCTCCAGGCATGTTTGGAGTGATCACCAAAGTTGTTCTCAAAATTCGACCCCTACCCAAATGTCGAAAATATGGCTCCATTGTTTTCCCTAATTTTGAGTCAGGGGTCAAATGTTTGCGGGAAATAGCGAGACAGGTAAATATTTTTTTTTTTTAATACTTGTATTTATATCAGTCTAGCTGGGGGACTATAAACAGGGAGTAGACCAGCATTGGCTCGTTTCTGGGGGCCCTTGTCAATTATTAGTCTCCTTGTAAAGACAGTGGTAGAAGTTCTGAGTCATTCCTCCACTGTGCTACCATCGTTCACGCTGACGCCACCCTATGATGATGATTTATATCTTCATTTTATTTCTATGTATTAACATTTCATTTTGTGTAAGTGACATCACGAAAATGATTTAAAAAAATATGATAACTTAACTTAATGGCACTATCTCAACTTGATGCGCAAAGTTTCATGCTCCATTCTTTCTTTAGGATCAATTGAGATCGGCCCCCTCTGACTTCGCAACACTTATCATTTAAACTTCGAGATAAATCGTTATTTATCTCGATAGATTGTGCAACAAAATGTTGCACCTTGTGGGATACCGACTTCAATAAGGCAATATTGTTGGCATAATGGGACTACCTGTCTTGCGCTGACAGTCTAAATAAAGCACTACTTATACTTATTATTATTCTTTGAATTTTCCAGCGATGTCAACCCTCTTCGATCCGCCTCATGGACAATGAGCAGTTCAAGTTTGGTCAGTCCCTGCGGCCGGTGCCAGGATATTTCGGTCTTCTGTTGGACGGACTGAAGAGGCTGTATATCACCAAGATCAAGGGGTTCAGTCAAGACGAGATGTGTGTCACCACGCTCCTCTTTGAAGGTAAGGGGGAAAGATTGTCAGAATCAGCGTTTGCAGAGGGCGGCACTGTGGTCAAATCGTCGCGCGTCGGTCTAATAATCCAGAGGTCCTCCTATTTGGGATTTTGACCATATAATAAATAATGCGTCTTGGGCTATGTCGTAATTTATGTCCTAACTTAAGGGCGGGGTTATTGCCTTTGGCAATCTCTTCCACCCAACCCTCATCAAGTTATCACCCTTCATCAAGTTTTGTTCAGTTGATTTATAACTATCAATGCTTATTGATAGACCGATACAAGTGGAGGTCCAGACTGTCTGAAAACAACGCCGACCCTAATTAGCTTTCAGAAAATGTAGAGTGAAAGAAGTAGAATAAGCAAGCGTCACGAAGAATACACCAGTTCTCGTTTTGTCACTGAATTTAGGCAACGTCCAGTAAGGTTAGGTTAAGACTGTCAGAAGGACTATTCAATTTGAACCTTCGTGATGCTGGCTATTCCCGCTGGTTGAGGTTGATTTGACTAGTGGTTTGTGAGTTTCCAGCCAAAGGAGAAGAATATTATCAACCCAAAAAGAGCAGAATAATTAACAATAAATATGGTATTTATTCATTCTCTTTTGACTAAGCATTGTAATGTAAATATTCTACCGCGGGATACTTGATCTTTGGTTTTAATCCCACTCTCGGAATTTTCCTCATTAATTTGATGTTATCACATAATAATAATAATAAGATTCTCTTCAAGAAACTGAACGGTTTTACCCTGTGTATCCGAGGCCTCTCTTACTTGGACCTGATTAGAGCACCTAGATATTGGGACACTGACTGACCGAAGAAACTATCAGAGATTATTTCACATTTATAATATTTTCAATTCAAATATAGAAGTCTCTGATATTTCTGAGGACATCAGCTCAGGGTCCCTGTAGTACAACTAAGAATAAGGGAAAACCCTAACTTTTCTACATAAAAAATAGTTTGGTGCTCAGAAGGTTTAGCTCGCTATAATATCAGCTATGTTGCTATTTAATCTACACTCATGTAAATTAGATTTAAGTTTGCATATAGAAAAATTTAAAGTTATTTGTAAAGATATATTAAACCTTCATATTATGTAATTACCTTACCTCAAATCTCAGTTCATGTAATTGCAACAATAATAGGTAGTTGCGTTTGAACATAATTAAAAAAAAAAAAAAAAAAACTCTTTATTGACAAGATAATATTGACAAGGCGTGTTTATTCCTGAGGCAATCTCTGCCATCAAACCCATTCTATTTTATGACATCACAATAGTACTCTGAGGGTTAGGTGGTAGAAAATGTTTGATCATGTTGTCTTATGGTTACCTTCCACTAAAGAGTACTATATATTTTTCTATTCTTTTTCATTTTATATGTTGTGCCCATTTTCTTCATTGTTAAAATAACTATTTGTATTGTACATATGTACATTTATGAAAGGAAAAAAAGAAAAAAATGGGGGGAAAAAATTATTGCACTGGCAAAATAATAGCATGTACCTAGTAATTGTTTTTTTTAAAATTTATTATGTAATTTAGAATTATTTTTTAACTAACTTGCATCCCAACCTCTATTGTAAACTCTTATTGAAAAATCATTATATTTTTATTCTATTCTATTCATATGTATATTTATATCTAATAAAGTGTTTAATAATAATAATATTCCCAGGGAAGGTGTGAAGCACCCCCGGAAGGGTTTTACTTATTATTATTATTATTGACCCCGCCCCCTCGTGCTGTTCCCAGGGGACCCCGAGGATGTGAGGAGGAGCCAGAGCAAGATCTACTCCATAGCCGCCCAGTACGGGGGGGTGCCGGCGGGGGAGGGGAATGGACTCAGGGGCTACATGCTCACCTTTGTTATTGCCTACATTCGAGTAAGTCTACAGGCTTTTAATAATATATAATAATAGAAAATCTTATAAGGGCAAAGTTTTATAAGTAAAGCTATTAAGCCCAGAACAATTTCAACATTCTTAACTCTCACATTGATTATCCTTATCTTTTATCCTCCATCAATATCACTGTGCCTTCTCGAGTAAACCAGATCACCCCTACCCTTCACACCTCCTTTTGTACGGGCCAACTATCTTCAGATACTCGCCTATTGTTTGGTTTCAAAGAACGGGAAATAATCTTTTCACTAATATCAACTTCAATTTCTGCATCTAATCAAAACATTAAAACATTATTTCAATTCTATCTGATAAATTAGGTGAACTGAACCTTCCCTCTCTCAAGTTTATTTTAAACTAAGTGCGCGAACACAGCTTATAGAGCCTAGGGTATCCCCGGTACCACGTAGAATAATCTAACTATGTTGTTATTAAATGTAAACGTCCTCACTACCATTCCTAGTGAATGGATGGTTAAACCCGGTCCTGAACAACCAAAATCAATACGTTAAAAGTTAAAACCAAATAGAATCAACTCGTCACAATAGATCTCAGCAGGTCGCACTGTTCATTGTAGGGAGATTCCACTGAAACCCTACAACCAGTCAAAAGTTAGATATTAAAAATCCTACTAAATGCATGAATATTTCCTTATTTATTTAGAATTTGACCTCAAAATAATGGCTTCAAATTAACTGCTGAAATGAGTGAACCCGAATACGATTTATAACTCGTTCAGTGTCAGTCAGTACATCAGTAAAGTATACTGTACACAGCACACTCTTGCTTGTATAATGAAAATATTATTACTATTTTAGGATCTTGCTCTGGACTATTACATCCTAGCAGAATCATTCGAGACTTCAGTGCCTTGGGACCAAGCACTCCAGCTGTGCACCAAGGTTAAGCAACGAATAGACAGAGAATGTAGAGGTGAGAGAGTACAAATTTCAACTTTATAAAACACCTAAGTCACAGGGGTCGTTTTCTGTTGATTCTTCTTCTTTTTCTTCTTTATACTAAGATATGTAGAGTTTGAATCTAGATATTTTTAGATTTACAGGTAGTGAGTTTGTAGATGATGAGAAATGGTACATAAGTTGATGGTAGTCAATTGATTTAAATTTAGAAATAATAATAATGTACTTGGGGCCGAATTATAAAACAAGATTATATCTAAGAGAAGCCAAACTTCTCCTCAAAACAGGCTATAGTGCGCTGTGATTGGCTGAAACTCAGACTTAAGAAGGGTCTCTAAGTTTAATCCTTTTTTATAATTCGGACCTTGAATTTCTTGGAAGGCTGGGTGAAATTTAAACTGAATAAATATGATTGCTTCTGGAAAAAAATGTAACCAAGCCCTCTTATTGTATTTATTTTTACCTTATTACCGACCTCAGTAGTTTGATCGATAAGGCGGCGGACTTGTAACCTGGAAGTCGGTGGTTCAAGTCTCGGTTTCAGCGTAGATTTAGTAAATGGAGTTTGAGTAGTCATGACATCGCGAAAGTGATTAACACAAAATATGATAACTTTTACTACCTTAACCTATATATTTTTGGACAAGTTTTTTTATATTATAAAAAAACAATATACCTACTAGATATCATCAACATACTATCCTCTCGCATCACCGTTGGAGTTCATAGCTCACTACCAAGCAATGCTTTTTAAAACTACTTTTACCTTACTATGTAGCTTTTATCGCATTTTATTTTACCTAATTATGTTCATGTTTCCAAGCTGTTTCACATATTCTGTTTCGCTTTCAGTGATGAATGTGAAACACAAACTGGTGTCTTGTCGTGTCACTCAGACGTACGACGCAGGCTGTTGCATTTACTTCTACTTTGGCTACAAGTTCTTGGGCCAGGAGAATCCTGTGCAGTGCTACGAGCACATTGAGCATTGCGCCCGAGATGAAATCATCGCCTGTGGTAAGATATTATCTACTTCTTACCCCTAAGTATGAGTTTATAAATCATAAAATACGTTGATAAATCTTTGAATTGCGCTAATTCACTGATATATTACAAATATTTTATTACGATTTTTAAACAAATTTTAAAACATCTATCGAGTCAATCGTCATTTTAAAACAAATTTTAAAACTTCTATCGAGTTAATCATCATTTTTAAACTAATTTTAAAACAACTATGGAGTTGGTCATCAATCATTTGCAAGGGATGATGGTAAGTGACATTTTGATCAGTGTCATTTTGATCAATACGGTTAAAAGTGTTGATTAAATAGTGAGAAATGATAAACGTACCGTGTCATGATTTTTTTGTTGTTTTTTTTTTTTTAATAAATCATTTGTTTTATTGTTAATTTTTTTTATTCAGAGGACCCATCCTAAGCCAGAATTACTTCCGAGACTAACTAATACTCTTGGCCTGACAAAGCTGGTACCTTATGTGTTTAACTTTCCTCAACAAGACGGTGATTACATTCCACTGATGAGTATTATTGTTGAATCTGGCTTCTGCAGGTGGCTCCATTTCCCATCACCACGGGGTGGGCAAGCTCCGTTCACACTGGTATCCCGAACAGGTGTCCCGTCTCGGCGTAGAACTCTACAAAAGCACCAAGCAACAACTCGATCCTCGTAATGTATTCGCGGCCGGCAATCTGTTGCGATCCAACTTGTGAACGCGACGCGAAATTGAAATGAAATATGAATCAAAAAGTTACAAATAATATAGATCGAAAAAGTTCCTTTGATAAAAAAAGAGCTGCATTGTGAGGTCTTTATTGTTAAAACTTATCTAAAAGCTTCCTGCATGTATAGCAATTTCTATTTGAAACTGCTTATGGATCACCTTTTGTATTCATTATTTTTAGTTAAGTACGTTAATAGATAATTTGGTTAAGGTTAACCATTTAATTGCATACTCTTGCTCTAATTAATTAAGTCTAATGGGGCTACCAATTTTACTGAAATAGTTCTAAAGTAACATAGATACCAAACACTAACATGTTTCGGAAATTTATTCAAGCAAAGATTTCTTTATGTTAAATAAAGAATACACCTAGTAATAAAAATAAATAAATTAGAACTTCATTGTTTTATCTAGTCTAAGAACGTATTATGGACGAACAGACAATAATTTTTTTAATTTATAGTTACATTTATTAAGGTTAGAATGTTCTAGAATCTAGATTCTAGTAGATCTAAAAGAGTAATTTATAGTTGTTCAAGTACCTACTCCATTATTATTGTAATTTTATTGTTTAGTTTAGTTTTCCGTGGCTGCGGCCTCAACGACCATATGCCTGTTCTATGAGCTGAAACCATATTCTTCTATCTTTAGCAATCTCTTCCCATTCGTTTGGATTAATTCCTATCTCTTCTAGATCCTTCCGTATATTGTCAATCCAACGTGTTCTAGGTCTTCCCCTTGATCGGTGTCCTTCAAATCTTTCTAGGAATGATGTTTTTATTAAAGAGTCATTGTTCATTCTTGATATATGTCCTGCCCAATTAAGTCTGCGTTTTTTAAATACTTGAATGATGTTTGGATAAGGATATTTTTCATCCAATTCTCTATTCTTTAATATTCTCCATGCTTTAAATTGATCATCAAATTTGGGTCCAAATATACGTCTTAAGATTTTCCTTTCGAATCTGAGTAACTTTTCTTCGTCTTCCTTTCGATATGTCATTGCTTCACAGCCATAAATCAAAACAGGTATTACATAGCATTGATAGAGTCTTAGTTTAAATTTCGTTGATAAGGATCTTTTCTTGAAAATATTTTGTAAACTAAAGTAAGCTCTATTGGCTGAAAGTAATCTTGCTTCTTTTTCTAAATCAGTCTTATTCTCTTGGTTTAATATACTTCCTAGATATTTAAATTGTTCTACTTTTTCAAGAGATAGTTCTGGCGTTATCAGTGGTTCTGTTGTTTGGTGTTTGCTAACATACATATATTTAGTTTTGTCTTCGTTAATAAATAAACCAAATTTTTTGGAGATGTCATAATAAATTGATGTCATATCAGTTAATTTGATTTTAGATTCGGCTAGTAGTACTACATCGTCAGCATATGCTAAACTAGAAATTGATTTTTTCCCTAGGCTAATACCTGCAGGGTTCATTTTTTGGAATTCTCTGTTGATTCTTTCTAGAACTAAATTGAACAATACTGGTGATATTGGATCTCCTTGCCTTAAACCGGTTGTTATTTCAAATTCTTCTGAATTAAAACTAGGCATTTTTATTTTGCAGATACTTTTCTTTAGGCACATTCTAATTAATGATATAATTTTAGGAGGAAATTGGAATTCTTTCAAGGTATTTAACAGTGTTTTTCTATGTATACTATCATATGCTTTCTTATAATCTATAAATGCCAGATGAATGTCTTTGTTGAATTCCCACGCCTTTTCATTTATCTGTCTTAAGATGAAAATATGATCCAAAGTTGATCTACCTTTTCTAAAACCACTCTGATAGTCTCCAATGATATCTTCTGAGAAAGGCACTATTCTTTTCAATAATATAAGAGATAATATTTTATATGTTACATTTAACAGTGAGATACCACGATTTATGTAATTTTATTGTTGCCATGTTTTTTACTCTTAATTTAGTTACGAAGTAGATGAACGAGAATGTTTATTAGTATTTTATTTTTTTAGAAAAAGATACCTAATTTGGTTGTTAAAAGAGTTAGAGAGCAGAAAAAAATATCTTCCTCAAAATTTTGCATTGCTTATTCAATTTATTTAAATCGTTTCGAGAGCAAGAAAATAAAAAGGGTATCTTGGTTTTTTTTCCATTAATACCATTTTTGCCATTTTTAAATTACCTACATTTTATATCATTTATTAAACTTCTAGTTATCAGGTTAATTTTCCATGCAGAAAACCCTATTGCGAATATCTCCATTGATATTTTGCCAATGATTCAAATAAGTTGTATTGAATCTCTTGCCATTTATTTTATGAGAATCACGGTTAATTTTTGCAGCTGTTTTACCATTTTGAAAAAGTGTACTTTAATTTTTCCAGAGAAAAAAATGTGTATTTACCTATAATTTACAAACAAACAAACAAGAAAGTAACATCTCACTTTTTTGGTATGTAAATACATTCAGTTCCTATATCGTGAATTTTTACGTGGATTTAGGCTCAAGTGTTGTAACAAGACTCTTGTTTTTATTAAGTCATAAGCAATATCCTGTTTATTTCAGCAAAATTTATCCAATTAGGTCTAGATCTAGAGGAAGTATTATTTTATTATTAAGATAATAAATTATTTTAGTATTATTTTTTCATAAGCTTGCCTTTAAAAACATACCACAAAATCGGTTCCTTTAATAGCCACCTTTTTTTATTTTTATGTATTAACTAGAAAATATCTTTTTAGTCCTCTTTTTGTTGATTTTTCATACATTATTTACTAATTTATTCTTTTTTCCTCACACGCATTTATCCTAAATTTATTTTTGGAAATTTAGATTTGTTCCTTAGTTCCTTGATATAAATAAGCACCAAATAATTCTCCTATTTTGATTTTACACAAAACACTAAAAATTAATACTTTTTTTTACCCTATTTTATATACTGGAAGCTAATAAAGGATGTTTCACTTTTCTACATTTTATAAAGAATTAGACAATTTTATTACCTAGTATACAATTGAAAAATATAAATCTATAGTAACAAGAGTTCATTTTTTTTCTTTCTCATTCCTATTGTTCTTCACAGGTGCCTATGCATGATCACTTGAATCAAAGTGTTGCAATTTTTTATAATATTAATCGTTAGCGTAAGGAATTTAACTCAATCAATCAACTTTACACTCCACAATTCACAAGCCAGTTTACGATTCGGGAATTTAGACAGTTGAGCTTTAGTAAACCTCCATTTTTTACTTTCCTTATCCTATACTCTAATGAAGAAAGTATTGTATTCGTCGAAATTTTGACGTCGAATGGCTACGGTGACTACAATATTCCTATAGCTATAGATAGTATAAATAAGTAGATATAATAATAACACTCCTTAGTGGAAGGTAACCAGCAGGCGAGGTTAATGCCCAAAGTATTTTCTACCACCTAATCCTCTAGAGCAGGCATGTCAAACTGGCGGCCCGCGGGCCGCATGTGGCCCCCCTGGTCAATGTGTGCGGCCCACTGCGAGCGTTATTTATTTATTTACACTTTATTAGATAATAGGACATATACAATACAATAATTACAAACGAAAATACAATATATATATATATATATAAACAAAAAATAAAGAAAGAAAAAATAAATAAATATATACATAAAGCGTTAGGGTATAGTATAATAAAATACTTCTTTATTATAAGATAAGGAAAGTTAAAAAAAAAAGTATGGCTCGAGACTTATTTTCTTGACATCTGGCCAAAAATAAGCCGGTTCGTAAGGATTTCTTATTGGTTTTTTTAATAATTATAGGTACTTTTTGTGAAGGTATTTTGTGTATTATTTCAAACCAATAAAACTTCTATTTTTAAAACAAATTAAAAACCCTGATTTTTTTTTTCTTTTCATTTTACGTCAGGATCTTTTTTTTTTACGAGAGGGGGAGCGGTTGAGTACCTGCGGCCCGCCAATGATCAGCACAACTGAAAAATGGCCCTTCATACATTTTGAGTTTGACATGCCTGCTCTAGAGTCTTATTATTATTTGGTCAGAAACTCAAATAAATTATTAAAAATTCATGCACTGGGTGAAATTCGAACCAATAGATCCCTACGCTACCTGGATTACCAGACTAGCGCGAACCACTTGACTACCAGTGACCAAAAATACATTGTACGTATATTACCCCATTTACAACATCCTGTCACTCAGGTGGTAACGGCTTAGTTATAATAATTATAGAAAACTAGCTAAAAGGTTTTATCCAAAATAAGAATTTGTCATTTTGTGACTGGCAGCCATTTTAGTCCAGCCATTTCGGAGTTCTGTTGATTGTGAATGATTTCATGTAAATGGATTTCATATTATTATGGTCGTTACAGCCTATTCAACCTTTGCAAAGGTACACAAAATTTTGCATGTGAGATCCTGAAAGCACGTCAAAAGCACATATTGATGGATCAGCCACCATATTTTTTTCTCTTAAGTGGCTCGGCCAAGTTCACGAGTTCCCATCTGTGGCTAGAAGCCTTTGTCAAGGCGCACAATTTTTTTTTGGAGCCAAAGAGAGAAGCTCTTCATAAGTGAAAGAGTAAGAGCATTGAAAAATATCCATGTTATTGCATACTCGTCAAGAGATGGGCGGCTGAGTTATACATAAAATGGACATTACATTTTTTGTAAAGGCGCACAAATGGTTTTTATTAGTTGAAAGCACATTAAACACACGTATTGATACTAGCTACCAAATTTCGTGCTGAAAGTGGCATGGTGAAGTTCACGCTGGCCCCGTTAAAATGGGCTTTTTTACTTTCCTTATCCTTTACATTTAATAAGAAAAGTATAGAAAAGAAAAGTATTATTAAAGACCCTGCAAACACGTGAAATAGCAGTTACGGATTTACCAGCTGCCAAACTTCGTTTGTGAAGTGGCGCGGCCAGCGTGAATTTGGTAGCACAAATATTTTTTTAAATACCGATTTTGAAAGCACGTAAACCGCACGTAATGCTGAGCTCCCCAAAAAATTTGTACGTGAAGTGACGCAGCCAGATTCATGGAGCTTGAATTGAGCGAAGTTTTGTTTACAATTTTCAGTTTTTAGGTTAGAAATTTTCAAATTTTACAAAAATCAAAAAAAATATTTTTTAGAAAAGCTCAACTTTTTACTTATTAATAAGAAACTTTGAAAGTTTAAAAAATATCCTGAATTTAGCCACCGAATGGTCTTGGAGTAGTTTAAAATGGAAGATATGGAAGTTAGTGAGAACAAAGATCCCAGTCATTTTCAAACAACCACTTCAGTGAGTATAAAAGTTCAAGTTTGATTTCTTCATTCTCTCTATTGTTACTTTTTTGAATTTATTAAATTTTTCATCAGATCAAACCTTTTAAGACTGTAAAATAAAATTCACAGTTCACAAGTTCATTATTACATTTGAAATACTCCTCCTAATACTTCCAATAACCTCTTTTGACCACAATTTTGATGTTAGCAGTTGATAGGTAAAACTTCACATACTGAGGATCCTAAATTTTGCTTATTCTCTATCAAATGGGGATCCCATCATTTTTATAATATATATTTTCTTTGTACCATTTCTCTTTACAGAATATTGTGATAGAAGGATGCAGACTACCTGTGAGGATGGTAAATAGTGATGAGTGGCGTAAGTATAGAACATTATTCCTTGTAAACTTATAATAAAATTCTCTTTGGACTTAGCTGTATACAAAAAAAAAAAAAAAGATTGAAATAAAAGAATAATATGATACAACAATGTTCTATGTAGCAACTGTATTTAAAGGCTATCCAAGCATGAATTTACATTATTTTTTACCCAAGCAAATTAGTTTAACATTTTACTTCCGAGAAATTTCTAATATTAGAAATCGGAAGTATTGTGTTCGTTTTTGTAAAAAAAAATATTTTTTTGCTCCGATTTCAATTTTTTTCATATTTCTGGACGTTTCATAACCTACTGAGTAAATTTGGTTTTGTGTCTGTCGGTCTGTTAAAATGATTCCTTGTAACGCGCAAATCTCGGAAACTACTCGACCGATTTTAATGAAATTTTGCACACATCTAGAAGACATTCTGTAGATGGTCCCATTTTAAATTCATCGAATTCGTAGTAGCGGTTCTGGGTGAAAGAGACCATGCGCCTGACCACTAACTTTTTACTTAAACGCTTATATCTCGTGAACGGTACACCCGATTTCGATGAAATTTTGTAAGAATATGCATATGATTGTTTTACATAGGGAATTTATATTTATTTTTAAATTAAATATAATTTGACTCTGATATTTAAGAAAAACCAAAATTTTGGACAAAAAAGTAAAAAAATAAGTACCACGACTTACCAATACAGAATTTTTTGTGGAATTTAGAATGTAGAAAAAACGATATTCTACCATATAAAACAAATTTGAAGAAAATCGGTTGAGCCGTTTTGGAGATACAAGTAATTTTCTATAAAATCTCAAAATTGGCACGTGTTTAGTGTTTACAATGTGAAGCAATCACGAGGAAGTATTGTGTCCATAATTGGCAGTGTTTTTTTTTTAAATATCAAAAAGGCATATTAATATTCAGATTTACTATACTATTATTATTCAAAAGACTTGTACAATGTTCAAAGATAAAAGATTGCATGATGAGCTCACTGGTTAAGCACTTGCTTGCCTTGTGGAAGGTCCTGGGTTTGATACCCCAATCCAACAAAAATTTGTATTCTTAATTTGGTTACAGTTGTTTGTAAGGAATAAGGGATACTTCCTATGCGCTTGTGTTGACCCAGCACCTAAATGGGAAGTATTGTTGAAATAATTTGAACATAGAAAACACTTCTTGGCTTTTTTTGTTTTACTTAAATTAAGTAAAACAAAAAAAGCCAAATGTTTTCTATCTTCAAAATATTTCGATGTGTATTTGTTTTACCAAGAGCTGTGTATAATTATAAGTTTTTCCTGAGAACTTATATATTTCATTGGAAGTATTGTGTTATTTCGGGCAAGTATCACAATACATAAAAAAGACTGTAAAACACTCATCTCTCTAAAAAAAATGTGCGGTTTTTAAAAGAGCTCTTTGAAAAATATGTCTTAAGTATTGGTAGTACAGCATCAATTTATGATTGAAATAGTCAATATATTGTACCTCATTTTAGTCTCTTCCCCCACTTCATTTCAGCTTTGGCAGAAGTTGTTAGCATCAAGGAATCAAATCAGGATCGCTACTTTTACATCCATTATGTAGACTGTAAGTATTATATTTCCATATTAAACTGCCTTCTATTTCCTGCAGTCCCCTTCATATCTCCTAAGACCAAGATACTTCAATCTCCTGGTAGATATTTAGCACTAGATTCTGTCTCATGTTTAGCTGATTAGTCATCTCACCACAGATTTGGGGATGCACTCATCCATTAGGATTGATAGTTATTGTAGTCTTCCTTTTTATTTTGTGAAAAGATTTTGCTATTAAGTTCTCTTTTTGTTAATTTTTACTGTCATAGAAATTATATGTTTTTTTAGTGATTTTTTTTTATTTAATTTCCTTTTATTTCTTATCCATCAGATAACAAAAGACTTGACGAGTGGGTCTCTGAGGACCGCCTGAATAAACAGAAGATCCAGTATCCGACCAGTGCACCTGCAGCATTTGGAAAGAAACACACAGGCTCTCCAGCAGTGGGACACGAGAATGGTGTTCTGAGTTCTGGGGGAGCCATCAAGAAGTCTGCCCGTAAGAAGAAACATGTGGAAAGTGAGCCACATACCCCCACCCCTTCACCTCTCACTCAGGATGTACAGAACAACAAGCACAAAAAAACAGAAGAAACTGTTCCCATCTAGTGAAAGCAGCCAGGGTGATACAACACATGGGGAATCTCAGGTATTCTTCACATTCTCATCTCTTTCACCTTGAATTCAGTCAAGAAACAAGAAAAATTAAATTAGATATCTTGTAAAAAGCTTTTTTTGCACAATAATATTGCTGATATCAAAAGGAAAATTGTTTTGCATTGGTTTAACCAAGGAAACAAATTCCAACTTTTCATAGTCCCGCTTTCCAACTTTTCATAAACCAGCTGGTTTGTGGGATTAACCAACCTGATCATTTTACAGAATTGTGACTTTAAGTTGAAGTCTAGAATATCTGTCAGCTCATTAGGGTCCCTCCAAGTCTACCCCAGCATGCAGATTAAAAAATCAGTTATTATTATTATTGTTATGAAATCATGGTGAAATAAATATTCAAATAGAAAACATCTATTTACTGACCTTTGCGCTTTTTTTCTCCAGGAGTTTGAACCAGGTGGTCCTACAGTTGGGGTGCGTCAGACAGGTTCCATGGTGACACATGGCAGCCATGACGATATAGTGACACGAATGAAGAACTTCCATTTCATAGAGCTGGGTAAACACAAGATCAGTGCCTGGTACTTCTCACCTTACCCTCAGGTATGTATGTTTATATTTAAATGTTATATGTATGTTGGAAATCTTAGACTTTACTTTTATAAGATTATATGAACCTAAAAATCCTCAAATAGAAGAGTGATTAAAAGCAAGACAATGTAATTAAAGTAAGTAAGCCAGACTCTAAAAAAGTACAACAGTACTTATAAAGGAACACGCAAAAGACAAAAGCCTGTATATTTGTATGTAATAATAAACATTAATAGTATTAAAAAAAAAAAAAAAAAAAAAAAAAACTTATCATTATTAATGGAGGTGTAGATATTTTATTACCTCAAACATCAATGACTTTTAGAATTACTGTTCTTATCATCCTTCTTTCAAGTCCTTTTCTTTCACTTTGTCTTTTTCCAAACCAACTTGGGGTTGGTATTGATCAACCTCTTCCTAATGTTTGAGATTGGTTGGTTTTAACACTCATGTTTTCATATTTTATGGCCAGATGCCCTCCGAATGCCAATCCTGTGTTTCTGTCTTATGTCCTGATAAAGCTAATACCGTTGAATGTCCCCCAACAAGACAATACTTTTTTCAAGTCCAATAACGACATATTGCATAAATTGTGTTTTACATTTTTCAGGAATTGGTGCATCTACCATGTGTTTATATCTGTGAATATTGTCTAGCATATAGGAAAACTAGAACTTGTCTCAAAAACCACCTTGTAAGTATCATTCATAACAAATTAATGTTCAAGATTTATCACATTTTTACTTCCCATATAAGTGGTGAACCAGCATAAAAGCATCTAGCAATGATAAAATAATTTACACTTGTGTTTCCCAGGGGAAGCATAGCGCTACAGACTATCCCTCCTGTCGTACGAGGCAACTAACAAGAACAAACATTAATAGAAAAATTTAATTTTATCTCATATTTTCTTGCAACCTAGCTAACACATGGAGTTTGCATCTACCCAATGCATGGGTTTCCTTCATTTCTTTTAGAATTTCCATCGCACAACAGTGATATACATAGGTACAAAAAACTGCTATAGAGAAAGGACTTTTCCTGTGCAATTTAGACTCACTATATATTAAAAGATAATTTATTTGTCTCTAATTTAGATCAAATGCAACCTGAAACATCCTCCGGGAAACGAAATCTACAGGAAAGACTCGATTTCTTTCTTCGAGATCGATGGTCGCAAGAACAAGAATTACGCGCAGAATCTGTGTCTCCTTGCCAAGCTGTTTCTAGACCACAAGACCTTGTACTACGACACAGACCCCTTCCTGTTCTATATCATGACAGAGCAGGATGCTAGAGGGTTCCATATTGTAGGGTGAGTACACCTGAGGATGCAGCTTGAAGGTCCTTGGACATTAAATGATTTGATTACATGATCACGTTGTTGTTGTTGTAGCCAGCTTGGCTACAGCTGAGGGGTGAGTGATGGTCTCCAGCCAACTTTATTTCAAAGTTGGCTCGTCCTGAACCATATATTCCTATGTGCAATCAACCATCATGAGGATTTGTACTTTTCTTATGAGCCATTAAACCCATAGGAAACTGCAAGCTAGCCTGGCTTGTAATGGTTGGCTAGTCTGCTCTCTGTTTATAGTCCTCTAGCGAGACACTGGTCTTCTCCCTGTTTAACGTCCCCCAGCCAGACTACATGATCACGTTGTACAAATTTACTTGTTTAAAATTGATTCTATTTATTTTGGTGTCGATCTCCGTGGCTAAGAGCATTGGTTTCTGACCCGTAGGTTGCGGGTTCGAATCCCGGCCGGAGCGGAAAATTCTGACGAGTTTTTCGGCTTCCGGAATGGCATGGATGTAAAGTGCCCTGAAGTAATGCGAAAGCGGTTCCGGGGGACTCCTACCTTTAAAAAGATATATATATTTTGGTAACAATATTACTCGTCTAATCTCTATATATAAAACAGAAAAAAGGACTACCTACCTACCTATGTTTGTTTGTTTGTTTGTCCGGAGTTGTTTAGCCAAAACGGTAAGAGATAGCGAAAAATGTCTCAGAATTGACCCCCCCAAAACCATTATCGCTTTGTCCAGAAAAATTATAAAAAGTTCAAAAAGGCATTGCTGTCCAGCAGTACGGCCATGCCTTAGTAAATTTGAAATTTAGTCCCGTTGCAAAGCACGGGCAAACGGCTAGTTATGTATAAACTGCCACTGAAAAATATTCCAAGTCTGCTCATTTTCCTATTGAACTCTATGTCATGATTTTTGTTATTATTAAGAGCTATAAATTTTTGCCCTGCATGTGTGAAGCACGTTAAAATCAACTATGAAACATCAGCAATAAGACGAAATTTTATATTGGTCCGGAAATTTAGAGCTCCATTTAAAATGTGCTTCACTTTGACTGCAATTATTTTATTTATTCTCAGCAATTTTGTATACTGTTTTCTATTATTTAGACAAGAACCATTTATTTTTTCATGTATATATCCTAAATCATTTTTTATGTTATGTTGTTTTTTTTTAAATAAAGTTACATAATTATCCTAAAATAAATCCTAAATCATATCAATTTTCAGTCACAAGCAAATTTCAATGGGAAAACATACTGACCTGCAATAATTTTGAGTGCCAGAAATGCGTATACTGATTTAGAAAAAAAAAAAAAAAAAATATTTAATATACGTACTAAAAAAGAAGACAGCAGTAAAATATAATGTTTTTTTTTTTTTTTTTGTATGCATAATTATTTATCTCCAATATTTCTCACTACAGGTATTTCTCCAAGGAGAAGGTCTCGTCAGAAGACTACAACGTAGCCTGTATCCTCACACTGCCTCCCTACCAGAGGAGA
This sequence comes from Bactericera cockerelli, assembly GCA_024516035.1. Taxonomy (NCBI): domain Eukaryota; kingdom Metazoa; phylum Arthropoda; class Insecta; order Hemiptera; family Triozidae; genus Bactericera; species Bactericera cockerelli. Next base: position 22,050,752 of record CM044961.1, on the reverse strand, counting down.
GGCTACGGGAAGCTGCTAATAGAATTCAGTGAGTTCCTTCCTCTATATTTTTCCCCTTTAGCAATCTAGGGAAAACACTTGCAGAATTACATCTCTGGATTTCTAGGGACAATCTTTGTGTGAGAAAAATACCCACACATCTCCTATCACTAGGACCAAAATGTCAGCTCCATTAATTAAAAATGAATTCCCTTTCAATGGTTACGGCTTTATCCATTAATACATGTTGTTCTACATAGATCAGGGCTGCCCAACCAGTCGATCGCGATAGACCGGTCGATCGCGGAGTGATTTTGGGTCGATCACGTCCAGAGAGGTGAGATGACGTTCTAAAAGTCTAGATCTCTAAAGTACAAAATGATTGTGAAAGAGGTTTTCTGGCATCTCACCCAAGTGATAATCCGAGATCTCCTTCTTTAACTCATGAGAATTAAAAGGAGGTTTCGTGACTTCTTGAAACTTGAAAATTTTGTTGAATTCTTCATTAACCCATTCGACCGCGTTGATTATCTGAGACTTTATAGTAGATCTTCTTCTGTAAAGGTTGGGCACCCCTGACATAGATTGTTGAATAAAAACTGTCTCATTTTCCCTCAGGTTACGAACTGTCCAAATTCGAAGGCAAAACGGGTTCGCCCGAGAAACCACTCTCCGATTTGGGACTGCTATCCTACCGCAGCTACTGGGCTCAAACCATTCTAGAGAAACTGCTACTGGCTCTCAAAAATTCCAAGCCTAACGAGGAGGATCGGGTGAAAATGTCCATAAGGTGAGTCATGTTCCTGGAGTAGATACCTTGGTGGTTCTGGTGGTCAAGTTGAGTCATGTCCCTGGAGTAAATACCTTGGTGGTTCTGGTGGTCAAGGTGAGTCATGTCCCTGGAGTAAATACCTTGGTGGTTCTGGTGGTCAAGGTGAGTCATGTCCCTGGAGTAAATACCTTGGTGGTTCTGGTGGTCAAGGTGAGTCATGTCCTGGAGTAAATACCTTGGTGGTTCTGGTGGTCAAGGTGAGTCATGTCCCTGGAGTAAATACCTTGGTGGTTCTGGTGGTCAAGGTGAGTCATGTCCCTGGAGTAAATACCTGGTGGTTCTGGTGGTCAAGGTGAGTCATGTCCCTGGATAAATGCCTTGGTGGTTCTGGTGGTCAAGGTGAGTCATGTCCCTGGAGTAAATGCCTTGGTGGTTCTGGTGGTCAAGGTGAGTCATGTCCCTGGAGTAAATACCTTGGTGGTTCTGGTGGTCAAGGTGAGTCATGTCCCTGGAGTAAATACCTTGGTGGTTCTGGTGGTCAAGGTGAGTCATGTCCCTGGAGTAAATACCTTGGTGGTTCTGGTGGTCAAGGTGAGTCATGTCCTGGAGTAGATACCTCGGTGGTTCTGGTGGTCAAGGTGCTAGTCTGGTGGTCAAGATGCTTGTCTGGTGATCCACGCAGCGCCTGTTTTTTCTTTTCTTTTTCAATATTTTTTTTTTCTTTCAACCATGTAATTCAATCCAATCATACGCCAGCCTCCGTGGCGCAACGGTTGTAACTACTGCCCGTAGTCCAGAGATCCCGAGTTCGACTCCCGGTTGTAGCAGACCTTTCGCACAGAAAATTCACGTCCCTCCAAACACGTGAGGCTGGCATTCACGGACCTACCCAGGCTGGGTTAATGTGGGTAGCTGGTACGATTCCCAGCGAATGGAGAATAAAACCCCCTTGTAATCAAGGCGTTAAATCAAATAGAATCGTTGGCGTTCGGAAGGGCATCCAACTTTAAAAAATGTGCCACAACCATTCATTCAACCTCAACCATGAGGTTGAACAATGCCGACCCCAAGCAGGTTCGGAAAAAGGCAAAGTAAAAGAAGAAGAATTCATGTACTTTATTCTTAAATCTACTTCTGTCTAAGACGTCATTCTCTGTGATATTCATTTCTCTCATACCTGCTCTTATTTCTGGAATCCATTTACAATTCGTGTCTATTTATTTTTTAGAAAAAGTCACTGAGATCATATAACATAGAGGGAACCCGATGTATCAAGATTTGCGTCCAAGAGGGACCATCAACTGATTTCAAAATCAGTGCCGGTGTTGTAGTAATTTTTCTCTCGCGAAAGATTGGGTACCTAAACTACCTAATCCTTCTAAAATAATATTTTTACTTTATTCATACTTACCTACCAGTTAATTTTTTATTTGCATCGTATACAGGGTTTCGCTTATCTATTTCAACAAACACACAAAACCATCTTTCTTCCTTGTGCACACAGTGAGATCTGCGAAGCCAATCCATTTACAATTCCTGTCTATTTATATTTATTTTTTAAGAAAAAGTATACAGGGTTTCGCTTGTCTATTTCAACAAACACACAAAACAATGTTTCCTTGTGCACAGTGAGATTTGCGAAGCCACCAGCATCAAGGAGGATATTTCTTGAATCCATTTACAATTCGTGTCTATTTACTTTTATTTTTTAAGAAAAAGTATACAGGGTTTCGCTTATCTATTTCAACAAACACACAAAAACATCCTTTCCTTGTGCAATAGTTCTAAATAATGGACGCAGCACATAGGAATTTCTTCTTTTTTGTAGAAAAGACCCCCAGGAATTATGTTATGTTATCTTTCCTTGTCCACAGTGAGATCTGCGAAGCCACCAGCATCAAGGAGGAGGACGTGATATCCACGCTACAGAACCTCAACCTAATCAACTACTACAAGGGTACCTACATCATATCCCTGCACGCTGACGTCATCCAGGCCCACTACAAGTCCCTGGGGAAGCGGAAACTCCGCATCGACTCCAAGTGTCTGCACTGGACGCCGAAAGACTGGAGCAAGAAGCGGACGGGAGTGAACGTGTTGAAGAAACTGGGAGGAGTCAGGGGCGGCGCGGGGGCGAGGAATTCGAGTAGTGGGGGGAAGCCGTCGTGGAACATCGAGCAGTAAGTGACGCCACACGCCGCCCTCTTGAGTCGGTGTTCCACCGAGTGCAATAGTTCTATATCGTCAGCTGGAAGGTAAAACTGACCATTTGGACCATCTCCATTTGGTCATTGAAATCTCCACCAGTCTTTTCAGGTAAATAATTGTTTTTCGCTTTTTCCCGCGCATATGTTTGAATACTACCGAACTTTTGATTTTTAGCCAATAGTGAGGTTAATTTCCGACCAGAGTAACGAAAATATGAAAAATGACCAACTGACACTTGGTCAGTTCTACCTTCTAGCCGACGATATAAGGAGTGCTGCGTTCATGGACGCAATATCTTTTAGGAAAAACTTCCAAAAATAATGTAATGTAATATTTTGTTTTGAAACGTTGCAAAGCTATTCGCCCTTCCTATAGAATCAGATGAGATCAAATCCCACGCACTGATTTTGTGGCTTTACAGAGGAGGTTGTATTAGGCTTTACAGAGGAGCTTGTATGGAGCAGTTTTTTTTGTAACTGGACAGACTTTGGTATTACATTATTTCTGGGGGTTGTTTCTAAAAGAAACTCCATTGTGCTGTGTCCTTTATGTAGAGCTATTGCACCCCAGACATTAGTAAGTGAATGAGTGAGTTTATTAGTGAGTGGACATTTTCACCCAATCTCCCCCGTTAGTCTTGGCATTTTTGAGGGCGAGGGAAATACAGGAATGATGTGTGGCACCTTTCGGGCATGACAAGTAATAGTTGAATTTTACTCTAAGTTTTGAAACGGAACAGCACAAACCTATTTAAATGTTTGCCGTATCTGATCGGTTAAAAAAATGAACACTAAAAAATTACCCGAGTCTCCAAGCTGTGTGGAGAACAAATGTATACTAATTTGCGTATAGAAAACATAATAGTTTGTCAATTGATTATTTTTATTATGACTGCTTGTGTTGTTACGTTTCAAAACATATCATATAATTCAACTAATATACATGTGATGTTTTACATTTCTTGTTTGTTAACTTAGAAGACATGCCAATATCCAACGAAATTCTTGAACCGTAATAAAACAATACTTTTCATATATCTTTAAGGAGTTTAAGGTAATAGAAGATAAAAAAAAAAAATAGTGGATTGAATTGTGTGTGTGAGGGTGTTAGTGAACCTATGTGTGTGCTTGTATATGAGTGCATGTGTGTTAGTGATATTTAATGAGAAAAAGAATTTTAGGTAGAGCGACAGGCTAGGAAATGTTCTTCTCTAGACAATTAGCCAAATTTATCTGAGGTTGAAGATTTATTAGAAATATATGCGCTTTTTCTTATTTTACTCGCGAATTTAGGTACTTATGTAGATTCCTGAGGGTCATTTGAGTTTTTTTTTTTCATCATTTGTTGATTTGTTTTGTCTAGACGTGTTTTAATAAATTTTGAACGGTCGTGCATAATTTGACAGATATTCAAAATACTTGAATGTTTGTCTTCTTATTCATGACGAGTTTTGGGACTTTTTTCTTATATATATATTTGAATTTTAAATTGTTATTGATTCTAAAATGACGTATGTATATCTGAACGTGAAGAAACCAATATGTGTTTCCTCAATTACCTTTTCTTGTACAGTAATGAATTACCTAACCTTGAGTTTAGTATTTTCCTCCTTCAAAGGTTCCCTTTGAATTGAATGGCGGTTCGCAAAACCTTAGTTCTTTTTTCTATTTATGTTTCTGCAGTCTTGGAAACTACCTATAGTAAAATCAGGGATTTTCCTGCTAGGTAATACAAACGTTAAGGTGTGTATTTTACACCATTAGATTTAACACTGCTAGTGTTTACAATAATCGAATTAGGGTGCGTTTATCAATCACATTAATCAGGGTGATAACCTCCGACTAGCAGTAATCAGCTGATAATTGCTGTTGGGTGTGTTTATAAATGACATTTTGATCTATACTATTGGATGTTAACTAATGGCTAAAATTAAGTGTCAATAAAATAAAAATCAATTGATGAGTTGTGGCAATTGATAAACGCACCCTTAGACTGTTAATTTTTTATTAACATTAAAAAGACGCTTAATTAAATTTATTGTATTTCTCATTTTGAAATGACTATCGAAAGCCTCCAATGCATTAATTTGAAAGATGAACCTTTGGTCATCAAAAGTAATGGGGGCTTTGTGATAAATGACGAAAAGTTTAATTTTTCCATAAATGAGCCATTTGGTGGCAGTTTATAAAACATGTAAGCTTGGAGGAGATTAGGCAGGAACAAGAGGCAATTACACAAGGGTGGGGTTTCAAAAAAAATCCAGGGACCTTAAAAATATATATATATTCAATTATTTAATTAAAATGAGTAATTATTTTATTTGTAAATCAAATTATATTAACGAAATAATTAATATGTTGATATTAAGGGCAGAATTAAAGATGCTTTTGTAGTACCTCTGTGGAGCCATTCCAGATTTTGCGTATTGTCTTAGATGGGAAAAACTAATGCTAAGTCATGAGTTAAGATCTCAATTTTTTCTAAGAATTACTTGTAGTAATTTTATTATAACACCCTGTTTTCAATTTGGGTTTAACGTTGTTTTCAACTGCATGGTCATATCACGACGAGGGTATTACCCTTTATTCGCTGGAAACTCACAAACCAGCTACTCAAATTAACCTGACCCAGCCCGAGTGGGGCCGGGAAAAGCTAACATCACGAGGGTTGGATTTTGAATGGTGACCCCCATCCAAGTCCTACGCTTAATTTCAGTCACAGAACCAGAACTGGTGTAACTCTTTTTAAAATATTTAAATTTGCCTAAAATATTACTCCCCCTAATCCGCCGCATCTCCTATGTGTAATCTTTATTTATAATCTGGACCATAAGCTCAGAAATGGTCTCTATTGTATTTGTAACTTTCTCTTTTTGTTTGTTTCTTGTGTACCATTGTTGTAAACTTATGTAGACTTACTTCTTCTCTATCCACTATGGAAATGTTCTTTGTATGTGATTTTAATTTATATTTTTCTCTTGTGTTGTACGATAAGATGGAGAACACATAGAGTTGTAGCCATATTTAAGACCAAAATGACGGTTTTTAAGTAAAGCTTGAGCAAGATATAATTATATATTTATTTTTTGTTGTAAAAATATCATTACTTCAAGTGCAGATATTATTTAATAAAAAAATAAATTGCTTTTGTTCTCAGCAGTCACTTTTCAGGCAAATACCTACTTGCTTTATTTCTGTGGTCCTCAAGTGAAGCGAACTTATTTTTACGAATAAATTTCTAGAAAGGCAAAGAAATTAAATCCATCGCCAGTTAGTCTCAAGAGTTTTTTTTTTTTCTTCATTTTTTTTTATATAAATTATATAGGTAATTATTATTTTTCAACTCTCCATCTTATCGTAAAAATTTTGAGTCGTTTTGTACTAATTGATGTTTATTCTTTTTTTATCCACATTGGAATTTTACTCTCATGAATTACAACTGAAAGCTGTGTCAAAAGATATTGAAAATTCCTGTTTTCATTTCTCCCTGTAGAGTTTAAAGGTAGAGACCTACGAAAAATTTAGTTTGTGTGGTCATTATTGTGATTTACTTATCTTATTTTATAAAATGATTCCTTTTGTGTGTGTGTTACACGTTTCACTCAATATCAGCATACTAGCGCTAATTTAAAAAGTCCTTTTAGAACTGAAACCTTGTAGAACAGGAATTGTGTATTCAATCCGAGATTCGTAACCAAACCAAGGTTTCATAAAATTAGATACTGCCATTATGGTAAAATCTTGAATATTTTATAAATCATCTGTTTTTCACAAGTTATTGTAATTTTAATGCAAAATTAACCGTTTTGTTGGTAATACCTCTAGGAAATTATCAACATTTGCTTTTGCGTACTGTAAAACAATAATGGAAAGTTAATTTAGGACAAGGACTCTGAATGTTACAGACCTCTCTTTAAATAAATATTCATTAAAAAAAAAGTTAACTCAAACTGAATTTACACAGTAATCTGCACCTTAGTATTATATTTGATAAGGAAAGATGTGGATCTCAAATAGAAAAACTAAAAATCTGGTGTAAACATCACACGACTTTCCTTATCCCCCAAAAAAGAGTCGAATTCCGCCACTGGTGACTCAACGGTAACAGATAACTAAAAACCAATGCCAAATTCGTAATCAGCACTTCAAAATCATTGAATTTGATATGTCACAACCCCTATGTAGGATGAATAATAAAAAAGTTAGTCAAAGCGGGTCCCCCCCAAATACCGGTAAATTGGGGCCGAGTTCCAAAAAGTTCAAGATATCAAAAAAATGATCAGAATAGACCCCTATTATTTTTTTAATCTAAGAAAATGTTGTTCTCTAAAAAATTTTGTATCTTTAACCAATTTAAAGAAGCGGCGCTTGCGGCTAGCATTTGCGGCCCTGTGGCCGCAGAATGCGGCCGATTTGAACCAAAAGTTTCGTGGTTCGTCTGGTGTATAAAATTAATTTGTGTACCAAATTTCAAGTTTCTAGCTTTTACCGTTCTTGAGATATCCTGTTTACAGACAGACAGACAGACAGACAGACAGACAGACGCACGGACCAATGGCTGAAAACAACTTTTTTGGTATCCTGAGGCCATGATTCGTCCAGAAATGTGAAAAACTGGGTAGGTCAAATTTTCGACGAATACAATACTTTCCTTATTATAAGATAAGGAAAGTAAAAATTAGGAAGTGAGAACACGATTTTCTTATAAAGTCGGGAATATTTTTTTATACATGATTGACAAAACTCAATCAACCTTTATTAGTACTGTAAGTACAAATTAAAATAAAATTGAAAAAAAAAAAAAAAAATATCTTAATGATCATGCAACATTCATTCAGGATGCCTTCATTGAGTGAAGTTTATCAATAAATAAAAAGACATTTCATAGAGATTTTTTACTGAACTAGAAATGGTCAAAAGCCTTGGGCTCAAAGATTATATCAAGAGAAGACTTAAAAACATGTATTGTAATATTTTTGACTCAGTTGTTCAATGTTAGTTAGGAATAGAAAAAGAAATGAGATTTATCCTGGAGAAAAAGTGATATTTCCATGTAAGATTGGAATGCATCGAATAACCTGTCATAATTTATGATACCTACGTGTAGTGTCATAAATAACCAGTTCTCGAGCTATTAAAAATCAGGGTGTCTACTAAATGGTCAAAGTAAAATTCCCTGACTTTTCCAGGTTTTTCAGACCATTTTTCCAGTTTTTCCAGTCTACTTTTTTAAGGAGACATTATATGTATATTATATAAGACCTCAATCAGCCTTCTATTTTTTTGCAAGCCCACCGCCACCCAACCAAACATTTTTTCTTAATCAATTAAATGAGTTTTCTGGTAGGTTCTACGAAATCACCAATTCTTTTCTCGTAAATTTGAAAAAAGTTCGCTAATGGTAGCTCTTACCAACAAAGTGTTAGGAATGTTAAAAAAAGAAATACCTACACAAATTATATATTTTTTGAAATTTCGCCGAATAAAATACCTTCCTCATTATAGGATAAGGAAAGCACTTTAACCGAAGGTAAGCTACCGACATCGCACATAGACGGTACTTGGACGGGTGACCGCTCCTCCACAATTATAATTATAATTTTGTTCAATTGGGTATAGGTACGAGTTCAGTATTTTTATTTGAATAGTTCAGTATTTTTATTTGATATAGTTTAGTTCATTGTAGACTTGATTATTTTGCAAATTAGAAGGAAAAGGATTTTTGTTCATAGGGAGGGAGGGTGGTATGTTATTGACTGACTGCAAGAATTTGTGCAATATGCTGGGTGATGGGGTTGCCACATCCCCACGCTGGAAAAATAACATATGATTTTCCTCACAATAGGATAAGGAAATTAAAAAGTAGATCCTTATTTAGAAAGGGAAAACCCTGAAAAAAACCTGCTAAAATTTTGTTAATCTTATCAAAAAGTGGTTAAGAGTGATTTGTGTTTATTACCAAAGAAGCATTATCACACTGCCTGGATTACAGGCGAATTTTTTTTTATTAATCATTTTCGTGACAAAATTGGATCTTGAAAAAAATTCCCTGACTTTTGGTGTTTTTTCACAAAATTCCCTGACTTATGGAGTTTTTTCACAAAATTCCCTGACTTTTCCCTGACTTTTTTGGTCTCGAAAAATTCCCTGACAATTCCAGGTTTTCCAGGTTTTCCCTGACCAGTAGACACCCTGAAAATATATGACTTTTTTCGTGTTATTGACAGTAAACAAAAGTGTACAATATATGAAGAAAATTGTATACAAAATAAAAGTCAGAAAAACTATCACACAATGAATAGATCAATATAATATTGAAGAAACAGTTCTTTTAAAGCATTCAAGCTTCAAATTCTGATTGGTGTAACCTTAATTATTTTTTTCTTTGTACTTTCAAACCTCATTTATGTAGAGTGACACCTTGAATTTTTTATGTAATTAAAGTTCAACTTAAATATCTAAAATAAATAGAGTAGAAAAAATTGTATACAAAAGGAAAATCAGATGCAAAAAAATTGGAGGGTAAGAAGGAGAAAAATCGATGGGTAAAAAAAAAAAATCGGTGGACATTGAATCCGTTTCTATACATAGGGGAAAAAATCCAATAATCATGAGAAAAAGAGTAATTCAATAGGTAAACCCGTAAACAGAACTCCTAATTTTGGGAGATTCCAAGTAGTTTGAGGAAGCAGAAGACCTTAATGAGAAAGTCAGCAAAGCACATTGCTTACAATTTAGTCTTCTTTTTCTTCACGGGCCGAGAGGAACAATTTCTGCACAAAGAATGTTAGGCCATCTGCAAGAAATGAACAAACAAGGTGGGATTAATCCAGGATAGCCCAACCATCAAACGGTAGTGTCATTGTGAATTATTAGGTATGTACTCTGGCCGAGTGAGTTGGCGCACTAGAAATTGCATGTATGGTGACTAGGGTTCGATCACCAGCGGGACAGGATTTTCTCTGTTCTGTACTTGGATGTTCGGGGTCCACTCATACCTCGTGAGGAGGAAAATGAGTAGCTGCTTTTATGTGAGCAGCGACCAGAGGCAGAATTATAGACAATAATACGATATTGGCAAATTCAAGATACGGAAAAGTCCTACCATTCTGGGCTACCCACTACATAATTGTGTTATAATAACACAAAGAACACATTTATAAATTTATATTTATTTGGGTTTAACGTCGCTTTCATATACATGGTCATAACGCGAAAGGGGTTTTACCCACCATTCGCTGCATAAAAACTCAAACTGTTAAATGGTAAAAAAAATGAGCAAAGAAAAATAATTTTTTACTCTTGGTAAAGATTAAAAAAAAAAGTTAAAAACTATAAACAGGGAGTAGACCAGCATTGGCTTGGTTCTGGTGGCCCTTGTCAATTATTAACCTCCTTGTAGAGACAGTGGTAGAAGTGATGAGTCATTCCTCCACTGTCTGGCTACCATCGTTCACGATGACGCCACCCTATGATGATGAAAGAGTAAAAGTTATTTTTGAGTATCTGAGTTTTTCTCATGGTACTTACTGAAGGCTCGCGTGAACCACTCCGGTTTGTCCCGCCACCGCACTCCCAGATAGTACACAGGCACCCCGTGAGTGTGATGATGACGGCCATGCCTACCTCCCGGGGCGCCTCTAGTATGGGCGTCACCACGAGGAAGAGGCAGATGAGAACAAACAGGATGGGCACCCAGAGTGAGACCTGCGGGGGGGGGGGGGGGGGGGGGGGTGTGATATTTGTTCAAAGTATACTCTGTATTTTGTAAGAAAATGTCTAATGTTGCCAAAAAGCAAAACTTTAATCTCCTTCACCTCATGTAGACCTTGAGAGGATCGGCACGAACGACCATACTAGTAATTGGTTAAAGTGCCTAACCGGAAAAAAAAAGGAAAACTTTTACTGTATGAGGGAGAAGATTTGTAGCCAGAGTGCCAGCGTCGATGTGAAAGTTGAATACACCAGTTCTCGTTCTGTCACTGAAGTTAAGCAACGTCCAGCGAGACTAGGACTTTAATGACTAGGATATAAGTATTGTATAGTAGTGCTTTATATAGACTGTCGGCTCGAGACATGGCGTCCCATTACGCTAACAGTTCAATATAGCACCTCTTTATTGATTATACATTTCTAGAGTAGACTAGGACTATGCAAATTCAAACCCTTGTGATGCTGGTTATTTCCAGCCCCAGTCAGGCTGGGTGATGTTAATTTGAGTAGTTGGTTTGTGAGTTTCCAGCGAATGGCGGGTAAAACCCCGTCGTCGTGATAACAGTGAGGATTAAGTTGAAAGCGATGTTAAACACAAAAAAAAAAAAAAATACTAAGGGGCAAGGACTCTGAATGTTACAGACCTCTCAGACAAACAAAAAAATTGTCGGCTCTGGGATTTGAACCCGGGACCTTCCGCTTGGCAGACGAGTCCCTTATCACTGAGCCACACCGGGACTCACCTTGATGGGCCTCGCCAGGTCAGGCTTCGTGTGTCGCAGGTAGAGGATCCCGCACACCGAGAGCATGATGAACGCGCTCTCCACGAAGCTGGAGTAAGTGATGAGCAGGTACACGTCTCCCGTGAACAGCATGAGGAGGGAGAGCAGGTTGAGGAAGACGAGGGAGGGGGTGGGGGTGAAGCGGTTCATGTCGATGTGGGACAGCATGGCAGGGAAGTGCCCGTAGCGTGCGCCCACGAAACACATCCTGGGGGGGAGGGAACATTAATAATAATAATGAATTTTACTATCTATCTAAAATGTTTAAAAATCTAAAAATTTCCCTCTAAGTATATGTACTTTTAGGGAATTTTTTAAAAATTTAAATAATAAATGGGGAACTAAGGGCCAAATTATGAAACAGGATTAGTGGACACTTTCCCTCACGCCATCTGGTAGGAATTTCAACCAAACACAGCTAACTACAGTCAGCTGATAGTGTCACTTGGATTAAAATTAATCCTGTTTCATAATTTGGGCCTAAGCCGGGATCCTACCGAGTGGAGCATTTTGTTGCGCAAAGCTCAGCAACGTTTTGTCTCGAATTTTAAATGGGAAGTGTTGCGAAGTCAGTGGGGTTCGATCTCATTTGATCCTACAGGAGGAGTGGAGCATGAAACGTTGCGAGACAAAATGTTGCTCTCAGTGAGATCCCGGCTTTATATTGTTGTCGTCATGCAGGCATAAGGTTGTTGTTGTTGTTGTAGCCAGCTTGGCTACAGCTGGAGGGGTGAGTGATGGTCTCCAGCCAACTTATTTCAAAGTTGGCTCGTCCTGAACCACATATTTATATGTGCGATCAACCATCATGAGGACTTGGACTTTTCTTTATAAGCCGTTAAACCCTTAGGAAACTGCAAGCTAGCAGCCTGGCTTGTAAGGGTTGGCTAGTCTGTATAGTCCTCTAGCGGGACACTGGTCTTCTCCTTGTTTAACGCCCCCCAGCCAGACTGAAACAGGATTAGTGGCCACTGTTCCTCACGCACTCTGGTAGGAATTTCAACCAAACACAGCTAACTACAGTCAGCTGATAGTGTCACTTGGATTAAAACTAATCCTGTCTCATAATTTGGACCTAACCTGGGATACCACCGAGTAGAGCATTTTGCTGCGCAAAGTTGAGCAACGTTTTGTCTCGAATTTTAAATGGAAAGTGTTGCGAAGTCAGTGGGGTTTGATCTCATTTGATCCTACAGGAAGAGTGGAGCAGGAGCAAGGACTCTGATTGTTAAGTTTCCTCTGTAAATAAATATCATTTTAAAAAAAAGAGTGGAGCATGAAATGTTTGCGAAACATTTTTTTTTAAAGCTTTATTAGGAGGACAAAGTACAATCGTAACAGTATAAAATTGAGAAAAAAAAAAAACAAAACAAACAAATGACAAAATAAATAAGTAAAAAAAGAAAATAACAATAATGTCCTACCTAAAGGGCGGGGTTATTGCCTGTGGCAATCTCTTCCACCCAACATTGCACAACAAAGATCCCGACTTTATATTGTTGTCGTCATGCAGGCATAAGGTTTACCTGGATGATGTCATGATATGGACACTGAGACCACCGAGGGCTGACAGGGCCACCATGAGAGGCATGGTCCACGCGAACACCCCCATCACTTGATTGGCGAAAGTGACGGCTATAGCATCGGTCATGAGGGCGGGGGGCACCACCGCGAAATAAGCTACGTTGGCGAGGGTGTAGATGAAGGTGACGATTGGGAGGGAAATGTAGATGGCACGAGGTAGATTACTGAAACCGAAGAAGAAAAAATGAATGTGTGTTCTTTCTGTTATTAGTATTGTTATATCACAATAACATTGGCTGTATGGCAAATTCCTATGATAAGGAGAATAACCAATGCCACAAAAAAAAAAAAAAATTCAATAATTTAGTGACTTTTCTTTTTCCTTTAAATTCTAGTGTATCATTTGCCCATACTTTAATAGTTACCGTGGCCGAGTGGGTAGCGCGCTAAGCTTGAACGCAAGATGACATGGGTGCGAATGCCGGCGGAGTCGGAATTTTTCGGCTCTGTATTTTGTTTGATAAGGAGATCACTCATACCTCGTGAGAGGTTTTCGCCAAACTTGTTAAATATTACAAAACGATTTCTCTAGGTATATTTACGGAATTTCGTATATCAAAATCGAATGTTTGTGTTTTCTTTTGAGAGCACAGGAAGTTTGTGGGGAAAAAGCTTACTAGGTCATTTCAATTTCAAAACTTACACATAAGGGTTCTTCAGTTCTTCCGTCATGAAGTTCAAGTAGTTCCTGAAAGTCAAAATTAAATAGTAAAGTTACTTTATCTAATTACCGACCTCAATAGCTTGATCGATAAGGCGGCGGACTTGTAACCTGGAGGTCAGTGGCTCAAGTTCCGGTTTCAGCGTAGATTTAGTAAAGTGAGTTTGAGTAGTTATGATATCACAAAAAAGATTAACACAAACATGATAACTTTTTAAAAAAAATTACTTTATGGAATCACAAAAAAAGGATCAAGTAGTTACAGGCACTGGAGGCAGTTAAAGAGGGAGAAAAACAATACACAAGTCCTAACTAGAGGGCAGGGTTATTTGTTACCTATGGAATTCTCTTCCACCAACCCTTCTTTTTTCTTTTTAATATTCTTTTAAATACAACCGACCTTGAGTAGGGTTGCAACTCTCCAAAACATAAAACTGTTCCTCCAGCTCTGACTCTGTCGAAAAAGCTGATTCTCTTTTAAGTTACCTCTGAGATGTATACACCAGTATAATTAATACACCAGGAGAATTATTATTCTGAGCTACCGATAGCTCTGGTCCCACTGACTTTTTCGGTCCGAGACACTTGAAATGATAAATGAGCTTTGGTATCTCGTAACAAATCTCTAATATAGGCTTGGCGCTAAACTTTAATCTTGTGACCGGGAAGTTAAAGCTCAAAATAATAATAATAATAATAATAAACCATCAAATAACTATGCTGTAGCTAGGAAAGTTCTATCCAAACGTTGGATCAAGCTCGCCGGGAGGTGAGCGCTCGTCAAGTAGCGCCAGCCAACCGGCCTATATTAACACGAAACAGAGTTTATATGTATTTTGTTTTCTTGTTTTCGCCTACTTCCCGCTAACTTTTAGCATAGAGATCATCACGCCCCACCTGTAGACAAGCTGTCTACAACAGCAGCAACCTACCATCCGGAGTAGGAGAATATCCCCGCGTAGAAGCTGACGGCTATTTTGCCTACATTGGTCTCCGTGTTCTTCCACACGTCATCGAACTGAGGGGAGCCGTCTGAAAGCAAAAGAGAAAAAACCAGTTCAGAGCAAGGACTCTGATTGTTAAGTCTCCTCTGTAGTAGTCACTGTGGCAGAGCGAGTTAGCGCGCTAGGCATTGCACACATGGTGACCTGGGTTCGATTCCCAGCGGGGGAGGATTTTTTCTGCTCTGTACTTGGATGTTCGGGGTCCACTCATACCTCGTGCGGAAAAATGAGTAGCTGCTTTAATGTGAAGCAGCGACCAGTGGCAGAATCTTAGGCAAAAAAATAATACAAGATATTGTAAATTAAAGTGGTTAAGTCCTATGATTCTGCGCTACCCACTAAAATTGTGACATAATAACACAAAGAAAAAGCATTATTATTATTATTATTAAGTCTCCTCTGTAAATAAAATCATTTAAAAAAAACCAGTTCATTTCATGATTATTATATGTGGTTCAGGACGAGCTAACTTGAAATAAAGTTGGCTGGAGACCATCATTCTCCCCTCCACCTGTAGTCAAACTAGCTACAACAACAACAACATGATCATTATATTAGTCTTAGGGTGCATTTATCAATGCATTTCTAAACAGATGGATAACTTTCTTCTTTTTTACTCTGTCTTATCCGGCTACCCACATTAACATCGCCCATTAACCAAACAGATGGATAACTTTAAAAGATAAAAATGCCTCTTAGACAGTCAATAATATTGAACCAAAATGTGAATCACATTTTCAATACCTATCACATTTATTCATGCTCAGTATGCTCACTTAAGGGTGAATTGATATTTGAGGAAGGTTTCATAACCATATTGATGGCATTTTAAAACATAAATATTGATTGAAAGTTTAATTACTTTATGTTTTATTTATTTTTATTAAATATAAAAAACTTGTCCCAGGGACCGTCCTTTCGGAAGGGAACCGAGGATGCAAGAAGCATTTCCTCTTTGAATGGCTAGACCAATTTTTTGGTTAAAAAAAAAAAAAGATTGGAACAGGATCACCCGTAATTCCAATCAATGTTTCAATAGTATTGATCACCTAGAGGTCCTAGAGTCTAGAGGCTATTTGGAAGCTAATAAGCTATCCACCTCTCCAGTGATATATTTAAAAGTTGAATAAGGATTTAACCTTAAACGTAACCCTAAATAGTAAGTATGGTAGCCACTAGCCAGGCTCTAAGAAACGTTGAATACACCAATTATTTGTAATTTGGGTCCCAGGTCATATCGAGAGGAGGGCTTTACCCTTCATTCGATGGAAACTTAGAAAACAGCTACCCACATTAACCTCAGTCAGCATATTGATTGAAATGGTTTCATAGATGATCTTCTACTTACACACCACCATGAACCCAATGCCCATGGTAATAATGAGCACCAGGGCAGCTATCTTGGCGAACATGAACACATTCTGCACTCGAGTGGTGGCTCGCACGTTGTAGCAGTTGATGAAGGTCAGGAGACCTGCGGAGAAAATCAAAATTTGTTTAGATATACACACTTCATTTTTCTTGCCATTTTCCCGTTCAAACGGGGTCGGCATTACGAGTCAGTCCTCTCTACTAAATTTGTGCTTAACTTAGGGCTTGAACGACAGACCTCTAGATTACAAGTTCGCCGCCTTATCGATCAAGCTACTGAGATCGGTGAGAGAGAGAAAGAAGAGAATACAGTCCAGTCTGATTATCTTAATATATAAATGTCAAAGTCACTGACTGACTGACCACTGACTGATCATCGCTCTACAGCCCAAACCGTAAGTCCTAGGAAGCTGAAATTTGGTAGGTAGCTTTGTCTTATAGTCTAGATGTGCAATAAGACGGGATTTTTCGAAATTCCCACTACAACACCTGCCATTGGCGAAAAAGGATTTTTTGCTTTCACGGCCATGCCTCGGCCCGCAAAGCGGGCGACAGCCCGCTAGTAAGGTATAAGAGAACAATTTCCAGGTCCAGTTTAACTCTCTTTAAGGGAAAATGACCTCTTTATAAGAAGAACCTGGATATAACAGAAAACAATTCCCGTCCCTTCGGTTCTCTTATATTCAGGTTCAACATATGAAAGCAAAATATCTCACATATAACCGCAGCTGCTATCAATCGTATGGCCACATCAGGAGGCGGGTTGTCGCAGTGGAAGAATGGCTTCACCACATAGTTGGCGAATGTGAGACCCATAATAGCGTTAGTAGTTGGCCTGCAAAGAAAAAAAAAATGAAATAATTAGAAAAGAAAAGGTAGATTTCATTTTAAAGTATCGCGTTGCTTCCTCGAAATAACGCCCATGGTTATTCATACAAATAGTGATTTTACGAGATATGAGTAGATCCCGTAAAATCCTAAAAAAACTCCTACTTTGCCGAGATACGAAAGCGGGTCACCCACGTGCAATCCTAATGAGCTCTCAACTAACGATAGACTCTAGGCGTATCATGTACTTGTTTATTTCGGGGTTTTTAACTCTGTCTTATGTACACACTGGATGGACCATCATTTATGTATAGTGTATACTCAGTATCAGTGTATACCTATACCATCTCTTGAGGCATTACAAGCATTAGCTGACAAGTGACATCGGAAATGAATTTACATAATTAGTGTCTAAGTCAATCTGGAAACCATTGTCTTCAATAACGCCACAATAAATAATAATAGTATCGCCTATTTTATACAGCCCGATTAGAACTAAAAAGTCCCATTATTCCAGTAGTAAGTCCAAGACATATTATTATGTGTTCAAAATCGCAAATGGGATGATAACTTGTCATGTTTAGGCTGGGTTTCAACCAACGACCACTAGATTACCAGACCGACACGACACCTTGACCACTGAGCTATCCTGGAACAAATGTTTGTGTGTGACATTTATGTCAGGGTACCAAAATTATACTAAGTTTATTCTAACATACAATCTCTTGACCCTTGAAATCGAAGCCAAGTGTCCTAAAAACCAACCCAAAATACATAGTATCCAAAAAACTTTGATAAATGATTCAGGATTTTTTTTTTTTTTTTTTTCTCTCGTATTTTTTTTTAACCTAAGCAAGGTTTTTTTATGTACCTATATAATCTTAAGAATATTAAATGTATGTACAAAATGTCTGTTTAAATTTGAAAATAAACAAGACCCTGTTTAGACTGCTGGAATAAAGGGATTTTTTAGTCTCACCTCGGCAGTATAAACAAGGTAATTTCTATTCTATTCTATTCAAATTTTAATTTGCTGTCCCTGTATATTGTAAAGTGTAAAAATGCAATACAATACATGTTTTATTAAAATTTACAGATAGAATATGGATGTCAGTTCTTCTGATGGCAATGCTTTTTTCATGGCAGTTCCATTCTATTCTATTCTATTCTATTCCACTCACACAAAAATAAGCATGGCGTCCCAGAGATACAGGAAGGCGGGGAGGGGGCCGAACGCCTCGAACAGATACGCGTAGTCGCCCCCCGACTTGGGGATGCTAGTGCCTAGCTCCGCGTAGCACAGGGCGCCTATCATGGACATCACCCCGCACAGGACCCACACCGTGAGGGAGAGGCCCACCGAGCCCGCCGGGATCACCACCCCTGCCGGGGAGATGAAGATGCCTGGGGAGACGGAATTGAGTGAGTTATTTTATTTATATTAACAATCAACCGACCTCTGTAGCTTGATCGATAAGGCGGCGGACTTGTAACCTGGAGGTCGGTGGTTCAAGTCCAGTTTGCAGCGTAAATTTAGTAAAGCGAGTTTGAGTAGTTGTGACATCACGAAAGTGATCAACACAAATATGATAACTTAACTATATTAACAATCAAGTATTGGATAATAATAATAATGGGTCATTAAACTTCTATGTCTTTCCTTTCTTTAGGTTTAAGACAGTAAAAAGGATAATTCAAAAGATATTGAGTGAGTGAGAGAGTATTTTGTCATCTAGTTGCTGGAAACTCACAAACAAACTACCCATATTAACCTCACCTAACGTTGGTTGGACCGGGACTCAATATCACGAGGGTTCGAATTTAAATATTCACCCACCAAGCCCTAACGTCGCTGGACGTTGATTAACTTCAGTGACAGAACGAGAAATGGCGTTTTCAACGTACCATCGACGCTGGACCCAATTATTAAACAGGATTAACTTTTTAATAAGTCAGACCCTCCCTTAAGTCGGAGTTTCAACCAATCACAGCGCTCTATAGCCAGACTTGAAGGACAGTCTGTACCTATCTATGTATGTACGTACCTATCTACCTATGTATGTAACGCGATAAAAGTAGTAACTTTAGTGCAATCGAGCTGAAACATTCAGGGTATGTTCCATTCATACTTGGAATTTGCTGTATAGTTTTTGGACCACATGTTAAGTAACGTCGAGCTAGGCTAAGATTTGAATGAAAATTGCTTATCGCGATAGAAGCTGCAATTTTTTCCAATCGAGCTTAAATTTTCAGGGTATGTTCCTTACATACTTAGCTATAAATGTACAATTTTGAAAAACACTTTGTTAAGTAACGTCGAGCTAGGCTAAGATTTGAATGAAAATGGCTTATCGAGTGCAATTTTTGGTCCAATCGAGCTGAAATTTTCAGGGAATGTTCTAGACATGTGAACTCTGATCAGTTTGATCAACTAGTCAATCCTGTTTTATAATTCGGTTTTAGTAGGCGGCCACAAATAGGATCCTGGACCTAGCCCTAAACCTAGATATACATAGATGTAGACGATTTTCGGGACTTCGTTGAGGCCGCTTACATTCAATAACATGGTTAGATTCAGGCGCGGCCGGTGGGAAAATGTTTTGGGGGTGCTGCCACATAAACAAGACTAAAATGGAATTTAAAGAGCTCTTAGTAGCTAACGAGTTTGAGTTTGTTTACCGGGCCAAAGATAATATTTATAAATTAATTATTCGAAAAATGTGTAGTAATTTTCACTTTGTACAAGTTAGGACATGAAAAAAACTCTTTTTCCCTTTCGTCTGGGGGTGCTGCAGTTCCGCAGCTCTTTAGCACCGGCCGCGCCTGGTTAGATTATTTTGCGAGGTACCGGGGCCACCCTAGGATCTACGGTTCCGTTGTGTACGCGCACTGAAGTTACTTTTTCTTTGAGGGGGAAAATCTTATAAGATTCCTTCAGCAAAGCTCTAGTGCTGAAGGATATGCGGGACTTGTCGGCAGGGTATGGTGTGTCGCCAATTTTGAAGGGCACCAATTCTGTCGGCTCACCCGCTAAAAACCCCCGTTCTTCTTTAGTATTTCCTGGAACAATGTTGGTATTTCTTCAGGAAGTTACTTACCGGAGCCGAAAATGATGCCCAGAATAATAGCCACGCCCTCCAGGAGCCCCAACTCTTTCTTCATCTGCACCTTGTCCGACGCCCCCCCGTTGCCCGGGAGATCACTGGTGGGCGTCAGGGGCGTCATCACGAGCCCCTGGGTGGAGGCACTCATTCTAGTTGGGGGCTAGATAGTGTCTGGGGGAGAAGAAGAAATATTTCAATTATATATTATACTGGAGGCCTCAGATATTAATCTGATTTTGTACAAGATGCCATATACTATGTAACTATGTTGTGTGTAAATTCTTATTATACAAATAAAGGCTTTTTACACTACATTACATTATACTCTGTATTCTATACTGGTACTGATTTCACATATCATAAGGGAGTTGTATTCATACATTTATGTATTTCGTGTGTCAAAATGAATTGAATTATTTGTTTACAAAATATGGGCCGAAAGAGAACCAATTTAGGCATGAAATTTAAAAAAAAAAAACCAGCAGTCAAAGTATAGCTAAAAAAAAAATAAGAGCCAAGGTTAATTTATACGAGAGATTATTTTATGTACTTAAAAACGGAATTTATAATATTACTTTTAAATGGTTAAACATATCTAAAACTCACAAATAAATTTCAGGACTAAATAATTGTTTTTGGAGTCCTACAAGTTATATTAATTTTGTAAAGTTAAAGTACATCATGTACATGTACAATTGTATACATGTATCTTTTATGTTTGTTTACTAAAAAAAAAAAAAAAAAAAAAGATTAGTGTACACTATACCTATTACCTTTCAGAGTGTCAATACGAGCGCACCGGAAGGTATCCCTTACAAACAATTGCAATCAAATTTTGAATACAATTTTTTGTCGGCGCGGGGGTTCGAACACGGGACCTTCCGCATGGCAAGCGAGTGCTTAACCACTCACCTATTCATATCAAGAGGGACACGTTCTAAATCTTGAACTTTCTGACTTTATTTACAAATTCCACTCATACAATAAATAATCTAATCTCCGTATGTTTTGACTGCACATTATTTTAGAAGTATTTTCAAAGGCCGCCTTTGCCAACTGTAGACAACTCGACACCGATTTGAGGATTACTAATCAAAACAAGCGATAAAAAAGTGTCGAAATAGTGATAAGGCTAATTAGAGTAGAGAGCGCCTTTTAATTCCCGTGATACATCGCCGTTCCAATATTTTCTAATATATTTCTTTTTGAAAATAAAAACACAGAATCTGAAAATAAAGGTCTTCACAAATGTTAGCCAACATCCCCCTATTTAAGATAAATATTTTGTACGGCATTATTAAACTGTTAGCGTAATGGGACCCCCTGTCTCGAGCCGACAAAAAAAATATGAATCTTTTCATGTCTTTCACGATTGTTTCGGGGGTCTCGAAAATAGGGTTCCCATTGGCCTAGGAAGTAAAATCGATTTTTTTTTTCGACGTAGAGTTCATTTTTGCAATAAAAAGCGCAATGCTTGAAATTCATGTTGAACTTTTCGCTGGCTGAAAGTACATAAAATGCATAGGAACTTTTTTTTGTTGATTTTATAGAATTTTATTAAACATAAGAAACTTACTCAGAACATCATCATTTGGATAACAACCCAAAACGCTTGCAGCACTGCCGCGTTGAGAAAATGTTTCCCGTTACCTTACACTATGTTTCCCGTTACCTTACACTCTACCGCTATCTCTTTCTTTGTATAGGCGTTCTTCACACCTCGGCCGAGGTGTTTGATTTGATCGAAGTCGAATTCTCAAATCTTTTTCTTGTTTCACTTCAGCCTTATTTTTCTTTCTAACCAAAGTTAACCAAACGGGAATAAAATGAACCAAACTGGAAGCAAGTCGTTTTTCTTTTGGAAGAGGAAAAATTTCCACTTCCAAAGTTAACCAAAGTGGAAGTAGAAAATTCTTGCTTCCAGTTCTTTTATAAGTTAAGTCCATTGTTTATCTTTAAAATAACCAAACGCATTTTTCTTTCACGAATGACCTTGGAATAAAATGGAAATATTTGGAAAAAACCTAACCTGGAAATGTTTTTTGGTTAGAAAGAAAAATACGACTTTAGTCATTTCACAAAACTACTTGGGGTCGGCATTGGCCAACCTCTTCCTAATGGTTGAGTCTCAAACTCAAATTCTCAAGTAAAGAGTTAAATCCAAATGAACTTTCAGTAGAAGGTTTTTCAACTATGTACCTAAATTTCGCAGATCTATTATTACGACCTCGATTTCCCAAACAGAAAAAGCCCATGACTTATTATTATGTGGTCAAAATCCCAAATGTCAGGATAACTTGTTCCGGCTGGGTTTCGAACGCGCGACTTTTGATTACCGCGACGGCGACGCCTTGACCACTGAACTACCGGGACAGATTATTATCAGACTAGCAATCGGCCGACATGACTCGTTTGAGAAGCACTACTAGCTAATGCTTGTGCTAATATCGATCTCTGCCGTGAAGGTAGCAGCTAGGGCGCTAGGATATTAGCGAGATTACGTGGCTGTGTATTGTTCTGAATTTAAGTTCACTGCCTGATGCTGAGAATAATACAGCAAAATCAGAACCAATTTTCAATGTTAAATATACGGTGTGTGTTTGAAAAATCTTAATATTAAAAAAACTTGATGATAATTATAATCGACTGCCAAATCGTTTTTTTAAATTAGATAGAAAGGTCTATAAAATTACCAGAGAGCATTTTACTTCCGAGAAATTTCTAAAATTAGAAATCGGAATTATTTAAGCTGGTTAGTTCCAAAGGTATTATTCATTCCTAATAAGACATTATTTGCAATGAAAAATTGTTGTTTATATCCTTAATAAAACGAACACAATTCTTCCCATTTCTAATATTAGAAATTTCTCGGAAGTAAAATCTTATGAATTCTGATCTCAAAATAATATAGACGTTCATGCCATATCATAATCGAGAATTGACTTCGAAGTAATTCGATGTCCGTCTTCCATTCGTATATACCACGTGGGGTAACATGAGTAGTTACTTGGGCAAATGATGCTTCTAGGACAAATGATGTGATTAGGAGTTTTGTAATGCTCAGCTACCCACTAAAGTTGTGATATAATAACACAAAGAATTACATGAATATTAAGAGATATATGGTTATTTACATCACACATCATATTTCCCTTGACCCCGAATCGATCCCCCGCCCCACAGTACTTGCAGGGAAATTTCAATGAAATGTACATTGTATTTTCCCTCATTGATTTGAGTTTGTGACCACATAATGATAAGACTCTGGGGGTTAGGTGGTAGAAAATGTTTTGAGGATTAACCTTGCCTGGTTGTTACTGTAGATACATAAAAAAAAACATTATTATTATGGCTATGGAAATTTTATATATTATTACACCCAGTAGAGATTTACAATTTGTTCCAATCAGATTCGCAAACCTACAATTATCTTGTACTCAATTTTGGAACATGAATTTAAGGAGCGTTGAACTACTCGCAACATTTCAAGGTAACAGAACAGCCATGAATCATTAACCTGAAGCCAGCTAAATTCCGATTGTACATTATGACATTGAATTTGAAAAACGAAGCTGTAATGATAAAAAAAAGACAAAAAAAGTAGAGCTTCAGTTATCTTTACTCAGTAGTTAGTATGTTCATTTGTCGAGCAACAAAGAAAAAGTCAAAAGAAAAAGTCGACTGTCGTGAAGCAGAAAAATATACATCTAAATTGATCCAAAATAGCCAGAAATATTTTCAAGACCTTTTTTCCTCTCAAAAAGAAATTTGGTCTTGGACCGTCAATGTCCTTCCTCAAGTGATCTAAATAATATCTGGCACAGTGGCATACTGTCTGTAGGTACAAAGCGGCGGGCGCTTGGGAGCCGTCCCAATGTTCGTTCGGACACTTGCTGACGGACCCTTCACACTGGCCAATCCTTACTGAACCTCAAATAAAATGGCCAAATTCGTCAGTTCATTGCAACTAGTTTCATCACACCGATTAGGTCACTCCTTTCCTCCTAATACACGAAACCCAAATTTTTCGGTTTCAAAATTTCCAGTGATTAATATATTTTAATAGAAAAAATCTTTGGATTCACACAAGGTATAGATAAATTTTAAAGGCGTTTTTTTTAATCTTTCCCGACTATAGTTGATAGTCGGTGAATAGTAGCATTTCAACTCAAACCCAAAAGCCAGCAAAATTATTCGTCTTAAAGGAATGATATAAAGAAGCAACCTTTCTCGGACCGAACAATGGCGAAAGGTGACGCCGGATGTATGAAGAGCGGCAACCACCGGAGCTTCGAAATCGAAATCCCGGAGGAGTGCGACTCGCGAGAAGTCCTGAAGAACATCCTCGGCAAGATCTCGGAACGTCACGTGGGAGACGACTGCGATGACGACAGCTGCTGCGAGGAGGAGGCAGAGGACGTATGCTCAGAGACGTCCTCCGAGGACTGTATGAACCCAGCGCTGCGCAAAGCCCAGCAGCGCGAGGATCCGAAGTCCATCAAGAAAAAACACAAAGACCAGGCGAAGAAGCGGAAGGCGCTGCAGAAGGAATGCAAGAAGAAAGCGAAGGAGATCGTCAAGGATTTCAAGATGAAGGAGAAGCAGCGGCGCCGAAAAGAGAAAGAGAGAATGAAGAAGATCAAGCGGTACGAGAAGCAGAAAGACAAGGAGGAGAAGAAGTGTCGCAAGGAGAGGAAGAAGTGCGAGAAGGACAAGGAGAAGGTGAGGCGAGCCAAGGAGAAGGAGAAGCTGAGGACTCTCAAGGAGAGGATGAAGATGAAGTGCGACAGTCTCAAGTACGCCAAGGCGTCAGACTGCGAGGAGGAGGAGTACACCAACTGCATGGTGGACAGTAGAAACGCGACCAAAGCGGCCACAGCCAAGGAGAAACAGAGGAAGTCATGCTGCCAGTGAGGGAGTGTGAAATATAAAGATTTACAACACGAAAATAATGTTGAGTTTTCTTTTTGTTACTAGTGGGATGCACCCGCTTCGCTAGGACATCACACACAAACACACACGTGCATACATAAACTACACAAGAACAAACACCAACCAATCACACTAACGAACACACATACACAAACAAACACCCAACCAAACACGCACACAGTCACACTATTCTCTTGTTTTGATAACTATAATTGAATGCGAGTCTCAAAAAATGATCTATGTTACAACCATCAATTTTTACAGGAGAGGCGAAAAACTATTTAAGTTATGTATTTACACCTTTTTTACATTCATAAAGATTTAATGATAGGTATGTACACACATCGCTCAATTTCAGAAGTAACATAAACCCTTCTTCCATTTTCATATTAATGCATCTCAGCGCGTTGATTCTAATAGGATCGGATCTCACCCAACCAATGCATATCTTTTCACTCATACTAGTATATGATAAGGGAAATTCGATATTTCTTTATCGCCAAGCTTAAACGATTTGAACCATTCACGAGAAAGTAGTGTGTTCATAATTGGAATTGTATTTCTTTTTCATCTTCTGATTTTTTTTATTTTTCCCTGTAATATAATATCGTATTATTTTTACTGAATGACAGATTACTTCGGTATGCGAATTTCCTAGTGTAATAAATGCAAGGTTACTTCAATATGCAAAATTTTATACCCAGCCTCCGTGGCGCAACGGTTGTGATTACTGCCCGTAGTCCAGAGATCCTGAGTTCGATCCCCGGTCGGAGCAGATTTTTCACACAGAAAATTCTGTTCCCTCCGTACATATGAGGCTAGCATATCCGGCCCTACCCAGGCTGGGCGAGGTTAACGTGGGTAGCTGGTACGATTCCCAGCGAATGGAGCGTAAAACGCCCGTCTTGTCTATCTCAAGTCAGGACGTTAAAACCAAATAGAATCAATGGTCATGAAAGGATCCTAGACATTGGATCTGGGCGTCCATATAATCCTCTCACCACCGTGATTTAGGTATCAATACCTGTCTCACGGACACGGAATTATAATTAGTGTGTTCATAATTGGAATTGTATTTCTTTTTCATCTTCTGAATGACAGATTACTTCGCTATGCGAATTTCCTAGTGTAATAAATGCAAGGCTACTTCAATATGCAAAATTTCTATTCCAGCCGTGGGTACCTAGTTGCGATTCACAAGATAAAAAGCCGGTTTCAATCCGCGCAGTCACTTAACTTGGCCTGCAAACTCCCCTCCTGTTCTTTTACCAGACATCAGCGATGACGCGCAGAAAATACTTCTGTGGGAGTCATTTGTTTTAACACCTAGCCTGCATAAAGTAAATAAGTAACAGGGGGTTACATGTGCGATCAAATAGCCATTAGGAAAAATTGAGTGAGAGAAAATCCAATTTTTTTAATTTATCAAAAAGCCATTAGGAAAAATTGAGTGAGAGAAAATCCAATTTCTTTATATTTATCAAATAGCCATTAGGAAAAATTGAGTGAGAGAAAATCCATCTTTTTAAATTTATTTATGTCAATAACAATTGACTGCTGGTGTAAAGGGACTTTTCAGTCTTACCTCGGCAGTATAAACAAGGTATATTCTATTCTAAAACCAATTATATTAGATCAAATCAATAGTAAAACGTACTGATCAGTATTTTGTTTACGTCGTTTAAGATTATTTAGTTGTTGCTGTTGTTGTTGTAGTAAAAATATCAAGACCAAAATACAAGATAATTTAAAAATAATAAATAATAATAAGTATTCTCATTTCATGTTTTTGTACTTTCATTATCCTATATTTCGGTTTATCCTACTAATTTTACAATTTTCAAGTTCTCTGGCTATTCCGGCCTATCTCAGTCTGGGTGAGGCTGAGGATAGTGTGGGTTCTGATTTACAGCAAATTTCTAGCAGATGGAGGGTGTCCCTGTCTAGATAAATCTGAGCAGTGAAAAGGACGTTAAAATAAACAAGTTTTTTAGTGTCATCATTAAAAGGAACTCACCACAAACTATGCCAATAATAACCTCTTATTTTAGAGCACATGTACAAGTAAACTTACGAATCACTTACCCAACATTCAAACAAACAGCTCACGAAACGGGTCGACATTGTTGTAAAAAAAAATTACACCATGGATTAGTCTGTTCCGTCGATAATCGAAATCACGCTCGTTTCTATAATTCCGAATTTAAAATTTACACACATTGCAAATTCGTTATTCCGTATCTAAAGTAAACAAAGAGAGTATGTAATTCCGTTTCCGTAATTTGATGTAAAAAACATCGCAAGGGTAACAAATATAAATTTCGTACAAATCTGTTTGGTAAGTAAATCCGACATCCGTTACAAGCCGAACTCATCTAACCCACCAAAAGAGTAATATAAGAAGTAAACTGAAAACGTTATTTTCTCAGCTGAATCTTCAAGACTCATCACTGAACTGACTCACGAGGATCGAAGTGAACGAGTTATTGATTCGATTCGGCAAGAATGTACTTCAATGAGCTTTTATTATTTTTATCTCTGAACTGACTCCCGAGGATCCGAAATGAACGAGATTATTAAATTTGAATTCGTGCAAGAAGTAACTTCAATGAGCTTTTATTTATTTTCAACTCTGAACTGACTCACCGAGGATCCGAAGTGAACGAGTTATTGATTCTATAAGAGCAAGAAGAACTACAATGAGCTTTTTATTTTCATCTCTGAACTGACTCACCGAGGATCCGAATGAACGAGTTATTGATTCTATTAGAGCAAGAAGAACTTCAATGAGCTTTATTTATTTTTCATCTCTGAATGACTCACCGAGGATCCGAAGTGAACGAGTTATTGAATCTATTGGCAAGAAGAACTTCAATGAGCTTTTATTTATTTTATCTCTGAACTGACTCACCAGGATCCGAAGTGAACGAGTTATTGATTCTATTAGAGCAAGAAGTAACTTCAATGAGCTTTTTTTATTTTTCATCTCTGAACTTGACTCACGAGGATCGAAGTGAACGAGTTATTGATTCATTAGAGCAGAAGAGACTTCAATGAGCTTTTTTTATTTTTCATCTCTGAACTGATAGCTCACCGAGGATCGAATGAACGAGTTATTAATTTGATTGGCAAGAAGACTTCAATGAGCTTTTATTTATTTTTACTCTGAACTGACTCACCAGGATCCGATGTGAACGAGTTATTGATTCTATAAGAGCAAGAAGAACTCAATGAGCTTTTTTTTTTTCATCCTGAACGACTCACCAGGATCCGATGAACGAGTTATTGATTCTATTAGAGCAAGAAGAACTTCAATGAGCTTTTATTTATTTTTCATCTCTGAACTGACTCACCAGGATCCGAGTGAACGAGTTATTGATTATTGGCAAGAAGACTTCAATAGCTTTTATTTATTTTTATCTCTGAACTGACTCACCCAGATCCGAGTGAACGAGTTATTGATTCATTGGCAAAAGTACTTCAATGAGCTTTATTTTTTTTCATCTTGAACTTGAAGTAAATGGTTGTCATGACGTCATGAATTAACAGTAATGAGTCTACTTTGAACTCTCTTATCGTCTCTTTAACGTGTACTAGTCTAATGTCTAGTCATATTCAAGGAGTTTCCCCTACCATTGGGGACAATGCACAACATCAACCTCAATGGAGCCAGCGTCGATGGCGCGTTGAATGCACCGGTTCTCGTAGGATCACCGAAGTTAAGCAACGTCCAGCGAGGTGAAGACTTCGTGATGCTGGCATTCCGGCCCAACCCAGGCTGGGTGAGGTTAATGTGGGTAGCAGGTTTGAGAGTTTCCTACGAATGGAGGGTAACACCCCCGTCGTGATATGACCATGCAGTTGAAAGTGACGTTAAACACAATTAAAAAAAAAAAACCTCAATGGTGGGAGCTGCAAATCGAAAAGCAAGGGTTCAAATTTCAGTCGTCACCCACCACGTTGTAACCCTGCTTTGCTTTGTATAATTTCAATAATCTGACGAGAACACAGACTAACTTTTGCCCTAAATACCTATTTCAGCCTCTATGAATAAGGATTGCTCTTCTGTCCCATTGCACAAATTCTTTCCTAACTTCTAATTCATTGAGGGGGATATTAATAGACGTTTAGAACCCTTCGGCTGTATGGAATAGCATTGCCCTACCAATGCAAAAAAAATAGACGTTTTGTAATACCTCTATGGCGCTAAGTCTTGATTTGCGCATTGTCTTAGATGGGGAAAACCAGTCCTAAGTCATGACTTAAGAACTTGATTTTGTACTGTTGATTCAATTCGCCCTAAGTATTCAATTGAAAACTTCGGACTTCTTCAATTAATTATCTATGACGCACATGCTGAATTTTCAGATCGGTAAACAAATTGTATTGTTTACAATTACATGACCCTGGTATTGAAGTGCACCAATTGTTTAGTAGAAAAAAGTACATAATAATGGATATCATATTTGCGTTAATGTACGTATATGTATGTGGTATTTGTGGTCTACAAACATGTGGTCAGTGGTATGGTATGTAAACAAGCAATCTTAGCCCTTACAAGCACTAATTAAATTATGTACTCGTAGATTGTGTTATTGTTCATTAATTTGTTGACTGTTTACAAACGTTCGAAATTCACTCCGTTTTATGTAATACATTAACGAATTTAATAGCATGTGGTTGTACAGGGTGCTTCATAGGGGGGCTCGTTAGGTCTTCTTCAAATATTTTTAAATCATTTTGAACAACGTTGGACTAAATCTTGGTCCTCTGGCTAAAGTTTAGCTGATCTCTGTCCCCAAGTCTGCAACTTTCTGTTTTTCTCTTCTATATCTAGCTCTTACTTTCTTTCCCATTTTTTTCTCTCTCACTTGCTCGACTTCCTCTCTTCTCCTCTCTTCCTCCCCTCCTTATCATATCCTTTTTAACTTCCTCTCTACCTCTTATTTACTCTTTCCTCAGCTTTTCTCACTCACTGACTCACTCACTCTTGTGACTCTTGAGAAATTCAAAGACAAAATTGATTCATTCATAATGGATCAAATAGCACAGTCTCTTTTTGGTATTTAGGTGCGTACTGAGGATTAAAAAAAAAAACTAAAATAAGACGCCAGCCACACCAACGGTGACAAGATGCTGTGTTTTAGCCAGTAAAATTATAAACCTTGTCGCAAAATAATAAATGCAAACAAGTTGTTGTGGGTAGAACTCATGTTTTTTTAAAAGAAAGGTAGAAGACAAGTTGCAAAGTGCCATAAATTTAAAATAAACACGCCTTCTTCTAAGATGCGTTTATCTACCGGGTGTATCCTCAGGTCGTTTTTTTCTCTTGTTTTTTCTTTAGCGTCGTTTTCAACTGCATGGTCATAACACGACGGCAGTTTTACCCTCTTTTCACTGGAAATAAAAATTACATCTACAAATCAGGTACTCAAATTAACCTCACACAGCCAAGGTGAGGCCGGCAATACCAGCATCACGACGCCGACGGTTTGAATTTGAATGGTCACCCATCTAAGTCCTAACCTCACTGGACGTTGCTTAACTTCACTGACGGAAGGAGAACTGGTCTATTCAACGTGCCATCGACGCTGGCTGGACGTGAGTATAAGTCACAAATTGGACGGTATTTTCTACGACCCCCCAAATAATTTTTACGCGAGGTGAGATCAACATTTGCAATATAGGCTGGATCAGGTTATCGTGAAAGCAGTGGATTACAAACCTGGAGGTCGGTCGTTAGAGTTTAAAGTATGGAAAATTAAGTAAAGCTCAAAAACGCTACACTCTCGTGATCATGACAAAGATGATAGCTTTTTTGACTTTCTTATCCCTTTTCTCATCATCTTTCGCTTCAAATTTGGTTTATTCAGGGTCAATTTTTTTTGGCTGGCGTATGATTAGAGGCTGTGTCTTTGGCACGCAACCCTAAAAAATTCCCTTGGAGTTCTGCAGGTCTAAAACTTGGTTTAGTCCACGGGACTCTGCTGCTACCATTTCTAGAAGTATAGACCCTCAGTCATTCTCAATAATAATATCGCCTTATTTATACTGCCCAATTAAGACTAAAAAGTCCCATTATTCTAGCAGTAGGCTAAGACATACTATTATGTGGTCAAAATCCCAAATGGGAGGATACTCAAGTGTAACTTACAAACAAACAGTATGATCCTATGGATGGTAAGCTTATAGAGAAAACTGGATAGTTATTATTACCTTTGTTTACTTTCCTTATCCTATAGAAAGGAAAGTAATGGAATCACTCAAAAAAATTAAGCACGCTATCATAATTTTAAGACTCCAATATCCAATCAATTAATTTTATTTGTTTACAGAACGCTAACTGGTGCAGTAACACAAAACTAAAAACATGATTGCATACTTAATGAACTCAATTAAATCACATAAAATTAATTTTGAATGTAATACGTACTGATTAAAAATACTAAACTCGGAACAAGAATTATTTGACAGCTGGTACATGAAAACTTGACAAACACGTGTGGGGAAAAATTCATTCCAATAAAATTTATGTGACACAGATTCATACAGAAATTTGAACTCTGTAATGATGTAGTGTTGTGTTGTTTATTTAGTTATCTCGGGAAAATATTTATTTATGTTCTTGGAACGGTTACACGCACAATACTTCATTTTGTTCACACACGAGGAACTATCTCGCGTGCACAATATGCTACAAGCTACAATGTCGTCTGGAAAACACATGTGATCACACTGATCACCATTCTAAGAGAGGAGTTAATTACTGAGCGGGGGTCAACCCTAGTGACAACCACAGTTTGCAAAAATAATAACAACGGTTAGACTTAATGAATATATTTTTTTTAGTTTCACCGCGATAACGCGAAACGCTCCTTAGTTCTATTGTTCCAAATAATGTAAGGCTGTTTGCCCAGTAGACAGCCACGGCTGCGCAGCCAATATGAACCATTGCTTGTAGTACCTAGTGGACGACAGTCTGTTCTTATGATAAAAACGAAAAAAGATTTAATCATCATGAAAATTTCAACTACTTGTTTACCACTCTGTACATCTCTTTTGTGACAAGAAGTAGGAAGCCGAAATTTTGCACAAAGGTATTTTATTGGTATCTAGATGTTAAAAAAAATGCCAAAGAGGACGTCAACCACAGGAGAAGAATCTCTGCGGTAAGGGCGGAATGGAATAAAACTTATAAAAAATAATAAAACATGTCTACCATCCAAGACTTATACATATAAGTTTGTCAGAAATATTTGATTCATATCCCCATGTGTTTCATGTGGGAATCAAACTCGCGACCAAGAGTTTCTTCTCTAATATGTTAAGAAGGAACAAAAATATTTCGTACACCCATAATTAGATAAGTAAGTACTAACATGGGGACTGTGTGTAAAAGTAATACAAACATGTTATTTTTTCATTAATCAAGATATTATATTTACATGGTAGAGCCAGTGGTGTTGCTGGTGAAGTGGAATAAAGTCTGTAATTCAGGACATTGTACTCTGCACTACAACGCTTAAATATCTTAATAGATAAGCAGCTACTCATAAATATTATGTAACAATATTCATGTAGATCTCACAAATCTCAGGGACTAATATTCTTGTCCCCTCTTCCTGTCAATGTTTGCTTTTAGGTCTACCTACTTGACTAAATTAATTAAATTGGAGCCTCAATAAATTTACATTCCATTTACAACTCAATTAGGTATGCTTATTGTTATATGATTTAGTCTTTTGAATTATTCAATTCCATCTAAGATATGATTTAGTCTTTTGAATTATTCAATTCCATCTAAGATACCTACTTATCTTCCCATTGATACATACCTACATTAATAACATTTCAAGATCTCAAAAAATCTGGCTTAGGTACATATTTATGGGAATATCTAATATTTCAAACACCCTCTAAATAAATTACTTATTAGGTACCAAATTAGTTTATTATTGCTATTTTATTTGAATAGGTAATAAAACAAAACCCCCCCCCCCCTGGTAAATTATAAAATTAACCTATGCAGAATAACTCCTACCCAAACTTGGACTTTTATTTCACTTTATAAAATAGGTACAGCCTAAGGCCTAAATTATCATACTTATTATGTAGGTATCTTCAAAAGTAAAAAAAAAAAAAACAGTATGAAGTGGTACACAAAATAATTATATGGTACCTACATGCTGTCCGACTCAAAATTTATTTATTTTATTTACACTTTATTAATAGGACATGTTATATATACCTACAACACAAATAATTACAAATTAAAATACAATATAATAGAAGAAAATAAATAAATAAATAAATATATACCTATACATAATATATGAATTAACTAAAGGGTGGGGTTATTGCCTTTGGCAATAACTCAAGTGTGTAAAAAAAATTACACACTTGAGAGAAGAATTAAGGGGTTAAGAATACCAAGTCTTAACCACATTGACTACCAAACATTTGTAGTTGATGTGATTATGGCACTAGATTTGTAATGTAAACAATCTAGTGCATGGATCTGTATTTTGGAGCCCACCCAATCCTTCGATTTTTCCTTGTCTATTTGAGTATGTAACCACATAGATATAATATTATTGGAGGATGGTAAATGGCCACGTTCATCTACCTGTATTGCAATTAGTAGATTAAAAATAAAAAAAGACAGTACCTATACATCACAAAGAGACTACTATGTCTTGAAAATAATCAATGGTACAGTGTAGCAGTAAACATCTTTGATTTCCCAAGGCTGGCTGGACTAAAGAAAACAACAATCCACGACTATTTGAGTAGTCCTAATAAGTGCATGAGCTGAGACATTGATTGCCAAGCTTAATTTATTGTTGCGTTGAGACAAAAGCTAGAATGCTTAATGCATGGAGCTTTGCCAACAACATGGCCTCACCTAAAGACCAAATGTGAACACAAAGCATGTTTCTCTGTTGTATCAACTTATATACATATTATATCAATTATTAACATACTGGTGTATGGCCATGCCTCAACATTTTCTGAGACAACCACTTTTGAATATCTAGCATAGTGGCCAGTGTCCCAAGATTATATTTCTCTCACATTTCATATTTTTTTTTTTTTTTTTAGTGGGGTTTTAACGTCACTTTCAACTGCCATGGTCATATCACGACGGGGGTTTTACCCTCCATTCGCAGGAAACTCACAAACCTGCTACTCACATTGACCTCACCCAGCCTGAGTGGGGCCGGGAAAAGCCAGCGTCACGAGAATTAGAATTTGAATGGTCACCCATCCAAGTCTTAACCTCGCTGGATGTCGCTTAACTTCGGTGTTCTGAAGGGAACCGGTGTATTCAACATGCCATCGACGCTGGCTGCATTTCATATTTAGTTACTGCAGTCTCTGGAATTAATTTTAGAGACTACATGACTGTCTCATCTGTGTGTGATTGTGTTAGTGTGCATGCATGTTAGATCTGTTGAGTTGCTTTGCAAAGTATGGGCAAATAGCTAGTATCATAATAAATCTATTTCTTTGGGTTATTAGGTATACCACAATTTAAATTTGTACACATAATTAGGTACAGGATTATGGGTTGGTATATCATTCAAATTTACTCACCTGTAAAAATGAAGATTAAACAGATTTCATGGTGCACATGCCATAGCCCAGAAGGCTGGGCGACTTTGATCTTGGGACAAGATTATAAAACTGATAACTGATAACATTTTGATTCAAATAACCGCCAAGCAGGGTTCCAGTACCAAAACCAGTTTACAGTCGATTCTTCACTTTTACCAAAAACACGAACCACCTAACCTCAAAATCAGCGTTTCGCTCGAAATACGCTTAGAATTTTTATGGATAACGAATTACCTACGTCCTACAAGGTATAAACTTTCAAATTTTGGCTATGATCTTGAAGAATCCTCCGCTTTCTTTAAATCATATAAAGGTACTTTTTTAACAGCTTTAAATGATGAAAACGCAGGACCAACCGAGAATTACGGAAAATTTATTAAAGAAAAACTGATTTTTAAGAAACGTGAATTTCAAATTTTGGCGGTTACTTTCAAGGAGATAGAAGAGAGAAGGAATGTACGTGACACTGAAAAAGTGAAGCATGCACGTATGAACAGCGTTCGACAGCGTGGCACGACCTTATCCCTATTTCTTTGAAGGCGATTGTTGAAGCTCTTGAGATTTCTCATTGAAAGAGGGAGATTAGTCGAAAAAAAACTAATACTCATAAACACACAAAATTTCATCAAAATCGGTTGTACTGTTCACGAGATATAATCGTTTAAGTAAAAAGTTTGTGGTCAGGCGCATGATCTCTATCACCAAGAACCGCTAGTGTGAAGTTGATGAATTTAAAATGGGACCATCTACAGAATGTCTCCTATATGTTTACAAAATTTCGTCGAAATCCGTTCAGTAGTTTCTGAAATTTGCGCGTAACAAGGAATGTTTTTAACCGACAGACAGACGCAATACCAAAGTTGCTCAGGAGGAGCAAAAAATATTTTTCTTTACAGAAACGAACACGATACTTCTGATTTCTAATATTAGAAATTTATCGGAAGTAATCATTTAAACACTTGACTTAAGTGATATGACCATGTATTGTAGTTGAATGCGACGTTATTTTTACGTCGCTTACGACGCCAAATTAAAAAAAAAAAAAAAGATAGAACAAAGTTAGAAACTCAAACATTAAAAATATACTGTAAATTTATTTTTTACTGGAACAAACTAAACAACGTATATTTTATTTAATAATTTTAAGTGTAAAATATATCTATATGCTCTCAATAGAAAAATTAAATACAATCTGACATAGAGGTATCATGTTTAAATAAAAAATACTATTATTGTGTAATTATAATTAACGATTCAAGATAAAAAGAAAACAAAGTGGTTGAATCAATAGTTTGAAATAACTAGAGCAGTATCAAAATGTCTAGAACAGCGAGTACAAAGAAGATGAGACCACAAGGATTAGAGTCAGTCATAAATCACATAGTTAACAACAATTTAGACGAGGCATAAATATTTGAAGAAAAAAAACTGTTACAGACTTTCGATTTTTCATTTAGCATACAATAAACTTTCGAAACTTATGAAACATAGAAAACTTATGAGTACCTTAGAACCGCCATTCATTCCACCCCTATAGTCTGAATGCCGTCACTTTGGGCACCTGCTTTTAGAAGTATAGATATTATTGACAACTGACAGCATTGCTCCGTTAAACAGAACGCATACTCGCCAGTAAAAACTAGAGTAACCAGCCTTTCAGATTTCTAATGGTTCATAAAGGCTCAAAAAAAAAAAAAAAAAAAAAAAAAGGTAAGTTTTAACAATGACGTAAGTCAGCATTATTTTTTATTGATTTGATAGATTATCATAAAAATAAAAAATAAATATTCTGAACCAGAATAAGGTGGGAACATAATTATGTTAACAATTCTCCATGATACTAAAATGGAAGAGAAGGTATAACAAACTGAAACTTTACTCATAAATTTGGTGTAGCTTGTAGTGGTAGAGGCCTAGAAAAACAACTAACATTCTTCTTCTTTTTTTTTCACTTTGCCTATTCCCAAACCGACTTGGAGAAGGCATAGTTCATACCAACATAACATTAACCTCGCTCAGTTCCATATTTAGGAAACAGAGAGAATCCAAAAATAAGAAATACAGAAAACTTCCCAAACATGGATTTTACTGATCCTAAAGATTGTGCGCTAGACCTAAGGAAATTCTGTAAAAGTGGAAGCTTATTTAAAGTTAAAAATAAGATATTATAAAAATCTTGCCTCTAGGAATGTAAAAAAGTGACCAACAAGGAAATCACTAATAAGCAAAGCCATCCGCAAAGAAAATAATACCTTCCTATTATTTTCGTAGGTATAAAATAATTACCAAGGTGATACCGTTCATATTCACTTATTGCACATTAACGAAATAAACAAAAGAAATACAACTACCTACAGAAGCTAGTAATGATGGCTTAATAGGTTAGCACCATTGTATTTTGAAATCAGTGTTATATTATTAGATTGATACCCGCAATGTTTAGACACCGACGTGCTTGAAAACCTTAAACACAAGAAACAAGATAAACAATCAAAACAAAATATAATTTCACATTTCAATACCATAAATTGCAAAGTTAATAACTTTACTAATAATGTTACCCCAGGATTATATGTATATTTTAACACACAGAGTTCACTAAGGATCGAGGCTTCCTACTGAACCCAACATTTTGTCTCACAACGTTGCGAGGCGTATCGCAACGTTTCATGATCCACTCGTTTTTAGAATCAAATGAGATTTAATTCAACTGACTGAAACATAGCTTCGCAACACATTAAATGAGATTTAATTCAACTGACTGAAACATAGCTTCGCAACCCATTTAAAATTTGAAACGAAATGTTATACTCAGTTGAAAACAGGCCGAACCAAGGCAGAAATCATGCTTGAGACATTTTCAGGACCACATTTTCTGTTCATAAATGCGGGGGTGAACGTTTCCTTCCCGTGGGGGGCGGGACCTACACGGGCCGTTTCTTCCGCCATCCGCCGGGCGGCTTCCCAGCCGGATATCACAAGTCCGTGCTCTCGCTGTACGAGCCACTGGAGTGCTGTCTGGGCGCGGTGGGGGGTAGGGGCGGCGCGGGGAGAGAGGCCCGCGTGAGAAGAGAGGGGGAGGGCGGGGGACCACCGGGCGACGCCGCTCTGTCTGAAGACTTCCCCGACGGGAACTCCCCGGCGAGGTCTATCGTGTTGCCGTCGCTCAGGCTACGGGCATGACTAGGAAGGGTGAGCTCGCAAGGCTTGGGCGGCTTGTCGGGCTTCGCCTGGGGGTGGGGGTGGGGTGTATCACAGTCGGCGGCGGGTTTCGGTTTCGGCGGGTCGGCTGGTTTCGCAAAACCGGTCGTCTGGAAATCAATTATACTGTGGTGGTTAAGATAAATAAATATAAATAAAAAATGAGTCTTACGAAAGAAAATGGGGATTGTACTCATGAGACTTCTTTTTTTTAAGTAGCAACTGTCTACACTTCCAACAGAAAAAGGTTTTCTGAAGAAAGCAATACTTGACAGGATATTTGCGATATTCTTGAATGAGACTAAGAGAGATCAGTTTTCTCATTCATATTGTTGTATGTGTACATAGCATTAATTAATGGGGACTTTAATAAGAGGTTGAAAGTTGGTGTGTTGGGGATGTGGAACAACGGCCTATCAGAAGATCTAAGCCTGTGGTTAGGTACTCTGATTTCTGTTTTTTTTATGTGGCTAGGTACTTTTCAAGGTATGGTTAAAAAAAACTATATGGTGATTTTTAGAAACCATATTTCAGTGTCAACCTAAACACTTTTTGATGAACTGACTACCAGATTGAAAGTGAGATACAGTTTTTACAAATTCTTTATTCCTAGCTCAAGCTATTTTCTAGAAAGTTACAAAGTCTTATCGAGAAAATTACTAAACAAGACACATGTCGAGGATCTAT
The DNA here is from genome assembly GCA_024516035.1 of Bactericera cockerelli. Taxonomy (NCBI): domain Eukaryota; kingdom Metazoa; phylum Arthropoda; class Insecta; order Hemiptera; family Triozidae; genus Bactericera; species Bactericera cockerelli. Next base: position 22,012,309 of record CM044961.1, on the reverse strand, counting down.
GTAAGACAAAAATTCATATTTATCGATTATTGTTTTATTTTATTAGGGAGTTTCGGGTACCTAATTACCTATAGAAAGTTTTTATTGTCCCGATTGATCAGTGGTAAAGGTGGCACTCTGAGAATCCAGAAGTCACGGGTTCGAAACCCAGCCGGGGGACATGACAAGTTATCCTCCCGTTAGGGATTTCTAACTCGAAATAATATGTCTTTGGTTTGCTGCTGGAATAATGGGACTTAATAGTCCTAATGGGACAATATAAACAAGATGATTGTCGCGGCTTGCGATCAGCTTTTCATACAGCCAGTGCTTTGAGAATAATTTATAATTTTTCTTCTTGAAGCTCTAAACGCAGTTCAAATTTAGGCTTTTCACAAGTACCATCAAACCAATTTGTTCTCAATAAAGTGATTCTAAAGTTTATGTCTCATCACATAGAAATTATTTTTTTTTCATTTCAATAAGTAAGCAAGTAGAATAACTGACTCCATAAAGGAGCCGGTCCATTCAGTGATAATTATTTTTAAAGTTATCATATTTGTGTTGATCACTTTCGTGATATCACAACTACTCAAACTCGCTTTACTAAATTTACGCTGAAACCCGGACTTGAACCACCGACCTCCAGGTTACAAGTCCGCCGCCTTATCGATCAAGCTACTGAAGTCGATGATAATTATTATTATTAATTCAACAGTTCACTTTTCAATTCTAACCTTGAGTTCATCCATGGACCCGGCCGCAGGCCTGACAATGCGGAACGAGGAACTCAGGGGCCGCCCCAGGGTGGCGGGCCGCTCCGGCACGGCAGGCTTCCTCAGGGCCGCACTCAGGTCCTCCCGTACACAGACACGCAGCGGGGGGCCGGGGTGGGCCGCGGGGCCTTGCGGTCGTACGTGGCGTAGATGCTCTCCACGTGATGTCGTGTGGACGCGGCTGGTACTGCTGCTGGTGTGGACGAATCCTGGCCAAGTAAATCAAAATATATAGTATATGGACTATATGGTATTTTTTTTATTTATAAACATTTGGATCAAGCTCTATTTACATCTTTTATATACAATGAACATAGTAACAAGTTAGAAATAAATATAAACAAAGCCTGATCAAGGGTGGTAATAATGCCTTCGGCATTCTCTTCCAATTCCTTATGGTATATTTATTTACGGTAAGAATCCTTTTACAAAGTCACAAGTACATAAAACAAACATGAAACATTACAATGTAAAACAAAAATATCACAGATAAAATTAAGTATAAAAACATAAGACTAGCATAAATCATTAGTTGCCATGTTCATTGCACCCATCATGCGATTAATTAGGGCAAAATATGTATAATTTGTCCTACACAATTTTGTGTAAAAAGTATTGCTACCTCTGAGCCGTCTATGGCAATCTAGTGTAACAAGATTTAATAATTTGCTACAGTCAACATTACCATTTAAAAGTTTTTAGAAACAATTTAAGATTGAATTGAATGTGTTTCTTTGTGTTATTATATCACAATTTTAATGAGTATCGCAGAATTGCAGGGCTTTTCCGAATCTTCAATATCCCAATAATTTATTTATGCCTATAATTCCACCACTGGGGTCGCTGCTCACATTAAAGCAGCTTCTCACTTTTCTTCACGAGCTATGAGTGAACCCCGAACATCCAAGTACAGAGCAGAAAAAATCCTGCCCCGCTGGGATCGAACCCAAGTCACCATGCGTGCAATGCCTAGCGCGCTAACTCACTCGGATACGCTGACTACAATGTCAAAATAATTAGAATAAAAATAAATAATAATAATACTCATTAGAGGCGAGGTGAATTTATCAAAGCATTTTCTACTATCTAACGTTCAGAATTTTCTTACTATGTGGTGACAAACCAAAATTATACTTTTACTTCCGAGAAATTTCTAATATTAGAAATCGGAAGTATTGTGTTCGTTTTTGTAAAAAAAAAAATTTTTTTGCTCCGATTTCAATTTTTTTTCATATTTCTGGACGTTTCATAACCTCCTGAGCAAATTTGGTTTTGTGTCTGTCTGTCAGTCTGTCTGTCTGTCGGTCTGTTAAAACGATTCCTTGTAACGCGCAAATCTCGGAAACTAGTCGACCGATTTTGATGAAATTTTGCACACATCTAGGAGACATTCTGTAGATGGTCCCATTTTAAATTCATCGAATTCGTACTAGCGGCTCTGGGTGAAAGAGACCATGCGCCTGACCACTAACTTTTTACTTAAATGCTTATATCTCGTGAACGGTACACCCGATTTTGATGAAATTCTGTATGTATATGCATATTATTGTTTTACACAGGCTTTTTATATTTACTTTTTAATTGATTATAATTAATTTGAATCTGATATTTAAGAAAATCCGAAATTTTGGACAGTAAAGTCAAAAAATAAGAACCACGACTTGCCGATACAGAATTTTTTGTAGAATCTAGAATGTAGAAAAAACGGTTTTCTACCATATAAAACAAATTTGAAGAAAATCAGTTCAGCCGTTTCGGAGATACAAGTAATTTAGTATAAAAACTCAAAATTCGCACGTGTACACAATGTGAAACAATCACGAGGATTGTGTCCATAATTGGCAGTGTTTTTTTTTATAGGCTTTCTTTTTTATGGCAGGATTCTCACTGGAGTGAGCTCTTCCACCCAATCATTTGGGAATGTGATGCGAAAAATTACTTCCTGATTGGGAATGTTGAAAATACATATATGTAAACACAACTCACCTCCTCGTCTTCATCAAACGGATTCTTCCCATGTCCCACATCCACAGATCTGGACATGCCTCTTCCACTAGCAGTCTTCACTTCTACACCCGCAGTCGAATTCCCCTCAGCCGCCGCCGACACACCCCTCTCTGACGCGAGGAATCGTTCACTGGCCGCCCCTCTACTCGACTCTGCAGCGTTGGTTACTTTATTATCACTGGCTAACTTATCACTAGTACTGCTGAGTCTATCACTTGCACCGGTTAGCTTATCACTTGAATCGGTTGGACCGGTCCGTTTATCACTGGAATTCTTGGTACTATTCGTCACTTGTGCAATGTGTCCACCGGACTTCTCACTGGCCGGTGTGTGTGTCTCACTAGAAGCGGTTAATTTATTGCTGGAACCGGTCGACGGGTGTGTTTCTCCACTCACCGTTCCACCGATTTTAACTCTCGGACTGCTGGGTTCACTGGACTTGCCGTTGGATTCCGTCATAGGAAGAGACGATTTTCCAGCGGGACCGTCGCTCGTTTTCCACCGCGATTCGCTAAATTTTCCTCCGCCACTTCCGGTGCTAGATTTCTCACTAGATCCTTGATGGCTAGATTTATCACCCGATTTTTCACTCTGTTCACTATGTGTGTCTTTCGCCTTGCCCGGCACAAGATTTGACTTAAAACCAGGGCCGGCGACAGGGGAACTTTTGTCTCCTGAACCATCAGGGGTGGATTTAAAGTCCGACGAAGGCTTACTCTCAGGGGTGGATTTCTGCACGGGCGGCACAGGGGCGGGCTTGTTCTTGCGCCGCGTGATGGGCCGCGGGCTATCACTGGAGGGGCCGCTTCCCCGCCACCCCCACTGGAATTCCCGCTCTGACTCTCCTGTATGCTGTCGGTGGAGTGCGATCGGAGAATGTTGGAATCTGGGGGGAGAAGTAATATTGATTAAACTTTATTGTTTATATATACTTTGAGAACTTCTCGACCGTGTGACACATCTGTCACCTGACTATTTAAGTCCGGCTTTCCAAAATATTTTTTATAAAAATAAGTTTATAGAACATGCAGAAATGGAAACTGGAAACTTGAGCAATTATGAAAAATATTTTTTGTTGAGCATCAACAATTTGATAAAACTTCAATGGAACAGATGGAGATTGAGGATGTGAATAGAATCCTTCAGAACTTTCAAACCAATAGCCACAATTAAACTCGATGGAATCCCCAAATCACGCAGAACATAGAAAGTAAAACTTGGAATCACACCACGGGCACCAAACAGTAGACTTTTAGCTTTGAACTTTTCTGTTTCTATATATTGGCTATATTTAATCTATAAACAAATACTGTCAAGAACAATACAACATTAGAATCTCAAAAACCAAATTTAGTATGTGTAGTACAAAATTTGCGGAAGAACTTTTTTTGATAAAGTAAGTTGTGAATATGTTCTTCATCTGACTCTCCTGTATGCTCCTACAATCTTAGTCCCCAAGAAAAGCGACCAAATTTTGAATACTAATTTTTGTCGGCGCGGGGGTTCGAACCCGGGACCTTCCGCGTGGCAAGCGAGTGCTCAACCACTGAGCTATTCGTGCGCTCTTATAATGATGGCTCACCGGTAATAATAAGTCCCGCGTCCGCGCTGCTGGCTCGGCTGTGGTGTCCGTTGAGCAGCGCCGTAGTTCGCCCAGTGTCCACCGTATCGTCGGATTTAGCGCTAGTGTTGCTGGTGGGCGGGGTCACATAGAACTCCTCGGGGCCAGGGAAGAAATACTCGCTGTGCGACACGAGAGAGTCGACTATGACCGAGTAGGCACTCGCTGTGTTCATGTTGATACCTGGGGCGGGAATTAGTCTTAATAATAATACCTGTTAAATAGGTATATCGCCTCTGACAACACAAAGAGGCGTAAACCACAAATTTTTGAAATCGTTTTTACTGCTTAGATTGAGTCTACTTGTGCTATATTTTGTTCTCACAAATAGACGTAACCCAATTATAATCCAAAGAAAAGATACAACAAAAAATAAAATCAGGCGCATCCCTCATTTTCTCTTTTTCAGGCGTAAATCGATAGTCACAGTTAAATAATCAAATTTGGCAACAGAAAAAGTTCGTATAGTCATTCACGGGTACAGGGAAGTGATAATGTTCCTACCGTGAACAGAAAATTTATGCACAAGAAAACTCATTTTGGCTCTCCTGTAAAATTTCGAAAATGTTGTTTACGCCTCTTTGTGTTGTCAGAGGCGATATATTTACGGGCCAAGCCCTATATAAACATATAACAAGAATACAAATACAAATAAAAGCAAAATTAAAAATAGTTATCACAATTATAAGATCTAAAAGTATCACAGGAAGTATATTTAGTGTAAATAGGTACTATAATAATAATATCGCCTTGTTTATACTGCTCGATTAGCACTAATGAGTCAATTTTCACCAATACGGCCCCCGGTTGGACTAATTCGGCCCCAAAACTATAGTGGGTACACCCTGAACATATAATAATATCGTCTTTTTTATACTGCTCGATTAAGACTATTAAGTCGCATTATTCCAGCAGTACACCCAAAACGTATTGTTAATTGGTCAAAATCCTTAATGGGAGTATAATTTGTCATATTCCGGCTATTTTCGAACCAACGACATGTGGATTACCAGAACAACGCCTTGAACACTGAGCTAATGGGACAGATAGAAAAGAAAACCATGGTAGACTAAAGGTAAAAAAAAAAACAAAAACAGCCATCATGGAGACGGAAAGTAAAGTAAGTAACACAAATATGATAACATTTTTACTTTCATTATCCTATCTATGATAAGGAAAGTATTGTATTCGTTGAAAATTTGACCTACCCAGTTTTTTACATTTCTGGACGTATCATAACCTCAGGATATCAAAGTAGTCACTGTGGCAGAGTGAGCTAGCGCGCTAGGCATTGCACACACGGTGACCTGGGTTCGATCCCCAGCGGTGTAGGATTTTTTCTGCTCTGTACTTGGATGTTCGGGGTCCACTCATACCTCGTGAGGAAAAATGAGTTGCTGCTTTGATGTGAAGCAGCGACCAGTGGCAGAATCATAGGCAAAAAAACAAGATATTGTAAATTAAAGTGGTAAAGTCCTATGATTCTGCGCTACCCACTAAAATTGTGACGTAATAACACAAAGAAAAAGCATTATTATTATTATTATTACCTCAGGATATCAAAAAAGTTGTTTTCGGCCATTGGTCCGTGCGTCCGTGTGTCTGTCTGTCTGTTTATAGTTACCTATATTGTCTGACAGGAGCCGCTCCTCGTTGCTCCACAGAATGTTGGGTCCGATCACGATGGCGATGTTCTGTGACGTCATCTTGTTCACCGCTTGGTTGTCGCAGAGTTTGGCCAGGAACTTGATCAGGTAGCGGAGGTTCGCGTGGTGACTGGGCGGGAGCTGGGCCAGCACCGACCAGAGGGCCTGAAGACGGAGGTCGCTGGGTTCGACCCTGGAAATTCAATTGAATTCATTTTATTGTTGTTAAATCATAGTACAAAGGCCTCATCGAGCCCAACTGCATTTAAAGGGTAATATGCATGACTATCCATACATAAAGTCAAAAATTACTTACTGGCTATCATTACTTTAAATACATGAATCGATCTAAGTGACCTCTAGACCTGTGGGAAAAACAGGGATTTGGCCATAACTCTTTAACGAAGCAAAATGCCCCACTGCAAGTTTCGCTAATATGATAGTCCACGGTGGGCTGAACCTACCCTCAAAATATTTGCATCTGTATACGGGACACCCTGTATAAGACCTGTTTGACTGCTGGAGTAAAGGGATTTTTCAGTATTACCTCGGCAGTATAAACAAGGTATATTCTATTCTATCTCATGGACACGGAATTATTATTATGATTACCTCGCCGCCTCCAGCCACCTCTCGTACAGAGCGTAGGTAAGCAGGGGCTCGGGCAGTTCCCTCAGGTAGAGCTTGAGCACGCCCGCCAGCACATGGGCGTCTCATTGGTATGTTATCTACTGCTAATATTTTTTATGTTAACTCTCCATTCGACGGGGTTAACATATTCGTGGGCCTCCGTGGCGTGGCGTAATGGTTGTGACTACTGCCCGTAGTCCAGAGTTCCCGAGTTCAACTCCCGGTTGGGGCAGACTTTTCGAAGAAAATTCTGTGCCTTCCAAACAAGTGAGGCTGGCATTTCTGGCCCTACCCAGGCTGGGTGAAGTTAATATGGGTAGCTGGTACGATTCCCAGCGAATGGAGGGTAAAACCCTACGTTCTGTCTACCTCAAGTCAGGACGTTCAAACCAAATAGAATCAATGGACATGAAAGGAGCCTAGACATTGGATCTGGGCGTCCATATAATCCTCTCACCACCGTGATTTAGGTATCAATACCTATCTCCTTTCCTATTTCTCCTATTTATCCTATAAAATATATAAGACCTGTTTGACTGCTGGAGTAAAGGGACTTTTCAGTCTTACCTCGGCAGTATAAACAAGGTATATTGATCTATTCTATCTCACGGACACGGAATTATTATTCTGATTACCTCGCCGCCTCCAGCCACCTCTCGTACAGAGCGTAGGTAAGCAGAGGCTCCGGTAGCTCTCTCAGGTAGAGCTTGAGCACGCCCGCCAGCACATGGGCGTCTCATGTGTATGTTATCTACTGCTAATATTTTTTATGTTAACTCTCCATTCGACGGGGTTACCTCAGTGTGAGGGCCAAATTATGAAACAGGACTAAACTTTAGGTAAGAGAGACCGTCCCTCAACTCGGGCTATATACGTAGCTGTGATTGGTTAAAACTCCGACTTGAGGGCATAGTTTAACTTTATTCCTGTTTGATAATTTGGCCCTTAATTTCTCACTTTTCATGATGATTACCTCGCGGCCTCCAGCCACCTCTCGTACAGAGCGTAGGTAAGCAGGGGCTCCGGTAGTTCCCTCAGGTAGAGCTTGAGCACGCCCGCCAGCACATGGGCGTCGTACTCGGGGGCCTCCTCGAACTTGATGCAGTGGGCGTCCAGGCACGTCTTCAGGCGCTTCACCTTGGAGGCGCCGCCCGTCACGCGGAACAGACCTTCCTCGCCCATGCCGATCTGGGGAGCAGACACTGTGATGATTATTCAATTCGTCAAATTTATTTTACTTTATTATTCACTCGGAACAGACCTTCCTCGCCCATGCCGATCTGGGGAGCAGACACACTGTGATGAGTATTCAATTCATTAAATTTATTTTACTTTATTATTAAGTTTTAACAAGCCAGCGTCGATGGCATGTTGAATACACCGGTTCCCTTCAGAACACCGAAGTTAAGCGACATCCAGCGAGGTTAAGACTTGGATGGGTGACCATTCAAATTCTAATTCTCGTGACGCTGGCTTTTCCCGGCCCCACTCAGAATGGGTGAGGTCAATGTGAGTAGCAGGTTTGTGAGTTTCCTGCGAATGGAGGGTAAAACCCCCGTCGTGATATGACCATGGCAGTTGAAAGCGACGTTAAACCCCAAAAAAAAAAAAAAAAAAGTTTTAACAGATGAAATTGAAGGAAGACGACCAAGAGGCAGGCCAAGAGTTAGATGGGCAGACGATATTCAGAAAGATGCACGTGAAGCCAATATCAATCTCAATAGCTATGATGACAGAATCCAATGGAAGAGGCAAATTGGTCAGGCAATGGACCGACTTCGGTTTGATAAGCCACGCTAGTAAGCAGGGTGTCTACTAAATGGTCAAAGTAAAATTCCCTGACTTTTCCAGGTTTTCCAGACCATTTTTCCAGTTTCTCCAGTCTACTTTTTTAAGGAGACATTATATGAATATTATATAAGACCTACTAAAATTTTGTTAATTCTATAAAAATTGGTTAAGAGTTGTTTTGTGTTTCTTACCAAAGAAGCATTATCACACTGCCTGGATTACAGTGGCGCCGCAGGCAAATTTTTTTTATTTTTCATTTTCATCACAAAATTGGATCTTGAAAAAAATTCCCTGACGGTGTTTTTTCTCAATATTCCATGACTTATGGTGTTTTTTTCACAAAATTCCCTGACTTTTTCGGTCTCGAAAAATTCCCTGACAATTCCAGGTTTTCCCTGACCAGTAGACACCCTGAGTAAGTAAGTAAGTAAGTTATTATTATTTACCAATAAAGATTGCTATTATTATTAACCAATATTGATGGCTAAGAATCAAGTACATACATAATTTTAGAAATTAAACAAAACTAGCTGTTTGCCCTTACTTCGCAATGGGACTCTATTGAATTAACACACACACATTCACGTATTATACTGAAACACAGGACTGAAGAGTCAGAGTAACAGAAATGAACTGAAAAGACTGAAGTTATTTTTTCCTGAATATTTAATAGAAATAAATAATAATAATAATATCGCCTTATTTATACTGCCCGATTAGGACTATTAAGTCCCATTATTCCAGCAGTAAGCCCAAGACATATTATTATGTGGTAAAAATCCTAAATGGGAGGATAACATGTCATGTCCCGGCTGGATTTCGAACCCACGACTTCTGAAATCTTTGGATTCACAGAGTGCCGCCTTTGCCACTGAGCTACCGGGACAGAAATAGAACTAAACACAAGAGGAGACTCACCTGACACAAGGCACGCGTGCAAAGCTCTATGGGGAAGGCTATCTCGCACGCGTTCAGCTTCAGATGCTCCTCCAGTGACTGACCGAACATAGGCTTCATGGGGTTCGCGAGGATAAGCTCCGTCAAGCGTGGCAAGGAATCGTTCAGGTGACTCAGAGCTTCCTCGTGCTGCCGCTTCTGCATGTGAACGTAGTCCACTATCACTTGAGCTATCTCGGACTCTCGGGACACCAGGTTGTACATTTCCGTGGCTAGCGTGTCCTGGGAATACACATTTGTTATTATTATTACTACTATGAAATACTATTTGGCAACCTCAGTAGCTTGATCGATAAGGCAGCGGACTTGCAACCTGGAGGTCGGTGGTTCAAGATTTCAGCGTAGATTTAGTAAAGCTAGTTTGAGTAGTTGTGATATCACAAAGGTGATTAACACAAATATGATAACCACTTGGCAACCTCACCACTTCAGTAGTTTGATCGATAAGGCGGCGGACTTGTAGTCTGGAGGTCGGTGGTTCTAGTCTGAAGTTAAGCATAAATTTAGTAAATCGAGTTTGAGACACAAATATGACAACTACTTTATTGGCAAACTACATATTACGTACCTATTGAAAAACAGGACATGAAATAAGATAGAATTATTATTTTACATTTTATAAATAAGGACATACATATATATTAAAAACAAAAAGATAATTACAAATTAATATACAATATTGGAAACATTTAAGAAAAAAAAAAAGAAAAAACTAAAGGGCGGGGTTATTGCCTTTGGCAATCTCTTCCACCCAACCCGAGGCGAGGTTGGGTGAAAGAGAAAATTAAATTGAATTTGTGTTAATTTCCATTTTTCTTATCAGAATTACACAGCCCACCTTGTCTATATAAATCTGTGCTTGGAACTAGAAATACAAACATCTAGGTTAAATATATAGGTCCATTCGAGACGGTGATTTTTTGTTAAAAGTATAGGTATAAACCTAAGTGCAAAATTTCAATTTACCAAGTACCTATTGCCATTACGACCATAAGTTATAAATAATATAGACGTGAGAGAGTTACTGGCGTAGATTTTGATAGCCACGAAATTTTTTGAGGCATGGCTTCAAGTACTTTCAACTTCATGCCTCAGTAATACATAATTTTCCTAATCTTAAGAATTGTGTCTCACAAGGATGTTCGTGATTACAGGAACTTTTCTATGAGACTTTGCTATTTATTGAATAAGATCCGACAGGCGTCAATCTCATGTGGCAACCTTTTATGGAGATTGATAAATAAATCTTTGTCAACAAGTGGAACAAGTATGAGTGTACAACTGTACTGAACGTTATCAGCTCGACTCATTTGCTATTGGCGCGGCGCGGCGTTTAGGTTAACACAACACTGCTGACTACTGCTAGACACTCAGCGGAGGGGAAGTAAAATCAGGAGTCTCATTACTCGGCTAGTTGTGAATCATTTCTTTGAAATTTAGAACAGAGTTTTTTATACATAAAAAAGGATGTTCTATTACAGCACAAAACCCATCTGTCCGTGGGAGTAAATCATCATAATTCTTTGCCCTTTAACAGACCTACTTGGGGTCGGCAAAGGTCAACCTATTTCTCATGGATGAGATTGGTTGGTTTTAACAGCATGGTCATATCACAGCAAGATAAACAAATCTAAATCAAATAACTTAAAAAAACATTTAATGCACTGGTAGTCAAGTGGTTACCGCGCTAGTCTGGTAATCCAGGTAGCGTAGGGATCCGTTGGTTCAAATCCCACCCATGAATTTTCCTCATTAATTTGAGTTTGTGACCACATAATAAAAAGACCCAAGAGCTAGGTGATACAAAATGCTTTGAGCATTAACCTCGTCTAGTGGTGGTTAGCTTCCACTAGAAAATGTTATTATTATTAATGTTTATACCAACAGCTAATAACTTGGTTTAAAACAGCTGATAACTTGGCCTACTCAGTTTAAACATCCAGTACTATCAGTGACTACATTATCACTAGTTCCAGTACTGTACACGCATTGCGATAAGTTATCTTAACATAACATTCATGAGGCCACATTTGTGTACTTTTCATTTCATTGGAATGTATTCACAACATCCGGAAAAAAAGACAAAGAATAATATATATCATACATTTGCGGTCAAGTGGTTGAAGCTCGAGTCTCATTATTCAGTGTGGGGGTTCGAATCCCGCACAGTTCATGGAATTTTACAAAAAAATTTTGACTTCGACCACACAAAAAACACACCCAAATAAAGATATTCTCGACCAACTATGACGGATATTGTTTTCTATCCTTCCTCCTCTACCCCCTTCTGTTTCTTCCTCTTTCTCTCGGTTTACGGGAAACAAAATAGAGCTATCTTGTTTAAGCTATTTTGTTTAAGCTTAAACTATTTCGTTTTAAGTTAAGTATTGTTTTCCTTTAATTATTCTAGATTATATAATTTCTGTATTTCTATAATCTCTTTAATGTGAAACACATACTTTTAGTAATGAAAATTTTCACAATAAATAAATAGAATTGAAATTGAAAAAACTGCTCACATAAAGGGATAAAGGGAATTTAAAGTCCCATATACGACTAGCGTCGCTGGCACGTTGAATATACCAGTTCTCAACAGATCACCAAATTTAAGCTACGTCCAACGAGCTACGTCCAGGACCTCTCAAAATCGAACCCTCGTGATGATGGCTGTTCCCGGCCCAACTCAGGCTAGGTGAGGATAATTAGGGTAACTGGTTCATGAGTGTCTAGCTAGTGGAGGGAAAAAACCTTCGTCTCGAATGACCTAAAAGACCTGTGTATGTTTTTTTTTTTAACTTCGTTGTTGTAGTAGCTGCATAGTGCATATCCAACGCCGAAGATCTTTCGCCAGGTTTTTCCCGGCTTGTCCTAGTCCACAGAACCAATGATGGAGATTTTTTTTTCTTTCAAAATACTCAAATCATAATATTATATTTCACATCAAAATTATATGTACAGCCGACCTCAGTAGCTTGATCGATAGGGCGGTGGAGTTGTAATCTGGAGGTCGGTGGTTCAAGTCCCGGTTTCAGCGTAGATTTATTAAAGGGAGTTTGAGTAGTTGTGATAGCACGAAAGTGATTAACACAAATATCAAAAAAAAACAAAAAAAAGATTGTGTGAAAACTTGAAAAAAGAAAACAAGTTACTGTGATGCCTGGTGACCTACGTACGAGGTTGTGCTGCATCACAGGATAAGATAAGTATGGAGAGGAACTTACCCGGCACTGTTCTACTTTGGTCTCAGCCTCCTCCAGCTCTTCCTTTATGGAATCTGCCTTGGTGTGCCCATTGGCACTCGAGTTCTTGCACGCGGCCTGGTACCTGGGGTCAGGGATGAAACAAAGCTATGACTTCGAGACGAATAATAAAACAGGATTAAATTGAAGACAAGCCCGACTCACTTTCAAGTGGGAGTTTCAAAACTCAAAATGAGCCCTATAGTCCAAATTCAGGAACTATCTGGCTTATCTTAAATTTAATTCTGTTTTATAATCATTAGCGATGCGGGAGTTTAAAATCATTTCTGTTTCATAAACAGAGAGCGATCTGATCAATGACGTATTCAATTTTATTAGTGAATGAGCTTATGAGTAAATTTTTAAGTTTTTTTTTTCAATACCTAATATTAATTATAAAAATGGAGTAATTTCTCCTTGAACTTAACAAAAGAAGAAAAAGAATAATAATAAAATATTCGGACTATAATGTTGAGTATCATCTGATTTGTTTTTTTTTTTATGAAAGTAAAGTTTTTTGTCTGTCTGGCTGGGGGACTATAAACAGGGAGTAGACCAGCATTGGCTTGGTTCTGGGGGCCCTTGTCAATTATTAGTCTCCTTGTAAAGACAGTGGTAGAAGTGCTGAGTCATTCCTCCAGTGTCTGGCTACCATCGTTCATGATGACGCAACCCTATGATGATGAAGTTTTTTTATGAAACGAGCCCCTGGAGAGTGCAATAGTTCTAAATCTAAGGGTTGGATGGAAGAGATTGCCATAGGCAATAACCCTGCCCTTTAGTTAGGACATATGTATATATATATATTTTTTTTTTTTTTAATACTGTCAATTTTATATTTAATTTTTACCATTGTTTGTCTGTATATATGTTCTGCTAATAAAGAGTTTCTAAATAAATAAATAAATAATGGAGGCAGCACATAGGGATTTCCTTCAGAAAAGACCACCAGAAAGATTGTAATGTTCTCTCACCTGGACCGCGCCGAGTCCACCAGAAAGATCCCGGTAGCTCAGTGGTAAAGGCGGCACTCTGTGAATCCAGAAGTTCCAGAGGTCGTGGGTTCGAAACCCAGCCGGGACAAGACAAGTTATCCTCCCATTCGGGATTTTTACCACATAATAATACGTCTTACTGCTGGAATAATGAGACTTAATAGTCCTAATCGGGCAGAGTAAATAAGGCGATATTATTATTATATATTATTGTAATGTGATCTCACCTGGACCGCGCCGAGTCCATATCCAGGATGCACTTCTTGAGCTGTGTCTTCAGTTTGGCCACATTGCTCAGGTCCTTGTCCACCACCAGGGTGAGCCTCTATAATAAAATAGTAGTCACTGTGGCAGAGCGAGTTAGCGCGCTAGGCATTGCACACACGGTGACCTGAGTTCGATTCCCAGCGGGGGAGGATTTTTTCTGCTCTGTACTTGGATGTTCGGGGTCCACTCATACCTCGTGAGGAAAAATGAGTAGCTGCTTTGATGTGAAGCAGCGACCAGTGGCAGAATCATAGGCAAAAAAATAATACAAGATATTGTAAATTAAAGTGGTAAAGTCCTATGATTCTGCGCTACCCACTAAAATTGTGACATAATAACACAAAGAAAAAGCATTATTATTATTATTATAATAATAATATGATCTCACCTGGACCGCGCCGAGTCCATATCTAGGATGCACTTCTTGAGCTGCGTCTTCAGTTTGGCCACATTGCTCAGGTCCTTGTCCACCACCAGGGTGAGCCTCTGCACCACGTCCGCCTCTATGTCGGCCTCCAGCTGCTGCGACACCTGGGCGAGGCTCAGCTCCAGCCTCGTGCACGTGGCCACCACGTTCCTGTGCACAGGGGACACACGGCGGCGAGGGGTTAATGTTTGAGGGGACACAGGGCGGCGATGGGTTAATGTTTGAGGGGACACAGGGCGGCGATGGGTTAATGTTTGAGGGGACACAGGGCGGCGAGGGGTTAATGTTTGAGGGGACACTGAATTTATTCCTCTTATGTTTATCTTTCTTTATCTTTTCTAGGGGTCATCCCAAACTTGATTTCTCTTTAAATTTACTTGTTGAACGGCAATAAAAAATGGCGGTCGCGGTGTAATTTTCTCGATTCAAATCAAATAAGTCCAGAAAAATCATACTGCGACCGCCATTTTTTATTGCCGATCAACAAGTAAATTTAAAGAGAAATCAAGTTTGGGATGACCCCTAGAATGGATAAAGAAAGATAAACATAAGAGGATTAAATTCAGAGAGGAGTGCAGAGAAATAGAAATAGAGGGGGTAAAGGTGTTCTCAATTTGATATCATTTATTTTTAGCTAATTATAATCATTCTATTGAGTGGGGCGTTCTTCTTTTTTTAACCACGAAGTGGTGTTTTTGGGGGGATATATCTGTCAGGTATAGCCTCACATATTCCTAATTTCTATGTGAGGTGTAGACACAACGTCCGCCTCTATGTCGGCCTCCAGCTGCTGCGACACCTGGGCGAGGCTCAGCTCCAGCCTCGTGCACGTGGCCACCACGTTCCTGTGCACAGGGGACACACAGGGCGGCGAGGGGTTAATGTGTGAGGGGACACAGGGTGGCGAGGGGTTAATGTGTGAGGGGACACAGGGCGGCGATGGGTTAATGTGTGAGGGGACACAGGGCGGCGAGGGGTTAATGTTTGAGGGGACACAGGGCGGCGAGGGGTTAGGGTTTGAGGGCGAAATTAAAAGACAAAATCGCGATCACAAGTTCGTCCTAATCCAGGACGTTAAATCAAAATAATAGAATCGTTATCGTTAATAAAGGCATCCAGCCGTAAACATGTGCCAAAACCAACCAACCTCAACCATGAGGTTGAACAACGTCGACCCTGCTTAAGCGGGATAAAACAGAGTAAAAGAAGAAGAAGAAGAAAGTGGAGTTTTTTGTTGGAATAAAAGTGGGATATTTTGTGTAGGATCAAAACTTGATAGTTTATTTTGGGACGAATCGGGTTATGGGCTGTGAATCATATTGTGTTTCTTTGGGGCCGAATCATGCTATGGACAAGGTCTACTCAGGTAATTTGGGCCGAATCGTGAAGTTCCCTTCCTGCTTATGTTTACAGTAGCTGATGTTTCATGGCTACGAAATAAAAAAAAGGCTGTGAAACACTCATCATCCATGGCACGTTGAACACACCAATTTTCGTTCTGTCAATGAAGTTAAGCAAAGTCCAGCAAGGTTCGATTTGGATGGGGACCATTGATATTCGAACGCTTGTGATACTGACAATTCCCGGTCTCACTCAAGCTAAGAGAGGTTAATTTGAGTAGCTGGTTTGTGAGTTTCCGACGAGGGTAAAACCCCCGTCGTGATATGACCATGTAGTTGAAAGCGACGTTAAGTCAAGAAAATAAATAAATAATAATAATGTTTTTTTTTTATCTTTTTAATTTCCTTTTCTAAGTAGTGGCCAGTTTTTTTTTTTTTTTTTTTTTTTTTTTTTTTAAGTAGTCGTTGATTTTTTTTAAAGTAGTGGCCCGTTTTTTTTCTTATCTTTTTTAAAGTAGTGGCCAGTTTTTTTTTTCTTTCTTTTTTAAAAGTAGTGGCCCTTTTTTTCTTATATTTTTAAAAGTAGTGGCCCGTTTTTGTTGTCTTTTTTAAAGTGGTGGCCAGTTTTTTTCTTATATTCTTTTGTAATATGTAATGTAATGTAATTTTTCTTCTTCTTTTTTTTTAAAGTAGTGGCCAGTTTTTTTTTAAAGTAGTGGCCAGTTTTTTTTAAAGTAGTGGCCAGTTTTTTTTTAAGTAGTGGCCAGTTTCGACTCACCGCAGCAGGTCGTCCTCCAGCTCCGGCTGCTGGTGGAGTGCAGCATCTCGTTGAGTGTCACCCGAGCTGGTACTCGGACCCTTGCGCAAGGCGAGGATGGTGGTCGCCAGCTTCTTCGCCGTGGTGGCGCATGTCTGCTTGATGAACTCGATGCGAGTCTCCACCTCCACCAGATCGTCTGTCAGCAGCTCCGACCTGGGGGGGGGGGGGTGAGGGGGGGGGGAGAGAATGAGTGGATACTCAACATGTAAGTGCAGAGCGAGGAGATAGAATAGAAGAGAATGAGTAGACCCCAATGTATGTGTACAGAGCGAAGAGAATAGAAGAGAAGAGAATGAGTGGACCCCAACATTTATGTGTACAGAGCGAAGAGAATAGAAGAGAAGAGAATGAGTGGACCCCCGACATGTAAGTACAGAGAAGAGAGAAGAGAGAGAGAAGAGAAGAGAAGAGAAGAGAAGAGAGGAAGAGAAGAGAAGAGAAGAGAAGAGAAGAGAGAGAAGAGAAGAGAAGAGAGAGAAGGAAGAGAAGAGAAGAGAAGAGAAGAGAAGAGAAGAGAAGAGAAGAGAAGAGAGAGAAGAGAAGAGAAGAGAAGAGAGAGAAGAGAAGAGAAAGAAGAGAAGAGAAGAGAAGAGAAGAGAAGAGAAGAGAAGAGAAGAGAAGAGAAGAGAAGAGAAGAAGAGAAGAGAAGAGAAGAGAAGAGAAGAGAAGAGAAGAGAAGAGAAGAGAAGGAGGAAGAGAAGAGAAGAGAAGAGAAGAGAAGAGAGAAGAAGAGAAAGAGAGAGAGAATGAGTGGACCCCAACATGTAAGTACAGAGCGAGGAATTCCTGCTCCGCTGGGGGAGAAACCAGGTCACTATGGGTGCAATGCTTAGTGCGCTAACTCACTCGGTGCGACGGTGATTATTCCGTAGAGTTATTTAAAAATTGAAATCCATAGCATCCATAACAAATCCTTTACCTAAGTTACAGATTACTAAGAAGGGTTAGGGAAAGTTAATTGTTATTCTAGCATCAACCTTCGATTATGACACATTAAAAAAAAATAAAAAAAAGAGAGAAAAAAGATAATTGAAGGAGCAACAAATTCGGAGAGTTTCTTCTCTCCAAACACCTCAATGGGAAGTATTGTGTCACTTCTCACCCATCAGAGGAAAGGCAAACTACGGGATGGCTCAGCTACAACACAGACGATAAGCGTCTTCAGTGGCTGCTGTTTCTGCTACTCCAAGCCTACGAAATAAAAAAAAGGCGGTGACTCATCTCGAAAAATCGCTTACCTTTCAGCCCGCGCGAAGGTTTGGTCGGCAATTTGTTTGACCCGGTTGAAATGCTTCCTCATGATTTCCGCGGGGGTAGTTGTGCAGCGAGAATAACTTAAAAGAACATCACAGAGCTTGTGCGAATTGTTTGGAGAAGGGACAGATTATGTTCAATTCATCTGTAAACATAGAAAGAAATTACCGTTCAAACTGTGCCCTCGAGTCAAAGTTCTGCAAAAATAGTGATGTTTGAAAAGCACTCCTCAGATAATGCTAACAAAACATTAAAAATAGGTATCTATTTTACTTTTTACTATCTAAAACGCATAGAAAGTATTATTTTCTGTCTGTTTTTTCAAGATTGTGCTGAACATTTTTCAACGGAAGACTCCTGATTCCAAATGGTCGATACCTCTATACATATACATTATACATATGTGAATGTACATTGTACAATGTACATGTAATACGTATATGTGTGTATGTGAGTATACAAAATATTTCAAGAACGGTAAGTTGAGGAGCGATGGAATTTGGAATAAAACTTCAGGGCCTTAACAGTGCGCACCCGAAACATTTTCATGAAAATCAGCCATTTTGTTTTGTGGTTATACCTCGAGAATAAAAAAATCAAATACCTCGTATATTTGAATAATTCTAGTATGATGATTTTACACCCACTCTTCATGTTTTGACTATCAATTTCTGGGTCTCGAACACGCTATCTCTAGATCACCAGACTGACGGCGACACTTTGACCACTGAGTTACCGGGACACAATCCTGTCATCAGTCATACAATAATAATGTGTTCTAATATCAATCAAATGTTTAGTAATAACAAAAGACACATAGAAACTCCTTCTGTCCACGCCTATTGATATAGCTCTCGATTGTTAAGTAGTGAAGAACGCAAGAATAGCATAGGTACGCGTACCAGTTAATAGTCTTGTGATTCTTACGACAACAAAGTGATGTAACTAACAATTGTTTGTTGACAATCTTAATTAACTAGCTTACATCTGCTAGGCATGCACTACGCCAGACCAAGTCATTTACAGTATCTTCAATGACACGATCCTGTTCTTAACGAATCCTTTTATTTAATATAAGTCACTGTGGCCGAGTGGATAGCGTGCTAGGCTTGCACGAACGGTGACCTGGGTTCGACTCCCGGCGGAGTCGGAAATTTTCGACTCTGTGCTTTGGATGTTCGAGGTCCACTCATACTTCAAAATGAGTAGCTGTTTTGATGTGAGCAGAATTATGGGCAAATGATACTCAATAATTGAAAAAAGGAAAATTCTGTAAACTCCGCGCTACCCACTTAAATTGTGGTGGTATAATACACAAAGAACACAATTAATTATTATTTATGTTTTTAATACTATCGCATCTTTGTTGTTGTTGTTGCTAAGTTTCTCAATAACATCAATGGTCAGACGAGACGGGTTCTCAACCTCCGTGCATCTCATAATCCAGCTTCCTACATTCTACTCACCCAGCCGAGATTGGGCTAGGATTAGCCAACATCGCGAGGGATCGAATTTGATTGGTTACAAACGAAGTCTTAACATCGCTGATCGTTGCTTAACTTCAGTGATCTCACGAGAACAGGTGTATGTAACACGTGCCATTGGCCACTTTCTTTCCAATACTAAATAAATATTGGGTGAGATTAATGTGGGTAGCATTTTGGTAAGTCCTTCATTTAACAGAGGGTTAAACCCCTGTCGCGAATGATCGATACTAGATGTTAAAATAGATCTTAAGCCAAAGAAATGTGATTTTAAAGTGAGAAATGCAAAATTTCACAATGAAATTGCCTTAATAAGGACACGGGCAAATAAAATATACACACTATAATAATAACACTCTTTAGTAGGAAGGTAACCACCAGGCGAGGTTAATGTCAAAGCATTTTTACCACCTAACCCTCAATTTTCTATTATTGGTCACAAACTCAAATTAATGAGGAAAAATTCATGCACTGGGTGGGAATTCGAACCAACGGATTCCCTTCACTATCTGGATCACCAGACTAGCGCGTTAACCACTTGACTAACCAGTGACATGATACAGTATCTAGTGCAAATTAAACATATACACACTATCTTTCAGTGGTAGTATGTTGATACATACGTCTGAGTTGCTTCTAAGGTGTTCTTCGCGAAATGACCATTTAGCTTGAATAGTAATTGTTTAATGAGGTAAAACAGACAGAGCCATAAAACTACTCAATTAGGTACTAAATCATGCAAAAGATTACAAAACACAAGTTTTACAGTGTCGTAAACACAGGAGATTGACATGAAGATTGCAGAGAATGGGGTTATCATATTGGTGTTAATCACAAGAGTCTTGTCACAGTTACTCAAACTAGGCCTTAATAAATTTATACATGCTTGAGAGTCGAACCACCAACCTCTTAAATTTGATGTTCGTGTTTTTTTTACTTTCTTTGTCTTATAATAAGTATTGTATTCGTAAATTTGACCTACCTAGGATGAATCATAGCCTGGGCTACTTAACAAGTTGTTTTTGGAACCCGGCCCCAATTTACCATTATTCTGGAAGGGGGTCCCACCAGGGTAACTTTTTTATTATTCATCTTAGATGGGGGTTGTGACATTTCCAATCCAATGATTTTGACGTGCTGATTTTGATCATTTTTTTTTGCTAACTGTTACCGTTAAGTCACCAGTGGCGAATTTGACTTATTTTCGAGTGATAAGGAAGGTCGTGTGGTGTCACACCAGTTTATTATTATATTTATTTTCTTTTGCTAAACGTCCCTTAAGGTTAGGTCATTCGGGGCAAGTGTTTTAAATATCTTCTTTTCTATTAGATTTACTAGCTTCATTAGATGCATGACTGTATAAAATAAGGTAGTACAATTTTTTCAAGTCAAATTGTTTCAACAATAATCTTTCCTCTCGTTACAATGGTTTGACAATCTCGTTCAAATCCACAGCCCATATCGGGCGTAAGCAGGAAATCGCCTCAATGACTATTCTCAATCTAGCAGTTGCTGGCTCAGAGTATAAAAACCTATTAATAATCTCTATCTCAGTCGAGCTGAGGTAACCTAGACCCTAGACCTAACGATCGAGTAAACAAGACCTTGTAACAGTCAGCCGAGGTGGTTCCCAATCAATGGATTTTTTTTTCTGTCTTACAAACTAGAAGCAAATGTGTAACACGTTAACACAGACCTAGGCCGGTAATTAATGGACAAAATCGATAATTTAAGATAATTGCTTATACATACGGTTTTCCCTATATCTTGGAACAGTAACGCCAATCCATGATTAGCGCCACTATGAGATAGGTAGGTTCTCATTAACTTTTTTAAAATAATAATTGTTTTAGTGTGTGCTAAAATGTATAATATTGGGCCAAAACCATTGATTAAAAAATTGACTCCCTGATTGAGTGTATTTTGCTTTTACCAGTACATAAATATTGAACAGTACAAATCTTGAAAACCCCTGACCTACCTTCTCTACAGATCACTTCAAAGAGAGCTAGAGGTCTCTGTGAGCTATTGTACCAATGTTGTGATGATATCATTCCACAACATCAGTCCGTATTAAGCACACAACCATTACAATATCTTGATCATTATTATTGTAATTTCAAATATCATTGAAATAGTGAGTCACAACAGAATCATAATTATCATTTCTACAATGATCACTACCTTTTTTCTCAACATCATCATTAGCATTCCTTATTAAGGATCATTTTATACACCCAATTACTCATTTCTCATTATGACTATTTTAGAGTATATTTTACTTTGATGGTCATTATTATTCTACAGCTATGGGTAGACATGATGTCTAGATAAGGGAGAAGGGAATTTCCCATATGAGACCAGAGATTGTGGATTAGGTATAGTGCCCTTGAGTTATTTATCAACAAAAAATAGATAGTTGAATTAAAATAAGAAGTATATTTTCAGCCTAAAAATCGGATCCATAAATAATTTTTACTTCTGAGTGGGTATATGTATAAGTACAAGTAGGGCTTTATTTAGACTGTCAGCACAAGACAGCTAAATCTGATCCAGATAATCAGAGGTACTGTTTTTTTTTTTTCTTCTTCATATTAATCATAATAAATTGACATTTTTTTTTTATTTAACTCATTTTCAGACTTTATGATTGCCAGAATGACAACTGGTTTAAAGTTCCTTCTAGATACTATTTGTATTTCAACCACTTTTTCAAAGCAAGTTCTGATTATGTGAAACCACTATCAACTAAATGTTCATATGGCTGACCAGAACCTCTACTAATATGAAATAAATCAAAATTAAACTATACCAACCCATCTTTGTAGATAGGTATCATCATTTAATTTCTTGGTCTACTTTTCTTTTCAATTCACTGGTGAACACTTTGAATACCAGTTCAGTAATAAAACTACAATTCAATTATAGTAAGCTTGCACTTTGTATTACACAATCTCTGGGTTTATTCAAGTGAGAATTAGTTAGAATAATTCTTGAACATGATTATTACAACTTCAGATAGTGCAAATGACTACAGATCTCACAGCATTCTACATAATGCACAGACAATGCAGGAGAAACCATGAGATATCACAGGATAATGTCAGATTCATTTGAAGAAATCTGAACTAGATCTGAATATTCAATTAATAATGATAATAATAATAGATTAGAATAATTCATTTAGAAACAGGTCTTGGTGTGATTGTAAAGCAATTTCAGTCCATGACTGTACCTAAACAAAATGGATTTGTTTTGTTTTGTTTTTTTTTTTTCTCAATAAATAGTAGGTACCCATTTACCTGGGTAAAAAAAAATCTATTCTATAACCGAAAGGTCCTACAGGGTTAATAAATTTATCTTCTAGATATTTTTTGTGTAATCTGGTGGACATTTACCTACATTTTTTTATTATAAAAGATGAGTGTTTCACAGCCCATTTTAATTTGTAGCCATGAAACAGGAGCTACAGTAGACACTTGTGGTCTGTGTTGGAGCCTGCCTATCCTGTCTGTAGTATGCCTCCCGTGTTGTAGCCTGCCTATCCTGTCCGTAGTATGCCTCCCTCTGATGGGCAAGAAGTTGCACAATACTTCCCATTTAAATGCTGGGTCAACATGAGTGCACTGGAAGTTATCCCTTACAAACAACTATGACCAAATTTTGAATACAAATTTCTTGTCAGCCCAGGGGTTCAAACTTGGGACCTTCTGCATGGCAAGCAAGTGCTTGACTACTGAGCCATTCATACTTGGTTTACATGATATTTAATATATCTGCTTCCTGCCTTAGAACTAGTACCTTTAGCTTTTTATTTTTTCAGTCTAACAATTTTGCCATCAAACTGTCCTACATATATCTTAGCAGCAGACAATACTTTTTACATTATACACACAGAAGTCCTTCACAATCCCTAGCCTCCTTCAATTAACAGTGTTAATATAATCTGGGACTAGCTAACCTAGCTCAATGAAACTTTTTAACAGGTTAAAACACTTTTAAATCTGTTATATAGGATGACCTCTAATGATGTTGCAATTCAACAAAAGAATAAATTTATCCTTGTACTTCTCAAATTTATGGGCCAGTGCTTTTCCAAAGCATGTATGTACTTAATGATTTCTTATGGAACTGATAAAGGATTGAACTACAACACACTACCTGTAAGTAACCTTAGAAAGTTAGGACTGTTTTATCTCTAGGTAAACTATCAGTAGCAAGTGCACATTATTGGCTATGATAACAGCTCATCTATTAGAGCAACTGGGTACAACTTTGACATCACAGTACAACATGAACAAAAGCACATGCATTTATTACATTAGGTTATTACAAGTAAAATATCTTGTCCATAAATAGGGACTTAGGCATTGTACCCAGGACAGAACTTGTGTTTCCTCTGGGTGTCTATCCTAATCTTCTGCATAAGGAAACTGTGAGCTCTAGGTCCTCCTGCTATAGCAGTTATTTTTGTGTCAAGAATCATCACTAATTTAATCGCTTCTTTACACCATGTTCCCATTGTTTCCACAGCAAAAGGCACAAATACATGGTCTGTACCTAGGTACCTACCTAATGAGGGACCAACACTCAAAATGTAAATTCTGCATCTATTGTTGAGATAGGTACCTACTGAATAAAAAAAAAGTCCTTTCTTATGTTATATTGGCTATAAAAGTACAATGTTACCTTTCATATAGGTTTTCATATATACCAAAAAAATGGTTCCCAATAGTTTAAATATTCAGTTTGGATGGAATATTACACCTTCTATAGTGTTTAGGACATTGATTCACTCCAAAAAGTGTAAATAACCAATCAACTCTGAGAATTTTTTGATATCTGTTACAGTTTACAACAGAATTGATGTTGAAGAAAAACAAGAAAATACCTAAAAAATTAATTTTGAGTATTTTTTTTACATTTTGTGCAGTTGAATCAGTCTCTGAGTTGCCTCATTTTGGTGAAATATACCTGCAATCTATACTAGCTTCTGAACTTTATGATCTGTTACTGTTTGGGCTGTAGTATTGGTAACAGACAATCCCTAATAAGTAGACAAATAGGTAGTTAGGCATAGATTGGAGTTTCATATAATTTTCTGTAACAGATGACTTGTTAGATTACTGGAGATGGGAGATGACATTTGAAA
The DNA here is from genome assembly GCA_024516035.1 of Bactericera cockerelli. NCBI lineage: Eukaryota > Metazoa > Arthropoda > Insecta > Hemiptera > Triozidae > Bactericera > Bactericera cockerelli. The sequence goes on along the minus strand of CM044961.1, from coordinate 21,987,924 downwards.
GTGGATAGTTGATAGGTACCAATATAGTTGAGAGACAAAAATGATAACATGCACCTACCAATTTTTCATTTAAGATATTGAAGACCAAAAAACCAAAGATCATTATATCTTTTGCCCTCTCAAAGAACTCTCAGTTTACTTTAAGCCCACCAAGATAAGGTGATAAAAATCTACAACTTACACAATCACTGATTTTGCATCATGGAATTCTTTGAGCATGAATCACGGCAGATACTAGACACTGGAATCTACTCAATCCTTTACTCCATGTTCAACGTACTGAATTTTCACACTTGAAAAAAAAACGCACAAGAAAAGGAACCACTAGAATCTGAACTCTGAAGAGTGTTATTTATTTATAAACGGAGTAATTAAAATAAAAATTAATTGATTTGCAATGCACCGAAAACTGTAATTTCGATTTTACCAATGCAAATTGACAATCAATCAACTCCAATCAAGACATTTCAACATTCAACTGACTCAAAACGTACAATGCAATCAGCAATACAATGCAAATGCAAAATCCTGAAGTACACGGTTCTCTCATTCAAAAGTACAAGGTACAAGAACTTCCTCAAAACAATATTTGTCACGTGAAAGCACTGTCTGGTTTTTATATCAACCCATGCACGGCAGTGCTGCATAACGAAATAATCTTCGTTGGCTGTTGATTCCCATTTAAGTCCATCTGAAATGGAAGTAAAAGACTATTCTATCTTAAAGCGACATATAATATTGAAATATAAATCATGAGGATATTAGGCTTGAATAGTAAATTTGATCTTGTGTCTTGTGATGCTCAAAAATCAAAATGTATTTGGACAAAATTATCCAACGAAAATGTGAGAAAGCATTGTGCAGGTGCAGCACTGGAAAATAGGGCAGTTCAATGATTTGATTTTTCTCTGTTGATCACACAGAGTAATTGAAATGCTAAGCACAGAGAAGTTTAGGAAATGGAGTTGTTGTGGAATCAACAAAAGTGGAAATTCCCAAAATTACAAATTTTATTTTGCTGAAGTGGGAAATCTCTTATCACTGGTCTGTTATCACTTATCATTTTTGAAAGTCCGTCAGCAATTAATCCTCCGTTTCCAGGTAAAGAACTAATTAAATAATTACTTATTCGAATTGATACATGCTTATATAGCTATACCTATTTAGTAAGTGTAAGTAAAGCCGACTTCACATCAAGGCAGGCCCCTTTTTCTAGAAACAATCTTGGAAATATGTAGGTATTATACAAGAAAATTCAAACATTCTCATTGTGCTCTTCTATTTTTCATTACATTAGGTAAAAAACTAGCAATTTCATGTATTTTGTAATTAATCAGAAAAATGGATACACTGTAGTTTAACTCTTATTAGTTTGGTTGGCATGAACAATCAAGAAGGCTTGGCACCTTCTTCAGGTTGAGGAGGGAGGTTACCATGGTCCAAGATTATCAATACATATGAATTACAGGGCTATGATCAAATTATATTTCCCTCATATACCGAAGCTCAGTAGCTTGGGTAATAAATCGGCAGACTTGTAATCAGAGGTTGGTGGTTGAAATCCCAAGTTCAGCCAAAATTTAGTAAAGCAAGTATGGGCTTTACACTAATCTTTCTATCTGGACCCTATAAGGCATAATTATATGGCTTGCAGTAGTAGTTTTTGTTTTCTAACTGTCAGGCTTGTGCATTTTTTCATGATCATTGAGTCTTTTTCTCTTACCATATTAAATTTTAGTCATTTGATAATTTTCAGGAATAAACAGTGTTACCAATGAAAAATAGAAAGTAAAAAATTCAGTTAATATATGTTAACTCAACAGTGAAAAATCATGTAAAAAACCATGTAGTGACATTGGAATGTACCTATTTGTAGGTATTCACATTGTATACTCAAGCATACTTGTGCTTGTAAATAATTTTGAATGATAAATCAATCTTTACTTGAGCTGAAGATTGTTTCAATTATATTACTGAAAACTTTCATTTAAACTAAAATGGATGGAGACACACTCTTCATGAATAAACAATATGATGAGTCAAATCAAGAAAAACATTATACCGACAACCTTATAAATGGAGGGAATGAGACCACTGGAATCTCACCCAATGGAAATGAAGAGCCTCCAAATAGTTTGAGTGAGCAAATCATCAAGAACATTGCTGTGGAAAAGGAGCTGAGTGAGATAGCAAGTGCATATAATCTGCACAGAACTGAAACTGAAGTAAAGACTGATGATCTAGCCATGGACATTGATCCACCAAGGGACTTTAAAGAATCATGTGCTTTTGGAAGTGACAAGTCTGCAGAGTCAGGTAAGTTTTACCAAGCTAGGTAAAAAAAAACCTTATTTTTATTAAACTACTTTTTGTTTCAATTTTATCCACAAGAAATACAAACACAAATATACCTTTAAAAAAATCCAAAATAAATTCCAAAAAAATGGGAAAATAAATTTGAATTTATTATCAGTCAAAAGTGTTTTGAATTACCTAATAATATAATATCATGAAAAAAGATAATAAAGAATAACCTTGAACTTTTATACTAAAATCTAATGTAGCTTTTTTTATATATTTTTTTTGTTATTGTAAATACTGTATGTTTCCTTTTTTTATTGCAGATCACTTGAGTGAAGCCAGTGAAATGGACAGTCAAGATGCTCCCATTTATATTGCTCGGACAATAGAGGAATCAAATGTTTCGCTGAATAAAACCTGAATAATTTAAAAAAAATGACATAATGTGACAAAAAGTAAGTCAAGATAGGGCAAAACAATATCAAAGTGAACCTTGTTGAAAAAAGAGAAGATACAGCTGTTGTATAGCAAAAAGACAGAAGAGAATAGCAAAACTCTGAAAAAAGTAGTAAAGATGTTAAAGAAAGTAATATTAAAATTGAAGAACACAAATATGTTGAAAAAATTAACAAAGTGTAGAAGAAACTACTAAAGGGTATTGAAGAAAGAAGCAAAGATGTACAAGAAAGTAGTAAAGATGTTGAAGAAACTAGTAAAGATGTTGAAGAAAGAAGCAAAGATGTAAAAGAAAATAGTAAAGATGTAGTAGAAACTAGTAAAGATATTGAAGAAAAAAGCAAAGATGTAGAAGAAAGTAGTAAAAATGTAGAAGAAAGTAGAAAAGGTGTTGAAGAAA
>CM044961.1:21534680-21984667 GCA_024516035.1 Bactericera cockerelli | reverse complement strand
AGCTCCAAGATAACCAGGGGCGGCTCTGTGCAACTTTCCGGTTTTATTTTAGAAGGCTATATCTCCTATCCTATAAAAAATAAATACTTGAAACTATAAAAGGTATGCAGAAATAAAAATTCCCTATCCAAAAACGTAGCTCACGTCTTTCCACGACAAGCACACATTGCTGTACCCTTGACAGAAAATTGGTCTGAAAAAAAAAACCTGTATGAATATTTTTATGAAATTCAAGATTTTCGGCGTGGCCAGAAAACGACTTTAACTGTTCGTAGGAACCTCGCGCTTTCGTGAAACACAATCTATTCTCGCGTCTCATTACGAATTTGAAATAAAAATCGATAAAAGTTAGCGGGAAGTGTGCAAAAACAATAAAACAAAATACATATAAACTCTGTTTCGTGTTAATATAGGCCGGCTGGCTAGCGCTACTTGACGAGCGCTCGCCTACCGGCGAGCTTGATGAATCACTTCGGTGAAAATCAATGGTTGGGGAAATACACGCAAAATCATGCTGGTATTATTTAGTATTTTAATAATAAAAATCACAATTAAAATCATCATACTTATATGTACTGCATCACATAATATTATTACCTAGGTACTTGGTTATCGATCAGAAATTTATGATTTTGAATGTTTGAATCTACATAATATGTAGATACATATATTACATATATTGTATCAACCTTAAGGTTGAAAGAAAATGTACAAGGAAGTATTGTGCGATGCACCTACCTGCACTTAAGATTCTTTACTTCTGTAGTCTTTGCAGTTTCTGAGAATTACCGTTCTCAAAAGAAAAGGCTTGACTTTACATAACTAAACACAAAAGAAAGGTAAACAAAACCATAAAAGATTAATCCAATCGGTATCTATGTAGTAATTGTAGTATCTACGTATTGCGAAAAAAAACAAAAGAGAACTTGTTTTCTCTTGTCTCGATAGCTAAAATTTGGTGTCTAAGTTGATTTTATATACCTACCATACGAACAACGAAACTTTTAGTTGAAATTGGCCAAACAATGCGGCCTAGTGGCAGAATCTGACTTCTCTTCGAGTGATAAGGAAAGTGTTGTGATAAGGAAAGTGTTTCTTTTTAATTAGTTGTTTTGTAACGCGTTTTCGAACCACTAGGTCGCAAGTTTGATACCAACTTTGGTAATATTTTGAAAAAAAAAAAATACCTAAGCCCAGAACCGACTGTCCTGAATATCATACCAGATTATAACTATTAAGTCCCATTATTCCAGCAGTAAGCCCAAGACGTATTATTATGTGGTAAAAAAAAACCCAAATGGGAGGATAACTTGTCATGTCCCGTCTGGGTTTCGAACCCGCGACTTCTGGAATTTCTGAATTCACAGAGTGCCGCCTTTACCACTGAGCTACCGGGTCAGACTGAGCTACTGAGCTACCGGGAAAAATAGAGATGATGAGAAAGAAAAAGTTTAAGCCACCTATATTTTCAAGGATATAGTTGGTGCTCGCGTGAACTTTTCAAAAAATGTAACCAACAAAAAATATCTGATATCCCCCAAAAATACACTTCGTGTGCAAAAGACACCAAGAAAATTAGATTCCTTCAAAATATTTACCTTAAAAACAAGTGCCTAAAAAGGAACTGATACCAAATGAATGCCAAGTTCTCCTAAACTGAAAATCATTTGCCCATGGTAGAAAGGAGTCTCAAGCACAGAAATCAAACTGTGGATTGGACATGACATTTCCCATTATTCTGCTATTTACCAACGCTAAAAGTTAACATTAAAAATCTTGGCAAGCTTCAAAAATTAGAAAAATGCTTTGAACTTGCCAAGATTTTTAATGTTAACTTTTAGCGTTGGTAAATAGCAGAATAATGGGAAATGTCATGTCCAATCCACAGTTTGATTTCTGTGCTTGAGACTCCTTTCTACCATGGGCAAATGATTTTCAGTTTAGGAGAACTTGGCATTCATTTGGTATCAGTTCCTTTTTAGGCACTTGTTTTTAAGGTAATTATTTTGAAGGAATCTAATTTTCTTGGTGTCTTTTGCACACGAAGTGTATTTTTGGGGGATTAACTTGAACGACAGACCTCTAGATTACAAGTTCGCCGCCTTATCGATCAAGCTACTGAGATCGGTGAGAGAGAGAGAGAGAGAGAGAAAGAAGATAATACAGTCCAGTCTCATTATAAGAGAAACCTCGGTATAAGAGAACAATTTTCCAGGTCCAGTTTAACTCTCTTTAACCCTCGAAGGACAAGTGTAACTTATACGTCACACACCCCTGTAGCCACCCGGAGTGTGGAAAAAATAAAGTAAAAATATTTTTTAGCACTACATGGACTCCCTGTAACAATATAAAAAGAAAAAAAAAAAAAGTAAAAATATTTTTAGCATTAGATGGACTCCCTGTAACAATATAAAAAAATCAAATTTTTCAGTAAAAAAATAGTTCTCGTCCTTCGGGTTAAGGGAAAATGACCTCTTTATGCGAGGAACCTGGATATAACAGGAAAAAATTCCCATCCCTTGAGTTCTCTAATATTCAGGTTCAACATATTATGAAGGCGAAATATCTCACATATAACCGCAGCTGCTATCAATCGTATGGCCACATCAGGAGGCGGGTTGTCGCAGTGGAAGAATGGCTTCACCACATAGTTGGCGAACGTGAGGCCCATGATAGCGTTAGTAGTTGGCCTGCAAAGAAAAAAATTAAATAATTAGAAAAGAAAAGGTAGCTTTTGAGCAATGCCGCTCTACCCACAAAAAATATGAAGAGGCCTTGTGCTTCAACACAAAGAAATCATACTTTAACTTAACTTTACCTCATAATATCATTTTAAAGTATCGCATTGCTTCCTCGAAATGACGCCACTGGTCGCTATCCATATAAATAGTGATTTTACGAGGTATGAATAGATCCCGTAAAATACTAAAGAAAAAAACTCCGACTTTGCCGAGATACGAAAGCGGGTCACCCACGTGCAATCCTAATGAGCTCCCAACTAACTATAGACTCTAGGCGTATCATGTACTTGTTTATTTCGGGGTTTTTAACTCTGTCTTATGTACACAGTGGATGGACCATCATTTATGTATAGTGTATACTCAATATCAGTGTATACCTATACCATCTCTTGAGGCATTACAATCATTAGCTGACAAGTGACATCGGAAATGAATTTACATAATTAGTGTCTAAGTCAATCTGGAAACCATTGTCTTCAATAACGCCACAATAAATAATAATGGTATCGCCTATTTTATACAGCCCGATTAGAACTAAAAAGTCCCATTATTCCAGTAGTAAGTCCAAGACGTATTATTATGTGGTCAAAATCGCAAATGGGATGATAACTTGTCATGTTCAGGCTGGGTTTCAACCAACGACCACTAGATTACCAGACCGACACGACACCTTGACCACTGAGTTATCCTGGAACAAACGTTTTTGTGTGACATAAATAAATGTCACACACAAAAAGACGCGGGGTACCAAAATTATACTGAGTTTATTCTAACATACAATCTGTTGACCCTTGAAATAGAAGCCAAGTGTCCTAAAAACCAACGCAAAATAGTATACAAAATAATAATATCGCCTTATTTATACTGCCCGATTAAGACTATTAAAGAGTCCCATTACTCCAGCAGTAAGCCCAAGACAAATTATTATGTGGTAAAAATCCCAAATGGGAGGATAACATGTCATGTCCGGGCTGGGTTTCGAACCCTCGACATCTGGAATCTCTGGATTCACAGAGTGCCACCTACTACTGAGCTATCGGGACAGACTTTAATAATAATAATAATGCTTTTTCTTTGTGTTATTATGTCACAATTTTAGTGGGTAGCGCAGAATCATAGGACTTTACCACTTTAATTTACAATATCTTGTATTATTTTTTTGCCTAAGATTCTGCCACTGTTCGCTGCTTCACATTAAAGCAGCTACTCATTTTTCCTCACGAGGTATGAGTGGACCCCGAACATCCAAGTACAGAGCAGAAAAAATCCTCCCCCGCCGGGAATCGAACCCAGGTCACCATGTGTGCAATGCCTAGCGCGCTAACTCGCTCTGCCACAGTGACTACTTGGGACAGACTTTGATAAATGTTTTTTCCACTCACACAAAAATAAGCATGGCGTCCCACAGATACAGGAAGGCGGGGAGGGGACCGAACGCCTCGAACAGATACGCGTAGTCGCCCCCCGACTTGGGGATGCTGGTGCCCAGCTCTGCGTAGCACAGGGCGCCTATCATGGACATGACCCCGCACAGCACCCACACCGTGAGGGAGAGGCCCACCGAGCCCGCCGGGATCACCACCCCTGCCGGGGAGATGAAGATGCCTGGGGAGACGGAATTGAGTGAGTTATTTTATTTCTATTAACAATCAAGTATTCATCATAGGGTGGCGTCATCGCGAACGATGGTAGCCAGACAGTGGAGGAATGACTCAGCACTTCTACCTTCTACCACTGTCCTTACAAGGAGGCTAATAATTGACAAGGGCCCCCAGAACCAAGCCAATGCTGGTCTACTCCCTGTTTATAGTCCCCCAGCCAGACTGCTGGTCTACTCCTTGTTTATAGTCCCCCAGCCAGACTGCTGGTCTACTCCTTGTTTATAGTCCCCCAATCAAGTATTGGATAATAATAATAATGGGTCATTACATTTCTTTGACTTTCCTTTCTTTAGGTTAAGGACAGTAAAAAGGGTAATTCAAAAGATATTGAGTCAGTGAGAGAGCATTTATCATCTATTAGCTGGAAACTCACAAATTTTGAAAAATTTCAGGGAATGTTCTAGACATGTGAACTCTGGTCAGTTCGATCAAGTAGTCAATCCTGTTTTATAATTCGCTTTTAGTAGGCGGCCACAAATAGCATCCTGAACCTTGCCCTAAACCTAGATATATGTAGATGTAGACGATTTTCGGGACTCCGTTGAGGCCGCTTACATTCAATAACATGGTTACATTATTCTGCGCGGTACCGTGGCTACCCTAGGGTCTAGGGCTCCGTTGTGTACGCGCACTGAAGTTACTTTTTTTTTTGAGGGGGAAAATCTTATAAGATTCCTTCAGCAATGCTCTAGTGCTGAAGGATATGCGGGACTTGCCGGCAGGGTATGGTGTGTCGCCCCTCTTGAAGGGCACCAATTCTGTCGGCTCACCGCTAAAAAGTCTAAAAACCCCCCCGTTCTTCTTTAGTATTTCCTGGAACAATGTTGGTATTTATTCAGGAAGTTACTTACCGGAGCCGAAAATGATGCCCAGAATAATAGCCACGCCCTCCAGGAGCCCCAGCTCTTTCTTCATCTGCACCTTGTCCGACGCCCCCCGGTGCCCGGGAGATCACTGGTGGGCGACAGGGGCGTCATCACGAGCCCCTGGGTGGAGGCACTCATTCTAGTTGGGGGCTAGCTAGTGTCTGGGGGAGAAGACGGAATATTTCAATTATATTTACACTGTATTCTATATGCCCGACTGGAATTTTATTATATTTGAATACATTTACTAACAGTAATATACATCTTCCATTGTAGTACAAACTGGAAATGTGCCCAGCACTCTAGCCGCATTCTCGTGCTGTATTGCAATGGACAGTCTTTGCATTAGAAACTTTCAGTACCAATATAGAATACAGATGTATTCTATATTGGTACTGATTTCCATAAGGGAATTGTATTTATACATTTATGTATTTCGTGTCTTAAAAATGAATCGAGTTATTTGTTTACAAAATACGAGGGCCGAAAGAGAACCAATTTAGGCATGAAATTGAAAAAAAAACCAACAGTGAAAAGATATCTAAAAAATAAGAGCCAAGGTTTATTTATACAAGAGATTATTTTATGTACTTAAAAACGGAATTTATAATATTACTTTTAAATGGTTAAAAAATATGTAAAACTCACAAATAAATTTCAGGACTAAATAATTGTTTTTGGAGTCCTCCAAGTTTTATTAATTTTGTAAAGTTAAAGTACATCATGTACAATTGTACATGTACATTATTGTACATGTATCTTTTCTGTTTGCTTGATTTTTTTTTATTTTTTTTTTTTAAACATTAGTGTACCTATTATCTTTCAGAGTGTCAATACGAGCACACCGAAGGTATCCTAGACAAACAACTGCAACCAAATATTGAATACAAATTTTTGTCGGCGCGGGGCTTCGAGCACGGGACCTTCCGCATGGCAAGCGAGTGCTTAACCACTGAGCTATTCGTATCAAGAGGGACACGTTCTAAATCTTGAACTTTCTGACTTTATTTACAAATTCCACTCATACAATAAATAATCTTATCTACGACTGCACATTATTTTAGAAGTACATTCAAAGGCCGCCTTTGCAAACTGTAGACAACTCGACACCGATTTGAGGATTACTAATCAAAACAAGCGATAAAAAAGTGTCGAAATAGTGATAAGGCTAATTAGAGTAGAGAGCGCCTTTCAATTCCCGTGATACATCGCCGTTCTAATATTTCTAATACATTTCTTTTTTAACATAAAAACACACAATCTGAAAATAAAGGTCTTCACAAGGCCAACGTCTTCCTATTTAAGATAAATATTTTGTACGGCATTAACATTAACTGTTAGCGTGATGGGACCCCCTGTCTCGAGCCGACAAAAAAAAATATGAATCTTTTCAAGTACCTACATGAAATAAATGCATAGGAACTTTTTTTATATATAGATTTTATAGAATTTTATTAAACATAAAAAACATTACTCAGAACATCATCATTTGGATGACAACCCAAACCGCTTGCAGCATTGCCTCGTTGAAAAAACGTAAAAAAAAATGCATAGGAACTATGTTTTCCGTAACCTTACACTCTCGCGCGTCTTCTTTCTTTGTATATTCGTTTTCACACCTCGGCGGAGTGTTTTGATTTGATCGAAGTCGAATTCTCAAATCTTCTTCTTGTGTCACTTTGTTGTTTCACAAAACTACTTGGGGTTGGAATTGACCAACCTGTTGCTCATGTTTGAGTCTCAAACTCAAATTCTCAAGTAAAGAGTCAAATCCAAATGAACTTTTAGTACAAGGTTTTTCAACTATGTACCTGAATTTCGCAGCTCTATTATTACGACCTCGGATTCTCAAACAAACCAGGTAACCGCAGCTCGCAGTACAAACCCATGCGCTGACTGGGACTCACACTCATGAATCCCTGGATCATAATACTCGTATTATAATTTATACTGCCCGATTAGGACTAATGAGACCCATTATTTAAGAATGACGTGTTATTATGTGGTCAAAATCCTAAATAGCAAGATAACTTGTCCCAGCTAGGTTTCGAACCCGCGACCCTTGATTACCGCGATGCCTTGACCACTGAACTACCGGGACAGATTATTATCAGACTAGTAATCGGCCGAAATGACTCGTTTGAGAAGCACTACTAGCTAATGCTTGTGCTAATATCGATCTCTGCCGTGAAGGTAGCAGCTAGGGCGCTAGCGTAGGATATTTAGCGAGATTATGTGGCTGTGTATTGTTCTGAATTTAAGTTCACTGCCTGATGCTGAGAATAATACAGCAAAATCAGACCCAATTTTCAATATTGAATCTACAGTGTGTGTTCAAAAAATCTTAACATTAAAAAACTTGATAATAATTATAATCGACTGCCAAATCGTTTTTTTTAATTAGGAGAGAAAGGTCTATAAAATTACCAGAGAGCATTTTACTTCCGAGAAATTTCTAAAATTAGAAGTCGGAAGTATTTAAGCTGGTTAGTTCCAAAGGTATTATTCATTCCTAAGACATTATTTGCAATGAAAAAATATTGTTGTTTACATCCTAACACAAACGAACACAATTCTTCCGATTTTTAATATTAGAAATTTCTCGGAAGTAAAATCTTATGGATTCTGATCTCAAAAGAATATAGACGTTCATGACATTTATTGTCTTCGAAGTAATTCGATGTCCGTCTTACATTCGTACATACCTGGTGGGGAAACATGACTATGTTACTTGGGCCAGGGCAAATGATGTGATTAGGAGTTTCGTAATGCTCAGCGAGCCACTAAACTTGTGATATAAAATAACACAAAGAAATACATGAATATTAAAAAGTTATATTGTTAATTACATCACATATTATATTTCCCTTGACCCGGAATCGATCCTCCGCCCACAGTACTTGCAGGGAAATTTCAATGAAATGTACATTGTATTATTTGATTTGTTATAATTTGAGTTTGTGACCACATAATGATAAGACTCTGAGGGTTAGGTGGTAGAAAATGCTTTGAGGATTCACCTCGCCTGGTTGTTACTGTAGATACATAAAAAAACATATTATTATGGCTATGGAAATTTTATGTATTATTACACCCAGTAGAGATTTACAATTTGTTCCAATCAGATTCGCAAACCTACAATTATCTTGTACTCAAATTTGAAACATGAATTTAAGGAGCATTGAACTACTCGCAACATTTCAAGGTAACAGAACAGCCATTAATCATTAACCTGAAGCCAGCTAAATTTCGATTGTACATTATGACATTGAATTTGAAAAACGAAGCTGTAATGATAAAAAAGAAGAAGAAAAAAGTAGACCTTCAATTATCTTTACTCATAGTCAGTATGTTCATTTGTCGAGCAGCAAAGAAAAAAGTAAAAGATTGACAGTACATTATTGTCGTGAAGCAGAAAAATATACATCTAAATTGATGCAAAATAGCCAGAAATATTTTCAAGACCTTTTTTCCTCTCAAAAAGAAATTTGGTCTGGACCGTCAATGTCCTTCCTCAAGTGATCTAAATAATATCTGGCACAGTGGCATACTGTCTGTAGGTACAAAGCGGCGGGCGCTTGGGAGCCGTCCCAATGTTCGTTCGGACACTTGCTGACGGACTCTTCACACTGGCCAATCCTTACTGAACCTCAAATAAAATGGCCAAATTCGTCAGTTCATTGCAACTAGTTTCATCACACCGATTAGGTCACTCCTTTCCTCCTAATACACGAAACCCAAATTTTCGGTTTCAAAATTTCCAGTGATTAATATATTTTAATAGAAAAAATCTTTGGATTCACACAAGGTATAGATAAATTTTAAAGGCGTTTTTTTTATCTTTCCGACTATAGTTGATAGTCGGTGAATAGTAGCATTTCAACTCAAACCCAAAAGCCAGCAAAATTATTCGTCTTAAAGGAATGATATAAAGAAGCAACCTTTCTCGGACCGAACAATGGCGAAAGGTGACGCCGGATGTATGAAGAGCGGCAACCACCGGAGCTTCGAAATCGAAATCCCGGAGGAGTGTGACTCGCGAGAAGTGCTGAAAAACATCCTCGGCAAGATCTCGGAACGTCACGTGGGAGACGACTGCGATGACGACAGCTGCTGCGAGGAGGAGGCAGAGGACGTCTGCTCAGAGACGTCCTCCGAGGACTGTATGAACCCCGCCTTGCGCAAAGCCCAGCAGCGCGAGGATCCGAAGTCCATCAAGAAAAAACACAAAAGACCAGGCGAAGAAGCGGAAGGCGCTGCAGAAGGATGCAAGAAGAAAAGCGAAGGAGATCGTCAAGGATTTCAAGATGAAGGAGAAACAGCGGCGCCGAAAAGAGAAAGAGAGAATGAAGAAGATCAAGCGGTACGAGAAGCAGAAAGACAAGGAGGAGAAGAAGTGTCGCAAGGAGAGGAAGAAGTGTGAGAAGGACAAGGAGAAGGTGAGACGGGCCAAGGAGAAGGAGAAGCTGAGGACTCTCAAGGAGAGGATGAAGATGAAGTGCGACAGTCTCAAGTACGCCAAGGCGTCAGACTGCGAGGAGGAGGAGTACACCAACTGCATGGTGGACATAGAAACGCGACCAAAGCGGCCACAGCCAAGGAGAAACAGAGGAAGTCATGCTGCCAGTGAGGGAGTGTGAAATATAAAGATTTACAACACGAAAATAATTTGAGTTTTCTTTTTGTTACTAGTGGGATGCACCCGCTTCGCTAGGACATCACAGACAGACACACACACACACACGTACATGCATAAACTACACAAGAACAAACACCCAAACAAACACACTAACAAACGCACATGCACAAACAAACACCCACACATCCACACTAGCAAACACACATACACAAACAAACACCCAACCAAACACGCACCACAGTCACACATTCACACTATCTCTTATTTTGATAACTATAATAATTGAATGCGAGTCTCAAAAAATGATCTATGTTACAACCATCAATTTTCACAGGAGAGGCAAAAAACGATTTAAGTTATGTATTTACACCTTTTTTTACATTCAAAAAGATTTAATGATAGGTATGTACACACATCGCTCAATTTCAGAAGTAACATAAACCCTTCTTCCATTTTCATATTAATGCATCTCAGCGCGTTGATTCTAATAGGATCGGATCTCACCCAACCAATGCTATCTTTTCACTCATACGAGTATATGATAAGGAAATTCGATATTAATTTCTTTATCGCCAAGCTTAAACGATTTGAACCATTCACGAGAAAGTAGTGTGTTCATAATTGGAATTGTATTTCTTTTCATCTTCTGATTTTTTTATTTTTCCCTGTAATATAATATCGTATTATTTTTACTGAATGACAGATTACTTCGGTATGCGAATTTCCTAGGGTAATAAATGCAAGGGTTTCTTCAATATGCAAAATTTTATAGCCAGCCTCCGTGGCGCAACGGTTGTGATTACTGCCCGTAGTCCAGAGATCCTGAGTTCGATCCCCGGTCGGAGTAGATTTTTCACACAGAAAATTCTGTTCCCTCCGTACATATGAGGCTAGCATATCCGGCCCTACCCCAGGCTGGGTGAGGGTAATGTGGGTAGCTGGTACGATTCCCAGCGAATGGAGCGTAAAACGCCCGTCTTGTCTATCTCAAGTCAGGACGTTAAAACCAAATAGAATCAATGGTCATGAAAGGATCCTAGACAATGGATCTGGGCGTCCATATAATCCTCTCACCACCGTGATTTAGGTATCAATACCTGTCTCACGGACACGGAATTATTATTAGTGTGTTCATAATTGGAATTGTATTTCTTTTTCATCTTCTGAATGACAATTACTTCGCTATGCGAATTTCCTAGTGTAATAAATGCAAGGCTACTTCAATATGCAAATTTTCTATTCCAGCCGTGGGTACCTAGTTGCGATTCACAAGATAAAAAGCCGGTTTCAATCCGCGCAGTCACTTAACTTGGCCTGCAAACTCCCCTCCTGTTCTTTTACCAGACATCAGCGATGACGCGCAGAAAATACTTCTGTGGGGGTCATTTGTGTTAACACCTAGCCTGCATAAAGTAAATAAGTAACGGGGGTTACATGTGCGATCAAATAGCCATTAGGAAAAATTGAGTGAAGAAAATCCAATTTTTTAATTTATCAAAAAGCCATTAGGAAAAATTGAGTGAGAGAAAATCCAATTTCTTTATATTTATCAAATAGCCATTAGGAAAAATTGAGTGAGAGAAAATCCATCTTTTAAATTTATTTATGTCAATAACAATTGACTGCTGGTGTAAAGGGACTTTTCAGTCGTACCTCGGCAGTATAAACAAGGTATATTCTATTCTAAAACCAATTATATTAGATCAAATCAATAGTAAAACGAACTGATCAGTATTTTGTTTACGTCGTTTAAGATTATTTAGTTGTTGTGTTGTTGTTGTAGTAAAAATATCAAGACCAAAATACAAGATAATTTAAAAATAATAAATAATAATAAGTATTCTCATTTCATGTTTTTTATACTTTCATTATCCTATATTTCGGTTTATCCTACTAATTTTACAATTTTCAAGTTGCTCTGGCTATTCCCGGCCTATCTCAGTCTGGGTGAGGCTGAGGATAGTGTGGGTTGCTGATTTACAGCAAATTTCTAGCAGATGGAGGGTGTCCCTGTCTAGATATAATCTGAGCAGCTGAAAAGGACGTTAAAAAGAAACAAAGTTTTTTTTAGTGTCATCATTAAAAGGAACTCACCACAAACAATGCCAATAATAACCTCTTTATTTAGAGCACATGTACAAGTAAACTTACGAATCACTTACCCTAACATTCAAACAAAACAGCTCACGAAACGGGTCGACATTGTTAAAAAAAATACACCATGGATTAGTCTGATCCGTAGATAATCGAAATCACACTCGTTTCTATAATTTCGAATTAAAATTTAACACACATGCAAATTCGTTATTCCGTATCTAAAGTAAACAAAAGAGAGTATGTAATTCCGTTTCCGTAATTTGATGTAAAAAACATCGCAAGGGTAAACAAATATAAATTTCGTACAAATCTGTTTTGGTAAGTAAATCCGACCATCCCGTTACAAGCCCGAACTCATCTAACCCATCCAAACAAATATAAGAAGTAAACTGAAAACGTATTTCTCACTGAACCGACTCACTCACTGAACCGACTCACGGAGGATCCGAAGTGAACGAGTTATTGATTCTATTAGAGCAAGAAGTACTTCATGAGCTTTTATTTACTTTTCATCTCTGAACCGACTCACGGAGGATCCGAAGTGAACGAGTTATTGATTCGATTCGCGCAAGAAGTACTTCAATGAGCTTTTATTTATTTTTCATCTCTGAACTGACTCACCGAGGATCCGAAGTGAACGAGTTATTGATTCGATTAGAGCAAGAAAACTTCAATGGGCAAGGACTCTGAATGTTACAGACCTCTCTTTAAATAAATATTCATTAAAAAAAAAAAGAACTTCAATGAGCTTTTTTTTATTTTTATCTCTGAACTGACTCACCGAGGATCCGAAATGAACGAGTTATTAATTTGATTCGTGCAAGAAGTACTTCAATGAGCTTTCATTTATTTTTCAACTCTGAACTGACTCACCGAGGATCCGAAGTGAACGAGTTATTGATTCTTAAGAGCAAGAAGAACTACAATGAGCTTTTTTTATTTTTCATCTCTGAACTGACTCACCGAGGATCCGAAGTGAACGAGTTATTGATTCTATTCGAGCAAGAAGAACTTCAATGAGCTTTTTTTATTTTTCATCTCTGAACTGACTCACCCAGGATCCGATGTGAACGAGTTATTGATTCTATAAGAGCAAGAAGAACTACAATGAGCTTTTTTTATTTTCATCTCTGAACTGATTCACCGACTCACCGAGGATCTGAAGTGAACGAGTTATTGATTCGATTCGCGCAAGAAGTACTTCAATCAGCTTTTATTTATTTTTCATCTCTGAACTGACTCACCGAGGATCCGAAGTGAACGAGTTATTGATTCCATTAGAACACGAAGAACTTCATTGAGCTTTTTTTATTTTTCATCTCTGAACTGACTCACTGAGAATCCGAAGTGAACGAGTTATTGATTCTATTAGAGCAAGAAGAACTTCAATGAGCTTTTTTTATTTTTCATCTCTGAACTGACTCACCGAGGATCCGAAGTGAACGAGTTATTGATTCGATTCGCGCAAGAAGTATACTTCAATGAGCTTTTTTTTTTTTTTCATCTCTGAACTGATTCACCGAGGATCCGAAGTGAACGAGTTATTGATTCTATTAGAGCAAGAAGAACTTCAATGAGCTTTTATTTATTTTTCATCTCTGAACTGATTCACCGAGGATCCGAAGTGAACGAGTTATTGATTCGATTCGAGCAAGAAGAACTTCAATGAGCTTTTTTTATTTTCATCTCTTAACTGACTCACCGAGGATCCGAAGTGAACGAGTTATTGATTCTATAAGAGCAAGAAGAACTTCAATGAGCTTTTATTTATTTTTCATCTCTGAACTTGAAGTAAATGGTTTGTACCATGACGTCATGAGATTAACAGTAATGAGTCTACAGTTTGAACTCTCTTATCGTCTCTTTAACGTGTACTAGTCTAATGTCTAGGTCATATTCAAGGAGTTCCCCTACCATTGGGGACAATGCACAACATTAACCTCAATGGGAGCCAGCGTTGATGGCGCGTTGAATGCACCGGTTCTCGTAGAATCACCGAAGTTAAGCAACGTCCAGCGAGGTGAAGACTTCGTGATGCTGGCATTCCGGCCCAACCCAGGCTGGGTGAGGTTAATGTGGGTAGCAGGTTTGTGAGTTTCCTGCGAATGGAGGGTAACACCCCCGTCGTGATATGACCATATTGACCATGTAGTTGAAAGCGACGTTAAACCCAATTAAAAAAAAACCTCAATGGGGAAGCTGCAAATCGAAAAGCAAGGGTTCAAATTTCAGTCGTCACCCCACCAAGTTGTAACCCTGCTTTACTTTGAATTATTTCAATAATCTGACGAGAACAACTACTTTTGCCCTAAATATCTATTTCAGTCCTGAACCCCTATGAGTAAGGATTTCTCTTCTGTCCCATTGCACAAATTCTTTCCTAACTTTTAATTCATTAAGAGGGAAAATTAATAGAGTTTTTTAATACCTCTATGGCGCTAAGTTTTGATTTGTGTACTGTCTTAGATGGGGAAAACCATGCTAATCATGACATAAGAACTCGATTTTGTTTATTCAATTCGTCTTAAGTATTCTATTGAAAACTTCGGACTTCTTCAATTAATTATCTATGACGCACATGCTGAATTTTCAGATCGGTAAACAAACGTATTGTTTACAATTATTACATGACCCGGGTATTGAAGTGCACCAATTGTTTATAGAAAAAAAATACATAATGTTGATAATGGATATCATATTTGGGGGAATGTACGTATGTATGTGGTCTACAAGCATGTGGTCAGTGGTATGGTATGTAAACAACAATCTTAGCCCTTACAACACTAATTAAATTATGTACTCGTTGTGTTATTGTTCATTAATTTGTTGACTGTTTTACAAACGTTCGAATTCACTCCGTTTTATGTAATACACTAGCGGGCTGCACCCGCTTCGCCAAGCCATCACACACACACCACCCATACATCACACACCACACCCACACACCACATACACACACCACACACACATCTACACACATTGACATACACACACCCATCCACACACAAACACATCACACACACCCATCCACATACACACCCATACACAGGCACTCACCCAAACACCCCCCAACACCCACAACACAGCCACACCACACACACACCACACACCAAACACACCCATCCACACACACACACATCCACACACACACATCCACACACACACATCCACACACACACCCACCCACACACCCACCCACACACACACACCCACACCACACACCCACACACACACACACACACACACAACAGACCACACACAAACCACACACATACACACACACACATCCAACACACCACACACACACACATCACCATACACACACACACACACACACACACACCACACACCACACATCATCGCTGTAAATTTCAAAATCCCGAGCCAAATCTATCATAGCGATATTGATAATGTAGCAAACTGGCCTATATTTCGAGAACGGTTTGTCAAATATGGCAACAAAGGCCTCAAAATAAAAGCATGTGATGTTCTGAGACAGTTTTACAATATCAAAAATATAGTCCTCGCGATAAATTTTAAGTTCCGCGCTGGAATCTGTTAAAAAACGTGAAAAGTCTGAATAAAAGGAAGAAATTTCGAATATTCTGGCTTATATCTCAAGAACGTACGTCAGAATGTGGCCTCAAATGTATTAATTGAAAGCTTGTTTTGTCTAATTTGTTATTAAATAATAAAAAATATAGGTCCTCGCGATAAATTTTAAGTTCCATGCTGGAATCTGTTAAAAAACGTCGCCTCCCATCAATTTTTTGCTATCTCTTACCGTTTCGCCTAAACAATTCCTGCACACAGACATACAAAGCCCGTCCATATTTCTCATTTATATATAGAGATTAACGAATCGAGTAGCATTGGTTGTACAAGTGCTTCATAGGAGGCTCGTTAGGTCTTCTTCAGATATTTCTAAATCATTTTGAACAACGTTGGACTAAGTCTTGGTCCTCTGGCTAAAGTTTAGCTGATCTTTGTCCCCAGTCTGCAACTTTCTGTTTTTCTCTTCTATATATCCTAGCTCTTACTTTCTTTCCCATTTCTTTTCTCTCTCACTTGCTCAACTTACTTTCTCTCTTTTCTCTCTCCTTTCTTCCTCTCCTCTCTTCTCTTCCTCTCCTCTCTCTTTCCTTCTTATCATATCCTTTTTAACTTCCTCTCTACCTCTTATTTACTCTTTCCTCAATTTTCTCACTCACTGACTCACTCACTTGAGAAATTCGAAGACAAAATTGATTCATTCATAATGGAAAAATACGAGTAGCACAGAGTCTCTTTTTGGTATTTAGATGCGTACTGAGGATTAAAAAAAGAAACTAAAATAAACGCCAGCCACACCGTCCAAACTTCAACGGTGACAAGGTGCTGGGTTTTAGCTAGTAAAATTATAAACCTTGTCGCAAAATAATAAATGCAAACAAGTTGTTGTGGGTAGAACTCTTGTTTTATATAAAAGAAAGGTAGAAGACAAGTTGCAAAGTGCATGCCATAAATTTAAAATAAACACGCCTTCTTCTAAGATGCGTTTATCTACCGGGTGTATCCTCAGGTCGTTTTTTTCTCTGGTTTTTTCTTTAACGTCGCTCTAAACTGCATGGTCATAACACGACGCAGTGTTACTCTCTTTTCACTGGAAATAAAAATTACATCTACAAATCAGGTACTCAAATTAACCTCACGCAGCCAAGGTGAGGCCGGCAATAGCCAGCATCACGACGCGCGACGGTTCGAATTTGAATGGTCACCCATCTAAGTCCTAACCTCACTGGACGTTGCTTAACTTCAGTGACAGAAGGAGAACTGGTCTATTCAACGTGCCATCGACGCTGGCTGGACGTGAGTGTAAGTATCAAATTGGGCGGTATTTTCTACGATTTTTTTTCTGTTACCGACCAAATAATTTTCACGTGAGATCGACATTTTCGAAATAGGCTGATCAGGTTATCGTGAAAGCAGTGGATTACAAACCTGTGGAGTCGGTCGTTCGAGTTTTTTTTTTTTTTTGTGGGTTTAACGTCGCTTTCAACTGCCATGGTCATATCACAACGGGGTTTTACCCTCCATCCGCAGGAAACTCACAAACCTGCTACTCACATTGACCTCACCCAGCCTGAGTGGGCCGGGAAAAGCCAGCGTCACGAGAATTAGAATTTGAATGGTCACCCATCCAAGTCCTAACCTCGCTGGATGTCGCTTAACTTCGGTGTTCTGAAGGAAACCGGTGTATTCAACATGCCATCGACGCTGGCTCGTTCGAGTTTAAAGTATGGGAAACTAAGTAAGGCTCAAAAAAGGTAGGTAATACACTCTCGTGATTAGGACAAAGATGATAGCTTTTTTTGACTTTCTTATCCCTTTTCTCATCATCTTTCCCTTCAAATTTCGTTTATTCAGGGTCGTTTTTTTTGGCTGGCGTATGATTAGAGGCTGTGTCTCTTGTACGTAACCCTAAGAAAATAATTCCCTTGCAGTTCTGCAGGTCTAAAATTTGGTTTAGTCCACGGGACTCTGCTGCTACCATTTCTAGAAGTATAGACCCTCTGTCATTCTCAATAATAATAATAACATCGCCTTATTTATACTGCCCGATTAAGACTAAAAAGTCCCAATATTCTAGCAGTAGGCCAAGACATATACTATTAGGTATGTGGTCAAAATCCCAAATGGGAGGATACTCAAGTATAACTTACGAACAAACGGTATGATCCTATGGATGGTAAGCTTATAGAGAACCCTGGATAGTTATTATTACCTTTGTTTACTTTCCTTATCCTATAGAAAAGAAAGTAATGGAATCACTCAAAAAAATTAAGCACGCTATCATAATTTTATGACTCCAATATCCAATCAATCAATTTATTTGTTTACAGAACGCTAACTGGTGCAGTAACACAAAACTAAAAACATGATTGCATACTTAATGAACTCAATTAAATCACATAAAATTAATTTTCAATGTAGAACGTAGGTACTGATTAAAAATACTAAACTCGGAACAAGAATTATTTGACAGCTGGTACATGAAAACTTGACAAACACGTGTGAGGAAAAATTCATTCCAATAAAATTTATGTGACACAGATTCATACAGAAATTTGAACTCTGTAATGATGTGGTGTTGTGTTGTTTATTTAGTTATCTCGGGAAAATATTTATTTATGTTCTTGGAACGGTTACACGCACAATTCTTCATTTTGTTCACACACGAGGAACTATCTCGCGTGTACAATATGCTACAAGCTACAATGTCGCCTGGACAACACATGTGATCACACTGATCACCATTCTAAGAGAAGAGTTAATTACTGAGCGGGGGGCCAACCCTGGTGACAACCACAGTTTGCAAAAATAATAATAACGGTTAGACTTAATTAATATTTTTTTTTAGTTTCACCGCGATAACGCCAAACGCTAGTTAGTTCTATTGTTCCAAATAATCTAAGGCTGTGGTAAACTACTTGTTTACCACTCTGTATATCTCTTTTGTGACAAAAAGTAGGAAGCCGAAATTTTGCACAAAGGTATTTTATTGGTGTCTAGATGTAAAAAAAAAAAAAAAAAAAAAAAAAAAAAAAAAAAAATGTCAAAGAGGACGTCAACCACAGGAGAAGCGGTAAGGGCGGGATGGAATAAAACTTATACAAAATAATAAAACATATCTACCATCCAAGACTTATACAAGTGTCAGAAATATCTGATTCATATCCCCATGTGTTTCATGTGGGAATCAAACTCGCGACCAAGAGTTTCTTCACTAATATGTTAAGAAGGAACAAAAATATTTCGTACACATATAAATAGACTAGCGGGCTGTCGACCGCTTTGCGGCCGAGGCATGGCCGTGAAAGCAAAAAGTCCTTTTTCGCCAATGGCAGGTGTTGTAGTGGGAATTTCGAAAAATCCCGTCTTATTGCACATCTAGACTATAAGACAAAGCTACCTACCAAATTTCAACTTCCTAGGACTTACCAGTTCGGAGAAACAGTGATGATCAGTCAGTCAGTGACTTTGACATTTATATATTAAGATAAGTAAGTACTAACATAAGGACTGTGTGTAAAAGTAATACAAACATGTTATTTTTTTCATTAATCAATATATTATATTTACATGTGGTAGAGCCAGTGGTGTTGCTGGTGCAGTGGAATAAAGTCTGTAATTCAGGACATTATGATTATTGTACTCTGCACTACAACGCTTAAATATCTTAATAGATAAGCAGCTACTCATAAATATTATGTAACAATATTCATGTAGATCTCACAAATCTCAGGGACTAATATACTTGTCCCCTCTTCCTGTCAATGTTTGCTTTTAGGTCTTCTTGACTAAATTAATTAAATTGGAGCCTCAATAAATTTACATTCCATTTACAACTCAATTAGGTATGCTTATTGTTATATGATTTAGTCTTTTGAGTTATTCAATTCCATCTAAGATGTGATTTAGTCTTTTGAATTTCAATTCCATCATTCTAAGATACTTCTCTCCCCATTGATACATACCTACATTAATGACATTTCAAGATCTCAAAAAATCTGGCTTAGGTACATATAAACTGGGAATACTAATATTTCAAACACCCTTTGAATAAATTCTTTAATAAGTATCAAATTAGTTTATTATTGCTATTTTATTTTAATAGGTAATAAAACAAAAGCCCCTCCCCAGAAAATTATAATATTAAGCAGGTAGGTATGCAGCAATAACTCCTACCCAAACTTGGACTTTTATTTCACTTTATAAAATAAGTACAGCCTAAGGATTAAATTATCTTACTTATTATATTGACTACCAAACATTAGTAGTTGATGTGGTTATGGCACTAGATTTGTAATGTAAACAATCTAGTGCATGGATCTGTATTTTGGAGCGCACCCAATCCTTGGATTTTTCCTTGTCTATTTGAGTATGTAACCACATAGATATAATGTTATTGGAGGATGGTAATAAGTCACGTTCATCTACCTGTATTGCAATTCCAGATTAAAAATAAAAAAAGACAGTACCTATACATCACAAAGAAACTACTATGTCTTGAAATAATCAATGGTACAGTGTAGCAGTAAACAACTTTGTTTTCCTAAGGCTGGCTGGACTAAAGAAAACAACAATCCACGACTATTTGAGTAGTCCTAATAAATGCATAAGTTGAGACATTGATTGCCAAGTTTAATTTATTGTTGTGTTGAGACAAAAGCTAGAGTGCTTAATGCATGGAGCTTTGCCAATAACATGGCCTCACCTAAAGACCAAATGTGAACACAAAGCATTTTTCTCTGTTGTATCAACTTATATACATAATATCAATTAACGTATGTGTATGGACATGCCTCAGCATTTTCAGAGAAAACCACTTTTGAATATCTAGCAAATCTAGCATAGTGGCCAGTGTCCCAAGATTATATTTCTCTCACATTTCATATTTTAGTTACTGCATCTCTGCAATTCATTTAGAGACTACATGACTGTCTCATCAGTGTGTGATTGTGTTAGTGTGCATGCATATTAGTTCTGTTGAGTTGCTTTGCAAAGTATGGGCAAATAGCTAGTATCATAATAAATCTATTTCTTTGGGTTATTATACCACAATTTAAGTTTGTACACATAATTAGTACAGGATTTTGGGTTGGTATATCATTCAAATTTACTCACCTGTAAAAATGAAGATTAAACAGATTTCATGGTGCACATGCCATAGCCCAGAATGCTGGGCGACTTTGATCTTGGGACAAGATTATAAAACTGATAACTGATAACATTTTGAGGTTTTGATTCAAATAACCGCCAAGCAGGGTTCCAGTACCAAAACCAGTTTAGAATTTTTATGGAAAACGAATTAATTACGTCCTACAAGGTATAAACTTTCAAATTTTGGCTATGATCTTGAAGAATCCTCCGCTTTCTTTAAATCATATAAAGGTACTTTTTTAACAGCTTTAAATGATGAAAACGCAGGACCAACCGAGAATTACGGAAAATTTATTTAGTAAAACCGATTTTTAAGAAACGTGAATTTCAAATTTTGGCGGTTACTTTCAAGGAGATAGAAGAAGAAGGAATGTACGTGACACTGAAAAAGTGAAGCATGCACGTATGAACAGCGTTCGACAGCGTGGCACGACCTTATCCCTATTTCTTTGAAGGCGATTGTTGAAGCTCTTGAGATTCTCATTGAAAGAGGGAGATTAGTCGAAAAAAAAACTAATACTCATAAACACACAAAATTTCATCAAAATCGGTTGTACTGTTCACGAGATATAATCGTTTAAGTAAAAAGTTAGTGGTCAGCGCATGATCTCTATCACCAAGAACCGCTAGTGCGAAGTTGATGAATTTAAAATGGGACCATCTACAGAATGTCTCCTATATGTTTACAAAATTTCGTCGAATCCGTTCAGTAGTTTCTGAAATTTGCGCGTAACAAGGAATGTTTTTAACCGACAGACAGACGCAATACCAAAGTTGCTCAGGAGGAGCAAAAAATATTTTTCTTTACAGAAACGAACACATACTTCTGATTTCTAATATTAGAAATTTATCGAAGTAATCATTTAAACACTTGACTTAAGTGATATGACCATGTATTGTAGTTTGAAAGCGACGTTTATTTTTACGTCGCTTACGACGCCAAATTAAAAAAAAAAAAAGATAGAACAAAGTTAGAAACTCAAACATTAAAAATATACTGTAAATTTATTTTTTACTGGAACAAACTAAACAACGTATATTTTATTTAATAATTTTAAGTGTAAAATATATCTATATGCTCTCAATAGAAAAATTAAATACAATCTGACATAGGGGTATCATGTTTAAATAAAAAATACTATTATTGTGTAATTATAATTAACGATTCAAGATAAAAAGAAAACAAAGTGGTTGAATCAATATTTGAAATAACTAGAGCATATCAAAATGTCTAGAACAGCGAGTACAAAGAAGATGAGACCACAAGGATAGAGTCAGTCATAAATCACATAGTTAACAACAATTTAGACGAGGCATAAATATTTGAAGAAAAAAACTGTTACAGACTTTCGATTTTCATTAGCATACAATAAACTTTCGAAACTTATGAAACATAGAAAACTTATGAGTACCTTAGAACCGCCATTCATTCCACCCCTATAGTCTGAATGCCGTCACTTTGGGCACCTGCTTTTAGAAGTATAGATATTATTGACAACTGACAGCATTGCTCCGTTAAACAGAACGCATACTCGCCATAAAAACTAGAGTAACCAGCCTTTCAGATTTCTAATGGTTCATAAAGGCTCAAAAAAAAAAAAAAAAAAAAAAAAAAGGTAAGTTTTAACAATGACGTAAGTCAGCATTATTTTTATTGATTTGATAGATTATCATAAAAATAAAAATAAATATTCTGAACCAGAATAAGGTGGGAACATAATTATGTTAACAATTCTCCATGATACTAAAATGGAAAAAAGGTATAACAAACTGAAACTTTACTCATAAATTTGGTGTAGCTTGTAGCGGTAGAGGCCTAGAAAAACAACTAACATTCTTCTTCTTTTTTCACTTTGCCTATTCCCAAACCGACTTGGAGAAGGCATAGTTTATACCAACATAACATTGACCTCGCTCAGTTCCATATTTAGGAATCAGAGAGAATCCAAAAATAAGAAATACAGAAAACTTCCCAAACAGGGATTTTACTGATCCTAAAGATTGTGCGCTAGACCTAAGGAAATTCTGTAAAAGTGGAAGCTTATTTAAAGTTAAAAATAAGATATTATAAAAATCTTGCCTCTAGGAATGTAAAAAAGTGACCAGCAAGGAAATCATTACCAAAGAAAGCCATCCGCGAAGAAAATAATACCTTCCAAGTATTTTCGTAGGTATAAAATAATTACCAAGGTGATACCGTTCATATTCACTTATTGCACAACGAAATAAACAAAAGAAATACAACTACCTACAGAAGCTAGTAATGATGGCTTAATAGGTTAGCACCATTGTATTTTGAAATCAGTTTATATTATTAGATTGATACCCGCAATGTTTAGACACCGACGTGCTTGAAAACCTTAAAAACAAGAAACAAGATAAACAATCAAAACAAAATATAATTTCACATTTCAATACCATAAATTGCAAAGTTAATAACTAATCATGTTACCCCAGGATTATATGTATATTTTAACACGCAGAGTTCACTAAGGATCAAGGCTTCCTACTGAACCCAACATTTTGTCTCACAACGTTACGAGGCGTATCGCAACGTTTTATGATCCACTAGTTTTTTATAATCAAATGAGATTTCATTCAACTGACTGAAACATAGCTTCGCAACCCATTTAAAATTTGAAACGAAATGTTATCCTCAGTGGAAAAAAAGGCTGAACCAAGGCAGAAATCATGCTTGAGACAATTTTCAGACCAAATTTTCTGTTCATAAATGCGGGGGTGAACGTTCCTTCCCGTGGGCGGGACCTACACGGCCGTTTCTTCCGCCATCCGCCGGGCGGCTTCCCACCGGATATCACAAGTCCGTGCTCTCGCTGTACGAGCCACTGGAGTGCTGTCTGGCGCGGTGGGGGGAAGGGCGGCGCGGGGAGGGAGGCCCGCGTGAGAAGGGAGGGGAGGGCGGGGACCACCGGGCGACGCCGCTCTGTCTGAAGACTTCCCCGACGGGAACTCCCCGGCGAGGTCTATCGTGTTGCCGTCGCTCAGGCTACGGGCATGACTAGGAAGGGTGAGCTCGCAAGGCTTGGGCGGCTTGTCGGGCTTCGCCTGGGGTGGGGTGGGGTGTATCACAGTCGGGCGGCTGTTTTCGGTTTCGGCGGGTCGGCTGGTTTCGCAAAACCGTCGTCTGGAAATCAATTATATTGTGGTGGTTAAGATAATAAATATATAAATAAAAAATGAGTCTTACGAAAGAAAATGGGGATTGTACCATGAGACTTCTTTTTTTAAGTAGCAACTGTCTACACTTCCAACAGAAAAAGGTTTTCTGAAGAAAGCAATACTTGACAGGATATTTGCGTTATTCTTGAATGAGACTAAGAGAGATCATTTTCTCATTCAATTGTTGTATGTGTACATGCATTAATTAATGGGGACTTTAATAAGAGGTTGAAAGTTGTGTGTTGGGGATGTGAACAACGGCCTATCAGAAGATCTAAGCCTGTGGTTAGGTACTCTGATTTCTGTTTTTTTATGTGGTTAGGTACTTTTCAAGGTATGGTTAAAAAAACTATATAGTGATTTTTAGAAACCATATTTCAGTGTCAACCTAAACACTTTTTGATGAACTGACTACCAATTGAAAGTGTGATACAGTTTTACAAATTCTTTATTCCTAGCTCAAGCTATTTTCTAGAAAGTTACAAAGTCTTATCGAGAAAATTACTAAACAAGACACATGTCGAGGATCTATGTAAGACAAAAATTCATACGATTATTGTTTTATTTTATTAGGGAGTTTCGGGTACCTAATTACCTATACGGGGTGGACCAAAAAAACGTTTACACCCGTTAATGGTAGATTACTGACGACATTTCTAGGACGGATCTGCAATCCGTTTTTTCGGATTCGCCTTTATAACTGCACAAAGTGATTTTTTGCAACTTTCTGAAAAAGTCCGACTTTGGCTTATTCTTCAGGTAAGAACTTTTTTCCTATTTAAGATGATTGATTCTGAACATTTCTGCAGAAAGCCAACAAAATTTCGATGTTTCTAGCTACACTACTTTGTTTTTTACGATTTGGTTTGTCATATTTTTTACACCTGAACAGAAAAAAAAACACCCAAAAAAACTTTTTTACTAAATAAAACACTCGACATTTGTCCGAACAAATGTTGCACAGACACGGGCAAGTTTGATAAAATTGGCGGCCGCCCCGAGATGCTAAAAAATAATTTTATGATTTTTTATCACGTGATCTTCTGGGAAAAACTATTAGATTTTGCCAAAAACTCATCAAAAATCCTAAGAGTTTTCTAGCTGTAGACTGTGTAAGGTCGTCTTATATTGT
Organism: Bactericera cockerelli; assembly: GCA_024516035.1. Lineage (NCBI taxonomy): Eukaryota > Metazoa > Arthropoda > Insecta > Hemiptera > Triozidae > Bactericera > Bactericera cockerelli. Next base: position 21,959,648 of record CM044961.1, on the reverse strand, counting down.
TTACATAAATTGTTTACATTTCTTTTTTTGAATACCGCGGTCTCACATGCCTCATCAGCCAGTTTAGGAAAATTCAAATGATAAATTTCGTGCTTCTCAATTGTCAGTGTGTTAGCTAGATGTGGTAGTGCTAAGAGTGTAAGATCATGACCGAGGGTTTAATTCTCGACGGTGAATAATATTTTAATTATCAAATATTTTATTCATACCCCGTATCTGACCTGTTGCAACACCAACAACTTATGGTTTTTTTGGGGTAATACCATCTGTAAATTGAGTTATCTCAGATATTATTGGTATCACAATACACATAATTATTATTCATGTAAGCCCCTGAGAGACTGCCTTGATAATGTAAGGATGGTTTTTCTTATGCTTCCCTACGAGAGAAAAAAAAAAACTAGCGAATTTTCCAAACGAAAATAGAGGTTATGAAATAAATCCAGGTAAATATGTAGGTAGGTTCTTCTATCATAAACAATACTAATTAAATAAAAAATATAAACCGATAGCCAACTCTTAATAGAAGTCTTGAAAAAAACAAGATAATATTTTGAAAATTAATAAACTTTTGCAGTCTTTAATATGTTTTATACTATTTTGATATAAACAAAAAGGTACTTAAAAAAACATTTTGTGTTAGTAGTTCAATGAGAAACGATTAGACGCGCACGATTAGCTCAGTGAAAAGCTAGTCCACCCGTCCGAACGCCAGAGCCAGCAAAAAATTCATGACTACAAAATAAAAAAGACTGTTGCCATTTTTTTTTTTTTTTTTTTTTTTTTTTTTTTTTTTTTTTTTTAAGTGTGGTTTAACGTCGCTTTCAACTGCCATGGTCATATCACGACGGGGGTTTTACCCTCCATTCGCAGGAAACTCACAAACCTGCTAACTCACATTGACCTCACCCACCTGAGTGGGGCCGGGAAAAGCCAGCGTCACGAGAATTAGAATTTGAATGGTCACCCATCCAAGTCTTAACCTCGCTGGATGTCGCTTAACTTCGGTGTTCTGAAGGAACCGGTGTAAAACAACATGCCATCGACGCGGCTGCCATTTTTTATTTAGCCATAGACCACTATGGATTCTCCTCACACAAATTTTTGAAACCAATGGTACTTTAGTACCTTAGTTCTAACTCAGAACTGTCCCTCTACCTCTTGCCTTTCTCTCTCTCTCTCTCTTTCGCTCTCTGCCTCTCTCCTCTCTCTCTCTCTCTTCTCTCTCTCTCTCTTTCTCTTTCTCTTCTCTCTCTCTCTCTCCTCTCTCTCTCTTCTCTCTCTCTCTCTCCTCTCTCTCCTCTCTCTCTCTCTCTCTCTCTTCCCCTCTTCTCCCTCTCTCTCTCCCTTCTCAATTCCCTTAGAGGAACTGTTGGAAGTGGCGTCCCCCTTCCGGATGCAAAAGTTGAACTCTTCTTCATGTTCCGTCGAATGTTGCGAAGATTCCCCGATTTTTCTGTCAGATCATCGAATGCCAACAGGATTTCTTGCTACCAGATTCTGCTACTCTTTGGGCTCCACTGGTATTTCGTAAACTATGTTTTTCACGTGATCCCAAATGTTCCTGTTGGCAGCTCCATATGCTAAATGCATATCCAAATAATAATAATTATGTAACTTGTACTAAAAAAACTCAAGAAGTTTAAAGATAATATTTCATAGAATGCAGAAAAATATGCTTGAAAACTATCATCAAGAAACAAACAATCATTCATTTCACTGGCCTTTAATTAATTCCAAGAAAAATAATTATCAGACATAAATAGCTAATTACTCTTTGAGTACAAGACACCCTACACGGTCAACACTTTTAAGATTTTGAACATCATTTTTTTGAGACTTACCTGGTTTGTTTACCCAGAAATCACGTGATAAAAAATCGTAAATTATTTTTTAGCATCCTTGGTTGGCCGCCAACTTTTATCAAACTTGAGTGTTTCAAAGTGTAAAAAAAAAAAAAAAAAAAGTGTACATGAGAATTTTTTTTCTATTCAGTGTCAAAAAAATGCCAAACCAAACCGTAAAAAAACAAAGTAGTGAGCAAGAAACATCGAAATTTTGTTGGCTTTCTGCAGAAATGTTCAGAATCAACTCATCTTAAATAGGAAAAAAGTTCTGACCTGAAGAATAAGCCAAAGTCGGACTTTTTCAGAAAGTTGCAAAAAATCACTTTGTGCAGTTATAAAGGCGAATCCAAAAAAAACGGATTGCAGATCCGTCCTAGAAATGTCGTCAGTAATCTACCAATAACGGGTGTAAACGTTTTTTTGGTCCACCCTGTAGAAAGTTTTTATTGTCCCGATTGATCAGTGGTAAAGGCGGCACTCTGAGAATCCAAAGTCACGGTTCGAAACCCAGCCGGGGCACATGACAAGTTATCCTCCCTTGGGGATTTCTAACTCGAAATAATATGTCTTTGGTTTGCTGCTGGAATAATGGGACTTAATAGTCCTAATGGGACAATATAAACAAGATGATTGTCGCGGCTTGCGATCAGCTTTTCATACAGCCAGTGCTTTGAGAAAAAATTTATAATTTTTCTTCTTGAAGCTCTAAACGCAGTTCAAATTAGGCTTTTCACAAGTACCATCAAACCAATTTGTTCTCAATAAAGTGATTCTAAATTTTATGTCTCATCACATAGAAATTATTTTTTTTCATTTCAATAAGTAAGCAAGTAAATAACTGACTCCATAAAGGAGCCGGTCCATTCAGCGATAATTATTATTAAATTATCATATTTGTTTGAGCACTTTCGTGATATCACAACTACTCAAACTCGCTTTACTAAATTTACGCTGAAACCCGAACTTGAACCACCGACCTCCAGTTACAAGTCCGCCGCCTTATCGATCAAGCTACTGAGGTCGATGATAATTATTATATTAATTCAACAGTTCACTTTTTCAACTCTAACCTTGAGTTCATCCATGGCCCGGCCGCAGGCCTGACGATGCGGGAAAAACCCAGGAACTCAGGGGGCCCCCCCCAGGGGGGCGGCCGCTCCGGCACCGCAGCTTCCTCAGGGCCGCACTCAGGTCCTCCCCGTACACAGACACGCAGCGGGGGGCCGGGGTGGGCCGCGGCCTTGCGGTCGACGTGGCGTAGATGCTCCCACGTGATGTCGTTGGAGGCGGCCGGGACTGCCGGTGTGGGCGAATCCTGGCCCAAAGGGAAATCAAAATAATTATACAAAAGTATAATACAAAAAAAAAGCTTTACCCACCTATTTACTTTTCAAAACTTCTCTATAAAATTGTATTTATTATTTTAATATTTTCAATTTTACTTTTTCTAATTTTATATGCTTAAATTAAGATTTGAATTGTTGTTATTAAATACTGTACAAATCTTAATATATAAATGTCAAAGTCACTGACTGACCACGACTGATCATCGCTCTACACCAAACCGTAATCCTAGGAAGCTGAAATTTGGTAGGTACTTTGTCTTTTAGTCTAGATGTGCAATAAGACGGATTTTTCGAAATTCCCACTACAACACCTGCCATTGGCGAAAAAGGTTTTTAGCTTTCACGGCCATGCCTCGGCCCGCAAAGCGGCGGGGCAGCCCGCTAGTCTTAATATATAAATGTCAATGTCACTGACTGACTGACTGATCATCGCTCTACAGCCCAAACCGTAATACCTAGAGAGCTGAAATTTGGTAGGTAGCTTGTCTTATAGTCTAGATGTCAATAAACGGGATTTTTCGAAATTCCCACTACAACACCTGCCATTGGCGAAAAAGGATTTTTTGCTTTCACGCCATGCCTCGCCCCAAAGCGTCGACGGCCCCTAGTATAATATATATTACATTACATTTAAAAAAAAATTAAGATTGAATTGAATGTGTTTCTTTGTGTTATTATATCACAATTTTATAACACAAAAAACGAGTACCGCAGAATTGTAGGGCTTTTCCGCATCTTCAATATCCCAATAATTTATTTATGCCTATAATTCCGCCACTGTCGCTGCTCACATTAAAGCAGCTTCTCACTTTTCTTCACGAGCTAGATGAACCCCGACAACCAAGTACAGAGCAGAAAAATCCTGCCCCGCTGGGATCGAACCCAGGTCACCATGCGTGCAATGCTAGCGCGCTAACTCATTCGGACACTGACTAATAATAAAATAATTAAATAAAATAAATAATAATAATACTCATTAAGGCAGGTGAATTTATCAAAGCATTTTCTACCACCTAACCTTCAAATTTTCTTACTATGTGGTGACAAACCTAAATTATTATTATTATTTTTTTTTTTTATAGCTTTCTTTTTTATGGCAGGATTCTCACTGGAGTGATGGAAAAATTACTTCCTGATTGGGAATGTTGAAAATACATATGTAAACACAACTCACCTCCTCGTCTTCATCAAACGGATTCTTCCCATTCCCCATCCACAGATCTGGACATGCCTCTTCCACTACAGTCTTCACTTCTACACCGCAGTTGAATTCCCCTCAGCCGCTGCCGACACACCCCCTCTCTGACGCGAGGAATCGTTCACTGGCCACCCCTCTACTTGACTCTGCAGCATTGGTTACTTTATTATCACTGGCTAACTTATCACTATATTGCTGAGTCTATCACTTGCACCGGTTAGTTTTATCACTTGAACCGTTAGACCGTCTGTTTATCACTGGAATTCTTGGTACTTTTCGTCACTTGTGCAATGTTCCACCGCACTTCTCACTGGCCGGTGTGTGTGTCTCACTAGAAGCGGTTACTTTGCTGCTGGAACCGTCGATGGGTGTTTTTTTCCACTCACCGTTCCACCGGGATTTTAACTCTCGGACTGCTGGTTCACTGACTTCCGTTGGATTCCGTCATAGAAGAGACGATTTTCCACGGGACCGTCGCTCGTTTTCCACCCGCGATTCGCTAAATTTTCCTCCACCACTTCCGGTGCTAGATTTCTCACTAGATCCTTGATGCTAATTTACACCCGATTTTTCACTCTGTTCACTATTTTTCTTTCGCCTTGCCCGGCACAAGATTTGACTTAAAACCAGGGCCGGCGACAGGGGAACTTTTGTCTCCTGAACCATCAGGGTGGATTTAAAGTCCGACAAGGCTTACTCTCAGGGTGATTTCTGCACGGGCGGCACAGGGGCTTGTTCTTGCGCCGCGTGATGGCCGCGGGTATCACTGGAGGGCCCGCTTCCCCCGCCACCCCCACTGGAATTCCCGCTCTGACTCTCCTGTATGCTGTCGGGAGTGCGATCGGAGAATGTGGAACCCTAGGGGGAGAATAGTATTGATTAAACTTTATTATTATTATATATAAATACTTTGAGAACTTCTCGACCGTTTAACGCATCTGTCACCTGACTATTAATGCGGTTTTCCAAAATATTTTTTTATAAAAATAAGTTTTATAGAACATGCAGGGACTAAGGTTGTAGTCATATTTGCACCCTGGTCTCCCGACACATGAATGTAAAAAATAAAATAATAATGATGGCTCACCGGTAATAATAAGTCCCGCGTCCGCGCTGCTGGCTCGGCTGTGGTGTCCGTTGAGCACGCTGTAGTTCGCCCAGTGTCCACCGATCGTCGGATTTAGCTCTAGTGTTGCTGGTGGCGGGGTCACATAGAACTCCTCGGGCCAGGGAAGAAATACTCGCTGTGCACACGAGAGAGTCGACTATGACCGAGTACACTCGCTGTGTTCATGTTGATACCTGGGCGGGAATTAGTCTTAATAATAATACCTGTTAAATAGGTATATCGCCTCTGACAACACAAAGAGGCTAAACCACAAATTTTTGAAATCGTTTTACTGCTTGATTGAGTCTACTTGTGCTATATTTTGTTCTCACAAATAGACGTAACCCAATTATAATCCAAAGAAAAGATACAACAAAAAATAAAATCAGCCATCCCTCATTTTCTCTTTTTCAGGCGTAAATCGATAGTCACAGTTAAATAATCAAATTTGGCAACAGAAAAATTCGTATAGTCATTCACGGGTACAGGGAAGTGATAATGTTCCTACCGTGAACAGAAAATTTATGCACAAGAAAACTCATTTTGCTCTCCTGTAAAATTTCGAAAATGTTTTACGCCTCTTTGTGTTGTCAGAGGCGATATATTTACGGGCCAAGCCCTATAAAACATAAACTAGAATTACAAATACAAATAAAAAGCAAAATTAAAAATATCACAAAGAAACACATTCAATTTCAATCTTATCACAATTATAAGATCTAAAAGTATCACAGGAATATATTTATGTAAATAGGTACTATAATAATAATATCGCCTTGTTTTATACTGCTCGATTAGCACTAATGAGTCAATTTTCACCAATACGGCCCCCGGTTGGACTAATTCGGCCCAAAACATAGTGGGTACACCCTGAACATATAAAATTCGTCTTTTTTATACTGCTCGATTAAGACTATTAAGTCGCATTATTCCAGCAGTACACCCAAAACGTATTGTTAATTGTCAAAATCCTTAATGGGAGTATAATTTGTCATATTCCGCTATTTTCGAACCAACGACATTGGATTACCAGAACAACGCCTTGAACACTGACTAATGGACAGATAGAAAAGAAAACCATGGTAGACTAAAGGTAAAAAAAAAAACAAAACACCATCATGGAGACGGAAAGTAAAGTAAGTAACACAAATATGATAACATTTTTACTTTCCTTATCCTATCTATGATAAGGAAATATTGTATTCTTGAAAATTTGACCTACCCAATTTTCTACATTTCTGGACGAATCATAGCCTCAGGATACCAAAAAAGTTTTTTCGGTAATTGGTCCGTGCGTCTGTCTGTCTGTCTGTTACACACTGTATATCCTTAACCTAACACCCTGTTTCAAGTCGAAAACAACCTCAACTTCGTTGTAGCATCTCTCGAACTACCCGCTTCCAACATCGAGAGTCGCCCTCAGTACACCTCTAGTCTATGTAAGTGAACGGGAACCATAATAGCCCCATCATATTCGAATTTAGTCCACTGCTCAAAACCAAGAAAACCAAGTATTCAAAGGCCACGCTTTTTTATAGTCCTCCGTGTCTCTTTTTCCTTTTGTTGTTTGTTGTTTTTTTGTAGCCAGCTTGGCTACAGCTGGAGGGGTGAGTGATGGTCTTCAGCCAACTTTATTTCAAAGTTGGCTCGTCCTGAACCACATATTTGACTTTTCTTTATAAGCCATTAAACCCTTAGAAACTGCAAGCTAGCCTGCTTGTAAGGTTGGCTAGTCTGTTCTCTGTTTATAGTCCTCTAGCGAGACACTGGTCTTCTCCCTGTTTAAAGTCCCCCAGCCAGACTCTCTTTTTTTTTCCTTGCTATCGAACAGTTACCTATATTGTCTGACAGGAGCCGCTCCTCGTTGCTCCACAAATGTTGGGTCCGATCACGAGGGCGATGTTCTGTGACGTCATCTTGTTCACCGCTTGGTTGTCGCAGAGTTTGGCCAGGAACTTGATCAGGTAGCGGAGGTTCGCGTGGTGACTGGGCGGGAGCGGGGCCGCACGGACCAAAGGGGCCGAAGACGGAGGTCGCTGGTTCGACCCTGGAAATTCAATTGAATTTTTTTAATTTATAAAAAGGGAGTAAACAGGAGTAACCTGCATTGACTTGGTTCTGGGGCCCTTGTCAATTATTAGCTTGTAAAGACAGGGTAGAATTGTGAGTCATTCCTCCACTGTCTGGCTACCATCGTCCACGATGACGCCACCCTATGATGATGATGATGATATAAAAAGGTTGGGTGGAAGAGATTGCCATAGGCAATAACCCCGCCCTTTAGTTAGGACATAATTATGTATATATTTTGTTATTTTTTTTTTTTCTTGTTTATATTATTAATATTGTCAATTTTTATATTTAATTTTTTACCATTATTTGTCTGTATATATGTTCTACTAATAAAGAGTTTGTAAAAAAAAAATTTTTTATTCATCATAGGGTGCGTCATCGTGAACGATGGTAAGCAGACAGTGGAGGAATGACTCAGCACTTCTACCACTACCTTTAGAAGAGGCTAATAATTGACAAGTTCCCCAGAACCAAGCCAATGCTGGTCTACTCCCTGTTATAGTCCCCCAGCCAGACTGCTGGTCTACTCCCTGTTTTTATTCTTCCAGCCAGTTAGTTTTTTTTTTTTTTTTTTAATGGTGCTTCAAATTTCGTGGCCATGAACTTGTGGTCTGTGTTGTAGCTTCCCATCCCGTAATATGACTCCCTTCTGAGGGGCGAGCATTGACACAATACTTCCCATTTACGCGTTATTTCAACACAGCGCACCGGAAGGTATCCCTTACAAAAAACTTTGGCTTACTGCTGGAATAATGGGACTCATTAGTTCTGATCAGGAAGTACGAATAAGGCGATATTATTATTTTTAATGATTAAATCACTTTTCATTATGATTACCTCGCAGCCTCATTATTATTTTTATGATTCAATCACTTCGGTTGTTGTTGTTGTAGCCAGCTTGGCTACAGCGGGAGGGTGAGTGATGGTCTCCAGCCAACCTTATTTCAAAGTTGGCTCGTCCTGAACCACATATTTCTATGTGCGATCAACCATCAGAGGACTTGGACTTTTCTGTACAAGCCATTAAACCCTTAGGAAACTGCAAGTTAGCCTATCTTGTAAGGGTTACTAGACTGTTATCTGTTTATAGTCCTCTAGCGAGACACTGGTACTCTGCTGTTTAACGTCACCCACCAACTTTTGTCCCCAATCAGTTTTCATGATGATTACCTCGCCCGCCTCCACCCCTCTCGTACAGAGCGTAGGGGAGCAGGGGCTCCGGCATTTCCCTCAGGTAGACTTGACACGCCCCCCACAGGGCGTCTCTGTGTATGTTATCTACTGCTAAATTTTTTTTTTTAACTCTCCATTCGACGGGGTTCCTCATGTAGGGCCAAATTATAAAACAGGATTAAACTTTAGGGAAAAGACCGTCCCTCAACTCGGGTATATACTAGCTGTGAAATTTGGTTTAAAACCCGACTTGAGGCATAGCTTAATTTATTCCTGTTTGATAATTTGGCCTTTATTTCTCACTTGTCACTATGATTACCTCGCAGCCTCCAGCCACCCCCCTCGTACAGAGCGTAGGGAAGCAGAGGTTCCGGCAGTTCCCTCGGTAGAGCTTGGCACGCCCCCCAATTCGTAGGGGGGCCCCTCGAAAATTGATGCAGTGGTCCAGGGGCTTTACCTTCACCTTTAGGGGCCCCCCTCACGCGGGAAAAACCTTTTCCCCCCATCCGATGGTGACCTGGTTCGATTCCAGGGGGGGGGAAGAAACAGAAATTTTTCAAGTACAGAACTTGGTTTCGGGGCCCCCACTCAACCTCGTGGGGAAAAAAAGATACCTGCTTTAATTGAAGCAGCGCCCCGGGGGAAGAATTTTTGGCAAAAAAAAAAAAACAAATATTTTAAATTAAAGGGGGAAAGCCCTTTTTTCTGCGAAACCCACTAAAATTTTGAATAAAAACACAAAGAAAAAGATTATTATTTTATTAAAGTTTGGGGGGGGCTGAAACGGAGTAAAACCACATTTCTAGCTGGGGGGGACTAAAAAAGGGGAGAAACCCCCGCATTTGGTTTGGGGGGCCCTTTGGTAATTTTTAACCCCCTTTTAAAGACGGGGGAGAATTGCTGAGCCCTTCCCCCCAACTGTCTGGTACCATCGTTCCATAAACCCCCCCAAAGGATAAATGATATTATTATTATTTCCCAAAAATTTTTGGATTGCTAAAAATAAAATACAAAATTTTTTTTTAAAATTATACAAACCAGCTGTTTCCCCCTTTTCTTCCAAGGGACTCTATTAAATTTTAAAAACACACATCACAAATTATACGAAACCGGGGGCGAAAACACGTAAAATAAAAAGGGCTAAATTTTATTTTTTCCTAAAAATTTAATAGAAAAAAATAATAAAAACTACCCCTTTAAAATTTTTATACCCGAGGGGGCTTTTAAAACCCCCCTTTTTCCGCAGAAAAGCCCAAGACTGTTATTTTTGGGGTTTTAAAACCTAAATGGGGGAAAAAAGGGTCTTTCCCCGGGTGGGTTTCGAACCCCCGACCTCTGAAATCTTTGGTTTTACGAGTGCCCCCCCCTTTTTCCACTGAGTCCCGGGCCCAGAAATAGAACTAATTCGGTTCCCCAACTCCACAAAAGCGAATTTTGTTGCTAACAAGTTTGCATTTGTGGCCCCCCCAAAAAAAAAAAAGTTTTTACGTTTTTTTGAAAAAAAAAATTGTTAGAAAACAATTTTGTTGTGGGGGCCCGGCATAAGAAAAAGGGAGGAACTCACCTGACCAGGGCACGCGGCAAGCTCAGGGGGAAGGGGATCTCGCACGTTTTTATTTTAATTTTCTCCTCCATGACGCCCCAAATTGGCTTTATGGGGTTCGCGAGGATAAGCTCCGTCAAGCGTGGCAAAAAAATTTTTTGGGGACTGGGGTTTTCCTCGTGCGTCGCTTTTTGCAGTGAACGTAGTCCCCACATTTTTAGCATCTCGGACTCTGGGGCCCCCTTTTTTCATTTCCGGGGTACGTGTCCGGGTACGTTTTTTTATTATTTTTATCTATAAAATACTTATTTGGAAACCTACCCACCACCTTAGTTTGTCGATAAGGGGGGGCCCGGGTTTGGGTAACCTGGGATCGGTTTTTTAAATTTTTAGCGAAAGATTTAGAAAAACTAGTTTAGTATTTTGGGGGAACACGAAGTAAATTAACACAAATTAAATAACCATTTGGCAACCCCCCACCTAGTTTTTTAACGATAAGGGGCGGATTGAGTCGGAGGTGGGGGGTTTTTGTTGAATTTTAAAAATAAATTTAGAAAAACGAGTTTAAACCCAAAAAATGACAACTACTTTTTTTTGGAAAAAAACTTTTTTTGTACTTTTTAAAAAAAGGAAACAAAAAATAAAATTATTAAACAAAAATTTTGGGGTAAAACATATAAAAAAGAAAAAATAAAAGAATTATTTTTTTTACATTTTTTAAATAAGGAAACCCATATATGGAAAAATCCGCCCCCCAACATTTGCAAAATTTTTAAAACCCTTTTTTCTGTTTTATTTCTTTTTTTTAATTGCCATAAAGGGAACCCCTAAGGGGGGGGGAAAACCCCGAGGAGAGCCCCTTACCCCCGGGTATCCCTCACAAAAAATTTTAAATATACAAACAGATAAAAAAAATTTTAAAAAAAAATTAGAAACAAAAAAAAAAAAAAAAAAAAAAAAAACAAAAGGGCGGGGGGTTTTTTTTTGGAAAAACTTTTCCCCCCAAACCCTTAAACAGATTTGTAGTGAACTAAAAGCGGGGGGGGGGTTTTAAAAACCTGGGGGTTTCTTTTCATGTACTTTTTTTTCACAGAATTATCAAATTTTTTTTTTAAAACTTAAAAATTTTGTGTCTCAAAAGGGGTGTTCTGATTACAGGGACTATTCTCTAAATTTTTGGGCAAATTTTTAAAAAAAATCCGACGGCGCCCAATCTCATGTGGGAACCTTTTAGGGGGATTGTAAAAAAAATCTTTTATCAACAAGTGGAACAAGTTGGGGTGTACAAGTACTGAATGTTATCACTCGACTCATTTGCATTGGCGCGACGGGGGCTTTAGTTAAAAAACAAAACGCTGACTACTTCAACACTTTACCCCGGGGGGAAAAAAAAAACGGGGTTCATTACTCGGCTAGTTTTTAACCTTTTTTTTTAAATTAGAACAGTTTTTTTAACTAAAAAGATGGGTTTTAAATTTCACACAAAACCCCCACTCCGTGGGGGGAAATCAAAAAAAATTCTTTCCCCTTTTAAAAAAGACCACTTGGGGTCGGCAAAGGTCAAACCCTTTTTTTTTTGTGAATTGGTTTTTTTTTAACACATGGGGGGTATCACAGCAAGATAAACAAATCTAAATCAAATTTAAATTTTAAAAAAAAAAATTTTAAAGCATAGTAGCAAGTGGTTTTCCGCGCAGGGTGGTAATCCGGAGCGTAGGATCCGTTGGTTTAAAACCCCCCCCGTGCATTAATTTTCCCCCATTAAAATTTTAGTTTTTGACCCCATAATAAAAAGACCCAAGAGCTAGGGGGGTACAAATGCTTTTTAGCATTAACCCGTCCCATGGGGGTTAGCTTCCCCTAAAAAAGTTTTATTTTTTAAAGTTTATACCCCAAAAATAAAAAATTGGGTTTTTTAAAAATGATAACTTGGGGGCCCCCCCCCAGTTTTTAAAAAAAAAAAATACTATCAGGGGCACATTATCACATTTTTCCCCCACTGTACAAGCATTGCAAATTTTTAAAAAAACATTCTTTAGGCCCCCCATTTTGTACTTTTTTTTTTATTGGAAAAGTATTTACAACTCCGGGGGAAAAAAAAAAAAAGAATAATATATATCATAAAAATTTTTTGGGAAGTGGGGTTTTTGTCGAGGGCCCCATTATTCAGTTGGGGGGGGGGAATCCCCCCACAGTTCTGGGGAAATTTTCCCAAATTTTTTTTAGATTCGACCACACAAAAAAACAAAACCCCCCAAATAAAGGGTATTCTCGACCAACTATGAAAGGAATTTTTTTTCTATCCCTTTCCCCTCTACCCCCTTTTTTTCTTCCCCTTTCTTCCCTTTAAAAAAACAAAAAAAACGTTTAACTATTTTTTTTAATTAAAAATATTTTTTAAAAAAATAGTTTTTCCTTTAAAAACTAATAAAAAAATTTTTTTAAAAACTATAAAATCTTTTTAAAAAATTTTTTAAAAAAAAACAACTTTTAAAAAAATTTTAAATAAATAAAAAATTAAAAAAAAACCTAATAAAATAAAATTTTTAAAAACCCCAAAAACAAACTTCACTTAAAAAAACCCTTCTCAAAAATACCCAAAAATTTAACTACTAACGACTACTCCCCAGGACCCCTTAAAATAAAACCCTTTATCTGTTCCCCCCCAAAAAATACTAGGGGAAATAATTATTAACTTATATTCTACTAAGGGAAAAAACCTCTCCAAAACCTAAAAACTGTTATTTTTTTTTAACTCTTTTTATAACTAAGGAAAAAAAACCCAAAAACTTTCCCTTTTTCCCCTTTCTACAAAACCAAAAAAATTTTTTTTTCTTTAAAAAAATAAATAAAATTAAAATTTTAATAAAAATTTTTAAACCACCCCAAAAGCTTAAAATAACTATTTTAAAAAAAAAGGCTTTCAACCCTTTACTTAATTTAAAAAAAATTTAAATTTTATAGCACAAAAAATTTAAAACAAATATCAAAAAAAAAAAAAAAAAAAAAAAAAAAATAAAAAAAATTAAAAAATTAAAAAAAAAAAAAATAACCTTACCTCTACTACATTTTTGCCATTACCTAAATAATAAAAAAAAATTTCCCATTTCCCCTTTGGCTACCCTCCTCCAAAAAAAACTTCCCATAATTCCTTTTCCCATTACTGATTCTTCACCCCTTACCTTAATAAAACAAAAAAAAACAAAAACTTCAAAATATTTAAAAAAAATCAAAAAACCCATACTAATAAAAACCTTATCTTACTTTAATTTTTTTTTTTAAAAAAAAAAATAATTTCTTATAATCTTTTTTTTATAAAAAAAATTTTTTTTTATAAAAATCTTTCCCTTAAAAAAACAGACTAAAAAAAAGGGCCAATCCTTTCCTTCCCAAAAAAAACCCCCCTTTATAAAAAATCCCCCTAATTAATTAGAAAAACTTTTCTTAAAAAAATTTTATAAAAAGTAAATTTATAAAAAAAACTCAAAAATCCTCCTACTTCCCCAAAATAAAAAAAAAAAAAAAAAATACTTTTCTCCCTTACTAAAAAAAATTAAACCCTTACTTTAAATAAAAAATTTTCATTTTTTTTTAAAAAAAAAAAAAAAATGATAAAAACTTTAAAACTATCCCCCAAAAAAAAAAAAAAAAATTTCAAAAAAATCTTTAAAAAATTTTCCAATAATAAAAAAAAAAATATCTACCTTGGAACACCAAAAAACTAAAAAAGTAAACAAATTTACTAAAAATTAAAAACACATTTAAAAAAAATATAATATTTTTAAAACACCCCTGGGAATAAATTTTAAAAATACACACATGGGGCCTTAAAAAAAAAAAGATTTTTAATCCCCCTCCTCCCCCCAAAACACCCAGAAAATTTAATTTTTTTTCTTTTTTTAATTTTATTCTTCTCTCACATAAAAATTATTAAAAATAAAAATAAAAATTAAAAAAGAATTTTTTTAAAATTTTTAAAAAATTTTTAAGAAAAATTTGAAATATTAATTTTAAAAAAAAGGGGAATTTTCCTCCAAAAAAACTTTTCCCTTTTTACTTAATATAAAAATAAAATTTTAATTTCAACTCTAAAAAACTTTTTTACATTTTTCCTTTTATTTTACTTATTTTTAAAAAAAATTTTAAAAATTTTTTTTGAAATTAAAAAAATTTTAAAAAATTTTTTTAAATTTTTGGAAAAAAATTTTAAAAAAGGTAACAAATTAACCCTTTAGTTTTAAAAAAAAATTTCCTCACCCAAAACCCCCACCCAAAAAAAAACTTTACTCCTTCATTGGAATGCCACCATTAAATACTCTGAAAAATTTAAAAACCCTCCATCTAACCCCAATCAACCTCCACTCCACCCACTTTAAAAAAGGGGGAAAACCCCCATTTAAAAACACCAAAATTTCAACACCGATTAAAGTTTTAACCCAAAAAAAAAATTTTAAAATAAACTTTTAAACCCATAAATTTTTGATTTTTAAAAAAACTCAACATTAATGTCTGGACCAATTTTAGTGTGAAGAGCTACAAACCAATAAAAATAATTTTTATAAATATACCCCACTATAATAAAAAAATTTAAAAAAAAATTATTATAAAATACCCCATTAAAAAAAAAAAATATAAAACTAAACCCCCTAAAATAAAAAAAAAATTATCCTCAAAAAATTACTATAAAAAATACCTCATCCCCAACTTTTAAAAACAAATCCATAATTCTTCTTATTTAAACAAAAGACCATTCTCCAAAAAAACAAAAAAAAATAAAAAACTGCTCTTTTTTTTAAATTTAAAACTAAATTTAACCAAAAAAATTGTCTTTCCCCCTTTTTTCTCTTTTAGTTCGGGGGGAAAAAAGCTATTTTTTTTTTAAAATATTTTTTTTTTCTACTTTTTTTTTAAATTAGAGAGGGTTTTTTTTCTGATTTTTTTGGGACCCCTAAACCTTTAAGTGTCCACCCTGTAATTAAATTCCGTATAGAATTGGGGTTAAAACCCCCCCGGGGAAGGGATTTTAAAGAAGTGGGAAGGGGTACAAGGGTTTTTAGTTTTAAGGTGGGAGTTTTTTTTTACCTTTTTTTTAAAAAAAAAAAAAAAAAGTAGTGGCCTTTCGACCCCGGGGGTTCCTCCACTCCGGTGGGTGAGTGCAGTTTTCGTGGTGACCCCGGCTGGACCGGGACCCTTGGGGCAAGGCGAGGATTTTGGTCCCGCTTCTTCGCCTGTGGGATTTCTTAAAAACTCGGGGATTTCCACCCTTTTCACAGCTCCGACTGGGGGGGAGGGAGGGGGGGGAGGAGGGTGAGAAGGGAAAGAAAATGGACCCCCAAAAAATTATAAGTAAAGACGAAAAAAAGAAAAAGGAAAAGGTGGACCCCCGACAGGGAAGTACAGAGCGAGGGGAAATGAAGAGAAAGGGGGTGAGTACCCCCCAAAGTTTTGCAGGATGAGAGGAGGAAGGAAGTAAAAAAAAAAAAAGAGAGAGGAAAAAAGGGAGAAAAAAAAGGAAAGAAAAGAGGAAAGGGGGATAAAAAGAAGAAAGGAAAAGGAATAGAAGGGGAAAAAAAGAGAAAAAAAAAAAAAAAGAGAAAAAGAAAGAGGGGGAAAAAAAAAAGGAAGAAAAAAAGAAAGAAAAAGGAAAAAGAGGAAGGAAAAAAAAAAAAAGAAAGGGAAAGGGAAGAAAGGAAAAAAAAAAAGGAAAAAAGAAAGAAAAGGAAAAAAGGAGAAAGAAAAAGAGAAAAAGGAAGGAAGGAAAAATAAAAAAAAAGAAAAAAAGAAGAGAAGAAAAAAGGGAAAAAGGGAAAATTGGCCCCCAAAGGGAAAAAAAATTCCGCCCCCGGGGGGAAAACCAGGATAGGGGCCTTTTTGGTAACCACTGGCCGGGGGGGTGTTTTTCCTAAAGTTGAAAAAAATTAATAATTATAGTATAATCGACTAACAAAATTTTTTCCCCTAAATTCCTTCAAAAAGGAGGGAAATTTTATCATATTCAGTATCCCAGAATGTAATTTTTTTTTATTTTGACAAAATTTTTATTCCTGGGGTGGGGGATAAAAAAAGGGGGGTAAGAAATTTGGGGACTATAAAAGGGGAAGACCGATTTTGTTTGGGGCCCTTGTCAATTTTTATTTTAAAGAAGGGAAAGGTGGCTAATATTTTCATGTTTTGGCTAAAATGTTTTCCCAAAGGCGACCCTTGAAATTTTTTATTTTTTTTTTATTTTTTTTAGAAAAAAAGATAATTAAAAGAAAAATTAATTTTTACTCCAAAAAAAATAAAATATTGTTCACTTTACCCATCAAAAAGGCAAACCCACGGGGGGCTAGCCCAACCAGAGATAACGTCTTCAGTGGCTCGTTTTTCACCCCATCCCGGTAAAAAAAGGGTGGCCTCCCAAAACCTTCTTTTCGCCCGCGCGAAGGGGGGGGCTTTGTTTACCCGTGAATGCCCCAGTTTTCCCCGCGGGGGGGGTAGTTTTGGCGCGGAATTTAAAAGCTCACAGGCGGCGAATGTTTGGGAAGGGGGGAGTTATGTTCAATTATCGTTTAAAAAAAGGAAATTATTCAAAGTGTGAGCAAAGTTTGCAAAAAAAAGTGCTTTGAAACATTACTAGCTAACAAAACCCCAAAATACTTTTTTTTACTTTTTACTATCTAAAAGAAAAAGTTTTTTTTCTTCGTTTTTTAAAATTGGTACACAACGGAAACTCCCTGTTTTCCAAAGGAATATTTATCAATACTTATCAAGTGAAGTAAAATTTTTTGTACAATTGTTTACATTTTAAAATAGGTGAAATGTTAAAAAAACAAAACGGTAAGTTGGGGCGGGGAATTGGAAAAACTTCAGGGTTACAGAAAGCACCCAACCTTTTAAAAATCAATTTTGGTTTTTGGTTTTTAAACCGAGTAGAAAAAAATACCCGAAAGAATTATGTTCGGGAAAAAAATAATGAAAAATTTCTTTGATTTTTAACCCCCTTTTCAGTTTTTGAAAATTTTTTGGGCCCCGAAAAAAGCGATCCGGGTTCACGGGGCACGACGGAACTTTGACCACTGGTTACCCCGGGACCAATCCTGTCATCAGTCTACTAAAATGGTTTTTTAATTCTCTTTTTAAAACAAAAAAAGTCCTTCGTCCCGCCATTTTATAGCTCCCCGTTGTTAGAGTGAAGAACGCAAGAATGTGGTCGCGTCCCCTTATGTCCCCTTTTGATTCTTCACAACAAAGTTGAAAAATAAAAATGGGGGAAATCTTAAAACAGCCAATTGCAGGAAAAAGAATACCCAACCCAAAAATCAACAGTTTTTTTGAAGATTGCAACAACTTTTATTTAAAATTTAAAAAAGTGGGAGGGGGTAAGGGAAAGGGAGAAAAAAGGGGACCCCGGCGGAGAGGAAAGGGGGGGGGGTTGAGGGCAAAAAAAAGAGGAGAGAAGGGGAAAAAAATAAAAAGAAAAAAGGAAAGGAAAAGGTAAAAAAAATGTGGATAAAAAAAAAGAAAAAAAAAAAAGGTTTTAAAAAGATTTTGGGGGGGAAGAAAAAAAAAAGGTGGGGAGAAAGGGGTTCCAAGGAAAAAAGAATTTAAAAGGAGATTGGGAGGGAAAAAAAAAGGAGGAGAAAGAGGAAAAGAAGTTTAAAACCCCCACGTTGTTTAACCAGGAATCTCCGAGAACAGGTTATGTCAGTGCCCATTTCCACTTTCTTTTCCAAATAAAAAAATTATTGGTAGAATTAATGTGGGTTCATTTTTAAAAATTTTTCATTTACAGATAAAACCCCGGGGGAAGAAAAATTTAAAATAAACCTTTAAACCAAAAAATTTTAAAGTATTTTTAAAGTACAAAAACAAATTTAAAATAAACGTTTTAAAGGGCCGGGAATAAAATATACACATCGGTAATAATAATAACACCTTTAGAGGAAAATAACCCCAGGCGGGTTAATGCAAAATTTTTTTCCCAAACCCTGGTTTTTTAAATTTTTAAAAAAAATTTAAAAGGAAAAACAAACTGGGGGGATTCAACCCCCGGGGTTCCTTTACATCGGAACCAACTACGGTTAAAACCACGATAACTCATGGCGGGTTTTGGCAAAAAAACATATCCCAAAATTTTCGGGGGTATTTGAAACATCTAGGCCAAGGGTTTTCGCAAATGACCGGTTGAATGTTTTTAAAGATTTCCGCGAGTAAAAATTCAAAAAAAAATCTCAAAAAAACAAACACAAGTTTTGTGCGAAAAGGGTTGAAGAAAAGGGGGAGAATGGGGTTATCAATTTGGGGGAAATAAAGAGTCTTTCACGTTCTCAAAAGCCTTTAATAATTTTAAAGCTTAGAGCAACCCCCAAACCCTTTAAAAATTATTTTTTTTTTTTAAACTTTTTTTTTTTTGTTTTTTTTCAAATTGCCCACCCAGGAGAATCAAGCCCGGGCTACTTAAAATTTTTTTTGGAAGGGCCCCCAATTTAGGGATTTGGAATCCCACAAGGGGTAAATTTTTAAAAATTTTTAGAGGGGTTGGAATTTAATAAATGTTTTTACGGGCTCCGTTGATCTTTTTTTTTTTGTTTTTACCGAGTGAGTCAAATTGATTTTTTTTTGATGAAATAAGGTCTTTTCAAAGTTTTTAAATTTTTCTTTTGATAAACGGGTTTATCTTTAAGGAGGTCTTGGGGAAATGTTTTAAATATCCTTTTCTTTTGATTTACAGTTCATAATAATTTTATATTAATAATGTTTTGGGATCAGAAACCTTTTACGGACCGGAATTTTTAGATAAAAGACGAAGAAACAGGTGGTACAATTTTTTCAAATGATTTTCAAACAAAATTTTTCCTTCCAAATGGTTTGACAATCTTTTCAAATCCAAGCCCCTCCAAGCAGGGAAAGTCAATACTATTCTCAATCAGATTTCCAAATTTTAAAAACCTATTAAATTAATCCACTGTCGAGTGGGTAACCTAGCCCTAGACCAAACGTCGAGAAACGATTGTCATCGCCGGGTGGGTTCAATCAATGGGGTTTTCCTTTTTCAAAAACATGTTTAAAAAACAAGCCTATTACCAAATTTGGAAAAACGAAATTTTGTAAATTTTTTACATCGGTTTTTTTTTTTGGAAGTACCATCCCAAGGTTAGCGCCCGGGTCTCAAAAAGTCTATCAATCCCGCCCCTTACCACAAACCAAGGGTATTGCAAAAAGATCCAATTTATTGTTCAACAATTAACAAAAAGGACGTTGAATCATGGTTCTTTAAAACAGTTAGGTAAAAAAGTCCAAAGGTCAACAAAAAAATTTAGTTTTGTTGGGATTTTGGGATTTACAGGGACTGTAATAATGAAAACACCCAACAAAAAGGAGGGTTTTTAAACCAAAAACTTTACAGATCTATTCAGGGGTTTTTTCAAAATCTGGTTTAAAAATCCTTTAAAATTAAAGGAGGTTCTCAAAATTTTTTTTTAATAAAATTTTTAGGGGTGCAAAATTATTAATGGGAAAAACCATTGATTACAAATTTTCTCACTATTGGTGATTTTGGGTTTTTAAATTAATAAAGTTTAACAGTAAAAATCTGAAAACCCCACCTACCTTCTTAAGACACTTTGAGGCTTTTGGGTTCTTGGAGCTTTTTTGTAAATTTTGGAACAACCCCAAAAAATTTATTTCCGATTAAAACACAATTTTATAATTCGGGAAATTATTTTAAAATTTCAAATATCATTGAAAAGGGGTCACAACAAATCATAAAAATTATTCCTAATGACACAAACCTTTTTTTTTCCTTTTTTTGATTTTTTCTTATTAAGGATTCATTTTATACCCCCCAATAATCAATTTTTTAAAAGTTTTTTTTACGATTATATTTCTAAATTAGGGGGGAAAATATTCTAGATGGGGGGGAATTTCCCATATTTGGGCGTGTGGGTTATTTTTTTTAAGTACCCTTGAGTTATTTATAAAAAAAATGGTTTAAATTAAAAATAAAAGTATTTTTTAGCCTAAAAAAAGTTTAAAAAAAACTTCTTTCTGAGTTAATAATACAAGTAAATTATTTAGGTGTCACCCGGGCAGGTAATTGATCCCGAAATTATAATAAATTGAAAATGTTTAATTTAAAACCTTTTTCAATTTTTTGCGTACAATGGTTTAAATTCCTTTTACAATTTCACCATTTTCAACAGAAACCCCCCATTTTTTTGGTCGTAAGTAAAACAAAAAAACTTTTGTGACCAAACAACCCTAAATGTTTTGGTTTAAAAAATTAAATGAGGGGTTTTTATTATGGAAACCTATCCCAAAATTAATGGCTACAGAACCCCTTACAATATGAAAAAATCAAATTAAAATTTTACAACCCATCTTGGAAAGTACCATAAACTTGGCCCACTTTTCCTTTTCAATTCCGAAACCCCCTTTGAATCCCCTTATAATAAAAATTCAATTAAAATAAGAACTTGTACTTTGTTTTCAAATCTCGGGGGTTAAAAAGTAGAATTAGATGAAAATTCTTTGAACCTGATTTTTTACAACTTTTGGAATGAAAGACTACAAATTCACCAGCTTTACAATTTCCCGGCTGAAAAACCTGAGTTAAAGGATAAAAAGTAGATTCATTTTTAAAAATTGAATAGTCGAAATTAAATTAAAAGATAAAATAATAGTTAGAATAATTCTTTTTTAAAAAATCGGTTGGAGTAAAAATTTGTCCTGATACTTCCTAAAACAAAAGGATTTGGGTTTTTTTTTTTCTTTCAATAAATAGTAGGTACCCATTTACCCGTGAGTAAAAAATAAATCTATTCTATAAGCGAAAGGTCCTACAGGGTTAATAAATTTATCTTCTAGATATTTTTTGTGTAATCTGGTGGACATTTACCTACATTTTTTATTATAAAAGATGAGTGTTTCACAGCCCATTTTAATTTGTAGCCATGAAACAGGAGCTACAGTAGACACTTGTGTTGTGTTGTAGCTTGTAGCCTGCCTATCCTGTCTGTAGTATGCCTCCCATGTTGTAGCCTGCCTATCCTGTCCGTAGTATGCCTCCCCTCTGATGTGCAACATGAGTGCACTGGAAGTTATCCCTTACAAACAACTGTAACCAAATTTTGAATACAAATTTCTTGTCAGCCCGGGGGTTCAAACTTGGGACCTTCTGCATGGCAAGCAAGTGCTTGACTACTGAGCCATTCATACTTGGCTTACATGATATTTAATATCTGCTTCCTGCCTTAGAACTAGTACCTTTAGCTTTTTCTTTTTTCAGTCTAACAATTTTGCCATCAAACTGTCCTACATATATCTTAGCAGCAGGTAATACTTATTACATTATACACATAGAGGTCCTTCACAACTTTGTAACAGGTTTAAACACTTTTAAATCCCTGTTATATAGGATGACCTCTAATGATGTTGCAATTTAACAAAAGAATAAATTTATCCTTGTACTTCTCAAATTTATGGGCCAGTACTTTTCCAAAGCATGAACTAAATGATTTTTTATGGAACTGATAAAGGATTGAACTACTTAACACAATACCTGTAGGTAACCTTAGAAAGTTAGGACTGTTTTATCTCTAGGTAAACTATCAGTAGCAAGTGCACATTATTGGCTATGATAACAGTTCATCTATTAGAGCAACTGGGTACAAGTTTGACATCACAGTACAACATGAACAATAGCACATGCATTTATTACATTAGGTTATTACAGTAAAATATCTTGTCCATAATAAGGACTTGGGCATTGTACCCATGACAGAACTCGTGTTTCCTCTGGGTGTCTATCCTAATCTTCTGCATGAAGAAACTGTGGGCTCTAGGTTCTCCTGTTATAGCAGTTATTTTAGTGCCAAGAATCTTCACTAATTTAATTGCTTCTTTGCACCATGGTCCCATTGTTTCCACAGCAAAAGGCATGAATACATGGTCTGTACCTAGGTACCTACCTAATGAGGGACCAACACTCAAAGAACTTCTGCATCTATTTTTGAGTCTTTTCTTATGTTATATTGGCTATAAAAGTACAATGTTACCTTTCATCTAAGTTTTCACATAATAAAAATTGTTCCCCATAGTTTAAATATTCAGCTTGGATAGAATATTACACCTTCTGTAGTGTTTAGGACATTGATTCACTCCAAAAATGTAAATAACCAATCAACTCAGAGAATTATTTTGATATCCGTTACAGTTTACAAGAAGATTGACATTAAAGAATCTGAGAAAACAAGAAAATACCTAAAAAAATTATTTTTGAGCATTTTTTTTACATTTTGTGCAGTTGAATCAGTCTCTGAGTTGCCTTATTTTGGTGAAATATACCTGCCATCTAGCTTCTGAACTTTATGATCTGTTACTGTTTGGGCTGTAGTATTGGTAACAGAAAATCCCTAATAAGTAGACAAATAGGTAGTTAGGCATAGATTGGAGTTTCATATAATTTTCTGTAACAGATGACTTCATAGATTACTGGACAAGGGAGATATGACATTTGAAAGTGGATAGTTGATAGGTACCTCCACCAAAATAGCTGAGAGACAAAAATGATAACATGCACCTACCAATTTTTCATTTAAGATATTGAAGGCCAAAAAAACCAATGATCATTATATCTTTTGCCCTCGCAAAGAACTCTCAGTTTACTTCAAGCCCACTAAGAGAAGGTGATAAAAATCTGCAACTTACACAATCACTGATTTTGCATCATGGAATTCTTTGAGCATGAATCACTGCAGATACTAGACACTGGAATCTACTCAATCCTTTACTCCATGTTCAACGTACTGAATTTTCACACTTGTAAAAAAAATCGCACAAGAAAAGGAACCACTAGAATATGAACTCTGAAGAGTTTTTTATTTATAAACGGAGTAATTAAAATAAAAATTAATTGATTTGCAATGCACCGAAAACTTTAATTTCGATTTTACCAATGCAAATAATATCAATCAACTCCAATCAAGACATTTCAACAATCAACAATCAACTGACTCAAAACGTACAATGCAATCAGCAATACAATGCAAATGCAAAATCCTGAAGTACACGGTTCTCTCATCCAAAAGTACAAGGTAAAAGAACTTCCTCAAAACAATATTTTGTCACGTGAAAGCACTGTCTGGTTTTATATCAACCTCATAATTATTATTATCAACCCATGCACGGCAGTGCTGCATAACGAAATAATCTTCGTTGACTGTTGATTCCCATTTAATCTGAAATCGAAGTAAAAGACTATTCTATCTTAAAGCGACATATAATATTGAAATATAATCATGAGGATATTAGGCTTGAATAGTAAATTTGATCTTGTGTCTTGTGATGCTCAAAAATCAAAATGTATTTGGACAAAATTATCCAACGAAAATGTGAGAAAGCATTGTGCAGGTGCAGCACTGGAAAATAGGGCAGTTCAATGATTTGATTTTTAGCTCCGTGAAGTTGGCTCGCCCCTAAAACCAATATGAAAACTTTATTAGTCAAAAGTTTGTACTCACTTTGTACTCCTTTGTACCAAAAATTATTTCGCTTGTACCCCTACCGTTTACGAGTTATAAGGGTTGCAAAATGGGCGAGCCAGCTTCACGTGAAGTTGGCTCGCCCCTAAAACCGATATGAACGGTTTATATCTCATAAGTTTGTACTCGGTTTGTACTCCTTTGTACCAACTTTCTTTTTTTTCTACGACCTACCGTTCTCGAGATATTGCAAAAATAAAACTGGCAAATTTTCAAGGTCACTCATTTTTTTCTTCGATTCGATTGTACTCGGTTTGTACTCCTTTGTACCGTTTATATTTTTTGTCTGTGACCAACCGTTCTCGAGATATTCAGGTTGCTAGATGGGCGAGCCAGCTTCACGTGAAGTTGGCTCGCCCCTAAAACCGATATGAACGGTTTATATCTCATAAGTTTGTACTCGGTTTGTACTCCTTTGTACCAACTTTCTTTTTTTTCTACGACCTACCGTTATCGAGATATTGCAAAAACAAAATTGGCAAATTTTCAAGGTCACTCATTTTTTTCTTCGATTCGATTGTACTTGGTTTGTACTCCTTTGTACCGTTTGTATTTTTTGTCTGTGACCAACCGTTCTCGAGATATTCAGGTTGCTAGATGGGCGAGTCAGCTTCACGTGAAGTTGGCTCGCCCCTAAAACCGATATGAACGGTTTATGTCTCATAAGTTTGTACTCGGTTTGTACTCCTTTGTACCAACTTTCTTTTTTCTCTACGACCTACCGTTATCGAGATATTGAGAAAAATAGATGTGAAAAAACGCAAGTAAGCATTGTGCGTTCTGAAAGCACCTGCGACAATTTCTCATAAAGGAACCTCGCTATGTCATGAGGGGTGCGTTCAAAGCCAAGTATTAGATTTTGTTTTCCTTATGTAATACTTTTAATAGATTGAGTATATAAATACTTATCTTCCATACATTTTTTATCGTGTGTACCCTCGCGGTTACCCATTTATGAGGACTTTAGTGCTTGGGGAAAATCAAAGTAAACTCGCAATATCTCTGGAACTAAATGGGTACAAACGACGAAATTTTGCCAATCGTTTTAATATATCAATACACATCTTCCATATAAATTTCATCGTTTGTACCCTCACGGTTACCTATTAATGAAGACTCTGATTGATGCGATTTTTAAAAGTAAACCCGCAATATCTCTGAAACTAAATGGGTACAAACGACGAAATTTGGTCAATCGATTGAATATATTAATACACATCTTCCATATAAATTTCATCGTTTGTACCCTCACGGTTACCTATTAATGAAAACTCTAGTTGATGCGGTTTTTAAAAGTAAACCCGCAATATCTCTGGAACTAAATGGGTACAAACGACGAAATTTGCCCTGTCGATTGAACATATTAAAACACATCTTCCATGTAAATTTCATCGTTTGTACCCTCACGGTTACCTATTAATGAAGACTCTAGTTGATGCGGTTTTTCAAAGTAAACCCGCAATATCTCTGGAACTAAACGGGTACAAACGACGAAATTTGGCCAATCGATTGAATATATTAAAACACATCTTCCATATAAATTTCATCGTTTGTACCCTCACGGTTACCTATTAATGAAGACTCTAGTTGATGCGGTTTTTAAAAGTAAACCCGCAATATCTCTGGAACTAAATGGGTACAGACGACGAAATTTAACCCATCGATTGAATATATTAATACACATCTTCCATATAAATTTCATCGTTTGTACCCTCACGGTAATCTATCAATGAAGACTCCAGTTGATGCGGTTTTTAAAAGTAAACCCGCAATATCTCTGGAACTAAAAGGGTACAAACAACGAAATTGGGCAAGTCGATTGAATATATCAATACACATCTTCCATATAAATTTCATCGTTTGTACCCTCACGGTTACCTATTAATGAAGACTCTGATTGATGCGATTTTTAAAAGTAAACCCGCAATATCTCTGGAACTAAATAGGTACAAACGACGAAATTTGGCCAATCGATTGAATATATTAAAACACATCTTCCATATAAATTTCATCGTTTGTACCCTCACGGTTACCTATGAATGAAGTCTCCAGTTGATGCGGTTTTTAAAAGTAAACCCGCAATATCTCTGGAACTAAAAGGGTACAAACAACGAAATTGGGCCAGTCGATTGAATATATCAATACACATCTTCCATATAAATTTCATCGTTTGTACCCGCACGGTTACCTATTAATGAAGACTCTAGTTGATGCGGTTTTTTAAAGTAAACCCGCAATATCTCTGGAACTAAATAGGTACAAACGACGAAATTTGGCCAATCGATTGAATATATTAAAACACATCTTCCATATAAATTTCATCGTTTGTACCCTCACGGTTACCTATGAATGAAGTCTCCAGTTGATGCGGTTTTGAAAAGTAAACCCGCAATATCTCTGGAACTAAAAAGGTACAAACAACGAAATTGGGCCAGTCGATTGAATATATCAATACACATCTTCCATATAAATTTCATCGTTTGTACCCTCACGGTTACCTATTAATGAAGACTCTAGTTGATGCGGTTTTTTAAAGTAAACCCGCAATATCTCTAGAACTAAATAGGTTCAAACGACGAAATTTGGCCAATCGATTGAATATATTAAAACACATCTTCCATATAAATTTCATCGTTTGTACCCTCACGGTTACCTATGAATGAAGTCTCCAGTTGATGCGGTTTTTAAAAGTAAACCCGCAATATCTCTGGAACTAAAAGGGTACAAACAACGAAATTGGGCCAGTCGATTGAATATATCAATACACATCTTCCATATAAATTTCATCGTTTGTACCCGCACGGTTACCTATTAATGAAGACTCTAGTTGATGCGGTTTTTTAAAGTAAACCCGCAATATCTCTGGAACTAAATAGGTACAAACGACGAAATTTGGCCAATCGATTGAATATATTAAAACACATCTTCCATATAAATTTCATCGTTTGTACCCTCACGGTTACCTATGAATGAAGTCTCCAGTTGATGCGGTTTTGAAAAGTAAACCCGCAATATCTCTGGAACTAAAAAGGTACAAACAACGAAATTGGGCCAGTCGATTGAATATATCAATACACATCTTCCATATAAATTTCATCGTTTGTACCCTCACGGTTACCTATTAATGAAGACTCTAGTTGATGCGGTTTTTTAAAGTAAACCCGCAATATCTCTAGAACTAAATAGGTTCAAACGACGAAATTTGGCCAATCGATTGAATATATTAAAACACATCTTCCATATAAATTTCATCGTTTGTACCCTCACGGTTACCTATGAATGAAGACTCCAGTTGATGCGGTTTTTAAAAGTAAACCCGCAATATCTCTGGAACTAAAAGGGTACAAACGACGAATTTGGGCCAGTCGATTGAATATATCAATACACATCTTCCATATAAATTTCATTGTTTGTACCCTCACGGTTACCTATTAATGAAGACTCTAGTTGATGCGGTTTTTAAAAGTAAACCCGCAATATCTCTGGAACTAAATGGGTACAAACGACGAAATTTGGCCAATCGATTGAATATATTAAAACACATCTTCCATATAAATTTCATCGTTTGTACCCTATCGGTTACCTATTAATGAAGACTCTAGTTGATGCGGTTTTTAAAAGTAAACCCACAATATCTCTGGAACTAAATGGGTACAAACGACGAAATTTGGCCAATCGATTGAATATATTAAAACACATCTTCCATATAAATTTCATCGTTTGTAACCTATCGGTTACCTATTAATGAAGACTCTAGTTGATGCGGTTTTTAAAAGTAAACCCGCAATATCTCCAGAACTAAAAGAGTACAAACGACGAAATTTGGCCAATCGATTAAATATATTAATAAACATCTTTTATATAAATTTCATCGTTTTTACCTTAACGGTTACCTATTAATGAAGACTCTAGTTGATGCGGTTTTTAAAAGTAAACCCGCAATATCTCTGGAACCAAATGGGTACAAACGACGAAACTTAGCCAATCGATTACCTTGATTGGTACTTACCTTCCATATAATTTTCATTGTTTGTACTCCTACCGTTCTCGAGATATTGAGGAAAATAGATGAGAAAAACGCAAGAAAGCATTGTGCGTTTTGAATGCACCTACACAAATTCCTCGAAAAGGAGCATCGTTATTCGAAGAGGGGTGCGTTCAAAGACATGTACTCGATTTTGTTTTTTTTTATGAAATAATTTGAGTAGATTGAACAAGCCAGTGCTGCAGTTGATAATTTCTCGATTAGCTAATCGATTGAATGTATTAGTACTTTCCTTCCATATAATTTTCATTGTTTGTACTCACGTGGTTACCCATTTACGAGGACTTTAGTTTTTGCGGTACATCAGAGAAAGTATGCAATATCTCTGGAACCAAATGGGTACAAACGACGAAATTTAGCCAATCGATTACCTTGATTAGTACTCACCTTCCATATAATTTTCATCGTTTGTACCCACGTGGTTACCCATTTACGAGGACTTTAATTTTTGCGGTACAGCAAAGAAAATATGCAATAGCTCTGGAACCAAATGGGTACAAACGACGAAACTTAGCCATCCGATTACCTTGATTAGTACTTACCTTCCATATAATTTTCATCGTTTGTTCCCACGTGGTTACCCATTTACGAGGACTTTAGTTTTTGCGGTACATCAGAGATATGCAATATCTCTGGAACCAAACGGGTACAAACGATGAAATTAGCCAATCGACGAAATTAGCCAATCGATTAACTTGATTAGTAATACCGTTGATTTTTTTTTTAAATCGCATGCATTCTTTTTGATAACCGAGGCCATTCTTAACCCAGTTGTGCGTCAAAAGTGTTTTCCGTTAAAAAGTAACCCTTTATGTAAAATGACAGAAAATGAACGAGAACAGCTTATCTTACTATATTCTAGATCTATCGATAGCACTTTAGTTCATTCAAATCGGACGTACTGTTCGAAAGATAAGTTCATTCGATTTCTGAAAACATCTAAAATCTCAGATCGAGTCAAATCTTAAGCAAAACATGTCGACATACAATCTCTTCTTTAAGGATTTTTTTCAAATTTGAACTGAAGATAGCCAGTGGTGAATAAAGCCTTACCAAGCATTTGGAACCACTTGTTTGCATACTCAGCGTAAGTTGAAGGGGTATTTTATCATATTTGACATTTTGCCTTCAATTCTCATCAAGTATGTAATTTTAGGTATTTCAAACAAAATTTTAGAGAGAAATAGTCAAAAATATACGTTTTTGGTTCCAAAAAATTTCCGTACCGCCAACAGGAAAGCCACAAAGGCTCCTTCAAAAAGATTGCATAACTTGGATATATGAAGGGGTTTTTGAAAAACAAAAGTTGATTTCAATAGCTCTCAAGTAACGATTGAGCATGGACTAACACAGATTTTTGATGCTTGCATTTTTGCCAGGTTTTTATACCTTTGAAAGTTCGAGGTAGACCAAAATAGACATTTTTGATAAGAAATGGACAGAATAAAATAATTTGTTGATGTTTTCATGCCAATTTGGGATAAAGTTTCGCAAAATCTGCCTAATATCGTTGATTTTTTTGAAATCGCATGCATACTTTTTGATAACCCAGGTTATTCTTAACCCAGTTGTGTGTCAAAAGTGTGTTCCGTTAAAAAGTAATCCTTTATGTAAAATGACAGAAAATGAACGAGAGCAGCTTATCTTACAATTCACTTGATCTATCGATAGCACTTTAGTTCATTCAAATCGGACGTACGGTTCGAAAGATAAGTTCATTCGATTTCTGAAAACATCCAAAATCTCAGATCGAGTCGAATCTTAGACAAACATGTCGACATATAACATTTTCTTTAAGGATTTTTTTCAAATTTGAACTGAAGATAGCCAATGGTGAATAAAGCCTTACCAAGCATTTGGAACCACTTGTTCGCATACTCAGCGAAAGTTGAAGGGGTATTTTATCATATTTGACATTTTGCCTTCAATTCTCATCAAGTATGTAATTTTAGGTATTTCAAACAAAATTTTAGTACCCATTTGGTTCCAGAGATATTGCATACTTTCTCTGATGTACCGCAAAAACTAAAGTCCTCGTAAATGGGTAACCACGTGGGAACAAACGATGAAAATTATATGGAAGGTAAGTACTAATCAAGGTAATCGGATGGCTAAGTTTCGTCGTTTGTACCCATTTGGTTCCAGAGCTATTGCATATTTTCTTTGCTGTACCGCAAAAATTAAAGTCCTCGTAAATGGGTAACCACGTGGGTACAAACGATGAAAATTATATGGAAGGTGAGTACTAATCAAGGTAATCGATTGGCTAAATTTCGTCGTTTGTACCCATTTGGTTCCAGAGATATTGCATACTTTCTCTGATGTACCGCGTAAACTAAAGTCCTCGTAAATGGGTAACCACATGGGTACAAACGATGAAAATTATATGGAAGGTAAGTACTAATACATTCAATCGATTAGCTAATCGAGAAATTATCCACTGCAGCACTGGGCTTGTTCAATCTACTCAAATTATTTCATAAGAAAAACAAAATCGAGTACATGTCTTTGAACGCACCCCTCTTCGAATAACGATGCTCCTTTTCAAGGAATTTGTGTAGGTGCATTCAAAACGCACAATGCTTTCTTGCGTTTTTCTCATCTATTTTCCTCATTATCTCGAGAACGGTAGGAGTACAAACAATGAAAATTATATGGAAGGTAAGTACTAATCAAGGTAATCGATTGGCTAAATTCGTCATTTGTACCCATTTGGTTCCAGAGATATTGTATATTTTCTCTGATGTACCGCAAAAACTAAAGTCCTCGTAAATGGGTAACCACGTGGGTACAAACGATGAAAATTTTATGGAAGGTAATTCTTAATCAAGGTATTCGATTGGCCAAATTTCGTTGTTTGTACCCATTTAGTTCCAGAGATATTGCGGGTTTACTTTTAAAAACCGCATCAACTAGAGTCTTCATTAATAGGTAACCGTGAGGGTACAAACGATGAAATTTATATGGAAGATGTGTATTGATATATTCAATCGACTGGGCAAATTTCGTTGTTTGTACCCTTTTAGTTCCAGAGATATTGCGGGTTTACTTTTAAAAATCGCATCAATCAGAGTCTTCATTAATAGGTAACCGTGAGAGTACAAACGATGAAATTTATATGGAAGATCTGTATTAATATATTCAATCGATTGACCAAATTTCGTCGTTTGTACTAATTTTGTTCCAGAGATATTGCGGGTTTACTTTTAAAAATCGCATCAATCAGAGTCTTCATTAATAGGTAACCGTGAGGGTACAAACGATGAAATTTATATGGAAGATGTGTATTGATATATTCAATCGACAGGGCAAATTTCGTTGTTTGTACCCTTTTAGTTCCAGAGATATTGCGGGTTTACTTTTAAAAACCGCATCAACTAGAGTCTTCATTCATAGGTAACCGTGAGGGTACAAACGATGAAATTTATATGGAAGATGTGTATTAATATATTAAAACGATTGGCCAAATTTCGTCGTTTGTACCCATTTAGTTCCAGAGATATTGTGGGTTTACTTTGATTTTCCCCAAGCACTAAAGTCCTCATAAATGGGTAACCGCGAGGGTACACACGATAAAAAATGTATGGAAGATAAGTATTTATATACTCAATCTATTAAAAGTATTACATAAGGAAAACAAAATCGAATACTTAGCTTTGAACGCACCCCTCATCACATAGCGATGTTCCTTTATGAGAAATTGTCGCAGGTGCTTTCAGAACGCACAATGCTTACTTGCGTTTTTTCACATCTATTTTTCTCAATATCTCGAGAACGGTTGGTCACAGACAAAAAATATAAATGGTACAAAGGAGTACAAACCGAGTACAAACTTATGAGACATAAACCGTTCATATTGGTTTTAGGGGCGAGCCAACTTCACGTGAAGCTGGCTCGCCCATCTAGCAACCTGAATATCTCGAGAAGGGTTGGTCACAGACAAAAAATATAAACGGTACAAAGGAGTACAAACCGAGTACAATCGAATCGAAGAAAAAAATGAGTGACCTTGAAAATTTGCCAATTTTGTTTTTGCAATATCTCGATAACGGTAGGTCGTAGAGAAAAAAGAAAGTTGGTACAAAGGAGTACAAACCGAGTACAAACTTATGAGACATAAACCGTTCATATCGGTTTTAGGGGCGAGCCAACTTCACGTGAAGCTGGCTCGCCCATCTAGCAACCTGAATATCTCGAGAACGGTTGGTCACAGACAAAAAATATAAACGGTACAAAGGAGTACAAACCGAGTACAATCGAATCGAAGAAAAAAATGAGTGACCTTGAAAACTTGCCAGTTTTATTTTTGCAATATCTCGAGAACGGTAGGTCGTAGAAAAAAAAGAAAGTTGGTACAAAGGAGTACAAACCGAGTACAAACTTATGAGATATAAACCGTTCATATCGGTTTTAGGGGCGAGCCAACTTCACGTGAAGCTGGCTCGCCCATCTAGCAACCTGAATATCTCGAGAAGGGTTGGTCACAGACAAAAAATATAAACGGTACAAAGGAGTACAAACCGAGTACAATCGAATCGAAGAAAAAAATGAGTGACCTTGAAAATTTTCCAGTTTTATTTTTGCAATATCTCGAGAACGGTAGGTCGTAGAAAAAAAAGAAAGTTGGTACAAAGGAGTACAAACCGAGTACAAACTTATGAGATATAAACCGTTCATATCGGTTTTAGGGGCGAGCCAACTTCACGTGAAGCTGGCTCGCCCATTTTGCAACCCTTATAACTCGTAAACGGTAGGGGTACAAGCGAAATAATTTTTGGTACAAAGGAGTACAAAGTGAGTACAAACTTTTGACTAATAAAGTTTTCATATTGGTTTTAGGGGCGAGCCAACTTCACGGAGCTTTGATTTTTCTCTGTTGATCACACAGAGTAATTGAAATGCTAAGCACAGAGAAGTTTAGGAAATGGAGTTGTTGTGGAATCAACAAAAGTGGAAATTCCCAAAATTACAAATTTTATTTTGCTGAAGTGGGAAATCTCTTATCACTGGTCTGTTATCACTTATCATTTTTGAAAGTCCGTCAGCAATTAATCCTCCGTTTCCAGGTAAAGAACTAATTAAATAATTACTTATTCGAATTGATACATGCTTATATAGCTATACCTATTTAGTAAGTGTAAGTAAAGCCGACTTCACATCAAGGCAGGCCCCTTTTTCTAGAAACAATCTTGGAAATATGTAGGTATTATACAAGAAAATTCAAACATTCTCATTGTGCTCTTCTATTTTTCATTACATTAGGTAAAAAACTAGCAATTTCATGTATTTTGTAATTAATCAGAAAAATGGATACACTGTAGTTTAACTCTTATTAGTTTGGTTGGCATGAACAATCAAGAAGGCTTGGCACCTTCTTCAGGTTGAGGAGGGAGGTTACCATGGTCCAAGATTATCAATACATATGAATTACAGGGCTATGATCAAATTATATTTCCCTCATATACCGAAGCTCAGTAGCTTGGGTAATAAATCGGCAGACTTGTAATCAGAGGTTGGTGGTTGAAATCCCAAGTTCAGCCAAAATTTAGTAAAGCAAGTATGGGCTTTACACTAATCTTTCTATCTGGACCCTATAAGGCATAATTATATGGCTTGCAGTAGTAGTTTTTGTTTTCTAACTGTCAGGCTTGTGCATTTTTTCATGATCATTGAGTCTTTTTCTCTTACCATATTAAATTTTAGTCATTTGATAATTTTCAGGAATAAACAGTGTTACCAATGAAAAATAGAAAGTAAAAAATTCAGTTAATATATGTTAACTCAACAGTGAAAAATCATGTAAAAAAACATGTAGTGACATTGGAATGTACCTATTTGTAGGTATTCACATTGTATACTCAAGCATACTTGTGCTTGTAAATAATTTTGAATGATAAATCAATCTTTACTTGAGCTGAAGATTGTTTCAATTATATTACTGAAAACTTTCATCTAAACTAAAATGGATGGAGACACACTCTTCATGAATAAACAATATGATGAGTCAAATCAAGAAAAACATTATACCGACAACCTTATAAATGGAGGGAATGAGACCACTGGAATCTCACCCAATGGAAATGAAGAGCCTCCAAATAGTTTGAGTGAGCAAATCATCAAGAACATTGCTGTTGAAAAGGAGCTGAGTGAGATAGCAAGTGCATATAATCTGCACAGAACTGAAACTGAAGTAAAGACTGATGATCTAGCCATGGACATTGATCCACCAAGGGACTTTAAAGAATCATGTGCTTTTGGAAGTGACAAGTCTGCAGAGTCAGGTAAGTTTTACCAAGCTAGGTAAAAAAAACCTTATTTTTATTAAACTACTTTTTGTTTCAATTTTATCCACAAGAAATACAAACACAAATATACCTTTAAAAAAATCCAAAATAAATTCCAAAAAAATGGGAAAATAAATTTGAATTTATTATCAGTCAAAAGTGTTTTGAATTACCTAATAATATAATATCATGAAAAAAGATAATAAAGAATAACCTTGAACTTTTATACTAAAATCTAATGTAGCTTTTTTTATATATATTTTTTTGTTATTGTAAATACTGTATGTTTCCTTTTTTTATTGCAGATCACTTGAGTGAAGCCAGTGAAATGGACAGTCAAGATGCTCCCATTTATATTGCTCG
Organism: Bactericera cockerelli; assembly: GCA_024516035.1. NCBI lineage: Eukaryota > Metazoa > Arthropoda > Insecta > Hemiptera > Triozidae > Bactericera > Bactericera cockerelli. The sequence goes on along the minus strand of CM044961.1, from coordinate 21,925,145 downwards.
GACAATAGAGGAATCAAATGTTTCTGATAAACCTGAAATTAAGAATGAGCATAATGCTGACAAAATAAGTCAAGATAGGGCAAACAATATCAAAAGTGAACCTATGTTTGAAAAAAGAGAAGATACAGCTGTTGATAGCAAAAAGACAGAAGAGAATAGCAAACACTCTGAAAAAAGTAGTAAAGATGTTAAAGAAAGTAATATTAAAATTGAAGACACTACTAAATATGTTGAAAAAATTAACAAAGCTGTAGAAGAAACTACTAAAGATATTGAAGAAAGAAGCAAAGATGTACAAGAAAGTAGTAAAGATGTTGAAGAAACTAGTAAAGATGTTGAAGAAAGAAGCAAAGATGTAAAAGAAACTAGTAAAGATGTAGTAGAAACTAGTAAAGATATTGAAGAAAAAAGCAAAGATGTAGAAGAAAGTAGTAAAAATGTAGAAGAAAGTAGAAAAGGTGTTGAAGAAAGTCGCAAGGATCTTGAAGATAATAGTAAAAGTGTTGAAGATAGCAGCAAAGATCTTGAAGAGAATAACAAAGATGTTAAAGAAAATAGCAACATTGTTGAAGGAAGCAGTAAAGATCTTGAAGATAAGAGTAAAAATGTAAAAGAAAATAACAAAGACATGGAAGAAAACATTGAAAATTTGAAAGACCCTGTTGAAAATCTTATAGACTCAAAAGAGAATAGCCAAAATGGAGATGAAATCAGTCTGACTATGGTGGCTGAGAATGATGTAAATGAGGAGACAAAAGAAAGTGATGAAGATGATGTTGTGCTAGTTGCAAGACAAAAGGTGAAGACAGAAATTATAAAAGAAGAAGATGATAGTGATGAAGATGAGAGTAAGTCACAAATTTGTCACTAAACCTATTAAAAAAACTTTATTACTTCTGATAAATTTCTAATATTAGAAATTGGAAGTATGTATGTATGATTTTATTTGTGGTGAAGCACAAGGCCTCTTCACAATTTTTGTGGGTGGTGCAGCATTACTAAGAGCCTCCTTCACATTTCGAATTATTCTATTACATTAATTTCTTTTTACTCTGGTAATGCCGCCACGGGTCGTTACCCATACAAGTAACTACTCATTTTTTCTCACGAGGTATGAGTGGACCCCGAACATTAAGGTACAGATCAGAAGAATTCCTGCTCTGCTGGGGATCGAACCAGGTCACCATGCGTGCAATGCCTAGCGCGCTAACTCACTCTGCCACGGTGACAATGTGTTCGTTTTTGTAAAAAAAAAAATATTTTCTGCTCCAATTTCAATTTTTTGTAACCTCCTGAACAACTTTGGTTTTGTGTCGGTCTGTTAAATACATTCCTTGTAATATGCAAATCTCAGAAACTACTAAACAGAATTCAATAAAATTTTGTAGACATATTGGAGACATACCTATTGTTGTGGAATCTAGAATGTACAAAAAATGGTATTTTTCCATAAAAAATATATTTGAAAAGAATCGGTTAAAAAATTTGGAAATACAAATGATTTAGCATAAAATCTCAAAATTGCTATGTGTATAAAATGTGAACCAATCACGAAGAAGTATTTTGTCCATAATTGGCAGTGTATTTTGATGTAAAAGTTTAAGTATAATATTTGATGTAAAAGTCCAAAAAATGTACCCTCAACATGACAGGTTGGTATTAATCATCAATTTTCTCTTAATTAGGTTTCCTGGAAGGCAAGTGTGGTGTCTGCAAGGAAGAGTTAGACACAAGTAATCCAGCACTCTTGAACAAGCATCTGGGTGATTACCATGTATTTGTAGATGAAGAAGATGAGTTCAAGTGTAGTGTATGTGAGTCAGGCTATACAGAAAGACGAGGTAAGAAAATTTATTGAACTGCAATCTATCAATTTTTGGCATCCCAAAGATCATTAGCCTTGTCCTTGTCCTTGGAACTCGAACCAACAGCTTACGAATCCGCTGCCTTCTCAATCAAGCTTCTGAGAAACAATACTTTCTAGACCTTATAATAATATCGCCTTATTTATACTGCCCGATTTAGACTATTAAGTCACATTATTCCAGCAGTAAGCCCAAGACGTATTATTATGTGGTAAAAATCCCAAATGGGAGCAAAACATTATAGTTAATAGAGAGTAAAAAAATACTCCATGCTTCCTCTTTTTGTTACCCCAGGGGCGATCCGACACCTGCTCAATGTTCACTTGCACTACCGGCCTTACAAGTGTGACATCTGCACCCATGCCTTTGCTCGCAAGGACCATCTCTTGCGCCATGAAAGAGATCAACATAGTAATGTCGAGTGCAAGTACTGCGACATGGATTTCAAGACCAAGGATGCACTTCAGAGACATGTGTACAGAATGCATAAACAAAAAGGTGAGAGTTGTTTGTAAGGAACACCCAGCACCTAATTAGAAAGTACTGTGTCACATCTCGCCCATCAGAGGGGAAGCATACTACAGGATGGGCAAACTACAACATAGACCACAAGGGGAGGTAATTTATCAGTGGGGAGGTATTTTATTTTTATTTATCATTACTCTTGTGGTCCACAAGTGGGCACAGTCAATCTTCAATAATAATACCTACAAACAAACTGGTGTGAACATCACATGAAAAAATAATTGAATACCAACCAGGATCACAATAGATATAATTAAGTTGCAATGTTAATTGTAAGGCTTTCCCTAAAAACCTTACAAGCAGGCCAAAACCCGTGATCTCATGTCAAAATTTTCAGAAATATGGTGTTAATTGTAAGGCTTTCCCTAAAAACCCTAGAAAGCAGGCCACAAAACCCGTGATCTCACGTCAAAATTTTCAGAAATATGAGATAAAATTTCTTCAATTTGTCAATACTTCACTTCGTTTGACCCTCAGGTAAAAAAGTAGTGGACGATGATTCGGATGACGATGTGGTAGCGCTGACGGAGAACGAATCAGAGTCTTCCAGTGAGCCAGACGAGGACGCGGACAGCGACGCTAGCTTCACCGTCGGGCCCAGTAGAAAGCGCAAGAGCCCCCGAACCCGGGGCAGGGCCCCCCAACCCAAGCGGGCGAAAAGGGGCCGCGGCCGTCCCGAGGAAGATTGATGTGAAGCCAGAAGTCCAGGCGAAACCCAAGAGGGAGACAAAGACGAAGAAAGAGCTGGAACGAGAAGAGAAGAAACGAAAGAAAGAGAAGGAGGAGAAACGCAAAGAGGCGGAGAAAGAGATGCTGAGGAAGAAGTAAGTATAAGTAGTGCTTTATTTAGACTATCAGCGCAAGACAGGTAGTCCCATTATGCCAACAGTTTAACAAAGCACCTCTTTATTTATTTGAGTATAAATACAATGTAAATAAAATAACAATTAGAGAGTTAAAATAATAGAAAACAAGAAAAGGAAATAATAGTGGAAGATATAGTATGTAATTAAAGTATGTTTAATTTGGTTTTTAACATCACATTGAACTACATGCTCTTATCACAATAGGGCTTTTACTTTTATTCCAGCAAATGGCGGGTCAACCATTTGCTATGATACTCAAATTAACCCCACTCAGCCTAAGTTGGTCTTGGAATAGCCAGCAGAACGTGGATTGTCAGGATGACCATGGATGGATTTGAAACCAGAACGGTCACCAAGCTATGGCCTAACCACGCTAGACGTTGTTTAACTTGAGTGATAAAATGATAACTCATGTGCCATGGCAGCTAGCTAGAAGTGTGTTTCAAGGAAATATTAAAGTCGAATTAGGGATCAAGTGTTTTATTCTTGCTAAACCATTTTTTTGCCTTTCTTGGGTCTTGAACTACCGACCTCCAGGTTACGGGTTCGCCGACTTCTCGGTCGAGCTAGAGATACTTACGATATGTCTACCATATACAGTCGAACCTGGGAACAATTTCCAGGTCAAAGTTACCTCTCTGTAAGGAAAAGTACCTCTTTATAAGAGAAACCTGGATATAAGAGAGAAAAATTCCGGTCCCTTGAGTTCTCTTAAATCCAGTTTCGACACTGCACTAACATTTTTGTGTTCTTGTTTTCATTCCAGGAGACAGAGACAGAAAATGGTGGAGGAGGAGAGAGCACTGGAGCGAATAAGAGAGAAGGAGAGGATGAGGAAAGAGAGAGTGGCGAGACAGGAGAGAGAGGAGGCGAAGGAGAGACTGGTGCAGGAGGAGCTGAAGAAGAAACTGGAGGAGACGATGAGGAAGCAGAAGGAGTTGGAGGAGCATTACTACGATGGTGAGTAATGCACACAGTCCACAATATCTGAAAACACATGATAGAATTAGAATATACCTTGTTTATACTGCCGAGGTAAGACTGAAAAGTCCCTTTACTCCAGCAGTCAAACAGGTCTTATATATTTTATAGGATGAAGAAAAACTACAATACAATACTCTGTTTATTCTGCAAGAATGGGACTAATAAGAGTCCCTTTACTCTCACAGTCTAAACAAAGTCTCATTTATTGGTGGGCGATAGGTAGGTAATTTTACTCGGATATAGTGGGGCTTTTCAGTCCTAACCGGGTAATAATAAATAAATAAATGAGTTCTTTGTGTCATTAATTCGCAATTTTAGTGGACAGTGCAGAATTTCCATTTTCTCACTTTGGCCTGTAGTTCCGCCACTGGTCACTGCTCACATTAAAGCAGTCACTCATTTTTCCTCACGAGGTATTACTACTCGCTTCAATTTCCCCCCGAAATTGAAGTACATTGAAAATTAGATGATGAAACGTGTTCTGTTCTTTTTTTAAATAAAAATATATTAACAATCTATACTTATATAAGAGAGTTTCACTCACTGACTGACTCACTCACTCACTCATTGATTCATCACTGTTTCTCAGAACTGTTAAGTCCTAAGAAGCTGAAATTTAGTAGGTAGCTTTGTCTTATAGTGTAGATGTGCAATAAGACGGGATTAGTGTTATATACTGTTATATATAATAAAAAAAAATCCCCCGGAATGACCACTGTTGCAGGCAACTTCATTGAGCCGGCGGCCACGCCCATGAAGGAGGTGAACAACGTGCTCGATGAGTTCAGCATCAACTACACCAACTTCTACGGCGGGAACTATCACGAGCCGCCCAAGAAGACTCTGGCCCAGCTGGAGGTCGAGAAGACTCTGCTGGCCAGCTACGAGGCTATCCAGGGCCTGCACTTCCTCAGCGGTGAGTATTAAGATGCACATTAAATAAAAATTAAAAAAAAAAAATTAAAAATTAATTAAAAATTTTAAAAAAAATTAAAAAAAAATTTAAAAAAATTAAATATTCCCGGCCCCACCCACGCTGGGTGAGGTTTATGTAAAGAAGACTCGGGCGCAGCTGCACTTCCTCAGCGGTGAGTATTCCCGGCCCCACCCAGGCTGGGTGAAGATTATGTAAAGAAGACTCTGCTGGCGAGCTACGAGGCTATCCAGGGGCTGCACTTCCTCAGCGGTGAGTACTAAGATGCACATTAAATAAAAATTAAAAAAAAAATTAAAAATTAATTAAAAAAATTAAAAAAAAAACTTAAAAAAAAACTTAAAAAAAAATTAAATATTCCCGGCCCAACACAGGCTGGGTGAGGATTATGTAAAGAAGACTCGGGTGCAGCTGGAGGCCGAGAAGACTCTGCTGGCGAGCTACGAGGCTATCCAGGGCCTGCACTTCCTCAGCGGTGAGTATTTCCGGCCCACCCAGGCTGGGTGAGGTTTATGTAAAGAAGACTCTAGGCCAGCTGCAGGTGGAGAATAATAGTAATAATGTCTTATTTAAACTGCCTGCCCAACTACACTTGAGAGCAACAAAAGCGAATCAAACTTTTTCCTCCACCAAATCTGCGATATCTTCGAAATTACTATTTCTATCGAGTCGTAAGGTATCTCAAAATGCTGTAAATTTTGTTTTCTACAATTTCATAATTTGATTCTTAAAAAAACACCTACCAGAAGCCGTAAAATTCAAATTTTCCTACAAGGTGTCAAAAAAGAAGAAAAACATGATTTTTTTATGTTTAACAAAAGAAGTTATAACATGGGAAATCAACAAGATTCATTCGTAACAATGGTGAATCAGTATTTTGTGTTGTCTCCCCGAGCTCTAATCACAGCATTCATTCGATTTGGCATTGACTGGATCAAAATAACCACAATATCTTGGGGAAACCTCTACCATTCTTCGGTGAGGGTGATCTTGAGCTCTGCTACAGTCTGGGGAGCCGGTATTCTGCCTCAAACACTTCGTTTGAGTCGGTCTCAAAGATCCTCGATCGGGTTGAGGTCGGGACTAAGAGAGGGCCAGTCCAAAGTGTCAATATTCTCCTCACCCAAGAACTCCCGAATACAGTTAGCCGCATGTGGGCGGGCATTGTCGTGCATGAGGAGGAACTGGTCGCCCATACTTTGAGCGAGAGGAACAACATGGGTCTGCAGGATGTTATCAATGTATCTCTGACTGTTCAGGTCACCTCCCGCACCGCATGTGGTGAAAACCAATTCAGTCTTTCTTTCAGTTGAAATCCTACCCCGCACTATACAGGAACCACCGCCGAAACTGACAGTTTCTGTGATGCATCACTCAGCATACCTTTCTCCCGCTCTTTTATAGACTCTTTTCTTTCTGTCATTACCAAACAAACACACCCGGCATTCATCAGTGAAGAGAACAGAGCGCCATTGCTGGGGTATCCAATCCACGTGTTCTATGGCGAATCTGAGTCTCCTTTCCCTGTGCTCTCTGGAGAGTTTGGGTCCATTTGAAGCTCTCTTTGGTTGAATTCCAGCTTCTCGAAGTCCTGCAGACCCATGTGGTTCCTCTCGCTCAAAGTATGGGCGACCAGTTCCTCCTCAGGCACGACAATGCCCGCCCACATGCGGCTAATTGTGTTCGGGAGTTCCTGGATGAGGAGAATATTGACACTTTGGACTGGCCCTCTCTTAGTCCCGACCTCAACCCGATCGAAGATCTTTGAGACCGACTCAAACGAAGTGTTTGAGGCAGAATACCGGCTCCCCAGACTGTAGCAGAGCTCAAGATCGCCCTCACCGAAGAATGGTAGAGGTTGCCCCAAGATATTGTGGTTATTTTGATCCAGTCAATGCCAAATCGAATGAATGCTGTGATTAGAGCTCGGGGAGACAACACAAAATACTGATTCACCATTGTTACGAATGAATCTTGTTGATTTCCCATGTTATAACTTCTTTTGTTAAACATAAAAAAATCATGTTTTTCTTCTTTTTTGACACCTTGTAGGAAAATTTGAATTTTACGGCTTCTGGTAGTTGTTTTTTTAAGAATCAAATTATGAAATTGTAGAAAACAAAATTTACAGCATTTTGAGATACCTTACGACTCGATAGAAATAGTAATTTCGAAGATATCGCAGATTTGGTGGAGGAAAAAGTTTGATTCGCTTTTGTTGCTCTCAAGTGTATTACTGATATATATTAGTCCGCTTAGTGGGAATCGAAATTCCACCACTGGTGGCTTGCAGTTATAATCTCTGAAGTCCTTCATATTTTTCTTTGACTCAGATCTTCATTTCTAGGGCTTAGAGTGTATTATTAATATTTTTACCATTATATTATTTTTCGTCTTTTTCCAGATGGATCGCCAAGAGTGAAAACCGAATGGGTCTCCGTGGGAGAATCGAAACCGGAAAATATCACGATGATTGATCCTAACGCCCCACACGGGGTGTGTGGTCTATGTGGCGAAGAGTATGAAGACACAGACCCTCAGGTAAGTCATCTTACAGGTCACAGACATACAGTAGGTGTTCAAAAAAAATTCATTTTCGTAATAACTAAAAAGTTATGTTTTAGTTAAATTTAAAAAAAAAAAATGGTTTAGCCAGCGTCGATGGCGCGTTGAATGCATTGGTTCTCGTAAGATTACCGGTAACTTCGTAAGATCACGAAATTAAGCAACGTCCAGTGAGGTGAAGATTTCGTGATGCTAACATTCCGGTTATTGCTGACATATGATGTTATTTTCGAATTAAATGAATAATAGTCACCTAGGCCGAGTGAAGTAGCACACCGGCTTGCACACACGGTACCCTGGGTTCGATCCCCAGATGAGCAGAAAATTTCTGCTCTGTACTTGCATGTCCGGGACCACTCATACTTACTTGCCGTGTCCTACATTCACCACCAAAATTTGTGCTGCAATTACCTCTCAACATAGTCAAGTTTCATAAAGCTCTTAGACATGACATAACTAATGTATTTCGTTCAATCGAGCTACTAAGGTTTTTTTTTTAAAAAAATTATTTAATAACAAGATAGCATAATATACAAAGGTATTTTTCCTAAGCTAAAAAAAGTTGGTTGAATAACCCCTCAACATAGTCAAGTTTCATAAAGCTTTTGGACAAGACATAACTAACGTATTTCGTGCCATCAATCAAGCTACTGAGGTCGGTTAACTACATACATAATGAAACGACACAAGGACCATACTTCATAGGTGTGGCCCTTAGTGTGGGATGACGACAGCCAAAAGAAACTAGCATAAGTTCAGTTAAAAATATTATGAATTATGTAAACTGTCATTGTTATGTATATTTGAACCATTTACTTGTCATGTATTTAAAAAAAATGATTAACTCCTGTCCCGGTAGCTCAGTGGTAAAGGCGGCACTCTGTGAATCCAAAGATTCCAGAAGTCGTGGGTTCAAAACCCGGCCGGGACATGACATGTTATCCTTCCATTTGGGATTTTTACCACATAATAATATGTCTTGGGCTTACTGCTCGAATAATGGGACTTTAATAGTCTTAATCGGGCAGTATAAATAAGGCGATATTATTATTATTATTATTATTATTATTTCCTTGTAAGCCAAGGAATTGTGTTGAGTTATGGACCATTGATGTTTCTCCTTTGTGATGTCTTGTCTCATTGTTTGTGTTTAAATTACAGTTCCATGTGGTCGATTGTTTATTTATTTGATTGATTGTTTATTTTTATTTTATTTATTTATTTTTTGTGTTTTTTTTTTGTATTTTTTTAATATACAGGGTGTCCCACCAAACTTGGACACCTCAAATTACTCGGCCCCTGAAAGAGTTTTTGAAAAATAAAAAAATCTAGGGCACATGTGTAATTATGCGGTTTCAGTTATGATCTACAGGGTGGTCCATGCGACAATATTAGTTAAAACACCATAACTTTTTAGTTTAATTAATAATCAAAGTTTTTCTTGCATATTTAGTCTTTATATTTAATTTTGCGTCTCTTTGACTGCCCATATACAGGGTGTTACAAAAAAATTATGTCTCACCCAGTACAATACTTTAGTTTTGTTTTTCGATATGACTAACGAAAAATGTGTAAAATGAGACGAGAATTATTAATCCTAAATAAAAAATTAAAAAAAACTCGGTTTTAAAAAAAATCAAGTCATTATTTCACTTGTGAACCACCCTGTATAAATTTTTTTGATGCCAATTGAAAGTGCGTGTATTCATTACACAAACACGTTCTCTTCTTGTTATCGAAAAAATTAACCGAACTTGAGTTATTCAAGATTTAGAAAAAAAATTGGTCGAAAAAAAACCACCCTGTATGTAATATTTTTGTTTAAAAAAGTACTCAGAAATCATTTAGAAGTAAATTTATCAAATAAAATTCAGGTCGATCCATTTAAAAATCGAAAGTTGCCACCTCAATTTCTGACTTTTGAACCACCCTGTATAAAAAAAAATTTCATACTGAAACCGCATAATTAGCACATGTACCCTAGATTTTTTTATTTTTCAAAAACTCTTTCAGGGGCCGAGTAATTTGAGGTGTCCAAGTTTGGTGGGACACCCTGTATATATATATATATTTTTTTAATTGTCATGTATTTAAAAAAAAAAAATGATCAACTCCTCCTCTTCAGGCCCTCTCGAAGCACATCTACGACAAGCACATCGACAACGCGGCGTCGGACAAGAAGTGCGCCATCTGCGGCAAGGAGTACTCGGAGCGCAAGGGACTGAACAGGCACATGCTCCACTACCACCTCAACTTCAAGCCTCACCGCTGCACGCTCTGCCCCAAGTCCTTCTCCCGGCGAGACCACCTGACCCGACACCTGGCCCAGCACACCGACGAGAAGAACAAGTAAGTGGTTTCCAGCTCAACCCAGGGTTGGGTGGAAGAAAGGGTTGGTTAGAAGAAAGGGTTGCACTACCACCTCAACTTCAAGCCTCACCGCTGCTCCCTCTGCCCCAAGTCCTTCTCCCGGCGAGACCACCTGACCCGACACCTGGCCCAGCACACCGACGAGAAGAACAAGTGAGTCATTAGACTTAAAAAAAAAAAAAAAAACTATTTTAAGAAATGAAACTACCCCACAAAACAAGAGAACTGCATCCCCTTAGTGTGGGGTAGTCGCATTAAATATATGTTATCTATTATGTACAATTATTAATGCAAATAAATTACAAATGACAAAAATTTCCAGCTCAACAAGGGTTGGGTGGAAGAGATTGCCATAGGCAATAACCCCGCCCTTTAGGTAGGACATTTCTCTCTTTTTTTCCTTCTTGTTTGTTTAATCTTTTTGTTTTTCTTTCTATTTAATTGTGTTCTACTGTATATATTTTTTGTTCTACCTAATAAAGCTTAAAAAAAAAACAAGGGTTGGGTGGAAGAGATTGCCATAGGCAATAACCCCGCCCTTTAGTTAGGACTGTTTATACTGATTAAATTAGAGAGGTTAGTTGATGACATGGATATTCAGAACTATTACCTGCTGATGAGAGCAAACAAGCTCGAAACATCTGTCCAGGTATGTTCTGATATGCATGTACAATTGTACAAATGTACATCTAGTACAACTTCTCACTTTTCTGTTTATACTGATACTGATTATACTGATTTCCAGCTCAACAAGGGTTGGTGGAAGAAAGGGTTCTGATATTCATGTACACCTACACATCTAGTACAACTTCTCACTTTTCTGTTTTTAGAATTTATAGTTTATTGTTTATTCGACATTTATATAAATGTATAAAACATAGTCACCCTATCTACAATTCTAGATTTCTATATGCACACTGCACACACACACACATAGACATACCTACATATTATGCATATACATATGTAATTATAAAATTTGATATAGTTTGTGTTAATCTTGTCTTACTTGTTGCTCTTTATATATTTATGTTATTTAATTCATTAAAGTTGTAAGGTGCTACTTGGGCTATTTCTGTTATTATTTTTTGTTTAAATGCTATGTAGCCAAGTGCTTTTGTTTGATCTTTCAGGTTATTGAAGTATTTTTGTTTATAGTGATACTGATTATACTGATTTCCAGCTCAACAAGGGTTGGTGGAAGAAAGGGTTGGGTGAAAGAGATTGCCATAGGCAATAACCCCGCCCTTTAGTTGGGACATATATTATGTATATATTTTGTTTATTTTTTTCTTGTTTGTATTACCTATTAATATTGTCAATTTTTATATTTAATTTTTAAGAAGAACAAGTAAGTCATTTCCAGCTCAACAAGGGTTGGGTGGAAGAGATTGCCATAGGCAATAACCCCGCCCTTTAGTTGGGACATATGGTATATATTTTGTTTATTTTTTTCTTGTTTGTATTATTAATATTGTCAATTTTTATATTTAATTTTTAAGAAGAACAAGTAAGTCATTTCCAGCTCAACAAGGGTTGGGTGGAAGAGATTGCCATAGGCAATAACCCGCCTTTAGTGGGGACATATGTATATATTTTGTTTATTTTTTTCTTGTTTGTATTATTAATATTGTCAATTTTTATATTTAATTTTTACCCCACAAAACAAGAGGACTGTATCCCCTTAGTGTGGGGTAGTCGCATTAAATATAATATATGTCACCTATTATACCTATTATGTACAATTATTAATGCAAATAAATTACAAAATTACAAATTAACATTATTTGTCTGTATATATATGTTCTAACCCCCTAGCCTTAATTTTTTACTAAATTTTGTGAATTGTAGTTAGGTGGTTAGATCCTTACCCCTTAAAGGAGGCTGGCTCTCCGATCATAGTTAGATAGCCCTTCAGTTCGGCCCATTCGGTGAGTCAATCAGGACAGTCAGTATAACTGACTTAACCATCAGTCCAGCCCATCCAGGCGGCTGACCCATGTGCGGCCAGCGGCAGGGACTTGAACCTCCACCGTGACCACAAGGCGGATCAGCACACTGTGACTATGGATGGGCCGCGGATGCACTACCGTCAACCCTTCCCTTCCGAATACATCGAGGGCTAGTCAGACCCTCCGTGCCTTAGGAAAGCCTTTCCATTCTGACGAATGTAGGGCTCACATGCACGCGAAGTTACTCGGATTACCGAAGTTATCCGAGTTTATTCAAATAATATTCAGAAGGTACTTACTCGATGGCGAGTCGAGCGATGAACGGGCCACAGTCCGGTGGTACTGGGACAAACCAACGAAACCGGGATGGTTTCACCCAGAATTTACCCACTACCACTTGACTCCCGAATGAGGAAAAACTGACCTGAGACAAGCTTGCTCGACTGCTCCACCAGACAGGCCCTATGATCGAATGCACTTGCACTCCAGTCTAACTTCACTTTCGCTACAATATCAAGAATTTTTGCTATTCATCCACGGTCTTTGGAATCCAGGAGAACACGTCCAACCTATTGGAATGAATTTAGCTGCTGGGCGATTGCACTCAATGCGACCCCATTACCCGGGGCCTCGCCCAGCAGGGCCCCCGCACCGCGCCAAGGTAACATCCTTCGCGGGGGAATCTAGGTCAGTAACCAATGCTCTAATGTGTACAATTCCCTACCAATTGATTGATGAGATAAGTTTTGGTGATAATTTTTCCATTATATTTACAAGAAAATGAAACTTTTCAAAGAACATTACAATTAGTTAAAATCATGCCAATCAGTACAAGATATACATCTTTCAGGCAAGATATAGCAGGAAAATCCATCGTTCTGTTTTAATTCCAGGTATTCTTGTGACTTCTGCCAGAAATTATTCACTAGGAAGGAACATCTGACTCGACATCTGTGGATTCACAAGGACACATGTAAGTAGACTTCCTTATTACTTTCCTGTTGTTGTATGGGCTTTCCTTATTACTGTGGAAGAAAGTGTCGCAGGCATTATTGCCTGCTTATGTTTCAAATTTTGTTTGTACAAATCTATAATAATGTGTATGCACCCAAACTTATCGTGTATTTATTAACTTTATTGAATTAGATTTCAATATTACAGGGTTTGTTGAGAGTTGTATAGTGGTGAAGTGGGTGATAGAGAAGAGTAGAATGTTTATACTTTTCACTGTAGCATTAATCTTCATCTATAACGCCACCACTACCGCAGTTTTGTATCCTGTTTCCAATGTTAAGGTGAAACCATCTTTTCCATTTGTGCTTGCTCTTGTCTTGTTGTACCACTGGCTATTTCATTTCCACAGTTCCATACAAGTGCCAGCTCTGTACTAAAGCGTATACGAAGGAGAACAATTTCAAGAGGCACATGGAAAGGGCGCATTATGTAGACAATGACACAGCCCTAGAGACGATCACAGCGATAGTTAAACCGCTAGAGACGATCATAATTAAACAAGAACAAGACTAATGTAGGGAGTAGCATTCCCTTCATTTTGATAGAAATCGCTGCTGCAGCTTGTGAGTAAAAACTAAGCGGATTAAAGTAGCTTGATAGTTGTCAGTTGGCCTACGCTGGCAATGGCTCCACGAACAGTCGTATTTATGAACAAAACGTTTGCTTAAGTTATGATTCGTAATGTTTTCATTGGGCTTGGCCATATAATAACCCACGAAATTATCACACATTTTACAACTTCTCTTTGGATCACAAGTCAAGAAATTAGGAAAGTTCTGAATCCTGTCAAACTTAAGTTTCTAATTTTGTGTATTGAATTTGCCCTTGGAGGCCAACGTTTTATTTGTAAATATGACTTCAAGGACTAGTGTTCAATAGATTCGTACTTGCTTCCTGTAGAATTTTCTTGTGAAATAATAATTTATTTGATGATTTGGAGAACAGACGAATTTATTTTTTGCATCCCTTAGATTGAATTGGTCCTGGTGAATAGAAAGTTGGCGCTGTGTTGGATGATTCATTAAATAAATGAAAATTAAATTGAAGTTTTGTAAGAATTAAGATGTTGGTTTTAGAAGAAAAAAAATCATTAGCGGAGAAGCTTTCGCGTCAAATATTACATTTTTTTTCATCATTTAGTATTGAAAAATAAATAATATTGTTCTCTGCCCATCGCTTTTTTTGGCAAAATAGCCAACTTATGATCATCTCCCTTGAATTGATCATTTAGTTCAATTCAAAACAACTAGAATGTACAAATAAATATTGCCTAAAAGTTCTGGTTTCTTACGCTGCGCTGCTTACAATTGCAAGTACTCTTTCTGTCTGTTCTTCAAAGTTTTGGTAAGATTATTGCTTTCTAAAATAAAATTCCGGGAAAGCAAAACACAGAAATCAGTATTCAAGCTCTCAAATCCGCCTACTTTTTATTCACAAGGGCCAGTGAATAGTTTAGTTTTGTTTGTTTGTTTGTTTTTTTTTGAGAGAGAGAGAGAAAGAGTGAATCTTAACTTTGGAACATTCCTTCTCATTTTGTATTTTTAAGATGAGTTATTTTTAAAACCAAAACATGATTGGACTCTCTATTGCCATTATACTCCTTTTGTCCTTTTTACGCAAAAAAAGAACACTCTTAATAAAGCATGTCCTTGGTTTTAAAACTATTTTAGTGTAGTTAAATTTTGTGATGGACAGCATTATTCTATCCCTATTTCTACTCCCATGACTTGGTTCTAATCCTTGTCATGTTCCTGAGGCCTGAATAATGTATGAGACATGAAAAAAAAAACACTGCCAATTATGGACACAATACTTCCTCGTCATTGGTTCACATTGTATACATGTGGCAATTTTGAGAATTTATATCAAATCACTTGTATCTCCGAAACCGCTTACTGGTCGTCTTAAAATTTGTTTTTTTCGGCAAGTTGTAGACCTGTATCGGCAAGTTGTAGACCTCATTTTTGCACTTTTTTGTCCCAAATATTGGATTTTCTTAAATATCAGAGCTAAAATTATTAAAAAATAATTATGAATGCACTATGTAAAACGCTAATACGCATATACATACAAAATCGGGTGTACCGTTCACAAGATATAAGCGTACAATGCCGTACAAGTAAAAAGTGAGTGGTCAGGCGCATGGTCTCTTTCTTTTTTTTTTTCTTTTTTTTTGGGGTTTAACGTCGCTTTCAACTGCCATGGTCATATCACGACGGGGGTTTTACCCTCCATTCGCAGGAAACTCACAAACCTGCTACTCACATTGACCTCACCCAGCCTGAGTGGGGCCGGGAAAAGCCAGCGTCACGAGAATTAGAATTTGAATGGTCACCCATCCAAGTCTTAACCTCGCTGGATGTCGCTTAACCTCGGTGTTCTGAAGGGAACCGGTGTATTCAACATGCCATCGACGCTGGCTTGCATGGTCTCTTTCACCGAGAACACTAGTGCGCAGTTAATGAATTTAAAATGGGATCATCTACAATGCGTCTCCTATATGTGTACAAAATTTCATTGAAATCCGTCCAGTAGTTTCCGATATTTGCGCGTTACAAGGAAATTTTTAATAGACGGACCGACAGACAGACAAACACAAAAACAAATGTGCTCTAGAGGTTATGAAACGTTCAGAAATATGAAAAAAATTGAAATCGGAGGAAAAATTTTTTTTTTTACAAAAACGAACACAATACTTCCAATTTCTAATATTAGAAATTCTATGGAAGTAATATTCACAATTTCTTATGAATCGATTCTTATTCTTTTAACTACAGTCGAAAACTGATCGGATTTCGTTTTCAGAGAGGTGAAATTGGGCCTGTTCCTCTGAAATCTAGGTTTCACTGTATTTATTTTTTCTTCGCATTTTCAAATTATAAAAATATTTACTGATGTCTGACAATGAAGAGATTATTTATTGATACGTAGAAAAATGAAGTATATTTACAGTTTGTTTGAACGATTATTTTTCGAATTTTCTTCTTGAAAAAAAAAAAAATCGTAAAATAAATAAATTTTGATTTGTTTTTGTTCTCAGTTAAGTTCAAGTGCTCGTACTGCACCAAGGCTTACACCCAGGATGAACATCTGAGTCGCCACGTAAAGGAGGTTCACTTCATCCATAACAAAACCAAAAGTGGAGAGTCCTTCTCCACAATGGTATTGTAGAGGTTCACGGATACTACAGAAAACAATAAGCCAGGACCAATAAATTAAATTTATCAAAACAAATTATTAACAATTCAGATCAGGCTTTATTTAATTATTTTTATACAGTGAACAGATTTGAATTACAAGTTTGATAAACAAAGCCTGATCAAGCAAGGGTGGTGATAATGCCTTATTTATCGATGAAATAATTGTAAGGTGGTGAAAACGGACACACTTCTATCTTCTAACACAGGGTATGTGGTCAGTAAATTATCAACCTGGTGTTGTTGTAACTAGCTTGCCTACAGCTGACAAAGTCATGGTCTCCAGCCAACTTAAGTTGAAAGTCCTGAACTACATACATATTTCTATATGCGATCAACCATCGTTAGAACTTTGGCTTTTTCTTCATAAATCGTTTTGGAAAACTGCGAGCTAGTTTGGATTGGCTAGTCCGTTCTCTGTTTATAGTCCTCTTGCGAGATGTGTTCTCCCTGTTTAACATCTCCCAGTATATAGTGTTATTGTTACATGGATTTTATGATAAAATTAATATTTTGGGAAACCAAAAATAAGAATTTTATGCAGCATTTTTAAAATAATGTAAAATAAGATACTATTATTATTATTATTTTAGCTTGGGAAAAAAGTGTCGATATATTCTCTATATTTTACAAATAAAATGTTATTGTAAAAAAATTTAACTGTACAGATGAATTTCTTTCGAGTATATCTCTAAATATCGGAAGTATTTTTTAATTAGATTTTACCTTTTTTATATATATCAATGTGCAATGATGTGTTTTGATTTCTTTTAAGAAAAATAAAATCTATTTATTTTATAAATATTTATAAAAATAATACAGAGTAACAAATTCCTATAGGTTTATCAAATTTTGACAATGGTATCAAGATTTCCTATCGAAGATCCGAATGATTCGATAAAAATCCAAGAGTGTAACAATAACTTCTTGTTCTTTTTAGAGTTTCCAGACCGTTATTTTTCTTTCTGATTTATGATTCAATTTTGTATATAATTTTATGATATTATGGTAGAATTTTTAAACCACCATGTACAAAATATTTAAAATAAATTTATTTATAAAATACTAGTATTCCCTAGTACTCAAAATATTGAATTACATTTATTTGTGCTTTGTTCTTAATTTTTTCTCACTACCATTTCAGCTTTCGAAAATCCTTCATTGGCCCTCTTAGCATCCATATGCTAAACATGTTGCACATATTGAAATGTAACCCACAGGCTTATAGGGAAATATTAAATATGTCAGAAATTGATAATCAAAATATGCTAAATGTATGGAACATCACCATAATAAAACAATTTTTCTTTATGTAAAAAAAAAAATCTCTTACCTTTTACGAGACATTTGAAAATCATCTCATTTTGGAGATATACATAAGAAAAAATAAAATGGCTAATTTTCATGAAATTGTTCCGGGTGCAGTTACATGCCAAATTCTTGATATCTATTCTTGAGATGTTTTGTATACGCATATACAAAAGAACATGTAATCAACTAATCATAAAAAAGAACTAACATATTGATAAAAACCACTTTTTTGGAATCAGGAGAGTCTAATAAGTCTAGATAACATGCAATCAGCTAAATTTCGAAATGACTGACCCAAAACAGTACTCACTATATTTTAGTTAATAGAAAATAAAGATACACAATTTTCAAAGAAAGCACTTGTTTTCAGAAAATGGTATAATTATAGTTACAGAAAAGCACAAATAATTTTTAATACAGCAAGTTATTTATAGTCATCTACTTCATAATAAAAATCTGAAGGAGAAATGATTTGATAAAACAAAACAATTCTCACACAGTTCAGTTTGAAAATTTATTGATATTTTCATTAGGAAATACAGAGAAAACTTTCATCATATTGAGAACAAGACAGCAGAAAAATTGCTTAGATATTCCAAAGCTGTCCCTAGAAGAGATCTGAAAATTGACCAAGGGTTTAAAATAATAATTAGTGGAAGGTAATTACCAGGCGAGGTTATTGCTCAAAGCATTTTCTACCACCTAACCTTCAGTATTATTATTATTATTATGTGGTCACAAAATCAAATTAATGAGGAAAATTCATGCATTGGGTGGGATTCGAAACAATAGATCCCTACACTACCAGGATTACCAGACTAGCGCGTTACAACCAGTGCTCAATAACGTAGGTACATTGTAAAATGTAATAATAATAATATTAAATCTAATAAGGACAAAGCACGAATCCCAAAATATACTGCACTCTTGGATAGATTTGCCCACTTTTTTTCATTTTTCTTCTTCTCAGGATGAGTGTTTCACAGCCTTTTTTTAGTTTGTAGCCATGAAACAACAGCCACCTTAGATGCTGTTGTCTGTGCTGTACACACACACGCACTCACATACACACACACACACACTTCCCATATAGGTACTGAGACAACTTGAGTGCACCAGAGGATGTCCCTTACAAACAACTGTTCTCAACTTTTTGTCTCCTCTGATTTCGAAACGAGGACTTTTCGCATTGTTAACACGAAAGAAAAACTGCTGGAATAGAGGGACTTACAAGTCCTAATCAGGCAGTAAGTTATCATTATATGTGTTAATCACTTTTGTGATATCACATCTACTCAAACTCGCTTTAGTAAATCTACGCTGAAACCGGGACTTGAACCACCGACCTCCAGGTTACAAGTCCGCCGCCTTATCGATCAAGCTACTGAGGTCGGTCTAATCAGGCAGTATAAATAAGGTCTACTATTATTATTTCAATTTCATACTTCGAGTAGAAACCTGTTCGGATAGAATCGCACAGACTCGAGGCTCACATCCCGACAAAGTTTGCCTCGGGTTTCCGCGGCCAACAGTCGGTGTTTGCTCATCACATAAGTAACTTGCGCCTCGCTTGCAAAACTTTCCACCGTCACAAATTCCAATCGAGTGACGAGTTGCAATGTTGCATCACATGTTTGTTCGTCGTCTCCGCTGTCTCGAAATTGGAGGACATTGACCCCGCTCGCGTAGATTTTCAACATGATTGGCGAACTTGGCAGGGAATCTAATGCTTGGCAGGCGTTCATAAGGTCCACCTGGAAAAAGTATAAATTACACAGTTGAGGATTTTTCTTTCAGTTCTTCTTGATAAATTATCGGAATGAGAATGCCAAAGGCATTATCAGCACCCTTGATCAAACTTTGTTTATCTTTAATGAATTATACCTTTTGACTGCACCTGTATATAAAAAATTGTAAATAAAGATTGATCTAAATTGTTGAATAATTATGATATGATACTCTTGGAGGGTTAATTCTGCAAAAATGAACTGGTGTGAATAACACACGCGCGTCGCCCTATCACTTTCTGCACGTGGGGGGGCAGAGAATTTTTGTATTACATTTGTTGCAGGAACTTCCCAATATCAGGAACTGCAAGATGTTCCTTCCTAGAGCGCTTTGGAACTTTTAGATGTTCCTGATTTGATTTTTTAATTGTTCAAGAATTTGTAGTTGTTCATAGGAACTTCTGATTTAAATGAGATGAACACTTTGGGTGAGAGTCGATGGTTCTGACGTAAAATGCTTCTACATCCGAAAAGGTAATAGACAGCCAAAATCTCACTCGACCTGATCTGACTCCCGCCCGGAATGGATCACACTACTCCAGGATCAGTTTTTTGGTGTGACAAATTCTAAAGAACCGACAAATTATTTTTTATATAAAAAATAATTCCTAACCATAACATTAACAAATTGATTAATTCATTTAGATAATGGAAATTCTTTGAGTTTGAGTGCACAACTGAGCACTGAATTTTTTTGGATGAGATTATTATTATTTTTTTTTTTTAGAATAAATTAATAATGCTTTTAATTTATTATAATAATAATGTTGAAGGTAACCACCAGGTGAGGTTAGTGCTTAAAGCATTTTTACCATCTAACCTTCAGAGTCTTATATTATGTGGTCACATAAGTACTCAAATTAATGAGAAAAAATTCATGCAATGGGTGGGATTCAAACGAACGGATTCCTATGATACCTGGATCACCAGACTAGCGGCATAACGAAATAATAAAACAATGAATTACAGGTGAGAGTAGTTCTAGACCACGAGCTCGGTTGAGACGGCAATACACATCGGTGAGTAACATGGTGCCCCCTGCTGCACTGAGTGGTTCTACAATGGCAGTGATGAGTTCATTGGCCAAGGCAGTATAGTAGTCTGCATCACTGCGACAAGATGTGCGGGTGACAGGATCCTCAATACCTGAGTAAGAGAGTGATGAAGTCACATTAGAAATGTTCTCTGGGCATTACTTCTTTTTAAATTAGTTAAATTTACCAATTTCAAAGTTTCAGGTATAAATAGAGTTTTAAGAACATTCACACATAATAATAGTCTTAAGTGGAAGGTAACCAATAGGTGGGATTAATGCTTAAAGTGTTTTCTACCACCTATGGAACCCTCAGAGTGTTATTATCATGTGGTCTCATAATCCACTGCACAGATTATAGATTTATGTGATGGATAATTTACATACATATTAACTAATTCATCTAAGTGAAATCATTCAAACAAAACTTTTTTAAAAGACGAGTCATATAAAAATATGAGAAATCTGTTTTTTTTTTTTTAATATTAAGTAATTTAAAATGATGTAATTTTAATACTGTGAAATTTGGGGGGGGGGGGGGGAACGTTCAAATATTGAAGACAAAATAACTAAGAGTGCATGAAATGGATTGGGTAGTCAATACATCTTACCTAGACTCAGTAGATAAGATTTAAATTGCAATGTTTCATCCTCTGTGATATCTCCCTGTTTGTTAATAATTTTGTTTGAAATATTTTTACTTATTTCAACCATCTCTTTGGCCATGCTCATCAACTGATTTAAATCTTTAAAGGCATTGTTTATATTTGAACTGGTTTCTTGTTGTTTCTCCACTATATTTCTTTCAATTCCCAAGATACCTGTGAAGAAAGTGAAGTATAATATAAAATGTGTGTTCAGATCACCTCTTTATGCACATTACTACATAAAACTGCCTTTAAAAATGTAACTTGTAAAACATACAATTTTCTACTTGTTTGTACTTTATACCTATCCTTCTGTGCTGTTCTTCAGTCCCAGGAGGTTTTTGGCAAGAATAAGAGAAAGAAATACTGGGCATGACAATGTAAATTATTTTAGTTACTTTTACAAAAATAGTACTTCCAGTTTGTCTACTAACAACCAAATAAATCTCTGTTTTATCTTTAAGGAAAACTTTTCTTTTATATGCGTGAACCTAATTCATGACTTTTATAATTCATGAAGTACCTCATGAGAATTCTTTTATATCTGACCAGGGTTGCAGGATTTTGAGTGAAACCCATACAATTAACACTGCAACCTAATTAGATTTATTGTGACCAGTTGAATCTATTTGGTTTTAACGTCCTGATTGAGATAGATAGTCAAGACGGTGGTTTGAGCCTCCATTTGCTGGCAATTGTACTAGCTACCCACATTAACCTTACCAAGCCATGAGAATGTCACAAGTTAAAAATAAAATAAATACTTTACCTGTGTGGGTTCTTATTTCTCTCAATTTAGTCTGTTGTGTAGATTTATTGTGCACAGCCCATATTTTAGCTTCTACTGTGCTCTTTAGAGCTTCCAGAAATTCATTCTGTATTCCTTCTCTGAAAGACAATTTGACATAATCATAGATACTACTTGCAAATGGACCTAAACTCTTTCCAGGCTCAGCTAGACTCAATTGTAAAATGATTTTCTTTCCAGCTGTAAGATTAAATATAGATTTTTCTTCTTCTACAGCATTCTTTACGTAAGACAAGGATAGGACCAGTGTTGCATCTCTCTGCCAGAATAAGTGGTGGCTTGTCAGTGTGAGATCTCCTCTTTGGAATTGAGTCTTGGTGTCACCATCATAAAGACGCACATTGGAATGTTTGATTACAATAGACTCATCAGGACCCAGTTCAAAGTTTGAGTACTCAAATCTATCCATTTCAAATTTACAAGATTTGAATTTTGTTACAGTGGTTCAACCTGTAAAAAATAAAAATATCAGTTATAAAAATTATGGAAAAAGGAAAAACCTTCTTTGTTTGACCAAAGAGTATCTGAAGGTGTGAAAAAACACTTCATAAAAAAATGAGCTTATAATACATGACAGTGTGGAAAGCCAAAGTAAACTCTTATTTCAGCAGTAGAAGTGGAGAGTTAAGAATAGGTGATGCCATTTTTACTTTCCATCTAAATTAAGCATGTGTTGTGTAAATAAGTAATTTTCTACGAGAGTAATCTACTGGTAGGTACGTTAAAAAGTTTCCTTGGTCTGGTTGGACTCAGGTATATCTACTTGAAAGCCTCTTGTTTGCCTTGTGAGATAAACTTCATGATACCTAATCAAAAAGATAAGATTTTAGTTTATACAAAAACTGAATGAGCAAATGATGGGTAACCCAACAGAATTATGTACATATTACTTACAGGTCAAGTATTTTCTTGATGATAAGATTTATTAAGTTCATTAAGACTTAAGAAAAATTATTTTTGTGAAGCAGAGTATTGAGTAAAACTGCTATCACCTATCACTCATTCACTATCAGCCCTTTTTACAAAATTTTATTTTTGTATAATCTTATCAAACTTGAAATTTTGGCGGAAAAAATAAACTGCCCCGTGAGTCGTTTTTGAACTGCCAAAAATGTGCATAGTGCTGCTGTCATGTGCAATGTTGATATTTCAAACTAATGATGTTAACATGACGAATTTTATTTTTATCTATTAATTTTTCAAAATATCTATCAAATAAATCAAGTTTTGTTAAATTTTCGTTTTAAAATTGTATATGCTTGATATCTTCTCTGTGATTAATAATCTGTAGAGATCTAGTTGTTACCATACTGATAATCTCCAGAGCCATCTTATAAGTTCGGTCTCATAATGAGTGTGAAACCAGAAGATGTGATCACTAGTGTGATAACATTTCTACGTAAAGAACTAGTCAGAGATACTCTAAATGCAGAATCCAAGGAGGGTATTGAAGTTGCCGTAGAGTGTCTGTGCAAAGCATATGATATACCGGACAACTTTGAACCAGGTAATAGTGTAGACATAGAATCTCTGTTCAAACTCTATCAGCAAGACGAAGTGTTGCAATGGTACAGCCACATCAATTTCACACCCACAGAGGAAGTAAAAATAGAAGCAGAGAAATACAAGGTTCTCGGTAACGTTGCTATGCAACAAGATAAACCTGATCAGGCTGTGATTGAGTACAGTAAGGCCATTGAGTTAGACAACAGCAACCCTGTTTACTATTGCAACAGAGCTGCTAGTAACAATAAGCTGCAGAACTACAAGCTAGCATTGAGAGACTGTCAAATTGCCATTAAAATAGATCCTCACTATGCAAAAGCTTATGGTAGAATGGGGTTAGCTTACACTCAAATGAATAACTACAAAGCAGCTCTAGAAGCATACACCAAAGCTGCTGAGCTAGATCCCAATGATCCTCTGTATGCAAACAACATGCAGGCTGCAATGAGTAACTTGAACAAGAGTTCTAGTGCAGGAGGTGCCAGTGGGGGAGTCTTCCCAGGTCTATCAGAAATGTCTAACAAGGTCCTGTCAGACCCATCAATTCAGCAAGTTTTTGGAGAACTCTTTGCCAATCAGGGCCAGCAACCATCAGCTGCCAGTGGCAGTAATACAGGAATCCAGGCTCTGTTGAATGCATCACAGCAGATTGCTGCACAACTTGAACAGCGGAACCCAGAGCTTGTGGAGCAAATATTTCAACAGTTTGGACCCGCAATGAATAACATCAAGCCCAACTTGCCAAGAAATCCTCCGGGTGATGGATCCTCAGGTTCAAGTCAATAACTTGAACATGAGACATCTGAGCTTTCTCAAGTATGCTTTGGCACTTACATATATATCCCAAATTTATTCAATGTTGTGTTCTTCTCTCAACCTGTTGTTAATTTGTTCTCCACCTCCTAAATTGATATTATCAGTGTCTGTTGCATTTACTCTTAACACGTTCGTTACCGAACGGCCATATGTGGATGTTTTTGTGTTTTTCGAGGGACCGAAAACACACATGTGGCTGTTATCAAAATTTTAACGAGGGACCGGACATCCATATATGGCCTTTTGGAGGTAGGTTGTTAGTATTAGAACAGATATAGGATCGATTCTTGTACAAATACGATGCCAAATATGCAAAAAAAAAACCTGGGGACCAAAATTTGGTCCCCAGGATGCAACAGCAACTTTACCGCTTGGTCCCTACGTAAAACTTGAAAAAATTGGCTTGGTAACGAACGTGTTAATCTTCATGCTGGTGGCTCTTTGTGCCCCCCAAAGATTAATTAATATTTTGCTTTTACATGCATTCTTCATTCTGGCTTCGACATTGTTCCCCCAGATATGAATTATTAACTATCTGAGTTGTGGGAGATACATATGAGCAGTTTTGAATGCTTAGTAATCTTATTCTATAATAATCATAATAATAATATCACCTTATTTATACTGCCAAGTAGGACTATTAAGTCCCATTATTCTAACAGTAAGCCCAAGACATTTTATTATGTGGTAAAAATCCCAAATGGGAGGATGACTTGTCATGTCCTGGCTGGGTTTCAAACCCACAACCTCTGGATTCACGGAGTGCCTCCTTTACCACTGAGCTACCGGGACAAACATACCATCACATCTATAAGATTTTTACATATCTCTGAGTATGGTACTAAAAAAATTACTGTTATAAAATTAACCTTTTCAAGTGTTTTATTTTGAAACATGGGTATTAATGCAGAGAGAATTACCAAATGGAAATCTTTAGTATAAGAGATTTTTACAGTTCAGTTTAATTTCTAAGAATGCTCATATTTGTACATTAACTGTAAAAAAAACATTAATAGAGAATATAAAGAAAAAAATATCAATTTCTTGACAACCATCAGACTAGTGATGGAGAAGTAGTGATTACATCATAGAAATATTTCTAGTATTTTATTAATGAAAAAGTAAAATGTATGACTTCAATACCAAAAATATATTTCTTGTTATTTATTTCTGATATTTTCCTTTCCATTATAAAAAAATCTGGTTTAAAAATCACACGACTTTCCTTACAGCACGTCAAAATAATTGGATTTGATATGTCACAACCCCATCTAGGATGAATAATAAAAAAGTTAGTCAAAGCGGGTCCCCCCCAAAATACCGGTAAATTGGTGTCAAGGTCCAAAAAGATCATGATATCAAAAAAATGACCAGAGTAGACCCCATTTTTTTTTTTTAATATAAGAAAATGTTGTACTCCAACTTTTTTTGTATCTTTAACCAATTCACAGAAGCGGCGCTTGCTGCTAATATTTGCGGCCCTGCGCCCGCAGAATGCGGCCGATTTCAACCAAAAGTTTCGTGGTTCGTCTGACGTATAAAATGAATGTCCATAACAAATTTCAAGTCTCTAGCTCTTACCGTTCTCGAGATATCCTGTTCACACATAGACGGACAGACGCACGGACCAATGTCTGAAAACAACTTTTTTGGTATCCTGAGGCTATGATTCGTCCAGAAATGTGAAAAGTTCCGGTGCTGCAGTTCCGCAGCTCCTTATCACCGGCCGCGCCTGACTAGTGATGTACCGCGTGGTAAATACCCGCGGGAAGGTAAATAAAAATTGGGTATTTACCCCAGGGGTCGGGTAAATTCCCCAAGTCTTTAAAACTGCGTTTTCGAATATTCCTGCCCAAATAAAGTTTTTCTGACCTGAGCTCTATAAAATTTCAAGTGGTGGGTTGGAAGCACCTACTTTTTATTATTTGTGATTTAATTTCAATTTAAAAAAATAAGTTTTCTGTTTCTGAATGTGGTTCTTTACATTTCCTGTGATATGTTTATTTGTTTGAGTAATTTTACGTAAGTAATTAGAACCAGGGCAAATGGAGGCTGCAATCTAAAAGCCCTACTTGAGCAGAATAAGGCATGGCAGAACAAGTATGAGTAAATACATGACTAATTACCTAAAAATACATTTTTTATAATTAGTTCTGTAAATCCTTAACCTTCATGATCAACATTTTAATGTTTATATCACAGGGGGAGGGATCAGGAATAGGAGAATATGTTTTATGTGTATATTGGCAAGGAAATGTGCTAAAATGGGTAAATACCCCAACTTGAGGTAAATACCCGGGTATTTACCCCAGGTGTTTACCCCAAAAATAAATACCCGGGTATTTGTACATCACTACGCCTGACCAAGACTATTCTAATTTTCACAGAAGAAGAAAATTATGAGCTTGCCGTATCATTCTCTGTTCGTGATAAAAGTATAAACAAAAGCTCAGAACTTTCCCTGTACAGTGCTGCACCCGGCGTCGCATTTCCGAACTATGTCGGCGAAAATCGTGAGTCGACAAATCAGATGATAATCGCTCAGCACAGCTGATCACCTTCACCCCGCCAGGGCCGGGAACCCTCGCCGTACTAGGGGGGGGGGAGAATGGGGGTCCGCCCTCTTTAGGGATAGGAGGGGTCCGCCCTCCTGATGTGACGGAGAGAGCGGAGCGGGGCTCTCTAATAGAAACATACTTGTCATGCTCGCAGCTCGAAAGGGTGCTCAATTTTACACCCCGTTTTTCTCTCGTGTATTGATCTGCTGCCACCCCCCTCAACTTGTACCCTTTGTGTACGGCGTGGGGGCTACGGGGGGCTCTTCAATTTTAAGGGGGGGGGGGGGGCTTCGTCATGAAATCAGATGTTTCTGAAGCTCGCGCATACAGAAAACTCTCGATATGTACTGGGTGGTCGAGAGACGCCTGGGGGGGTTTTTACAAATATGGGAGAAAAATTTAGGCCTACATTCCATAAAATTCCACCTCTGGAATTATTCATCATGAAATTATGATCGATACTCTATGAAAAGCAAATCCTCCAATATGAACGTACCCACGCATCTGTGAGGATCTGTGTAATATGGTTCATAATTTCTTCCTCCAACAGAGCCTATCTCGTTGCAAAGAATGACATGACGTTCCATAAATTTCTACTGCGGAGATAAAATTAAATGTCCCTTTCCTGTCGAGACTTTTGGACAAAAGTCCCTGTGCTCTTCATAAGCAGAGTAAACTGACCGAGAACAACACCTGACAGGTAATTGAAAGTAAAAAAACCGGACCTATAATGAAGTGTCCATGTAGGAGGGGGTGTTACTATGATTGGCAGCTTCGGACAAGGATTTGGTTGGATTAGATTGCCACAGACAATAACCCAGCCCTTTAATTAGGACGTGTTGGTTTTCTTTTTCTATTTTGTCAGTACTGTTTATGTTTTGTTCGTGTATATCTCCTTGGTAAAAAAAAAACTATAAATTAATCATTAGCTAGCTGAGGTAGACTGCACGTCAAATTTTGTTCACCAGCCGATCTATCTTTATGCGAAATATGGCTTGTTGGTTTGTTTTATGACCAAATATTGCAGGGCAGGTGCCCCCGTGCATTTGTGTTTTACCTTCTAGAGGTGGACTGAGGAGTGGGCTACTGATGGAAACCAAACTTGAGAGAGACTGCTTTTCATTTTACATTCTTTGGGTAAAGTGAGACGGCGGGTTCCATCCAGAATTCAAATTCATGCACTGACAAAATCAACCATCATGAGTGCAGCTGATGATCATAAGTGCAGCTGATGATCATGAGTGTAGCTGATGATCATGAGTGTAGCTGATGATCATGAGTGTAGCTGATGATCAAGGTTCGAAACAGGGCGAGGCGTGAAATTAATAATCCACCGAGAGTAGGAAGTTAAAAATTACTCGTTCTTTAAATCCTGATTGCAATAAAATTATGAAACTTTCTGAAATACGTTTAATATTTAGACATCATTTACCTTTTTTAAAAAATACGATGAGAAAAATACTCATTCAATATTTACCATCTAAAAATAAGTTTTTCGGATTACTTTTATTTTTCTTTCTGTATAAAGACACGCGTTTATACTATCATCCTCATCGGTAGTATGATGTAGATGTAATCCAATACTTCTGTAACTCTTGTAGGTCTCTTTTGATATTAAAAAACTTTTCACCAGGAACTGATGATGATGTAACCTCCTTATTATCGGTAACTCCAGAAATGTAAACAAGATGTAAGCTGAAGTACATTCCCGTCGTCTTGCCTTCCCTACACGTCTCCTTCTCAAGTACCTGGGAGACTAATGGCGGTGCTATTGACTTTTGATTAGGTAACATATTGATCACGGCGATGTTGAGTTTTTCATTTGAATATCGCGGGTGCCCTGTGATGTCTTACCCTGTGATAGAAACGGATTTCCGTCTGTAGAATTTGACGCTGGTTTCCTGAAACCCCACTTTGAAGCTTCGACAGGAAACTAGACAAAATTTAGGTTTGATGTTATTAAATTTTCGTCAATTGGTTTTTACCTCTAAGGGTCCTGATATGGGTAGGTATAGGTACTGAGACGATTGAAAGTGTGGTAAATAACCGAAATATAAAACAGGATTAAATTTGAGATAAGCCATGTCGGGCTATAGGGCGCTGTAATTGGTTGAATTCTCCGACTTGAGGAAGACTTATATCTGGCTGGCTCATCTTAAATCTTAAAATTAAATCTTATCTTTAAATTCAATCCTATTGTATAATCTGGCCTTTGGGTTTTTGAGGGATTTTTTTCACTAAGAAACAGTTTTTTTTTAACAAAAGAATTATCAGTGAATTCCAGCGACTCTCTTAGAAGTCGAACTCACAACGGTGCTATGCGAATCTGCAAAAAAAAACCTTAAACTGGGAATTACAAAATAGGACCCTGGCCTACTATGCCAAACTTTTGCCCGGTTGGACTTGGTGTACGATCCGTCCAAGAGTTGGTTCAGGGGTTCCGTCGAGAGAGGCATTGTGTGGTTGGTGCGGTTCATACTTTATGCATTACAGACGGGAGGGGGATGTTTAAATGTAGGTGAAGTGGAGATCATGCATGCATGTGCATGTACCGTTGTAAGTTTTCTATGTACCTTTCTATACTGTATACTTTCTGAGAAAAAAAAAAAGAATTTCCCTTCTCTCTCTGTCTTTCACTCTCCTCTCTCTCACACACATACCTAAATACGAGGAACTGAACTCATATATTAGGTATATCTGTATACATATTATGCCTATGCACGTATGGAAAATTGTTTTGCGCACGCGCGTTTGCCGGAAAACTGTTTTTCACTTTTGAACAATAAAATGAAGAAAACATAGGAAAATCCCTACTCCCTCCCTTCCCTACCTTTTCTCCCTTTCTCTCACCCCTGCTCTCCTTCTCTACGTATTTTTCTCTTTCTGTATGATGTGGCAAAATGCTCCTCTCTCCCCTCCCGTCCCTCAGTTACTCCCCTCACTCCCTCCCTCAGTTACTCCCCTCACTCCCTCCCTGCATGTTCTATGCGCTTTGCTCGACTCTTTTTCTCCTGTGGAAAAAATAAACGAAAGAAAATCTGAAGGAAAAGTGGGAAAAATAATGTAGACTCGAGAAATATTCTGCTCCCTTTGTTCGATTTTTTATTTGCTCTCCTCTGTGTGTTTATAAATAATTTAAATTCGTGTGATCCTAGTGTTTTTTAACTGTAAAATAATTTAGGAAATCTAATTTTCGAATCATAAAAATCGTAAGCATTTCAGTGGTAGGAAAATTTTCCCGAAAGGTGATAATAGAAATTGTGAAAGAAAAGTGTTTTGCCTCTGTGTGGTGGTTCACCATTTTGTTGTTCTGTGTTATTTAATCAAATTTTGTTCTTTCCTTTCTTCTTTTGAA
Organism: Bactericera cockerelli; assembly: GCA_024516035.1. Lineage (NCBI taxonomy): Eukaryota > Metazoa > Arthropoda > Insecta > Hemiptera > Triozidae > Bactericera > Bactericera cockerelli. The sequence continues at coordinate 21,895,052 of CM044961.1, read as the reverse complement.
TGGTAACGTATATCAATAATTCACATTAATTTATTGAATAATTCTAAAGCAAATTAAGAGAGCTATTCAAAAGCTTAGAATAACGATTTTATAAAATAATGCAGTAGGTACGTCAATAAGCAGTGATATTTTTCCCTTCTGGGTACATTTTTCCCTTTGTGTTAGGTACTTATTTCACATTCAGAAAAAAATACAGTGGAAATATTGAATCAAGATGGAAAAAATGTCCTCTAAATGAAGGGAATATCAATATTAATATTAAGGACAAGGAAAAAGACACATATATGCACAACCTGGTTTATAGCCTTTCCATGCGTCATTTAAATTTAGGGCAGGACAACAAAGATACATTACAAAAGGTACTTTTCCTTTGTCATGAATTTATAGTGACTTATTTCTATGATGTATGGCACCACCCCTGGTAGCCTTTGTCCCTTTTGGGAGAGATATCTACTTTCTTCAGAGCCGTCCTTCCTAATTATTTAATTCTTGAAAAGACCGAACTCAGTAGCTTGATCAATAAGGCAGAGGGGACTTGTAACTTGGAGGTCGGTGGTTCAAGTCCCAAATTCAGCAAAGAATTAGTAAAGCGCAGTTTGAGTAGTTGTGACATCACGAAATTGATTAACACAAATATGATAACTTTTTTTTCAATTCCTGAAAAGTCCTTTGGAATTTGATACTTGGAAATAAATCCAAGAGTGAATAACCCTATCATTTGTTTGTTTCTCTGGGTGTATGTATCACTGAACTGGCTAGGGGACTATAAACAGGAAGTAGACCAGCATTGGCTTGGTTCTGGGGGGCCCTTGTCAATTATTAGCCTCCTTGTAAAGACAGTGGTATAAGTGCTGAGTCATTCCTCTACTGTCTGGCTACCATCGTTCACGATGACGCCACCCTATGATGATGATGCACATTTGGCATAAATTAATATACCTACCTACCAGTTCTTGTATAAAATCGCTGAAGTTAGGTTCAAAGTGATTTTTCATTGAGAATAGTGAGGTTCAGACTTGCTGGTCGTTCTATCACTGAAAATAAGAAACGTCCAGCGAGACTACGACTTAGATGGGTGACCATTCAAATTCGTACCCTCTTGAATCTTGCTATGCCCGGTATTGCCCGGTACTACTCAGGCTGGGTGAGGTTAATGTGAGTATAGACGGTTTGTTAATGATCTATAGGTAATAGTTTACCATCAAATCGGATTTTGTACATCACAATTGGACCATGAATAATTGACAACTTTTTTTGTGTCATGTGATCAACATTTAAAGGAAGAAACACTCATATTGAGAAAGAAAAAAAAAACAGACTAGGTAATTTATAGGTAAATATCTGGTCTAGCTTTACTGGTTCTGGCAGAGTTCGATTTCCACTAGACTTAAGTGTTTTCTTTTTGTTGACCCAGTAATAAATTTCGGTGTCCGCATAGGCTCAATAGGACAAGGGAGTAGCTTCTTTTTACAGCAGCAGATTTATATTTGCACTATTATCAAATATTCAAACTATCCTATCATTATAATATAATTATATGAGTAGAGAAATTCATGCACTTGAAATGTTGAATAAATATTAAAATTATCAAGAGTACACTGTATTATCAAGAGTACACTGGCACTAATGTTGTAGTTGCAACGGATTCAAAAAGCGTCATTGCGTCTTGAGCTCAACAAAATGGAAGAACATGAATAACACTATTGTCATGGAAATTAAGCGATATTACAAAAAGTTTGATAGAGAGAAAAAACCAAATACTTATGCTATGGATACCTGGACATGAAGGAATAGTGGGGAATGAAAAAGCTGATGAAGAAGCAAGGAGAGCATTGGAGAGTGGAGATGACTATGAAGTGAAGAAAGATCCTGGAATGAAGATGCGAGAAGTGAATGAATTAATGAGAAGAAAGTTTCAGCAGTGGTATGACAAGAAGAGTGAAATCACCGGAGTCCAGTTTAAGATGTTGAATGAGAAAATACCTACAAGTATGTGGATAACAAGACGAATGAATAGAAGAATAATTGTGACTTTATCGCGAATAAGATGTAAGCATTGCCCGGTATCCTGTGTATTTGAATAGAATGGGTATGAGTGAAACTGATGAATGTGAGTGCGGTGAAAATGGGTGAGTTGAACCATGTGATGCTAGCGTGTGAGAAAATGAGAGGTATGAATGAGTTTTACAGTGAAATTCTACCATTTGTAAAAACATTTCCTATTAATGTAGACTTTTTATGTATGGATACAACTTCAAAACAGTTTAAGAGTTTTTATAGATTTATTTTAAAAAACAATATTGTAATTTGATTTAAATTTTATTGTTCTTGTACTATCAAAAATAAATATAGACTGGCCAAAGTGGACTTGTACCCGCTTAGGCTCAATTTAAAAAAAAAAAAAAAAAAAAAAAAAAAATTCAAATACACATTAAATAGTACATAACGAATAACTTTTATTCACATTATCATACCTATGCTGCGATACCTGTACCTACAAATTAAAATGTGAAGAGGCTCTATTACTGAAGTGCCCTAAAACATGCAACTGCTTATACTTTGTTTATTTATTTTTTATCTAGATTGTATATTTGCATATTAATTGTATTTATACTCAAAATTGTATTTATACTCAAATAAATAAAGAGGTGCTTTGTTAAAACTGTTGGCAAAATGGGACTACCTGTCTTGCGCTGACAGTCTAAATAAAGCACTACTTATACTTATACTTATTAAAAACCTCCATTTATAATCTCATTTTTTATCTCCTTAAAACAGAATTATATTATGTACTTTAGAATATAGACTCCAGCATAGTTGATTGGTTTACACTGAAGCGGACTGTAGTTTCCGAATCAAAAAGTTCCCTTGCTATATAAACATAAGTTCCTATTATTTGTAGAATAGGTATAATCAAATAAAGGTATTTATTTGTGTTGTTACACTTATTACTTACATAAATCACCATTTTAGTGGATAGCATAGAATTATAGGACTCTTTCGTCTCCTTATTTTTGCCCAAATTTTCGCCACTGGTCGCTTCTCACATTAAAGCACCTACTTATTATTCCTCACAAGGTATGAGTGGACCCCGTGACAGTCAAAGTACAGAACCAAAAAATCCGACTCCGCAGGGAATCGAACCCAGGTCACCCTGCGGGTAACCCTGGCACCTACCCATTCGGCCACGGTGACTAGCCCATTAACGCCTAGCGTTGCCATATGGCAACGATGGAGGCAGTGCAAGTTTCTGACCTGTTAGTTCAATACGGTACATGTTACCACTTTATAACATTATAGTTCTCACTGTTGACAATATTTGCTACGTTCTGAATTGTACTAGACATCAGTTCTATCAGTTGTTCTATCAGAAATTTTGATATTTATTTTTTCAAAATGGATCAACGTTTTCCAACAGTTCAGGCGTTAATGGGCTAGAATAGGTTCAATATGTGACTTTGTTTGAATCGCTGACAAAATGGTAGTTTTCAGATCAACACCGACAGTATAAATAAAGTGGATAATTTGTGTGTATAAAAAAATGTAAAAGTTCAGTCAAAATGAAACAATAAATTTAATGGAACTTAAGTATACATAATACAAGTAGGTACTTAACACGTTGAGTACCTGTCAACCACATGTGGTTGACTTTTGAGTTTCTCCATGTTCCACCCCAAAAAGTCATAGGGTCCCAAAAAGGCTGTGTTCCAAAGAACAGACTTCTCGTAAGAAATACATTGAAATGTCAACCACCAGAGAATGCCAGGAACATAAAGTACTGTACCTCAAGTCAACCACTAGTGGTTGACAGGTACGTAGAGCATTGCTTCATGTCAACCACATATGGTTGACAGGAACAGAAAAAAATACTGGAAAATTGCTGTGGTGTTTAACGTGTTAATATGTAAGTTGCTTTCTTTTAAAACAAGAAAGCCATCTTTAAACAAATTATTTACTAAAGTAGGAGAATATACCGCATAGCCAGGCACGCGCCGGTATGGCAGCATAAAGTCCTGCTAGAATTTTAAAATTTTAAGCATCAAAATTTCAAGTCAAAATTCTAGGAAGACATGACATCCAAAGAAGGCGTTTCAAGGACAAGCTCAGTAAGGAGATGAGTGGAGAAAAACTAACTGATTTTTTTTTTTTTTTTTTTTTTTAAAGGCAAAAATGTTTGCGAAATAATATAATAATAATATACCACATAAGGAGATGTGGTTTAGGATGAGCCAAATAATGTTTGATGGAGACCATCACTCCCCACCCCTCTAGTAATGCTGGTTATAACAACAACATTGCTTAAAACTTCCTAGTTAGGAAAGGCTAAAAATGAGGAGTTATAATACCTATGTCGTTACTAGTTTTTACGGTTTCCTGTATGAACAAGTTTCCTGTTATATTCAGCTTTACGATCAGTCGAAAAACTAATAAAAGTTTGGACTTGTGATGGTAGTCATCACCTACTAAAAATGGACTCCGATGTAATATTTTTTTTTTTTTGTTGATTAAAGTTCAATGCATAGGGTAATTTGACCAGGCTGAGTTTTGAACCCGCGACCTCTGGATTACTAGTCAGACGCCTTGACCACTGAGCTACCGGGACAGACTATAAAAATACTCCCTTCTAAATAACTTACACTTATAAGAACGCTCCTAGATCATGAAATCATTGTAGATTACCCATCTAAAGGCATTGCTGATGCCCATCTAAAGCCATTGATGATGGCCATCTAAAGGCATTAGAAAGCATGAGGGTAGGTGGTAGAAAATGCTTTAAGCACTAACCTCGCCTGGTGGTTACCTTCCACTAAAGAGTGTCATTATTATTATTGTCATAGCTGATGCATTAATAAAGAGCCAAAGAAAAAACACATACATATATGTAGATAAAATTTGCAGTTTTCTAAAGTGAGAGAAATAATTTTACAGAAAAAAAACAGGGAAAAAGTAGTGGAGGTTAAAGAAAGTGCCTACACCGTAAAAGCGACATGGCTAAAACATCTTCCCAATTTGTTCCTAATTTTTTTTTCTCATTTTCACCTTAGGTACATCTATTATTACGTTTTTTTTGTTCGCCCCAAAATGAAAATTTAAAGAGAAGATGAGGTGGTTGGAAAAGTAAGAAGCGGAAAGTGTAATAATTGTATGAAGAGAAAGGAGAGAGATTGAGAGAGAAGAGATTCAGTTAATGGTTGAGAGATATTAGAGGAAGCGAGAGAGGGAGAGGGGGGGGAACGAGAGAGGGAAAGGGAGAGAGAGAGAGGGAGAAGTAGAGAGAAAGAAAGAGAGGGTTAGTATTAGTAATGAAAGAGACAATACGGAAAGGAACAAAGAGGAAAAGAGATAATTTAGCTTAAAAACACAAGAGTAAGTGTATAATACAAAGCAATTAATAGAGAGAGAAAGAGAGGATGAAAGGGAAGAAGAAGAAGAAAAAAAAAAAGAAGAAGAATAGGTATACCATTATAAGTAAAGGGAGATGGATGGATGGATAGAGAAATAGAGGGAGAGAGAGAGAAAGAGAGAGAGAGAGAAAGGGAAAGGAAAGAAGTAGAAGACGAAGAAGAAGGAGATAACATTATAAATAAAGGGAGACGGATGGATGTATGGATAGATTGGATAGAGACATAGAGGGAGGAGAGAGAGAGAGAGAGAGAGAGAGAGGAGAGAGAGAGAGAGAGAGAGAGAGAGAAAGGGAAAGGAAAGAAGTAGAAGACGAAGAAGAAGGAGATAACATTATAAATAAAGGGAGATGGATGGATGGAGAAAGAGAGGGAGTCAGAGAGAAAGAAAGGGAGGTATAGAAACCCAAAAAGAAGAAAAGCAGCTGAAAGAGAATGTAACCAAAGCGGAAATTGTCCCCTATTAATATTAATTATACCTGAGAGTCTAATGTAATAAAATTGTCTACCTCTCTTATTCTCTTCTCTCTCTTTTTCCTTTGTCTCCCTTTTCCCTACATCATGCTCTAAATTTCATCTTCCTACCTTTCTGTCTGTTCTTACTCTTTCCTTAATTTCTGTTCTGCGCCTCAATTAATTTTCTTCTTTTTTGCATAATTTTGTACGAGCCTGGTGTTTTCAACCTCATCTTTTTCCATGCTTCTTTCTCTCTCTTGAATTATTTCTTCTCTTTCCTTTCGATTTTCTTCTCCATTTTTTGGGGGTTTTAGCGCTTTTAGGTTAAACATAGGTTTTTAGACTCGTTTCTTACTTTATTTTTTATTGTAATTTTTTCTCTGCCACTTAACCACAAAACTTCTTCTTTGCTTTTTCCAAACCTACTTAGTTGAGGTCGGCAGTGTTCAACCTTTTCCTAATGGTTGAGGTTGTTTGGTTCTGGCATTCCTACTGTCACATTTTACGAATGGATGTCCTTCCTAACGCCAAGGCATCCCTACTGTCACATAATATTACGGATGGATGTTCTTTCTAACGCCAATCTTTTGAAGGGCGCCAACGATTGGTGATATTGTCTTCTGGTCTGACATGGCTGGTACTGGTACCGCATCTGTTTACGTCCCCCAGCGTGTGTTTTTCCTTCTCTCATACATGGAGTAACACAATACAAGTTATACATAATATAATTTATGTACATTATAATATAAATTATTTTCTCATTTCTGATGAGTTTCATGACGCAACTCCAAATAGAAAGAGAGAGAGAGAGAGAGAGAGAGAGAGAGATAGAGGGAGAGAGAGAGAAGTTTGGAAGAAGCAGGGAGATACGTATCAAAATGACATCCGTATCTCAGGAATACGAAAAGAGACAGAGAGAAAAATAGGGAGAGGAGAGAGAGAAAAAAAAAAGAGGAAAAGAGAGAGAGAGAGAGGTGTGACAGAAAGGGAGAAAGGAGAAGGAGAAAAATACAGGGAGAGAGGAGTGAAAAAAGAGATATAAAAAAAAATGAGGAAGAGAGAGAGAGAGAGAGAGAGAGACAATTTCTAAGGAATGAAAAGCTAGGAGAGTTGAATAATAGAATGAAAAAATAATAATAATAACTAATGACTATTGCAACATTGTGGAGATTTAATATCTAATAACGAACAAGATGGAAAATAATGATTTTCTCCATTTTAATATTTTATATTTCTTATTCATAGAAATATTTCTTACCTTTATATAATTTATATTAGTATATACCTACTTTTGTATGGCTTTTTCATTTACTCGGTCTTGAGAATATTATAGGGGCCTTGATAGAGATAATAGGTCAGGGGCAGCCATCGCGTCCCGATAAATAAATTGTCCTGTCCCTTTAATGTTTCATCAAACCCCTGCCGAAGTTGATAAATTTATCATTTAACTTAAAGAGGAGTCAATTTATACTTTCCTTTTCCTGTTGAAAGGAAAGTAATGGCAGTGTCCAAATTTTCGATAGTCAGTTTTCAGTAACACGTTTTAGGGTCCCAAGAGCCTAAATCCAAAGTTTCAGTGATTGGTCCGTGTGTCTGTCTGTCGGTCACCACTTGAATACTAACTCCGGATTCTGGAAAATAGAAACACCGCCTTGCGTCAGTTCTCCGTTAGTTTATGTACATCCTGTGTGCTTCTTACTTCATTAGTATGGAGCTATTTTCAGACTGAAAAGTAGAACAAAAAATCTTGTGATACCATCGGAAATATGGAAAAATTGAGAGGAACTTCTTCTACTTAGGATGAATGTGTCACTTGCTTTCTTTCCCATTAAATTGACTCCTTTTAAGTGGAAAAAGACGTAGCGAAACAAGAAAAAGAAAACTCGTGCTACATCAGTTTCAGAAAGCAACCCTGGAACTTGTAAGACGAATACGTCTGCGGTTGCAACTGTATTTAAGTTTAAACTTAACAAGCTCGAAAATTCATGGAAAGTTCAAGAAAATAATCTATACTTAGAGAAACGAAATTCACTCTCTCAGTTCTCCTGCTAATTGATTGACTGAACTCTGCGCATCCCCGCGATGGAAACTGCAAGGGAAGTTCTTTGTGTTAAAAATAGTGCAGTAATAAAGTATTCTCTGAAAGTTCAAATGGGGCAGCCAGCATAGATGGCGCGTTGAATGCACCGGTTCTCCAAGCCAGTTTGGTTTTAGGAAATAGAACCCAGGATCACCGAAGTTCTCGTAGGATCACCGAAGTTAAGCAACGACCAGCGCGGTGAATAGGTACTTCGTGATACTGGCATTCCGGCCCAACCCAAGCTGGGTGAGGTTAATTTGTAAGTTTCCAAGCGACGTTAAACCCAAATTAAAAAAAAAAAATCAAATAGGGCACCAGTCAGGCTAGAAGCGAGAGAAACCGTCAAAAGCTCAGGAAGAAAACGGGCAACAAGGTGCTTTGGATGTAAGGAAAGAAATTCACTCGTAAAAATAACTACCAAAATCAAAATTTCATCTTCTGAGTCATTATATACCTACAGATTAGAAAGACTGCTAGGGCTGACCCCATTTTAAATATTAAAAGACAAATGAACAGCATATTATATACAATTATACCTCGAGTATGTACTTTATACAAACAAAGATGTTATACCAATGCTCTGTTGAGAAGTCTACTCCCACGTAGTTGAGTTTTCTTGGAAGACATTAACCTCATTATTTAAGCTCTCTTTGAAATAGGATCCTTCAAAGGCGGCCAATACCAATCAAAATGTTGACATATTGAAGAGAAGGAAAATAGGTCATACCTAAACATAGAGGTACACCAAGATAGATGAATTGAAGATTAAGAGAATATAAATTAAGCAAACTTAATAAGATAATACAAGGAGTACCATATTATTGGGTCACAAGGCTAAACCTAAACCCATTTAATTACACTAGTCATTATTAATTATTTTTTCCACAGAAAATGCCCCAGTGTACATAAATTTATAACTAAAGTTTCTAAAGTCATTTTCAAATAGGTTACGTTTCCGAACATAAAGTACGTTGAAAAACGTTTTTTAAAGGAATAATTGATTCAGTTTTTATTATGATAATTTCGAGTGCGCAAGTGTCGAGAAACTTTCGCTGTTACGGTTTTGTCGCTATTTGTCGCTAGTTTGATCGCTCGTCATCATGAGGTGGCATTGACGCTATGCTGACGGTCGCTTCGGATTGCTGCAGGCACAACGGATTCGCAAGCAGGCGACAGTAAGAGCACCCCGCATCACAGGTGAGAGGTTCTTTGTTAGTTTACTAATTAATTATTACATCTATCTGTCCCGGTAGCCCAGTGGTAAAGGCGGCACTCTGTGAATCCAGAGGTTCCAGAGGTCGTGGGTTCAAAACCCAGCCGGGACATGACAAATTATCCTCCCATGTGGGATTTTTACCACATAATAATATGTCTTGGGCTTACTGCTGGAATAATGGGACTTTGATAGTCCTTATCGGGCAGTATAAATAAAGCGGTATTATTATTATTATTATTTATTGCTGGTTCTATCAAAAAATGACAAAACCAAGGTTTCGTGAAACCTTGGTTCGGCTCAATCTTGTATACACTTTACATAGGCACACTAGCGCTAATTTGATGAATCCTTTTGGAACTAGCGTTGTCAATACGAGATTCGCACCAAACCGAGTTTGATAGAACCGGCCATTAGAGCCAAACTTATGACCAGTTCTATTTTTCTCGGTTTTGTGCGAACCTCGGATTGGCAACTCTAGTTCCAAAAGGATTCGTCAAATTAGCACTAGTGTCACTATGTAAAGTGTAAACGAGATTGAGCCTTACTGAGGTTTCACGAAACCGAGGTTTTGTCATTTATAGATAGAACCGGCCATTTACACATTTGAGGCTGTGAATGCCACTTCTCTATTTACTTCAAAGTACAGGGCAGAGCGTGGACAAAGTTATCATGAGAGCTACGAGTAGTTTTATTGTAATATATTTGCTATACTGAGAAACATTATGTACAATTTTTTTGTTTTTCTAAGTTATCTGTCCCAAATGACTGTTTGAAGTTGCAAAATACATTTTGTCATCCTTACTTCGAAAGAATTTTGAATTTCTTAAGAAAAATTCCGAAGTTGCCACAAATTCAAATTTTATTACATGAGAAAGAAACTGGTAAAAAACACTTGTGACAGATATTTAGATACCTACTAGTGATTGTTGTTTTTGATACCTAATATCTACTAGTAATGTCAAAAATAGGCAGCTACAGGTATAGAAATAGATAGATAGTTATTTGTGAAACCTATTTCTCATGATCATGTGCCCTAGGTATTATCACTGCCCTTGATAAAACATTATTATATTATTCTTGTACATACGTATAATATATATTTTGTCTTTTTTATATGGTAAAAGTTTGATCGAAATTAATAATAATAATGAGTGATGTTATTCTTTCTAGGAAATTAATTTTAATTTAATAAATTAAAACCATCTGGCCACATATTGTACGTGATTGTATTTTTTCCATGATAAAATCTTTTTTAGTAGATCTACGCTCTTCCGACTAAATTTATGAAAAACTTTTTCCTGGAGGTTCATAATCACTTTATTTCTTTGTATTCTAGTACCTATATGTATTTGTAAACTTGTAAGTTTGTAGCATTCATATCTATATAAAATAAAATTATTCCCTTCGTAAATTTAAATGAAACAAGGAGTAAATAGAACTACCTTCACATATTTTGAAATCTCCAGTTTCCATTATCTTCAGAGGTCATTTTAAATCTTTAAGATAATCATAGAGCCTTATTTCTACACTAGTGTATACATTTGAAAAAGCCATCATGACTGTCCAAAATATCAACTTCTAACCACATGCTCGACATCTTTTCGGTTAACAATGATTTTACCAAATCAGCATTTACTCGTGCATTGTTTTGTGTTCGAAAAGTTTTTTTAGTCAATATGTAGCCAGATGATAAAAGGATAATATACAGTTTTGATCAAATCGTCACATTGTTTTGTGGTTAAAATTTTTTGTTGGCAGAAGAGTAAGTTCTGTACAAATTTGAATATAAGCACATGCTACTGTTGTTAAAACTTCGAAATCTGAGAAATTACAATCTTCCTTACCTAGGTTAATTTTGTTAATAAAAATTCCACTGTGGTACGGAAACTAACGTACGTGTGACCTTTATAATATTCGTCCAAAGTTAACCTGTTCTGTTCCCCCGGATTCTGTCCCCCAGATGTCTTGACACTCACTTGCAGAGGATGAACGGCTGTGAGGATGAGTATATTCGAAGAAAGGCTCCTCCTCCATCATCACTCCTACGTCAACGTCCCCTCCTCCCAGTTCTCTTACTCCCCTCCCCCGTGGCTCCCCCTCCTCAGAACCCCCACAACCTGCCTCGCTACACTGACCGCTATATCGCCCCACCCCCTCCCGCTCCCACCAACAACTCTTTTTCTACACTTAACAACCGCTATTCTGACCGGTACTTTACCGACCGCTATCTACCCAATGAGAATCGCTACCTTTACGAACGGTACGAAAAGTACTTACCGACTGACCGCTACACGCCCATACCAAACAACGACCGCTATGCCAGTCTGGACCGGCACACCACCACACAACACAGCCAGCACACCACCACTGACCCCTACCTGAGGCGGGACCTGGGCTACCACCACCACTTCCGATTGCCCCCGCCCAACAACTACTCCACTTTCCGCCGCCACCACAACAACTATGCCACTTACCAGCCCTCTCGCACGGTGCGCTGCTGTCCCGGCGTGTACAACAACACCAACACCTCCTCCCCCCTCTCCTCCACGCGACGCTCCTCCTCCGCCTCCATCCGCTCCAACTCCTCCCTGCCCCTCCCCCAGCCCATGCCTCCCCTCCTCCTGCAGAGCCCCAACAACAACTCCAGTGTTGTCGAGTACGTGGGCAGCTCGGGCGGCCGCTTCGTCTCCACCACCCCTCCCCTCCCCCGCTGCTCCGGAGGGGAGGCGGCTCAGGACCTGGAGACCGCAGGACCGGGCGGCTTGTGTTGTGCGGCTCGCAAGGCACAACAGCTGACGTCGCCGCAGAATATCAATGCTTTCAGTCCGCTCACCGCGCCACACGGAACCGCTTCCAACACGTGGTGAGTGTCTTTATACTAAGCGTTATTACTAACTATCTAATTTTATTAGATACGTCTTGCTTGTTACCAAGCCACATGACAGGTATCTACACCTACATCCACATTGAGATATTTTGATTTTTGTCTGATACTAAACTTTACACTACACACTCAGTACCTACTGAGAGAAGAGACCAACATTTGTCCGATAACCTGAAACTAAAAGCTTTGTATTGGTTGCCTGTTGATGTTAGTCGTACATAAAATGCAAAAGTAATACCTTAGCACGATAAAGTAAAGGTATCTACCTGGAGTGTAAAGGGGCCAATGGTATAAAATCTATAAACTTTTCAAAGCTTTTGTGTTGTTTCTGCTTCACATTTTAATTCTGCATCGATTCTTTCCTCTTTTGACTACCTCCGTGGATTTGATAAAAAAAAACCGCGCAAATTCAAAAAAGTTTACAATTTTTATTACAAATTCAAAAATTTGAAGAAAGTGTTACTTAATTACTAATTATTATTTTATTTAATTCATGTGAGCAATAAGTTGAAGCAATTATTGTAATATTTTCTTATTCAATTAATGTGAGGTATATTATACTATGTTGAATAGATCATAATATAGACCCAGAAACCTATCCTCTTATCTGAACTTTAAGAAAGAAACGTTTTCAATTTCCTCTCACCTATAAATCTCAATGCCATAATCACTTTGAATACTAAAACATTTTAATATTACCTAATATTTGAAAAAACCTTGTTGTAGGTATTGAAAATTAATTTTCTACTGTTTAAATTCACAATAAAATGATTGGGTCATTCATTAATAGGTTTTGGGTGTAGTCTAAAAATTCCAGAGTTCAGACCTTGAGATCAGAAAGAATTCTTTTGTTTGATTATGAGCCAAATAATGAAATATTGAATATTTCTACCATGTTTAGAGAAACAGTGAATCCGTGACTTTAGGAAAGATAATTGAAATTAAGCACAAACTTAGATCACATCAATTCCTATGAACCACTTTTACAATGATAATTAAATAAAATTGTGTGACACCATACAACTTTCTTTATCAATCAAAAATAAGTCAAATTCCACCACTGGTGACTCAATGGTGAGTTTAATAAAAAAAATAATGTTAAATTCATAAGCAGCACTTACAGTAGCTTATATTCCATGGCTACAAAAGACTGTGAAACACTCATCTTTCATGTACAAAAAAATACATTATGAAGGTGTGAACCTGACATAAAATCTATACATCACTAGCCATTTGCAATTGTAACAAATTTACAATGAGCAAAGACATGACTGGTACCTACCCACCAGGCCAGGCCTTTTTAATTTTCTCAAGTAGTTGTGATCATTTTCATAGTGGGTAATTTCTCATCACTTTTTTGATAACTGTTACCATTTTAAGTTACCATTTTCACAGACAGAGGCTTATTGGTTCAGAGTGGGGGGTTGATCAATTTGAATCTTTATTTCACTAACAGACCTATGACCATTTAGTCTACAATATTGGTCTTTTATCTTTAATAACCATATTTACCTATAAAAATAAAGGTGTATGATTTTTATTTGTGGGTGAAGCCTAAGGCCACTTCATAACTTCACTTCCTTCACTTTTTGAATTCTATTACATTAATTTCTTTTTACTCTGGTAATGCTGCCACTGGTTGTTACTCATACAAGTAACTACTCATTTTTCCTCACAAGGTATGAGTGGACCCCAAACACCCAAGTATAGAGCAGAAAAAATCATGCCCAGCTGGGGAACAAACCCAGGTCACTATGGGTGCAATGCCTAGCATGCTAGCTCACTCTGTCATGGTGACTACTGTATAAAAATAAAGATAACAAAAATATGTAAGTTATAGTTTCACTTCTACTATATACAGTTGGCAATCTAAAAGAAAATGACAGTAAATGATATCTTTTGCTCAAAACCACCATTATCAATTTATATTTTTTACTCTCCTCATCCTAGGTATAATAAGAAAAGTATTTTATGAGTTTGAAAATTTGACCTTCCCAGTTTTTCACATGAAAAAATAATAATAAAAAATACTTCATTGCTTTATTATAAGAAAAAAAAATCTTCAAGCCACACTTATTGAACTTCAAATTCAATTGATCTGTCAACTGAAAAATAGTTTGAAAATAATAAAATAAAAATACACTAATATCTGCTTGAATGACTCCAATGAGCTTCAATTCTTCCTTTAAATAAATTATAAAAAGAACCATTGGAATGAACTTATTTCCTTCTCTTAGAATTTTAAAGAGTCACTCTGATAAAATAATAATAATAATAATAATAATATGCACTTTTTTCTTCCAATATTTTTGTTTTTTCTCCTTTAAATTTGAAAGAGAATGCTGTCTTTAGACTATTTCTACCTTTTCCCTGTTTCTTTAAAGTACATATATTTAAATTTTGAATATCTGTTTATTTATGTGATATTCCTGTGTATCTATTTTTTCATAATTTTTTATAAAATATTTTCATTTAATATATAGTGCTTTAGAGAAACTTCTTCTTCCTTTGTACCCTTTTTAAGGACATTGAAAATTTCAAGAAAACCCCTCTTTAATAAAAAAAATATTCAAGATATACTCTAGGTACCTAAAAAAATTGCTTTTGGTGCTTTGGGAAGTAAAACGTGCATTTCTGAGAATTTATCATTATGAGCACTAGAACTTTCTGAATAATTATTGCTATTTTCTATTTTGTGCTTTATTCATTTCTCCTCCATGTACCCTCCTTTTGCTTTTGATCTCCACTATATTTTACCTTTTGTTCTCTTATTATTTTTGTTGCATAAAAAAAGGAAATTTGTGTAATAACTGTTTTCCTGTTTTACAATAATTGCTTCTTGGTATTTTTTATTATCATTATTACTTTTTCTCAAAAGAGAAAACAATGGTTTTGCATTTTAAAATATGATTTAATTGCTAAATGATTTCTAATTGAGACAACAGTATTGATGGTTTGTTTTCTACTATTATAAAGTGTGTTTTGATTTAAAAACTTCAGAATTTGAAAACATTGTTCATGTCAAAATTGTGATGAAAATTAAAAAGACCTCAAGGTTTCTGTTAGATATAGGTACCAATTTTTTTTGTCGGCGCGGGGGTTCGAACCCGGGACTTTTAATATTTCAACCCATGTTTTCGAGTGAAATTTGTTTTATGTGCAGTGGTAAGTGTAAATTCTATGATTATATTAAAGAGCATATATTTTTTTTTTCTTTACATTTGAAAGGACTAACCTTAACTGTCATATCTAAAAATGTCTATTGTCTAACTTACTAACTAACTAATATGCAGTACAAGATTCTTATTCTTGTTTTTATTTCCTATTCTATTATTTTTATTGCACATATAGATAATTAATATTAAAAAATAGGTTATTTGAGAACCTTTTTTGGAGAAAAAAATAATATTTTTTTTTCTTCACTGTGTTGTCAAAGTCTAGGTACAGTCGGTTTTGCCTGTATCAATGTCAATGCAGGTATAATATTAATCATGAAGGTCCAAAGTTCAAACCTTCATAATTAAGATTCTGAAACTGTACAGGTTCAATTTACACTAATATTTTCAAAACTAATATTTTATATTCATAATGTGTCTACTTATTATTCAATTGAATTACTCTGTAGTTTTAAAGTTATTGATTTTAAGTTGTCAAAAGCTTCATACTTAGTAGCTTTACCATCAAGGCAACAGACTCGTAGAGGTCGGCGGTCTATTATGACGAATTTAAAGGCTGGGTTGAGTAATTTTTACACACTTTCTTGTGATTAACACATTAAAATTTTGATAGCCTCATGTAATACTAATAATACTTCTATTTATTCAATGGACAATTCAAATTAAATTAATGGAAATAGTAACCTTTGTCCTTTTAAACCCTCTTGAAGCTTGAATAAAAATAGATTCGATGGGTAATTCTAAATATAACAATGGGAAATTGTCCCTTTATCCTTCTAATCCTAGCTACCTCGATACCTGCATTAAAAGCTTGCTCGTATCATGAGAGAGGTACATTTATAGCGTTTTTCTCCGTTCACGCCACTAAGTTGCTCATTCTTGGCCCAAACTAGGAAAGAAACGACAGAATTGTGACAAAATAATCGAGGATCTAGCTAGAGCACTTTTCTCCATCTGATGCATGACTTATTTTCATATTTAGTGTATAAAAAAATCCCGACTCAGATCAAACACCTCTGCCGAGGTGTATTAAAAATTGTTGATTCACATGTTAAATACAAACACGCTGTATGTTCTATAAAAGTACGATAATTATTTAAGATTCCAAGTCTTGTCATCTTCGAGCTACGTGCAATATGAATGAGCTATTGTATCCCCAAAGCTCTCTTCCAAAGTACAGATCAGCTGTCAAGTTCATGCTACAATTTCCACATCCTCTCACATAGGTATACACCAACTTTACCTATCTTCTATCTATTCCGCTAAACTTTCCTCTAGCTAGTTAGCATATAAATAACTCAATCCCTCCCGTTTCCTCACGACCCCGTCGGTACGGTCTACTGAGCAGTTTTCCTGATTTCACAATATCAAAGTGTATGAATAAAATATCCCCTGGCGGTTCTCAAACTTGCTGTGCTGGGACTGCTTGTCCCATCCTTACAGCATCTATAAATAATCTAAAGGTTTTCCCTTTCAAAAGTCTTCCTTTGTCAATATCTTTCTAAGGGTATCTACCAGTGCTATTTGGACGTACGTATGTAAATTGTATACAAGTTCAACTCTAACTTCTACTACTGACTTCACAGACTTGTTATTTTTGGACGGATATCTCTACTTCCTTTATGAAACTTTTCGAAATTTTATTTCGCCGGTTTCTTCATTGATTGTAAACTTCATAACTTCTTATATACAGGGTGTCCCGTATACAGATGCAAATATTTTGAGGGTAGGTTCAGCCCACCGTGGACTATCATATGAGCGAAACTTGCAGTGGGGCATTTTGCTTCGTTAAAGAGTTATGGCCAAATCCCTGTTTTTCCCACAGGTCTAGAGGTCACTTGGATTGATGCACGTTTTGAAAGAAATGGTAGCCAGTAAGTAATTTTTGACTTCATGTATGGATAGTCATGCATATTTGCCTTCAAATGCATTTGGTTGCATGAAAAAATATTGAAAGACCAGAGAGATATTTAATCATGAGTTCAATATATTTCTAAAATTCGATTTTTCCCTTTTTTTCCCTTTCGTGAATTTAGAGTACTTCTACAATTGCAATTCTGCGTATCACTGGGTAAAAAAATACCCTTTGTTATTGTGTTTCAATAAATACAAAGTTCTTTCAGACGCGTGAAGGAACGGATGTGATACGCCTTATTAAACGGCACCAGAAGGAGAGAAACACATCTTTCAAATTTTGAATCTGAGCGCTATTGCATTTTGAAGAACACTCGATGCCTGAAGCGGTCTGTGTGACCATTTTTGTGCCAACTGCAAGTTATAAATGAAAATTTTCTGGGTACAAATAGTTTTATTAACCAACTATATCAATCAAATCTAATAGTTAAAATAACAAGGCGATCAATTTGTTCGGTGGAAGAGAAAGCCACAAGCTTTAACCTCGCCCTTGGTTCGCTGCATATTCTTTTGGGTTCTTTTCATTTCATGTCCTGTGTTGCAGAATGTATCATGTTTGTAGTTTATCAATAAAGTATTAATAATAATAGTAACCTTAAGGTTGGATGTTCGAGTTTTACCCAAGGTTAATTTTCGGCACTATTTGTTATGTTTTTGATATCATGATTGTGATAAACACAAAAATGATATTTTTAATTTTACTTCTAAAAATAAAATCATAATTTTTGTTGGTAGCGCAGAGTCTTTCTCCATGTGTATTCTTTTTCCATAATTACACCACTGGTTGCTGCTTTCGTTGCAGCCTCTCTCATTTTTCCTCATGATAACCCTGTGATTCCGTAACCCCATTCACATAAAAGTTCACACCGACCGACCACTGTGAATGATCAATTTCCCTCTGTTAAACATCCCAGAGCAGTGTATTTATACCTCAAATTACGCGCCAATTCTGTTAAAATTCAGCCAACTTTGAATTTTCCATCATGATTCAGAAGTGTTTTTTGAGCTTTGTGTGTACTGCGTTCTATGATCTTCAAAGTAATATAAATGAGCTTTCTTTTTCTAAAATTAAACATAATAGGGTATTTTTTTAACTAGTGATACGCAGAATTGCAATTGTAGAAGTACTTTAAATTCACGAAAGGGAGAAAGGGGAAAAATCAAGTTTTAGAAAAGTATTGAACTTATGATTAAATATCTCTTTTTTCTTCCAATATTTTTTTATGCTACCAACTGCATTTGAAGGCAAATATGCATGACTATCCATACATGTAGTCAAAAATTACTTACTGGCTATCATTTCTTGAAAAACGTGCATCGATCCAAGTGACCTCTAGAGCTGTGGGAAAAACAGGGATTTGGCCATAACTCTTTAACGAAGCAAAATGCCCCACTGCAAGTTTCGCTCATATGATAGTCCACGGTGGGCTGAACCTACCCTCAAAATATTTGCATGTGTATACGGGACACCCTGTAGAATTCCTTTGGCTATATATTCTTTTCCTAAAGTCCCTCTCAGGTCTTTATTTGATTTTAAAACAAAATACCTATTATAATGGAATACTGATGGCAAAATCAGCTTCATGTTTCTCTTTTATCCATACTATACACTCGTACCAAAAATAAAAACTATTGTGTCTTCTTTCGTTGTTCACGGCAACTTCAGTACTAAGGGCTGAACCTAGCAATGTGGTAAAAACTGTTACTATAGTGGTGGAACTCTACCTACTGTAGTGGAAACTGTTACTATAGTGGTGGAACGCTACTGTAGTGGAAACTGTTACTATAGTGGTGGAACGCTACTGTAGTGGAAACTGTTACTATAGTGGTGGAACGCTACTGTAGTGGAAACTGTTACTATAGTCATGGAACGCTACTGTAGTGGAAACTGTTACTATAGTGGTGGAACTCTACCTACTATAGTGGAAACTGTTACTATAGTGGTGGAAAGCTACTGTAGTGGAAACTGTTACTATAGTGGTGGAACGCTACTGTAGTGGAAACTGTTACTATAGTGTTGGAACGCTACCTACTGTAGTGGAAACTGTTACTATAGTGGTGGAACGCTACTGTAGTGGAAACTGCTACTATAGTGGTGGAACGCTACTGTAGTGGAAACTGTTACTATAGTTTTGGAACGCTACCTACTGTAGTGGAAACTGGTACTATATTCTGATTTTAGTGGTGTGATTAGCTGTAACAATCCCAGCTTTAGAGGTTCATTAATCCGGGCCTTGAGTTTCATAATGATCTTTGTGTTTTGTGGAGATGGTAAATATTTTTCTCAAGTTTTGGAGGTGCAACTCATCCCCCGCAATAGCTCAATAATGAATGGACTGTTTTTTTTTTAGATTTTTTTTTCTGGTTTAACGGCGCTTTAACAAGGCGGTAAGCCTGTCGTTCACGCCGGGTATTTTTAGATTCCTATAGAAAAAAGTCTCGTTTTGACCTCAAGTCTTAAAGGTATGGTAGTGGTACGTTAGATTTTAGACATCCTGTATATGAGCAAGCTGTTGCATACCTCTTGGTGAGCAATGTCTTACCGCTTACCGTGGAATAGATAACATAAATATTATGACTCCTTGCTGATTGGTTGTAGCAGGTCCCAGGTCCTAAAGTTTTCGGATAGCTATGCTGTACGCCATTCCTCTTTATTTCTGCTGACTATTTTATTTTTACACTTTCTTTACCATCTGGAACTTGTCATGTTCTTTATTTGTTTTTTCCCCAACACAGGCAAGAAATTATTTTACGCTTTGAGGTTGTTACAACATGTAACCTGTAAAATAAAGTTGTTTCAATTTTAAAAATCGAATTCCAAGTAAAAATTTCCATCATTCCCCTCCTACCTTTTGGTTCATAGACTACATCTTAGAGTAATCACGAGTGGACTCAAGGCTACTTTCCAAGGCAGGTATTGTCGCAAAACCGTCAGATCATGCCTACTGTTAGATTTGAGAACTTTTCTGTCGTGTACTCATGTACATAGTGAGAAAACTCCATGTTCTAAATTTACGAAATGCTTCTTGCATCCTCGGTTCCCTTCCAGAAGGACGGTCCCTATGAGAAGTTTTTTTTATATTTAAAAAATAAAACATGAATTGTAAATCTTAAAAAAAACACACAAATAAAACCACATAATTTTTTTTCATATATCCGTTTCGAGTAACGTTCATTTCATAATGTAGATGTTGGAGATCATTTATGAATTATATTCCCTGGACTTTGCGTTTTAGTACCATCATAAATCCTCAGAACCCGTTGGAAACTGACCTACAACAGTTCACGGGCCCTTCGAAAGTCAAAACGTTCACAGATTGAGAAGCGCTGTAGACTATCCGGTATAGCTTTGGATGACGGAGAGAGCTAGTTTTTTGCTGCACACAATAACTTCCCAAGTTGTGCGTTTGGCAACAGCGCAGCGAGAAGAAAGTGCACTAGCTCTGTGGGATGGAAGTTTTGGGTGGTAGAGGGAGTGAAAAGAGGAGAAGAATTTGAAAGAGATATTAGGGGGAGTTGGGTGGTGGAAGTTCAGAGAAGGCGAAGGAGGTTGGGAAGGAAAATGTGTTAAGAGGAAAGGAGAGAGTGTTGAGAGAAGAAATAGGTGGTGAGACAAAAACATGGCGAAAGTAGTTGAAGGAAGTTGCTGGGAGGAAGCACGGGAATGTGAAGGGAAAGAGTGCGAGGAAGGACAGAGGAAAGTGTTGGTGGATGATGGGAAGGAAAGGGTGTGAGAAGGCGAGGATGTGAAAGGGTTTATTTGGAGAGAAGTATTGGTTGAAGAAAGGGAAACATAATTTGGTGGTAGAGAGAAGGTTAAAAAGGTAGTGGGGGGAGCTTTCGGTACTGTAGAGGAAGATAGGGTAGAGAAGGTGGGTAGTAAGCGTGACAAAGATATTGTACACAGAAGGAGAGATGGATTGTAAGGAGAGAGGTAATGTAATGGTAATGGTGAAGTCAGTGGATGGAGGAATCGGGGGAAAGAGGGGAAAATGTTAGGAGAAGGGACGGTACGAGGAGAGTTGTTAGAAGAGGGGAAGGTTTTGGCAGAAGAGGAGAAAGTGGTGGGAGGAGATTTTGACTTGGCAACGCTGGGTCGCGCGTTTCAGAACTTTTCAGAGGAATTGAGAAAAAGTTTTTCCTCTCTCGTTTTAATAGAGCTGCCTGATGCTGCCCGCTTTTCTGGCTTTCTATTATTGAACTTCATTGCATTTTAATTTTTCTCTTCTTTAATTTATTTTTTGTAGGCACAGCCAGTAGCCAGCCGGTACAAGTTCATTGTTTGTAAAAGTTAAACCTTTGCATTTATTATTTTAATACTGAGCAAATGCAATAATAATCTTGTACTCCCAACAAATTTGAGAAATTCTATTCTTTCGAAGTAGTTAATACCGTCGTATTATGTGGTCAAAATATCAAATGGGAAAATAACCTTTCATGTATTGGATATGTCGAAAAAAACTCAAACCTTCCCCTGATGAAAGTGTCTGTCTGTCATATACAATTTTGGAAAAATATCAATAAAGGCAAATATTATCAATATAAAATTTGAAAGATATTTAATTTATAATATTTGTGCTTAACGTGAAAAATTACATTTGGGCTGTATCAGAATTACTTGTAAACCATCATAGCAGCTTCTTGAATAACTCAAATCAATACTTTAATACTAAAATAGAACCATTGAACATGCCAAAAACCTAAGAATTGGATACAAGCGTCCATATAATCAGTCCCCCACAGGAGATAGGTGGTATCTGTACTTATCTCACGGACACAGAATTATTATCATCATCATAGTAGTATTTTAATTCTTTACTACTGCAAGAATATAAATTCAGGATTACACGTGTATTTTTTTCAATTGTCTTTTCAGAAAATAAAAATATGCAAAAAGAACAAGAAAAAAATAATGTGAGAAAAAATATCCCAACAGATTTTCCATTCTTCATTTAAAAAGTTTACGACCCGATGTGAAACTTTGGAGGATTATTGAGAAATTTCCATTTCCCATGGACAGTTGGACCATTGGAGTTGACCCTTTAATTATTCATTATGAAGAATTTGATCTGGACAATAAATTGAAAAGTTTTTAAAATACATAGGAAAAGCGTTGTTTTAGAAGCATATTGGTTTTACTTTTTCCAGTCGGAGGAATCATTGTGTACCACTAGTTTTAGATCTTCTATCTCTCCAATGAACTGTTTTAAATCAAACTTTCCACTTTCGACAGTGGTCTCTCAAGAGTTGGTCTGAGGAAGAAGCAGGGGTCCGCTATCTGATCATGCTAACGCAATGTTTTTCTCGTTTTCTATACAGCGAAAAATAAATCAAACTTACAAATCGTCGTCTGGTATGTAAAACTGACCATCTACATTTGGACCATCTCCATTTGATCATTGAAATCTCCACCAGTCTTTCGGGTAATAATTGTTTTTTCGCTTTTTCTCGCGCATTTGTTTGAATACTACCGAACTTTTGATTTTCAGCCAATAGTTAGGTTAATTTCCGACCAGAGTAACGAAAAATCGAGAAAGGACCAACTGTCACTTGGTCAGTTTTACCTTCTAGACGACGAAATAGTATTCGGTAGTAAGAACCCGTCGTCATTAATCTGAAACATTTGTGCAAAATTCTCAAGAATCTAAAATTTAGCGTCATGTTGTACTGAGATGTCAAAGAAAAAGAACTAGGAAACGAAGGACATGTTTATACTTCAGAATTGTTTTTATTATTAGAATTTACTTTTTTGCGTAGAAAAAAATCTACGTAGTATCTTTCTTTTACAACTAGGATTTTGACGACGAATTTGGAGCAGGATAAATTAATTTTGATTTAAAATTAATTTAAAACAGAATACTTCAATTGAATTTAAAATGGAATACCTAGATATTTTACTAAAAAAGTTGTCTGGATAAATATTTATTTCTTTAGATTATCGATTTAGTTTTATTTTATCTTCTTCTTCTTCTTTTACTCTGTCTTATCTCGCCTGAGCAGGGTCGACGTTGTTCAACCTTATGGTTGAGGTTGGTTGGTTTTGGCACATTTTTTTACGGCTGGATGACCTTCCTAACGCCAACGATTCTATTTGATTTAACGTTCTGAATTAGGGCGGGGGTTTTACCCTTCGCTGGGAATCGTACCAGCTGGGTAGGGCCGGAAATGCCAACCTGACATGTACGGAGAGTCAGCGTCACAATTTATCGACATAATATTTTATCGAAATAATTTAAAGATAGAAAACACTTGGCTTTTTTTGTTTTACTTAACAAAAATAGCCAAGTGTTGTCTATCTTCAAATTATTTCGATGTTTATTTGTTTTACTGAGAACTTCTATATTTCATACTATTTTAATTTTTGTTTACAGTTTTAACGTTAGTAGGAGATTTTAAGTTATTAAAAATCGTTCTTTTTAATGATACAACTGTAACTGTAGCGTAAGATCACTTTAATAAAGGACACAATACTTATAATATCTTCCTATAAAAATACTCTCCGAAGTAACATAAAATAAAACAACATCTGTACAATTCTCTCCCACCATTTTTGGTTAGCCAGACGGAAGAGAGCTTCTGTGAAATCTAAATTTACAAGAACATTAACATAATTGACAAAGGGGTCACAGCAATTGTTAAATACCTAAACATATGTTTGTTATGAAGAAGAAGAAAAACCTTGAAAAGAGTGAATTGTGCAGCAAGGAGCATTTGTTTACTCAGCAAATATGAGCATTTTTTCAACGGCATTTTTGCAACCATTGAAAAAAAAAAATGCATAAAAAGAACCACAATACGTGCTCCTGTTTACTTGGCATGAAGCTTGTGTTTGAAATTACAAAAATAGCATTTTGTTTACGTCCATAGCGAGGTAGTATACATACATAGTTATAGTACCTACATTATAGTGTTTTATTTACATGGTAAAGAACATAACTATTAATTACTAGGTTGCATTTAGTGTAATGTAAATGTGTTTTTTGTGTTTAGTGAAGAGATCACAATCCTAGTTATAATTAGTATAAAACCCTTCTCACTAAGGGTGACAATTTTGCCATTGACGCCTGCGCTGCGTCTAAAGGTACCATTTCCTATTGGCGTCTCGCTTCTGCGTCTACAGCGGGTGTTTCATGGGTTCGGAGATTATTTTTTCCAATTCTTGTCCTGGGTATCCAAGAGTTTGGAGTCTTGGATGGGTGACCATTAAAATTGGAACCCTCTTTATGCTGATTTTTTTCTGACCAAAAAGGCTTGGTGAGGTTAGCTGTTTTTTACGTGGTGGTTATTTAGCACTGCTTCACATTCTGACATCTGGAGCTGTCCCTCCCATCTACCCTTCTCTTTCTACCTCCCCATATGACTAATATCTCCTTCTTTTGTCTTTTCAACTATTGCTTCTTCTTCCTCCACCTTGTCATAAAATTCTCTATTAAAATTTATTTACAAACAAGAAAACAACATAAAACTGTACAACACAATGTGCAAACTAATAAATCTAAAACCAATATCCAACTTGGTAAAATATTTACAAGCCTATTTTGTTCATACAGGGTTGTTCATAATGGTGATGCAGTGGTAAATGATCTTGATCAGTGATGCTATCGTTAGCCTTTTTACAGGGTTGGTCAATGGTCATGCAATTTAAAAAAACTTGTGGGTGTGTGTGGGTGGGGCCGGGAATAGCCAGCAGGACGTGGATTTCCTTAATGACCAAAGATAGATTCGAAACCAGAACAGTCACCAATCCATGTCCAGGCGCGGGTTTAGAGAAACGACTTCTTAAAACCCTGTTATGAATTTTTCCTAATAAATAAAAAGTTAAACCTCATTTCATAATTGAGTCCTAGACAACTAATCATAGGTTAAAGTTTCTCATAGGAATATATTTTGTCGTAGAAACAAGGTCGATTATTATTATTATTATTATTATTATTGGTAGATAAATTAATTTAATATTAATAAAAGTATCTGTTACTCATTAGTAAAATTTAATGTTAGTTTAGCAACGCTGAGGTAACAAAATGAGCGTGCTATTATGCTATTACAAGAACTCACAGGACAATTTTACTAACGTTGATACTGTTGATTGATACTACTTTATAATTATCTCTAGTGTCTAGAGAATCTCAAGGCAGACATATTATAGCAGCAATGTATAAAACCCTAAGATCATTACCCAAGGAAATCCTTCAACTCTTTAAACAATTCTATCTCTCTCTCACTCCACACTCTTCTCCCCATAAATCTGTCTTTTTATTGCCTCTTTATACCTTTCTCTTTACATCTCCTTTGATATATTTCTCTCTCTCTCTCTCTCTCGCACACACATACACACTCACACGTACACACACACTCATACTCTTTCTCTCACATACACTCTTTTTCCTTATTCGATCAGTTCTCGCTAGAATATATACTTACTCTCTTATATTCTGTTTTTCCCCTCTATGCTCCTCTCTCTATCTCTACTCATTTAACTCTCCTTTGAACCTCTTTGCATCTTGTATCTCTCTTTTTACTTTCATTGCGAGAACCTTGATGGGAACCTTGAACGAAGAATCCTTTGAACACTTCAAGAATTCACAATTCCTTTCTTCTTCATTTATCTTCTCTTTTTCCTTACCTCCTCTGAAAATTTCCTTCATGTTCTCTTTCAAAAACTCCTTCCCCCTGCTTGCATGTTCTACACATGTCATAGCTCTAAGGCGAAATTATAAATATACAACTTATAAATATACATTATAAATATACAACTATAAATATACAATTGAGTCGTGGTTGAGTCATGATTTTGTGTGTCCGTCCCTTTCTTATATGCTTTCGTGTTGGTAACTTTTTTGATATTTTCGAAATATGTATGTAGGTAGTCAATAGTGCACTGGTAGTCAAGTGGTTAACGCGTTAGTCTGGTAATCCAGGTAGCGTAGGGATCCGTTAGTTCGAATCTCCACCATTGCATGAATTTTTCCT
The DNA here is from genome assembly GCA_024516035.1 of Bactericera cockerelli. Taxonomy (NCBI): domain Eukaryota; kingdom Metazoa; phylum Arthropoda; class Insecta; order Hemiptera; family Triozidae; genus Bactericera; species Bactericera cockerelli. The sequence goes on along the minus strand of CM044961.1, from coordinate 21,868,954 downwards.
CATTAATTTGAGATTGTGACCTCATAATAATAAGACTCTGAGGGTTAGGTGGTAGTAAATGCTTTGAGCATTAACCTCGCCTGGTGGTTACCTTCCACTAAAGAGTGTTGTTATTATTATTATTGGATCGGTTTTATTTGAATTCAGCCTAACATAATAATAGCACTAAAATAACTGCGGAATGTATAGGCACTCTTTCGTCCTAATCTGGCAGTATAAAAAGTGTCTAACTTAAAGTTATATTCCTCTTTTGTCTTCGATTTCTCCGCTTTATCATCCTTATATGATTGTACTCAACCTTGTTTTGATCATACGAGCTTTTAAAGCAATGACCATTATACTACGTATACATATCTGTTGTACTAAATGAGATATAGTATAGTATAGTATAGTATAGTATAGTATAGTATAGTATAGTATAGTATAGTATAGTATAGTATAGTAGTGCTTTATTTAGACTGTCGGCTCGAGACAAGAAGTCCCATTACGCTAACAGTTTAATATAGCACCTCTTTATTTATTGTAAATTTTACATGATTTTACATTATTGCATTATTACATACATTATTTTACAGATATAACAGGGATATATTATTATGGGTAGTCATATTTATCATGATAACCTCGATTTGGCCCGTTAGTAATTTTTTTGGAAGTTTTGACTTTTTTCGTGTTTACTTTCATCCCTGTCCTTTGACATTTTCCATGGTTTTTCTTGTAATCACCCTCACGGCTTGTACTTGAATCTTAATTTCAGGGTGATTTTGAATAAATGATCTTCTCTCGTGACTCTCGGTAAAAAAAAGACAATAACTCGTTTAACTCTTACAGCCTGTATACTTTGAAAACTCCATTTTTCCTTCTCTTCCTTACTATTCAGAGCCTTCTCTCTCTCTCCCTCCCTCTCTCTTCCTCTCACTCTCTTCCTGTCTCTCTCTTTCTCTTCATCTCTCTCTCTCTCATTCTCTATCCCTCGTACTCTCTCTCTCTCATTCTCTATATTCCCTCTCTCTCTCTTCCTCTCTCTCACTCTCCCTCTCTATCTCTCTCATTCTCTATCTCCCTCTCCCTTTACCTCTCTCTCTTATTCTCTATATTCCCTCTCTCGTACTCTCTTTTCATTTTCATCTAGAAATTCTTTTGTCTCTCATGTCGGTGTGTGTTGTGTTTACATTCTCTCTCCTCATCTCTCTCGCTCACATTCTTTCTTTCCGTCTCTGTTTCTCCCTGAGCAGCGAAGGGATTATTATTATCTATGTGTGGGAAATTTTATTAATTTAAAATATGATGTTTGTTTTCTCCCTCCCTCAAACCCTAATTTACTTATCGCACAGTCTTAACGAATGGGAGCGAGGGAAATCAAATGGGAAAAGAGATTTTGTGGAGGCTTTACTTTCCTTCCTTTGTTTTCAATAGGATTCTCTTGCTGTGGAATGTATTGTCTTGTCTTCCTTGCTACCACTTTACTGTACAGAGTTCTATTGTAGATTATGTTTGAAAGCAATACTGAAGATTATTTTATTCCTTCATTCCACTTATTAACTGAGCAGGAACCTATGGAAAATTCACCGAATTGTATGCACGCCGTTTATATTGAGTGATTATGCAATATGCAATAATTCTACTGTAGTGGATGTGTCCTTTGCACCTGAGTCTTACAATCAACTTTACATACCATGTAAAATATGCACCTATTATAATATTGCTTCGATATTTTTATTTTATTTTGAACCACAACTATCTTACATATTATAATAATGAAAGTGAACCCGAATGCGTTAGAAACTCGGAAGAAAAAGAGATGGACAAATAATCTCTTCCACATTGATTGAACGATGATGCTTTTTTTAGGTCGTTGATTCTTGAACTTTTCTTTCTTAGTTGATAAAAAATGATTAAATATTAATCTATACTTTACTATGGGTCGGATCAACATTAAATTTTCAGTCAAAATACAAGCAGAATCTGTTTCGCGTCCATCTTTTTTTCAACCATTTGTCCATTTAAATCAACCAATCTGAGACACTCTTCACTCTTTAAGAATACATGTTGGGGGAAAAAGGAAGGTTGTATATTTCTTGGAATTCGAAAATATCCCTCCTGGGACCCATAGAGGAAATGGAAGTTCTGGCAAGTACCATGTACGGGTATGCATGAGAGTCCTTTATTCCTCTTACAAAGGCGAATTACCTCCGTTTTACAAGTACCTAGCCTACTCCAGTGACTCCAGTCTCGCTTTCTTTATACCATACCATATCGTATTGACCGTATTGTAAACTCAAAACCGTATTTATCATAAATAACTTATGAAATCATTATGAGTGAGGTTAATGTGGGTAGCTGGTACGATTCCCAGCCAATGAAGGGCAAATAGTCAGGACGGGGCGTCCTGACTATCTCAAGTCAAGACGTTAAAACCAAATAGAATCAATGGACATGAAAGGAGCCTAGACATTGGATCTGGGCGTCCATATAATCCTCTCACCACCGTGATATAGGTATCTATCCCTATCTCACGGACACGGAATTATTATTATTATTATCTTAGAAATATAATGTAAACTCGAAGCCCAACAAACCAAAAAATCAAGAGGAATAGAGCTTGTTGTGATAGCAGTTGAGACAATGGGAGTGTGATGTGACGAGGCATAGAAATGGATTCAGGAGATAGGAAAAAAAAACAGGAAACATACAATCAATGAGTCACGTGACAGTAAAAAAAAGTATGACAATCCAGAGAGGTAATGCTGTCTCTGTTTTGGGAGCATTACCAACAGAATAGTTGACCTACGTCATGTTCTATCTCTAAAAGTTAATAAAAATAAGTTATCATATTTGTGTTAATCACTTTCGTGACATCACAAATACTCAAACTTGCTTTACTAAATCTACGCTCAAACCGTGACTTGAACCACCGACCTCGAGGTTACAAGTCCGCCGCCTTATCATAATAATAAAAAAAATATAATTCTCAGATTAAAAAAGTACTTTTTGAACCACGTAATATAGAGCGTTATTAATAATTCCCATTAAAGATGTCAAATATAAACTTGTTAAATAAATACAGCATTGTTTCTGCGTTCAAGGTGTAAACATCTTGCGCTACATCCATGAAAGTCGCTAGGGATTGACTGTAGTGTTACCTTACACCCTCATCTCTCTCTCTCTCTCTCTATCTCTTTCTTCATCTTCTCTTTCAGTGATAGCTCCATCTTTCTCTCTCTCTTTTTCTTTTTCTCTAACTCTCTCTCTCTTTATCTTCTCTTTCAGTCATAGCTCCCTCTTTCTCTTTCTATCTCGATCTCCCTTTTCCTCTCTTCTCTTCCATGCATCTCCAGTTTCATCTTCTTTTCTTCTTCTTTCCTCCTCCTTTCTACATCTACCTTACCTTGCCTTTATCTCTTTCCTTCGTTCTTTCTTCTCCTTCTCTTTATCTCCAGAGACCGACTTTCTTCTTCTCTTATCTCTCTTCCACCCTTCTCACTCTCTCTCTACTCAGTGCGTCCGACTAGTGTCATCTCTCTTCTCTTATCTCTCTTCTTCTCTTTTTCTTTGCTCATTACGTCTCTGCCTCTCTCTCGGTTTTATCTCTCTTCCTTCCTTCTCACTCTCTCTCTGCTCAGTGCGTCCGACTAGTGTCATCTCTCTTCTCTTATCTTTCTTCTCTCTTTCTCTTTGCTCATTACGTCTCTGCCTCTCTCTCGGTTTTATCCACCTCCCACTTCTCCTTCTTTCTCATTTAATCCCGAGAGACTTCGCCCATACATTCCCTCCTATCTTCCTCTGATCTCCTTCCCTCTCTCCTTTCCCCCTCTCTCCCTATCCCCCTCCCTTTCTAACTGGCACAGAGGAACAATAAATTCTAATTCTTCCACTTTCTTGCATAAGATGTAGTGCTGGTGTTCCATTTCTATGAATAAATATACGAGTATAGTGACATACGAGGGCGGACCCAAAAGTAACGGGAATTAGGTGGTGGGGGGAACACGGAGGGGGGGATCGGGTTCTCCAGTGATTATTTTCCAAGTGGCCACTCTCCCAAGTAAGTGTGCAAAGTTCATTTGCTGTGTGTGCATTCGTTCGCCCGTGAGAATTTTTCTAGTGAAACGACTTTTTCCGTTTCGGCGAAAGCGTGAAATGGCTTCAAGAACGGACAAAAACATTGAACAAATCAACACTCTTGTCCGAGAAGACCTTGCCGAACCATCGATCAACTTTATGAGATGTCTGGATAGTCATGGAGTTCAATTCAGAGGATTTTAACTGAAGATTTGATCATGAAGAGGATTGCAGCCAAATTTGTTCCTCGCCTTCTCTCCGACGATCATTTTGTTCCGCAGCGTCGACTTCAGGCCTGTCTGGAGCTGCAAAATCAGTTGGATGAAGACCCAGATTTTTTTCTCAAGGTTATAACTGGCGATGAATCATGGTGCTATGGCTATGACCCCGAATTTTTTACAGCCGCTCGTTGATCTCCGCACTCAGCCATTTCACGTTGCCATTTCACGTTTTCGCCGAAACGGAAAAAGTTGTTTCACTAGAAAAATTCTCACGGATGAACGAATGCACTCACAGCAAATGAACTTTGCACACTTACTTGGGAGAGTAGCCGCTTGGAATAGAATCATTGGAGAACCCGATCCTCCCCTCCGCGTTCCCCCCACCACCTAATTCCCGTTACTTTTGGGTCCCCCCTCGTAATATATGAGCACGAGTAGTATACGTAGGGTTCTTTTTAGGCAGAATAAATACTAAGTGACATCTCATATACAGGATGATATCACATTACATTACATTTACAGGGTAAGCATGAGGTCTCACCTGACCATCAGTATTGCTAGAAAAATGAAACTTTTCGATATGAAATACTCTCGACCAGATCTTTGAAACAAGTTAGTAGTATTCAACCTTTTCTGATATTGATAGTTTTGGGCTGGTTGTACAGACTATTCTTCGGGTGGATTAGACTTTATGCTCACCCTGTATATATATACATTTTTTCATAATAACTATATGTGTTTAATTGTATATGTATACAAATTGGCTTAGTATAGAATGTCACTTTAAAAATAGAAATTTTCAAACGCCCATTGCTTTAAAAGCACTGGGCTTACTCTACTACAGTTAGGAATAAGTCAATTTACGTACCAAAAATTCAAATATTTACGAAGATCCAAAAATCAGAAGATCTTTGTTTTATTCTAGTTCTCTTTCTTTACCTTCTTCTATTTCTAGTTTTTATTTCATGCATTTTAAACTTATTCATATCTTTTTTTTTGTATTTTTTTTTACTTGCAACATCCCATGTTTGCGCATTTATAAAACCTTTTACACATTTGTTGAATATATGGCGCTTTGTTTTGAACTCCTAGAGCACAGGTACTCTAGTCCTAGGCAGTACAAATAAAGTATATTGTAAAGTTTAATTAAAATCCTTAGCTCTCTTATCTCAAATAGATGGACAAAAATCTAAACTGCCCACAAAATCTTTCCCTCTCATCCCACCTCACTTCTCTCGGGCCGGGCAACGATGTCTACTTGACCTACTTTGATAAAACATTATGTATAAATAGGTTCTGTATTTATAAACATATCAAGACTATCAGAATGTCTGATCTGCTTTGTTTGGCGTTTAAATAGAGCCCATGGGTCGACGCGACAGGCATGTATTGTAGAGGGGGTTACGTAAAATAAAAAAAAGCATTAGTGGAATGTGTTTTTTTAGATCAACAATTTTTTTTCTCTCTCTGCATATATTTTCCCATGACCTCACCAGCCTCCCACATTACTCTCTGTGTATATGATGATCCGTGTATCTAAATTTTCCGAACATGAAACTAACCACGTACAGTATTATATTGTGTAACAGGATTATAATATGTTATAACAAACGTTAATAGAGCACCAAGTTGCAATACGTATTATTTTTTATCATTTATGTGGTTCTAGTTCTTTCTCACCTCTTCTCCTTTTCCTCCTCGTCTCTCTCTCTCATTCTCTCCCCTTTCTCTCTTCTCGGAGTCAAATGTGACCTTTAATAAACTAAATATAATAGCTAGGATTTTATTATTATTATTATATTACGCTTTATTAGCTATAGACATTGTACTATATTTACAGTACAATATAATGAAATTATATAAAAAAAATTTCAAGGTTGAACAAAGAAACAAGAACAAAAAAGAGAATATAGCTAATGTTCTATCTAAAGGGCGGGGTTATTGCCTGTGGCGATCTCTTCCACCCAACCCTTTTTTAAAATATATTTTTCATTCCTGCATACTGAAAGTTCTATGATAATATATTATGCCTAAAAGTTGATGAAAGTTCTATAGTGAACCAAAAAAGTTAAGAAACTAATAGTTCTCTATAAAAAAAACTATTGAGGATTCAAACCACCGACCTCCAGGTTACGAATAAAGCTACATTAGCTAATGAGGTCTGTATAAGTCTATTTGTTTTCAATTATGTACATAATATTATGTACTATTTAGCATCTACGCAGAAAGTACTTCTGTTCACAATAGATACTTTATTTACAGCAGATAAATAAAACCACATTTAAGAGGAAGATAGAGGGGAGAGAGATAGAGGTAGAGAGAGAGATAGAGGTAGAGAAATAGATAGAATAGAATAGAATAGAATATACCTTGTTTATACTGCCGAGGTAAGACTGAAAAGTCCCTTTACTCCAGCAGTCAAACAGGTCTTATATATTTTATGGGATAAATATTTTACATATTAATATATATAAAAAAAACCATGTTTATTTAAAAAAAAAAAGCTGAAAAGGTAAAAAAAGAAAATAGGAGGTAGGAGGAGAAAAGGTAGATAGGAGGGCAGTAAGAGGAAAGAGAGAGAGAGAGAGAGAGAGAGAGAAATAGGGAGAAGCAGCCATGACACAGTATGACACACATCTCTGTAATACCTCATGTTCGGGATAAAAATGTCGTGGTTTTTGTACGATATTCATTTCGAGAGAAACAAACGAACAAACATGGTACAGAAATAGATTTTGATTAAAAAATAATTGAGAACAAACAATTGAAATAATGTCGTCCGAAAAAGAGGTTTTCAAATAACCTAATCTATTGGTTACATTGGTGGTGACCTCAGCAGCTTGATTGTGGGGTCAGTGGTTCAAGTCCCAAGTTTAGCAAAATTTTAGCAAATTTATTTTGCGTAATTGTGATATTACGATCTTGAATGAGACAAATATTATTTTTTTTTTTAATACTTTATTAGATATAAGGACATATGTACAATACAAATAATTATCTTAAAACAAATAATAAAATGGAAACAATATAAACAACAAAAAGAAAAAAAATAATAATAAAAAATAGATAAATATGTACGTCCTAACTAATGGGCGGGGTTATTGCCTATGGCCATCTCTTCCACACAATCCTTATTGTGATATCACGATCGTAAATAACACAAACATGTGAAAGGTGTCGCTAGGGAACGTTAAACAGATGCGGTAATAGTTTTTTCAGACAATTCTGTTTTCTCGACAAGAACAGGTGACTCTTGGCGTTTGCACTACTACCCTCCGTGTTTTCTGCGTGCTCATATCGAGGGCAAAATGTCAACGGATTTACGACCGAAAGTTCCCTCTCCACACTGGAGGTTTTCCAGGGTAATACACGGCGTAGACCGTAGCATAAATATTTTATCTACCTCAGTGTGCTCGTTACCTATCATGGGGGTTTCCATATTAAGCAGATACAGGGGGGCTTTCTATCCGGTAACTATCGCTCTCCATATATATCCCTTTTCCATGGCCTTTTCCGTGAACTTTTAAATTCAACACATTTAATTATTATGTTAATCTTTTTTACTAGGACATAGGACATAATGGACATAATATATGTACAAACAAGTAGTTTTAAAAATTAAAATACAAAATTTAGAACAGTATAATCAAGAAAAGAAAAGATAAACAACATAGATAAAATACATACAGATGTCCTAACTAAAGGGCGGGGTTATTGCCTATGGCAATCTCTTCCACCCAACCCTTTTTTATGTTCATCATTGTTTTTTTTCTTCACATTATATCACTACCAATAGCATCATAAGATTTATTATCTCCCTTATAAAGATCACTGTGTTATACTGCTGTACCCGAGGCATGGCCCTATACTTATTTTTCCTATCACTACTGTACACAAAGAGGCATTGCCGTAAATCATTTCAGGCCTAAATTCGGCGACACCAGTATTATATTATATACATATGTATATACGTGGTCCTTGGGCTTGGGTCCCCCTCAAATATATGCATGCATGTGAAGACACCTCTCTAAAAATCTTAAATGATTTCTTTTTGATTAGATCACCATCCCTCTTGATAATGAATGCCACCCGTCACCTGATGCGTCTAAACACTGCCAACGATTCGATCTTTGTTTCGAATTTTATTATTTTAAACTGTTTTATTTTTATTTAAAATCACAGCAGACAGACCTCCAAGATGCATCTCTTGCACGGTTCTTTTCTGTTTTTTTTTTAAGTTTATAAGAATATCATCAAAAGTAGATATTAGAAACTTTATTTTGACTATCGAAATGTTTGAAATGTTTGCGCGAATTGCAGGAAATGTGAGTTTTTTCAAGCTCATTGATTTTTCGATAAAATATTTCCGCTTCCACCACCTAGTATATTTTCAAAATTTGTCATTTAAAACATACGCTACGCAACCTCTGGGGCATTGCTCGCCTATTGGAACATATGTCTTTCCTACCTGTTATTACTTTTATCACATTTATTTTTACAGTTTTGTGTGTGTGTGTGTGTGTGTGTGTGTGTGTGTGTGTGTGTGTGTGCTATTGCGCGTGTGTATATCCAAACTTCCTTCTTTGTCCAAACTTAATAATATGGGTTAAGGCGGTGCACCGCGGTGGTTAAAAATACGAAAAATTCCTTTAACTCTGCGCTCTCACTAAAATTGTGATACAATAACACAAAAAAATACATTAATATTACTTAATTAATTATAATAATTATTATATCCTGTCTTTTGAAATCTCCAGGACAACTCATAAGTAATCCTTTGTATTATTTAAAAATAAAGTTAATTTCATCATATTTGTGTTCATCACAATCGTGATATCACAACTACTTAAACTCGCTTTTCTAAGTATTTACTCAACTTGGAACTTGAACCACCGACCTCCGATTACAAGTTTAGTCCGCCGCCTTATCAATCAAGCTACTGAGGTCGCTCCTTTGTCTTATTTCACATAACTATACAGTTATACACTCAAGTCCATACTTGAGAATTTGTTTTACTCAATTGAAGTTTACGAATTCCTCTCTTGCCCCACGAGATTCTTTACCGAGAGTTGAAAAGAAATATTTTCTAGAGAAAATATTCAAGTAGGCTCTCAGTACCTCAGCAGTAATGCTGTGATACAATGGTGAAGAGCCTCTTGGCATCACCACTGAAAAACCATCTTTTCACATAAAAAATCTTTCTATTTTGTACTAAGAAGGTTCGGTCTCAAGATTTCCATATTCCAGAGCTTTCGAATTCTCAGTTTTCCTCATTCCTAATAAATCTTATTTATTATTTTTATTTATAAACATTTGGATCAAGCTTTATTTACATCTTTTATATACAATGAACATGGTAACAAGTTAGAAATAAATATAAACAAAGCCTGATCAAGGTTGATAATGCCTTCGGCATTCTCTTGAATTATTTACATAAAATTGTGAGATTACATTAACCATGTGTTTACCTCCTTCACCTCATGTAGACCTCGAGAGGATCGGCACGAACGACCATATTGGTGTAATTGGTTAAAGTGCCTAGGTTAAAAAAAATAAAAACCTGCTTACACTATGTATATAAGTTACAGCCACCATAAATGCTGACTGTATTAAAAAATTAGCTATTGTCCTTCTGACAATAGCCATTGGTAGGATCCGACAGGCAGATTGATCCAGGACTTGCATCGAGCATTGTCGCTGATCGATAATTTAAATTTGCGATCTATTTAATTCACATTTTATTAATTAAGTATTTTATTATTTAATAATTATATTATTTTCTTTTAAACGTTCTAATAATTATCTTTCATTCATTTTGATATGTCAATTGCATATTTAAAAATATAATTAAGTTTCATTTTTTCGATATTAAGTATTTTTAAAGACTTTGTCATTTTCAGTTTTTTGGAAAATAAACTTTTTTAAAAACACAAGTGGGAGATCCCCACTTATATCTGGCGCAGTCAAATTTTGGGTGTTTTCACCCCCAAAACAAAAAAATCTACACCCCCAAAAAGCTAAAACCCATAAAAAAAAAAAAACCTTTTCCGAGGAATAGTGAGGAACTCAGTGCAGTGCCCTATTATTGGATTACCCTTTGGATTACATATTGGATTACCCCCGTAGCTGTAAAATCGTCGGATTTTCTCGCATCGAACCACGAACCGCAGACCCCAAGTCAATCAGCAGAGCAGAAACCAGTCTCAGTCAGCAGGGCAGAGCAGAGCAAGGACCTGGAACAATAGCTTCTCATACCTCACACGGAGCAGTTACCGAGTACCTACCCACCTCAATGTTGTTGATTCTGCTGGCACTGTAAGATAATATTTTTCCTTTCACTTTTACTGTTCAAGGGTTTAATCTTTCTCACTATTGTTTACAATTACACTACACATCCTCACCTTCTTATCTCTTTACTATAATCCTTACTCTAGGTACATAATAATATTACCTACTATCTATTATTTTTACATAGAATTTATCTATTCAAAACGGACTCAGACGTTGAGTCTACCTTGTCTGAATCTACCAGAGAATCAGACACAGAATATTCATACGATCCCTTGTTAGAAGACGATCTTCTAGGTATTTTTAGAAAACTCACAATGGCTCCTCCGGAACTCAAATCTGAACACCTAAAAATGGTGCCCGTATTTTCGGGCGAGGTCGAGCTGCTATCGGAATTCATTTCGATATGTGAGACCATGGTAAAGCATTTCTATGATGAAGCAAATGCTGACAATTTTCAAAACATCTTTTTGATGTCTTCGCTTCGCTCTAAAATTAAAGGCGAAGCAAAGCTCAATTTAAGTTCTTACAATATTACTAACTGGAGGGACTTAAAAACAGCTCTCCTGAGTACATACGGCGATAAGCGTGATTGCTATACGCTTACAGTCGAAATGTGTGGTTTAACACAAACGAAAAACGAGTCACCCTTTGAATTTCATACCAAAATTCAAAAATACATTAACCTTCACTCTAGTTTCATGGATACCCATGAAATGTCAACACAAAACGACGTAAGAGATTACGTTTCGAAACTTGGTTTGAGGACTTTCCTCAGAGGCTTAAAGGAGCCCTTAGGTGCTCTCATGAGAACAAAAAATCCGAGAGATCTTGGCGAAGCTCTCAACATACTCACAAACGACTTTCAAATTGACGCGGTGAAAAAACCGTATGAAAACAACAACAATTATAATTCGAACTATAACAAAAACAAACCATATTCTACAAATACCACAGAAAAATACATACCCCCTCACATGCAAAACAAAAATAATCACAATAACTCTACTGCAGGTAGTGGACTTTTCAATCCATTTCGTAATAACAATTCTCAACAAAATATCAACAAACCGCAGAGTGGGATGAACAAGAATCAAGGAAACAACAATACAAACGTTTGGAACAGATCTACACCCGGGCCTTCTTATAGACCGACACCCATGTCCGCTATGACAACAAATCCCCGACTTAACAATCTGGAAATGACCCAAGATAATTACGAGTCAATCGAAGACTCAAACCCCATAAATGAATATGGGAATCAACCAAACGACACAAACGAGGTCCAGGATTTTCGAGAAGAAGCCTCGGACCAGTAACTCTTATGAATTTGACAAACAACGACAATTACTTACCATTTCTAATCATACCGGGACTTAATTTGAAAATGCTTATTGACACTGGTAGTACAAAATCTTTTATAAACCCAGAAACAGCCCAAAATTTTTTCAAAAACAAAATAAAATATGATCCATTCGAAATTAATACTGCTCATGGACGTTCGCGAGAAAAATATAGCATCTCGATTCCGTTTCCCAAAATTTTCAAAATGACGGGCACAATGAAGCTACATCTCTTTAAATTTCATGACTTTTTCGATTGCCTCTTGGAATGGACAATCTTGTGGCCCTTAGTATGGTAGTTGACTTGAAAAATAATCTGCTTCGATCGCCAACGACCGACATAACTATCCATCACAGAGACACAGTTACCCAGGTAAACCACATCATACTCGAACCACGACAGGAACAGATCGTAACTATAGATGTTATGAATATTCAAAACGGAGATTGTTTGATCCCACACAAAAAATTTGGTTCGGCTTATATACCTGAAGGTATACTTAGAGTCAAAGACAGTAAGGCAATATGTACACTTGTTAATGACACGGAATTACAAACGAAAGTTTTGTTACACCCTGTAGAAGCTTTATCTCTTCAAAATTTCGAACAAACATCCGCATACAATAACTTGAACAACGCTCAACTGAAAAATTCAGAATTTGATTTCAATAGGATTAGAATGGACCACATGAACACAGAGGAAAAGGACGGAATTCAAAAACTAATAAATAATTACTCAGAAATTTTCCATACAGACACTAAGAACCTTACATTTACGAACGCCGTAAAACACACTATACGAACAACGGACGACGTACCGGTGTATACGAAAACATACCGATATCCGCATGTCCCAAAAAGCTGAAGTTCAACAACAAATTCAAAAAATGTTAGAGGATGATATTATTCGCCCCTCCCATTCCCCTTGGTCCTCCCCACTTTGGATAGTTCCTAAGAAACTCGACGCTTCAGGTAAGAGAAAGTGGAGAATCGTAATAGATTACAGGAAACTGAACGAGAAGACTATTGGAGACCGCTACCCCCTCCCTTGCATAAATTCGCTCCTAGATCGTCTTGGTCGCTCTCATTATTTCAGCACCCTAGACTTAGCATCGGGATTCTATCAAATAGAAATAGACGAAAGTAGTATCCCCAAAACAGCTTTCAACACTGAACACGGGCACTACGAATTCCTGCGTATGCCCATGGGCCTAAAAAACGCACCTGCTACTTTTCAGAGAGTAATGGAAAAACTACTGCGAGGTCTAATTAACGTAGTATGTGTTGTGTACCTCGACGACATCTTGGTTTTTGGCACTTCCCTTCAGGAACATTTAAGTAACCTTTCCTTGGTATTCGACAGATTAAAAAATGCTAACTTGAAAATTCAACTAGACAAGTGTGAGTTCTTGAAAAAGGACGTTGACTTTCTTGGTCACGTTATCACACCCGAAGGTGTCAAGCCCAACCCCAACAAAATTAGAGCTATAGAAAACTTCCCCATCCCCAAGACCACAAGACAGATTAAAAGCTTCCTTGGACTTCTAAGCTACTATCGTAAATTCATAAAAGACTTTGCAAGTTTAACAAAACCATTAACTAAACGGTTAAAGAAAAATGCAAAAATAAATATAACTGATCCCGATTATCAAGAATGCTTTGAACTTTGTAAAAATTTGTTAACAAACGAACCAATACTCCAATACCCAGACTTTAGCAAACCTTTCATTTTGACAACCGATGCGAGCAACGTTGCTCTCGGTGCCGTGTTATCTCAGGGACCCATAGGCAGTGATCGACCTGTTGCCTATGCAAGCAGAACGTTGAACGACAGTGAATGCAACTACTCGACAATCGAAAAGGAACTACTAGCCATTGTATGGGCAGTAAAATATTTTAGGCCTTACCTATACGGACAAAAATTCAAAATTTTCACAGATCATAGGCCTCTTCAGTGGCTCTTCTCTCTTAAAGAGCCAAGTTCTAAATTGGTACGTTGGAGACTAAAACTTGAAGAATACGACTATGACATAGTTTACAAAAAAGGTTCACAAAATGTAAATGCGGACACCCTTTCAAGAGTTGAACTAAACATGAACGAAACCAACTCACCCTTACAACCAGTACTAGACGACGACTTACTATCTATGTTACCGGAACCGGACTTAGAACAGGACATATTGGACCTTGATGCGTTCGTTGCAGACGCATATGCTCACTTACTAAGAGAAGATCCTGTCACTCAAGAACTTCCCCCAACTGTTGACGTCGCTGTACCCCCAGTCCCCATCACCTACGAGGCCACTACATCTTCAGAACACATCACCAATGACGCCCCTGCACCTCAAGATATCACCGAACAGGCAGAAGAAGAAGAAGATATAAATACTATCCACTCCAACCTGGAACACCCTCTCATAGGTATACCTATCTTTGACGGTCCAATTAATTTGGGAAAGAATCAATTAATCCTTTCCATTTCACATTTAGCCCACCCTAACCCACTCAAATCACTAAAAATCATTCACAGAGACAAAGAAAGACGAATTTACGAGTTTTCCACCTGAAAATCTCTTAGGACAACTAACTGAGTTCTTAAAAACGCACATTGCACCAAAGGTCAAATACCACATATTCTTTAAAACTGAGAGCTTATACGAGGAACTATCGAGAACTTTACAGACTTACTTTAAAAATTCACAAATAAATCTTATCAAATGCACTAAGATGCTAACTGATGTGACTGAAGAAAACAAGAAAACTGACATTATAAAAAAGTTTCATGACGGAAAAACTAACCATAGGGGTATGGACGAGACTACCAGACAAATTAAAGAACACTACTACTGGCCCAACATTGCTAAACATGTACAAGACTATATTAATAATTGTGAAATATGCCAAAAGACCAAGTACGACCGCAACCCCTTGAAACTGACATACAACATCACACCCACTGCATTAAAACCGTTTGATGTCCTACACATAGACACCATTTCTCTTGAAAAATCCAAATTTCTAACGCTTATTGACCCCTTTTCTAAATTTGCACAAGCCTACTTGCTTCGTTCTGCTCAAGCAACTGAAATCGCGAGTAAACTCTTGGAAAGTTTTGCTCACCACGGCGTTCCTAGCCTAATTATATCAGATAATGGAGGCGAATTTAAAAACTCAGTAATAAAAGAACTCCTTTCTCTTCACAAGATTAATATCCATTTCACCTCCTCCCAGCATCCTGAGTCCAATGGAGTAATAGAACGTTTTCACTCGACATTAATAGAGCACATACGATTATTCAACAATCGCGAAGAGTTCAAAAACGATTCCTTGTCCTTAAAAGTAAAATACGCGGTCATTGCTTATAACCACACAAGTCATTCTGTCACAAAACACAAACCTATAGAAGTGATCACAGGGCATTTTGAACCGTCCGACATAACGGATATTGACACAGAACAACTAATAACCTCAAACTACGTGGCACATCATAAAGAGAAAACAAAATTTTTGTTTGAAGAAATAAGAGAAAAAATTTCTCAAAATAAAGAGAAAATCACTTCACATAAAAATCAGGGAAGAGAAGCTCTTCCTGAAATCCCTCAAGAAGTTTGGGTCAGAAACAAGCAAATACAAAGCAAAACGCAAAACAAATACAAACAAGAAAACATTGAAAATATTGATAAAGGTCTGAAAACAGCAAAAATTATACCCACCCACCACAACACTACAGAGAAAATTCATCTGTCAAACATTAAACGTCCGCCCAAAAATGTTTCAGATGCCTCATCTGCACAGCAACAAGTGCAGAATTCAGACTCCGCAATATAACCGAAAATCTCGGAATCCTACCAATCAACCTTGGCAAAGCAAATTTACAAAGAATTTACTTCCTATCTTTACTTCCTATCTTTTCCTATTAATTATGATCAACAATATGACCTAATTTATCTTAAGTCCATCCCATCTTCAAGTGAATTAGGATTTACTACAGTTATACCGAAAGTTCACTACTTCCTGAAATCAGAAAAATCCCTTAAACCTTTGAACAATATCTGTGAATTGGGAAAACCTTATCAGTGCTTTCAGAGAAATGTCAATAATAATCTGAAAGAGTGTGAAAGGCAAATACTTCAAAATGAAAAGCCTGAGTCATGTACACACATAACGCTAGAAATTCAAGGAAACTATGTTGATTATATTCCCCAAATAAATATGTTTATTGTTGTTTTTCTTTCAGTGAAACCATAAAACTAGAATTGGAAAACGAAATTGAAATAAAAGAATTAAAAGGCATATTTCTAATTGAATCAAACAAAGGAAACCTTATATTTAGGAATGAAATCTTAAACTTTTCATCCAAGACCTCAGGAAAACCTACAATCCTGGAAAATGTTAATGTCAAATTTGGTTCAGAAAAATTATCTAATTTCAAAATAAGGATTCATGATTTAAATTTAGATGACATTAAGCTAAACCAACTGACTCCAGCAAATAGAGATGTTCAATCTTTAGACAATTCATTGAACCCTTGGAAAATACTAATGTGTATTATCCTCTCTGTATCCATTTCATCACTGATACTGATAATTAGGAAATGTAATCTATATTTACAGATACTACATCTATTTAAGAAACGTGAACCAGAAAATGTTCTTCCACAAATTAAGCTAGCATGTAACTCTTCAACAAATCTGGGAATCAATCCCAATCCTTCCCTCCCAGGGGATGCAAAGTTCTAAGGGTGGAGGAGTTACAGCCACCATAAATGCTGACTGTATTAAAAAATTAGCTATTGTCCTTCTGACAATAGCCATTGGTAGGATCCGACAGGCAGATTGATCCAGGACTTGCATCGAGCATTGTCGCTGATCGATAATTTAAATTTGCGATCTATTTAATTCACATTTTATTAATTAAGTATTTTATTATTTAATAATTATATTATTTTCTTTTAAACGTTCTAATAATTATCTTTCATTCATTTTGATATGTCAATTGCATATTTAAAAATATAATTAAGTTTCATTTTTTCGATATTAAGTATTTTTAAAGACTTTGTCATTTTCAGTTTTTGGAAAATAAACTTTTTTAAAAACACAAGTGGGAGATCCCCACTTATATCTTATATTTTTAAAGTACACATTTTTTTAAATCTTTACGTCTCTTTATCATCAGTCTCATTCGAGACGAAGATGTTACTTCAATTTGCTGGAAATTCAACCTGCTGCTCACATTAACCTCACCTAGCCTTGGTTGGGTCGGGAGTAGCCAGCATTATGGAGGTTCGAACATGGGAGTCACAACCTACCAAGACTTTACTTCGCTGGACGTTGGTTAACATCATGCAACACTGGCGAAACGTAAAATTTGTTTTAAAGCAAATTTAGACACACAATTTTCATCGACTATTGATTTGAAGTCATGAACTTTCCCATGCGAGGCATCAGCATATTGTAGATTATTGTACTCTATTGCATATAAAACAGAGATCTGTGCGTATCCGGCTGACTATGTCCTCTTAGGGGTTGTCTGTTGACAATACGACAGCCCAAACGGTAACAGATATTGAAATTTTCATGAGAGTTGACCCCCTCTAAACCACTGTCAAACTACCTAGAAAATTATCAAGATTAAAATATCTATTACCATTTTCGATACATCCCGAGTTCGATACATCCCGAGAATACAGCTCCCGAGTTCGATCCCCGGTTGGAGCAGACTTTTCGAAGAAAATTCTGTTCCCTCCAAACACGTGAGGCTGGCATTTTCGGCCGTACCCAGGCTGAGTGAGGTTAATGTGGGTAGCTGGTACGATTCCCAGCGAATGGAGGGTAAAACCCCCGTCCACATCAGGACGTTAAAACCAAATAGAATCGTTGGCGTTAGGAAGGGCATCCAGCCACCCTACCAACCTCAACCATGAGGTTGAACAATGCCGACCCCAAAAGCAACATAAGCTAATATGGGATAAAGGCAAGGGAGATATATATTTTCAAGTAGGACACCAGCCACGGGGAAAAACCTTAACGGCGACAAAGTGCCGGGTTGTAGCTAGTATACCATAATTTTCCATGATTGGGAAAAAATAAATGAAACCAATGTCTACATTTCTCTTTTCAATTGAGTCATTTTTCATTGTGTACATAGCTCTAATTGGGTCATCGATTTGTGTGTATAAAATATACAAGGACCCTCGGATTTGATATTTTATGTTTGTCTCCAGGCAGCTGGGGGAATAGGTTGTGCGGATGAGTGACTCTGATTAACTTTTCATATCAACCAGAGGGACAGAGAAAATCCATGTGCCCGGACTTTTGATGTGTCCTTGTGGCCTCATTTACTTTCGCCTCCATCCAACTATCCGTCGATCTTCTTTTTCTTCGTCTCTCTCTCTCTCTCTCTTCTATTTCCCTATTTCCTGTCTCTCTTATTCCCGTTTTTTGTCTTTTTTAGTCGTCGCGCGTCGCGGTCTGGTAATTCAGTGACTGTGGGCTCGAAACCTAGCCGTGACTTGGCAAGTTATCCTCCACATAATAATAATTATACGTCTCAAGCTTACTGCTGGAGTAATGGGACTTATTAATCTAAGTCGCCTGCAGTATATAATTCCATGTTATTATTAAATATTATTTTCCACCCCTCAGAAGTTTTAGAACAATTTGTAAAATTCAATTCTTCTCCATTCTTCTTTCATCTTTTCATCTCTTTTTCCAAGACTCTCTCTCTTTCTATTATCACTTCTCTACCTCTCCCTTTTCTCTCTACCCTCTCTCTCCATTTCTTTATATCTTCCTATCACTTAGTATTGCATTACCCTTAGCTTTTTCCTTGCCTGGCTCTCTCACATATCCCCTTCTTTCCTCCAGTTCCATTCCACTCCTTATTGTTTCCATTGCATTACCTTCGACATTTTCCTTATAGGTATCTCTTTACTTCCAAAGTAAACGCTTTAGTCTCATTCTTTCAGGATAAACAAGGAGTTGTATTTTCTCTCCCTCCCCTACATTATTCCTTCTCTCTCCCCTACATTATTCCTTTTATCTGCCTAATACTATTCCTCTTCCCTTCCCTACATTAATCCTTTTCTCTCCCCTATAGTTATTTACTCTCTCCCCTTTATTATTTCTTCTCTCTCTCTATATTATTCCTTCTCACTCCTATATATTATTATTTATTTCTCCCCTAAATTATTCCTTTTCTCTCCCCTATATCATTTCTCCTCTCTCTCCTACATTATTCCTTTCCTCTCCCCTATATTACTTCTTCTCTCTCCCTACATTATTTTTCTATCTCCCCTATATTATTCCTGCTCCTTCTTTCATGAACCCTTCTCCTTCTTACATTATTCCTTCTCTCTCCTCTGCATTATTCTTTCTCTCTCCCCTACATTATTCTTTCTCCCTCCCCTACATTATTCCTTCTCTCTCCCTACTTATTCTTCTCCCTCCCAATTATTCTTTCTCCCTCCCTACTTATTCTTCTATTCATTCTCCTCTCCTTCATTATTATTTCTCTCCTATTTCTCTCCTCCTCTGATTCTCCTTTATTTACTCTTCCTTCCTTTGATCAATTGCTTTTGTATTTCCTGCAGAAGCAATTCATATTTCCTCATCCTCCTCTCTCTCTCTTCTTATTTCCTTCTTCTTCTTTCTTACATTATTTTGTATATTTTCTTCTTTCATCTTTCCAATATAATAATCTTTCTTTTTGTGTTTCTCTCTCTCTCTCTACCTTCACTCGTTTGACTTTTATGTCCTTGTCTATTGTAAAAGTATTTGAGACACAAAAATTACTCTTCGTGGAGAAAAAAGGAAGAAGGCTTATAGTTTCCTAAAAAGCTGTGATATTATGAGTTATAAACGCCTAAATTGGCTCTTGTTTCATTCTATAAAATGAATAAGTTTGAAAAACTCTTATCATAAACATTACTAAAAAGAAATAAAATTTAAGGTCTTCCTCATTCGTTCTACTTGCTACATTATTATACTATTTTAGTTCATTTACTTCTCTCTTATGACCCAATGTATTTCTTGCTTCCTCGATCAAACAAATAATAGTTACCTACTGTCTTTTCCTGGAGACGAACTCAGTTTGTAATAATCAGTTAAATAAACAAAAGGGGTAAATAAACAAAAGGAGGTAGCAAGGAGAATGAATGAGGTGTGCCCTAATTTTTTTTTAGTTTCTGGTTTCTGGGAGGCGTTCTCCCGCAAAACGACCGTTTCGCTTGATTTCCTTGAAAAAGATCTCTTACTTATATCTTCCTTCACAATATCTGTCTCTTTCACTATCCTTCTACCCTCTCCATTTTTTTCCTCATGCTACCCACAAAACTAAAATTGCACGGGAATCATAAGATGTTCTTTGTATTTCCTGCTCAAGCAATTCATTTTAAATCCAACAATTCGATGAAATAAATGGGTTTTTCTTCTGATTCTCATATGCTCATTTTCTGTCTTAAATAGGGTCAAACTATTTTGTACATTTTCTGTCTTAAATAGGGTCAAACTATTTTGTACTGATTTAGGGTTCCTTCATATACCGCGAGAGGCAAAAATTTAGTAGCAGCTATGATGAATTAATCGCGACCATTCATTACCCGCGAAGGACAATTATTAGCAGCTTGAAAGATAATCAGCGACCATTCAATATGCATCAGATTAATCCTGATCAGTTGTTCATATGGTCTTCCTCACTCTTGAGGTAAAGTGTAATAAAAAGCTCCATTTAGCATATTAATAAATGAAAATGATCAAAATCGTGGTTGATTCAAATAATATCAGATTTGTAAATGTGCTGCAATAAATTCATGTTCTTCAAGTCATAAATTCTCTGCTATACTAATAAAATATATTTGTTAACAATAATAAGTCGTAGTTTAGAATAATTTTACAAAAATTAGGAAATAATACAATTTTACAAATGCAAAAAAAAATGAAAAAAACTAATGTTATAATTATGTTTTTACACTTGTACTTATCAAAGAAGAAACACATTCAACATCATATTATTTTTATGCTCTAATATTTCTGATCGGTTACTTGGCTTTTTTTCTTTCATGTTTTTTAGATTTTATGTTCTTACCTTTTGACCTCCTCCTTCTTTAGCATCTGTCTATACTGCGTTTTTTTATACGAGCTCTCTCATTTCATCCTTTTCCTTTCTCTCTCTTCATCATTATTTCTCTCTCTCTCTCTCTCTCTCTCTCTCTCTCTCTCCCTCTCTCTGAATGCTTCTCTTTCTCTGTTTCTCTCACTTTTTCCTTATACCTTCCTTTTTCCATGTACCTACCCTTTTTTGTCATTACACTCATTACCATCTCACTTTTTTCTTTCTTCTTTTTCCTCATCATTTCTATCTCTCTCTCTTTCTTTCTCTTTCTTTCCTTCTCACCCTTTCTCTCTCTCTCTCTTTGAATGTTTTCCTTTTTTTTTCTCTCAATTCCCTTCTCTTTTCCTTTTATAAAATTATCTTCTTATTTCATCACTTTATCTTTTTTCCATCTATCTACTCTTTTTGTCTTTACCCTCTCTCTCTCTCTCTCTCTTCTTTTTTCTGTCGCTATTCTCTATCGCAATGTCGTTACTTTGTATGATCTAATTTTTCCCCCGTAATGACTTTCGCCATTATCATCAGCGTGACCTGTAGACTTTTTGTGCAGCAGTGTGGGTTCGTAACAGACGAAGCGTCTAGTAGGATTCAAGATCCGGGTTCACGGTAGTGCGCCTGGCCAAGTGCAGGAAATAAAAATAAGAACAATTATTTTTTTTATATTTTTTATTATTTATAAACAATTGGATCAAGCTTTATTTACATCTTTTATATACAATGAACATGGTAACAAGTTGAGAAATAAATATAAACAAAGCCTGATCAAGGGTGGTGATTTGTCAATAATTATTTACCACTTGTCAATAAATACTAACTTATCTCTTTAAAATATTATTCTAATCATACAAAAACTAACTATGTATATATACCATCTCTAAAAGAGTCTAGATGAAACTAAATTTGAGATACAATTTTCTAGTGTAACTTCCTCTTTTTCTCTATCTGTCTCTTGCTCTCCCTCGCTTTCTCTCTCCCTCTTTCTCACTCTCACTCTCTCACTCTCTCTACCCCCTTCCTCTCTTAGCACAGGAGATACAGTGAAATACTTATAACTGGTGTTTGAGAAGTGAATCAGTTTTTTTCAACAGGATATTTTTTAGAGTATTTCACAGACTAGAAAAATATTTTTCTAAGAAATCTCAAGAAAATTTTAAAATGAATTTCACCGACGCAAAAAAGCGTCAGAGAATTAATGAAAACGAATTTTTGAAATAATCTCAGGTGTCAGTTCTGTGATAAAAATACTTTTGTGGGTGAAAATTTTAAAAATACTGTCTCGAGTTTCTTTCAATGATGTTGTGATATCCCAAATCCTAATCCCTCTTCTTATGTGAGGAAACGCAACTTTGGTAGAAGAGATTAAAGGGTTAACAACCCCGTCATCCAGGTGGATTATTTTCTTCTTACCTATTCTTTCTTTCTTATTTCTATGGCGCATTGGTCAGTAATTATAAAAAAAAATACAACAAATTTTAACAATGCATTTTAGCATTTGTCCTCCTAATGAAAGTTTGGAGGCACTAGAACTTTGGAGACTCACCGAACCCAGGAGCTCGGTCAATCAAACAGAGGACTCGGAACCTGGAGGTCGATGGTTCAAGTCCTAAGCGAGGAAAAATTTAGTAGGTAAGTTGGGTTTGAGTGATCGTGGACATGACCTTTGTAATCAACGGATATCCTGCTTTAGATATGGAATGGAATAGCATAAGGTACGAATTAATGAACATAAAGTGGACACTGTTACCATAGTGTTGTTGTTACCATGGTAACAGCCAATCACATGGCTGAAATCCGATACTATACGTAACTGACCACCTCAGCAGTGTTAATTAATTCAGGCTTTAATGATTGTATCTCTTGATTAGCTACATCTATGAAAGTGTGAATTTTCTGACTAAGAGAAAGGGAGAGAGAGAGAGAGACTGAGAGAGAGATATTATAGAGAGAGATAGAAAGAGAGAGAGAGAGAGACATAGAAAGAGAGAGAGAGACATAGAAAGAAAGAAAGATATAGAGAGAGAAAGAGAGAGAGAGAGAGATAGATAGATAGATAGATAGATAGATAGATAGATAGATAGATAGATAGATAGATAGATAGATAGATAGATAGATAGATAGATAGATAGATAGATAGATAGATAGATAGATAGAAGAGAGAGAGAGAGAGAGAGAGAGAGAGAGAGAGAGAGAGAGAGAGAGAGAGAGAGAGAGAACATCCAATGAACAACACAAGCACGGAAAGCTCATGCCCTCCGAATAATATACCCTCATAAAACTCTTTAAACTCTGATACGTCTAGACTTCATCACACACATTCTCTCTGAAAACCGACCTTAATAGCTCGATCGATAAAGCAGTGGACTCTCAACCTGGAGGTTGTTGGTTTGAGTCCCTAATATTGGAATATTAATTGGTTCGGTTTTGAATAGTTTATCAAATTTACACACCAAGAGGGAATCATAAAATAGGATTAAACTTAAAATTGTCTCTCAAGTCGGACTATAGTGTGCTGTGATTGGTTGAAATCCCAATTTGAAGGAGTGTCTGGCTTATCTTAATTTTAATCCTGTTTTATAATTGAATTTTTTCATTTATTTATTTATTTGAAATCATGGCCATTAACCGCATAATAATGTCAACCTAAAAACTGCTGGAATAAAGAGATTCTATCTATACTTTTAAAAGAGAGTTTCACTCACTGACTGACTGACTCACTCACTGATTCATCACTGTTTCTCCGAACTGGTAAGTCCTAGGAAGCTGAAATTTGGTAGGTAGCTTTGTCTTATAGTCTAGATTTGCAATAAGACGGGAATTTTCGAAATTCCCACTACAACACCTGCCATTGGCAAAAAGGATTTTTTGCTTTCACGGCAATGCGTCGGCCCGCAAAGCGGGTGACAGCCCGCTAGTGTGTCCATAATTGAATCGGTACATGCAAAAACGACATCATTCCAAAAGAGTAAACTTTTGGAAAATCAAAAAAAACTTTCCCATTCATTTTTTGTCCATAAGAAAAAAAAGAAAAAATATGTAATCGTAAGGACTTACCAAAAGAAACCATTCTATATAATTTTTGGTCAGATATGTAGTGCCATTTCAAATAAATAGCCGTTCAAAGGTCGTGGAATGATGCTGTTTTTGCACATATCGAAAATATTATAAATAATAACACACGTACACTTCGAATTTTATTGTTATTTCAAACAAAAACAAAAAAATATGAATCATAAAAATTATATGTATAAAAAGAAATCTGATGTAAACATCACACGACTTTCCTTATCCCCGAAAAGAAGTTGAACTCCGGCACTCGTGAATCAACGGTAACAGCTGCAAATCAATGCCAAATTCGTAATCAGCACCTCAAAATCATTGGATTTGATATGTCACAATCCCCATCTAGGATGAATAATAAAAAAGTTAGTCAAAGCGGGTCCCCCCCAAGATACCGGTAAATTTGGGCTGAGGTCCAAAAAGTTCAAGATATCAAAAAAATGATATGAAGAGACCCCTATTATTTTTTTAATCTAAGAAAATGTTGATCTCTAACTTTTTTTGTATCTTTAATCAATTCATAGAAGCGGCGCTTGCAGGCAATATTTGCGGCCCTGCGGCCGCATTTTGCGGCCAATTTGAACCAATAGTTTTGTGGTACGTTTGGTGTATAAAATTGATTTTCATACCAAATTTCAAGTCTCTAGCTCTTACCGTTCTTGAGATATCCTGTTCACACACACACAGACAGGATACACCAATTCTACAGATTACATGCAAGAACCGCATCAATCCCGGATCTATGTCGTTCTTGCATGGAACGAAAATTATAGAAACGTGTTTATATAGGAAGGGAGTAGCAGAATGATTTGGTTTTGATATAAAATTGTGCGTTTACCTTCCGAGATCCAAAATATATGAAAACCCCATTTTCCAAAAAAATGTGATTGATGTCGTTTTTGCATGTACCGATTCAATTGGACCGTATAGATATGGTTTTCTCATAATTATATTTGAGTTAGTGACCACATAATAATAAGACTCTTATGGTTAGGTGGTAGAAAATGCTGAACATTAACGTGACTCTACCTTCCACTAAAGAGGATTATTATTCGATATGTGTGTAACGAGATATTTAGAAAGAGAGCTTGTTGGGTTTTATCAAAGATCGAAAAAAAAGTCTCACATAAAAAATATGTCTTACATAAAAAAATTATGTGTTTCATAAAAAAACAATCGGAATTATCTGTCAATGAATTGTTCGTTCTGCTGTGTGTGTTTCTACGATAAAGTCACCCTTTAACCAGTGTAAACACTTCTTAAGACGCACGAGTGATTAAGTCTGTGGTTTTATTGTGGTCGGTACTTGACAAACTATTTGTTTAGCTCAAAGGAAAATGTATGTGTAGTAATGTTCTAACAAAAGTTAAGACTACTCTTACTGTTGTGTACGATGTGAAGTTGAGAACGTTCTACGAGTTATAGTGGGATTTGATCTCAATTGATTGTGATGGAAGTCGCTCTACGAAAAGTTCCGCAACGTTCCGAAACTAAATATGTTGCACTCAGTGAAATCTCGGCTTAGGCAACGACGGAAATACATTACGTCCTATTCTGGTATACAAGAAAACAATAAAACAAAATACTTATAAACTCTGTTTCGTGTTAAAATAGCCGGCGCTACTTGACGATCGCTCGCCTCCCGGCGAGCATGACAATGACAGCTATTGTTATGTATTACGGACGAAACTTGCTTCATGGTTTAGTAATCAGTAATATCAGTAATAGTCCAACCATTTTTTTTAATTTGTCCATCAGTTCTAGTCAGCCCCGGTAGCTGCGTGGTCGAGGCGTCGGTCTGGAAATCCAGAGGTCGCGGGTTCAAAACCCAGTCAGGACATGACAAGATGACCAGTTATTTTCCTAGCATTTGGCATTTTCAATTTGGACCTTTTCATAGTACGTCTTGGGCTTACTGCTTTAATATCATTAGTCCTAAGCGGGCAGTAGGAATAAGGCGATAGTATTATTGAGTTCATTCTGTGATAGACTATTGAGGTAAGTGAGTTGACGCTGTGTAGAAAAGTAAGACAAAGAACTGCTCACGCTCTCTATTCATTTAGCTCAAGGAAAAATAATTATTCGCACGACCGCTTATCACGAGATCAAATAGACGATCGTCAAAGTATTGTTGTCATGCATTGTTACCGGTGGTTGAGTGATTTCAGCGCGAGTGTTAAGTGGTAATATCCGACCTGTGCGAGTATTTGTGAGTTCAGATTGTCGTATTTTTTATTGCTTTTTTACCACATGCCACCGAAAACTGTCCCTGGAAAGGATGTCACTCTAATTAGAGGAAAATGCCGTAGGCATAAGCACCACCCTTACCCTTGATCAAGTTTTGTTTTATGATTTCAAAGATATAAATACATAGATATTAAATCAAATAAGCGTTAATTAAATGCAATAAAATTATTAAACTTAACTATAAAATAGTGACCGATAGCTTGATTGATAAGGCAGCCAGCGGACTTGTAACCTAGAGGTCGGTGGTCCGAGTACCAAGTTCGGTAAGTTGTGTAAGTTTGTGTAATATTGTGACATCACGGATGCCTGACAAATAGGTATGATAACTTTTTATACATAAAATTATCGAATATTTTTTTATTCTTTTCGTGCGTACAATTTCGGCTTTACAATTAATAACTAAGGTATGTATATTGATAGCGTCCGACAAATAGCCGCCAGTGAGCGATATTCTTTCCCTATGTTTATGTCTGCATGTGCAGATTTAAATTTGTTATTTATTTCGAATCTCCAAAATTTAATCTTTTTCCAATATCCAAAGTCCATCTCGTGTTAATGCCGCCACTGGTCGCTACAAATAGATACTCACTTTTCATCACGTGGTTTGAGTGGAGCCCGGACTTCCAAGTACAGAACATAAAATTTCGGCGCTGCTAGGGATCGAACCCAGGTCACCGTGATTGCAAGCCTCGTGCAATACTCCACTCGGTCACAGTGACTACTTTTCCCTCGTCCATTCTGACTTTGTTGTATTTATTCATGTGCTTTATTTCAAGAGTTGAAAACGGTAGAATGTAGGACACGTCCGTTCCATCTTATCAAAAGTTAAACATCTTGTTCAAGGCAAGGCTTAACGAACAACACGTGAAGTTTACATGAAATACCTGAGCGCAGCAACAAATCTTAATTAATTTTAACACAGGAAAATGTGGAGCGAGGGGATGAAAAACTTGAAGAAGTGAGAAAGGATATGAAGCGGAACGGAAAATTCGAAAAAAGGGTGAGAGAAAAATTTACGAGCAAGTGAGCGAAAAGGATGGTAACAAGGGATGGAGTGAGTATAGGAGGAAAAGATGGAAGAGAGGAATAGAGGAAAGTCAGAAGGGAAGGAAGAGATGGAGTGAGTATGGGAGGAGAAGGTGGAAGAGAGGAATAGAGGAAAGCAAAAGGGAACGAAGAGATGGAGTGAGTATGGGAGGAGAAAGTGGAAGAGAGGAATAGAGGAAAGGTAGAAGGGAAGGAAGAGATGGAGGGAGTATGGGAGGAGAAGGTGGAAGAGAGGAATAGAGGAAAGTCAGAAGGGAAGGAAGAGATGGAGTGAGTATGGGAGGAGAAGGTGGAAGAGAGGAATGGAGGAAAAGCAGAATGGAACGAAGAGATGGAGTGAGTATGGGAGGAGAAGATGGAAGAGAGGAATAGAGGAAAGTCAGTAGGGATCGAAGAGATGGAGTGAGTATGGGAGGAGAAGATAGAAGAGAGGAATAGAGGAAAAGCAGAAGGGAAGGAAGAGATGGAGTGAGTATGGGAGGAGAAGGTGGAAGAGAGGAATAGAGGAAAAGCAGAAGGGAACGAAGAGATGGAGTGAGTATGGAAGGAGAAGGTGCAAGAGAGGAATAGAGGAAAGCAGAAGGGAACGAAGAGATGGAGTGAGCAAGGGAGGAGAAGATGGAAGAGAGGAATAGAGGAAAGGCAGAAGGGAAGGAAGAAATGGAGTGATGAGTATGGAAGTAGACGGTGGAAGGAAACAAAAAAGGAGGTATAATGCAAAATGAGAGAAAAATACAAGATGCAAGAGGAATGAAGAAAGAGAAAAAGAAGAAGACAAAGAGTAAGTAGGAATAGAAAATAAAGGGAATGGGAAAAGGAAAATCTAGAGAGAAAAACAGGGTCTGTTATGTACCAGGTTAACAGAGAGAGAGGAGAGAGAGAGAGAGAGAGAGAGAGAGAGAGAGAGAGAGAGGAAGAGAGAGAGAGAGAGAGAGAGAGAGAGAGAGAGAGAGAGAGAGAGAGAGAGAGAGAGAGAGAGAGAGAGAGAGATAGATCAAAGCGAGGAAGTATTTCCATGTAAGCAGTTCACGTGCTCTGACACAGCTTGTCAGCCATGTCACTGTGGGTTTGAGGAACACTCTAATCATTCCAGCCAACTACACACACGCTCCAGAATATTGTGTCCTCCTCCCTCCTCCATCCTGACCCGGCTGTTTCGTGTAATGCGATTATTTGGCATACTTCTGTACGTTCAACCCCACCAGTCATCTTAGCTTTTGTTGTGGTGGAACTATTTGACCTACTTTTACATTAAAAAAAAAAAAAAAAAAAAAAAAAAAAAAAACTTGTGTGAACATCACAACTCTTCATCACCAAAAAATATATCCTGCCACTGGAGAGTTCACCTAATACGGGTTTTAATGAGTGTTAAAGAGTTGATAACTCTCATTTTTTCGGACGGTTTTTTTCGATTTCTCTAGCATTTTTCTAGAACTGCCAAAAGGATGTCTAATTTAGCCACTAAAGTGACTCTATTGTCTACATTAGTAATATTTTGGAAACAATCAAGGCGGGCTCAGATATAAAACAAAGCCTATAGTAATAAAATATAGACACTTAAGTAGCCTAGTAGGTTAGTCCAATGAAGTTTGTGGATCGAATTCTGGTTATCTAGACGTCAAATAATTCAGCATTAATTAGTTTACCAGGTGTAGCTACAAGCTACAGGTAGTGTACATCGAAATGTAGTACGTGTACCTTTGTGACATACTTTTTATAGTCCTGTATTTTGGATTTAATAAAAAAAGGCCATTTTCATTGTTAGGTACTACATATTTATTTCCTTCTCCCAGTAATACTTTTTTCTATCTCACTTTTTCTGTCCTCTGTCTGCCTCTCTCTCTCTCTTTGTCTCTCTTTCTCTTTCTCTTTCTCTTTTTCTTTTTCTTTCTCTTTCTCTTTCTCTTCTCTCTTTCTCTTTCCTCTTTCTCTTTCTCTTTCTCTTTCTCTTTCTCTTCTCTCTCCTCTCTCTCTCTCTCTCTCTCTTTCTCTTTCTCTTCTCTCTCTCTCTCTCTCTCTTTCTCTCTCTCTCTTTCTCTCTCTCTCTCTCTCTCTCTTGTGAGAGTGTGTGGGTGTTATAGTGTGTTTGCTTGTGTGTGTGTGTGCGTGCGTGCGTGTGTGTTATAGTGTGTTTTATGTGTGTGTTTGTTTGTGTGTATGTATGTATGTGACGTGTCTGTCTCTGTGGCACTCGTCTTCCGACTGAGACGGGGTCAGGGTAAGTTGAATGCTTGTACGTTTATACATAATTATGTTAAATAGGTATTTTGTGCTAAAAAGTTAGGTAGGTATGTGTTCTAGATACAGGTTCTATGTACATTGTACAAATGTACACTTTACATAATGCTAACTAAGTGTTTAGTTTTCGAGATTAAAGTAACTATTGTATACCTACGAACTATGTACCTTGTTCTAGGTACTATAAATAACGCTGTAGAGTGTAGGTAGTTTAGAGTGTAGGTAGTCTTTATTTACCTGTTTTAGTAGAGGCATTAATTTTATATTTATTATTATTGTCATGCTTGAAATAGAACAAATTTATTTTCTGACTCTCAGCAAAATATGCCTACGTCTTCTTCTCCAATTTTTTATTTCCTTTGCTTTTGTTTGTCTATTTCCGTTCGAGCTGGGTTGACATTCTCCCCGCCTCCTCTCACCACCCCTCTTATCATTAGTAAAGGATCCATCAGTTATATTCTTCTTATTGCACTTTGCCTTTTCCCAAACCTATTTGGGGTCGGCATTGTTCAACCTCTTCCGTACGAGGTTGTTTGGTTTTGGCACTCATACTTCTACATTTTACGGCTACATGCCCTTCTTAATGCTAACCTTGGTAAGGGCGCCACTCAGTTGTGTTATTTTGTCTTTTGGCCCGACAAAGTTGGTACCTTATCTGTTTAACGTCCCCCAGAAAGACGTCGGTGACGTATTTTTAAATACCCGAAATCTAAATGGGAAGTATCAATTATAATTATTATAAGTTAATTATAATTATAATTGTTAGTATTAATTTATTATAAAGCGGATTAGATGTCAAGTATAGATAACATCTTAGGAAAATATAAACACTTTTATCTGTGCAAGTTAAAATTTCATTTTGTAATGATGTCTAATTATTATTGTCTATTAAACACCCTGTATACAAATTAAATTTTGTACTCTGGTGGTAAATAGATATAAAAATTACATTATAACAAAAGCATAATTACGCCATGATAACATTACTCTCGTAATAGTCTGAACGGAAAAAGATGCTATTCAGGTGTCGCTTTCCCCCTTTCCCTCTCTTTACTCCGCCCCTGGTGGTAAAAAAGATAAGTTCGTGATGTCATTATTCTTTTCCACTTTTCCTTCTCTTTATCTCTCCCCTGTTTTTTATGTCTCTTTTATCTCTTTTTCTTTCTTATTTTTGCAATATTTTACTTTCAGTTTCCCATACAATAAGTTATGTACACATTTTTTATTTCCCTATTTGTTACTTCTCTAATTTCATAGTTGCTAAAGAGGAATTTCATTACAATACAGTACGATAGAGGCGATTCTGAAACGTGATTCTAAAAAGCGATTCCACTGAGGAAGTTTTTAAAGCATGCAGCATAGAAAAATGGCTTCACCTTGAAACATGCTACAAAAATGTTGATGAGTTGACAGTTTAAACACAGCTGGCCCTGTTGTTTTTGTTTGAAATGTTCTTGTGCATTGGGGTATCTCAATAACGGGTAGATTTACCAAATAAATTAATTTTGAAGAAGGTATTCTGTTCTTTGCTTTTATGATACTGAATATCATTTTCGGGCTTGTTGAACTCGTCAGCTGGGATATCTGCAGCTCAGAGAAATGAGCTTGTTACAAAACTAGGAGCCATGTTGCACCAAAACCCGTTGCGGTGGGCTGTCAACTTAACGAAAAAAGTACTTCTGATTTTTATAATATTTATCTGAAGTAATAAAAAAAAAGGTCTTGAAATTCACTCCCAATCAATTTTCTCTCCCTTCGCAGTTGAAACTTTTGGATCCTTTGCACCAGATGCTTTGGATCTATTCATTTCTATTTCCAAGTTTCTGGTCCTTGAAACGAAAGAAAGACGTGCAGGGGTGTATTTCTGGCAAAGAGTGAGTTTTGCGATACAAAGAGGGAATGTGGCATCGGTGTTGAGCATACTGAAGAAAGAAGTATATCAACAAACAAAAAAAATACTAACGCATCTAAGATACATTTCTGCCCAGAGAATAATCGTCCCTCTGGGTTTGTGGGCCAACTGTGGTTTATATTTTAGCTTTTGTCGTTATCTATGTTCTCCTGTCTGTATCTGTCCCTGTGCTTTTCCAATTTGTTATTCTTTGATATTTATTATTAGTATTATTGCCATGAAAAGACAATGAAGATTCTTCCTGTTGGCATTTGATCCTCATCCGATAAAGCATGAAGCGGAGATTGTTATCAAAGGATGTGCAGAGATATGATACTTAGAGACAAGATAGTGAAATAGAGATGGGAGGAAATAGAGTTTGAAAAGAGAAGAAAGAGAGAGAAAAGGAGGGAGAGATAGATAAAGAAAAGGACAGAGCAAAAGAGTTAAGTTATCATATATCTATTATTTGTGTTGATCTCAATCGTGATATCACAATTAACTCAAACTCGCTTTACTAAATTTTTGATTAACTATGAGTTCACGGGATTCGAACCACCGACCTCCAGATTACAATTAAGTTCACCGTCTTAAGCAACTAAGCTAGGTCGGTAATGGAAAGAGAAAAAGAGGAAAAGAAAAAGAGAGAAAGAGAAAAAGAAAAAGAGAGAAAGAGAAAAAGAAAAAAAAGGAGGGAAATGAATGGGATGAGTGAGACAAAAATAGAGAAGAAGGCAGAGGATATTGAATTTGTCAAAGGGAAATGAAGTTTAGGAATAGAATTCTGGTCACGGGGAGGGAGGGAGAGAGAGAGAGAGAGAGAGAGAGAGAGAGAGAGAGAGAGAGAGAGAGAGAGAGAGAGAGGAAGAGAGAGAGGAAGAGAGAGAGAGAGAGAGGAAGACAGAGAGAGAGAGAGGCAGTGGGGAGAGGAAAGGAAGGAAAGATATAGACAGAAAAGTGGGAGGGAGTATTCAGGTAGGAGTGAACAAATGAGTGGAAGAGTGGGGAGTAAAGCTCAAAGAAAAAATCAAGTACTTGGTGACGTAATGTTTTTTATATAGGTCGCTTTGAAAACAAAGGGGGCTATTGCGTCAATTACCTTTATGTACATTGTACATACATAATATACAGGGTGAGCATAAAGTCTCACCCCACCCCCCGTATCTCGAGAATGGCTGAAAATACAAGAAAACGCAAAAACCCGTATCCCTTAATTTTTAGGAGGATTAATTTTCAGCCAAAAAAATTTTGCCTACACGGCCCCAGTCAGGCTGGGCATGGACTAACTTTAAAAACTTAAATAGAATGGTATGTCTTGTGGCATATTTTTTTAAAGGTCTCATAGAAAGAAGTTTATTACAACAAATTTCATCGAGCTACGACATACCGTTCTTGAGATACAGGGTCGAACGTCCTGCGTAATATCCATATATTTTGAACTAGAACTCGTTAACCGTAAATTATAGAAAAATGAAATTTGTTGATAATAACTCCTTATGACAAGCCCTGTCGAAAAAGGTATAACTCAACATACTCTGTTGATATTAGTTTCTGGTCGGTTTCGTCAGCTAGCCGGACAAATAGTCCGAAAAAATTTAACGAAAAAACAAATCAAGTTTTAACTTGTTCGAAAGTTCTTGCCATAAGGAGTTATTATCAACAAATTTAATTTTTCTGGAATTTACGGTCAACGAGTTATAGGTCAAAATATATGGATATTACGCAGGACGTCCGACCCTGTATCTCAAGAACGGTAAGTCGTAGCTCACTGAAATTTGTTGTAATGAAATTCTCTCTATGAGACCTTTAAAACAATATGCCACAAGACATACTATTCTATTTAAGATTTTAAAGTTGGTCCATGCCCAGCCTGACTGGGGTCCTGTAGGCAAATTTTTTTTTGCTGAAAATTAATCCCCCCAATTATTAAAGAATACGGGTTTTTGCGTTTTATTGTATTTTCAGCCATTCTCGAGATACGGGGGGTGGGGTGAGACTTTATGCTCACCCTGTATATCCCACTTTCTCTCTATATCCCCTCTCTCTCTCTCTCCCTCTCCAATTCTATCTCTCTCTCTCCCACTCTTTCTCTCTCTCTCTCTCTCTCTCTCTCTCCCACTCTCTTTCTCTCTCTCTCCCACAGTCTCTCTCTTTCTCTTCTCTCTCTCTCATCTTTGTGCCCCAGATTTTTGCCCTGATTTCTGTAATTCTGTTACTGTCATCTCCGTATCTTTTTCTTTCTATAAAGTTAAAAGACTATTTCCGTATCTGTGCCAATCACAATCGTGACGTCACAATTATTCAACTGGTCTTCTGTGACTAAATTTTGCCGTTTTCTGGGACTCGAACCAAGGACCTCTAAGTTGCGAGTCCACCGCTAGGTTATTCTTTCAGGAACTGTTTTATTCCTTAAGGAACTGTTTTATTCTTTCAGGAACTGTTTCATTCCTATTTGAGCAATGTAAGTCGTTGCACACTTGCCCCATACACGCAAACAATCCAGGTTCGAATCCTGGCTAGTTAGAAAAAATTCTACTTTTTATTTTAAATGTGTTTTTTTAAGATGCTCTTCTTGCTTAATCCTGAAGAATTATTCATATTTGAACCTCCACTTTCTTATTTATTACATAAATGTTTATTTATGCGTAAATTTAAAAGTATTTTTTTTAATGGTCTGACGTTGCATTGCAGTTCCATTTATTTTGCCCGGTTTTCGTCTGCAGGAATTAAGGGACCCTATTTTGTTCTATCCTTACCTTATGCAAAAAATATACATACAATTTTTTTTTTCAACAG
Source organism: Bactericera cockerelli (assembly GCA_024516035.1). Classification (NCBI taxonomy): domain Eukaryota; kingdom Metazoa; phylum Arthropoda; class Insecta; order Hemiptera; family Triozidae; genus Bactericera; species Bactericera cockerelli. The sequence continues at coordinate 21,834,656 of CM044961.1, read as the reverse complement.
TTAGCAAGCACTTCATCTGGAGCTTTTTCATTTCAAAGGAGAAATTAGAATAGAGGCATGGGTCATTACTTTTTCCTCTGGCTTCTGTTTTCTCTTTCAGCCCACTTTTATCTCTTTGTCTTCCCCTTCCTACTTCTCCCTCTTTTTTTTAATTTCCATTATTTCCCAAGCTTTTATTATTCTCTCTCTTCCTCTCATTACTCTCTCTCTCTATTCATCGCATCTTCCTCTTCTTCTTTCACTCTTTATCTTCCCCCTCTAAGTTCTTTTCCCTTTTTTAATTTCTATTATTTCTTTAACTTCTATTCCTCTCATATCTCTATTTGTTATTTCAAATCTTTCTTTATCTCCTCAATTCTGACATGTCTCTCTTCTCTCTATTTTTATACCTCTCCTTTTTCTCTTTCTTTCCTCTCTCTCTTTCTTTCTTTCTCTCTCTTCTCTCTCTCTACTTCTTTTACTTTTTCCGCCATTTTTTTCCTTTACATAACTTTTTTTTTCCATCTATGTACTCAAATTCATATCTCTCCTTTTGTCTCTCTCTCTCTATGTTCTCTTACCTTTCTATACCTGTCACCTAATTCTTGAAAGCTGGCCCTGTTCATTTATTTTGACGGTCGAATTTAATTTTCATAAGAATAAGAGAGTTTAATATTTCTTGGTAAATTTCCAAATGAAAGGAAAAAGATAAAAGCGGTAAGAACATTACCTGCCATATTTTTTTTACTCACAATTTATTATTATAAAGAAGTATAAAAAAAAGACATTGAGAGTGAGATAGAGTGGGACATAAATGGAGAAAGAGAAGGGGAGAGAGAGGAGAGAGAGAAAGAGTTAAAAAGAGAGAGAAAGAGAGAGAGAAAGAAAACACTGCCAATTATGGACACAATACTTCCTCGTGATTGCTTCACATTGTAAACACGTGCCAATTTAGAGATTTTATAGAAAATTACTTGTACCTCCAAAACGGCTCAACCGATTTTCTTCAAATTTGTTTTATATGGTAGAATATCGTTTTTTCTACAATCTGAATTCCACAAAAAAATTCTGTATCGGCAAGTCGTGGTCCTTATTTTTTTACTTTTTTGTCCAAAATTTCGGATTTTCTTAAATATCACAGTCAAATTATAATTAATTTAAAAATAAATATAAATAACTTGTGTCAAACAATAATATGCATATTCTTACAAAATTTCATCGAAATTGGGTGTACCGTTCACGAGATATAAGCGTTTAAGTAAAAAGTTAGTGGTCAGGCGCATAGTCTCTTTCACCCAAAACCGTTGGTATGAATTCGATGAATTTAAAATGGGACCATCTACAGAATGTCTCCTAGATGTGTGCAAAATTTCATCAAAATCGGTCGAGTAGTTTCCGAGATTTGCGCGTTACAAGGAATCGTTTTTACAGACAGACAGACAGACACAAAAACCAAATTTACTCAGTAGGTTATGAAACGTCCAGAAATATGAAAAAAATTGAAATCGGAGCAAAAAAATATTTTTTTTTACAAAAACGAACACAATACTTCCGATTTCTAATATTAGAAATTTATCGGAAGTAAAATGATACGGCGTGACTTCCCTTCTTGTATCCCCAAAAAAATCCTCTTCCCTCTTTCCTCCCTCTACTTCTCTATTTCTGCCTCCCTTTTCTCCCCTTTCCTCTCTCTATCTCTCCCTCACTCTCTCTCCCTCCCTCCCTCCCTCCCTACCTCCGTCCCTCCAACTATCTCCATATTCTCCATCCCATTCCTGCCAAGATACTGTTATTGCTAAACAGGCTTCTTAAAGTTTATTAATATTAAGGGATGAAGAAGAATGGCGTTTAAGGATTTACATTTTCCTTCTCGTGCCCCCTGGTTCTCTTCCTCGAAAGTTCATGTAGATAATGTTTTATTAGAATTTTCTGGGCCCATGAACATATTTTATTTCAGCTCTTATCATAATTTAATTGTTAGCTCGAACAGAACATGCCCCCAGGCTTATAATCTGCTATAGCGAAAATTTGAAAACGTGCTTCCCCATTTTTCAAGCCGCGTGTGTATTATTCCATTCCGTTATTCCAGAGTTTATCATTATTATTATATAACACTTTTTTGGTCAACTACATACATTCATCAAATAGGACATGAAAAAAAAAAAAAAAAACACAAGTCCAAAATGGCCAAATTGGGGTTTTTTAATTGAATGTTGTACACATCGTCAAAGGCCGGCGTAGAAGGGAATGAGCCCAGCACACTGTGAGAGATTTTTTGAGATCCTTTGAACGAGGAAGGCTGCTCCCTGGGAGTCTCCGATCTTTGCTACCAGGTAGCTTCCCAAGGATTAGTGACCTCTCTGACTCTGTAGCACCAATCACCATAGCTTTTATTCCGTACCAACCACCAGTTTGGTTCCCGTCGGAGTCAACTTTTTAAATACTATAAAGCAACGCACTTGTAACCTGGAGGTCGGTGGTTCAACTCCCAAGTTAAGCAAAGATTTACTAAAGCTAGTTTGAGTAGTTGTGACATCACGAAAGTGATTAACACAAATACGATAACTTAACCTAACTTACTATTATTAAAATCTAAAAATAAAACATTGAAATTATCTTTCTAAACTTTTTAATATCCATGCATTGGCTTTGGCGGCAGGCTTAAAATTAAGTTTATCAAGAGTATATTCATCTGAAACTGTGGCATGATTTATTTTTAATTGCACATATATTTAAAAAATAATAATCTCACGGTAGTTTAATAAAGTTCAAATATTCAAAACTTCCCTACTTAAACTTGTAAATCTACAACTACAAAAGTTACAATCAGTTAAAAAAAGTAGATGAAAAAGTATAGTAAAATTACTTTAGAAAACAAGTAGAACAATTAATGAGTACCTGTCTTATACCAAAAATAAATCACGTGGTAGTAAAAAATTCACTTTTTTTTATACCTCTTACCCATTTATCTATTTTATTACTCTTAACAGATCTTCTTGCGTCTGCTAATGAATCTTCACGAGATTCCGTGAATCCTTGCAATTTATAGGATTCATTACGCTTAAAAAACTGTCCCCCCCGGTTCTCAAACCCGGGTCCCCGGGGTGCTATTCCTGAACGTGACTGCGGGACTAATGAGCGCTGTGTGCATTCTGCTAACCACTGACCTTTATGCAGCTTATTTATATCTCCCCCCCCACCCCCTCTCCTGTTTTTCTCTCTACCCTTTTCTTCTCTCATATCTCTCGTTTTCTTTGTTTTATCTCTCCCCTTTCTCATTATTTATCTCTTTAACTATTTCCTTTCTCTCTCTCGTGTATTGTCTCTACCTCTTCCCTTTCCTCTATTTTTTTTTTCTCTCTCTCTCTCTTTCTTTCTCTCTCTTTCTTTCTCTCTTTTTTTTCTCTCTCTTTCTTTCTCTCTCTCCCCCCCTTTTTCTTTCTCATGATATGTTTCTTACCTCGTTTTATCTTTAAATCTCGATTTAAAACAGCAACGATAGGTACTGTCTCGGTATATTCTTCTTTCCCCGTCTCTCTCTGTATTCTATGTACATGACTCTGTCTGTCTTATTGTATAACTGAAAGTTTGTTACGATCAAAGAAACTGAAATAAGCGTAAAAAGAAAGAAATGCGCTAATGGCTGGTTGAATACATCAGACCCCGTAAGAATAAACAGCGAGGTTAGAACCTACATGTACAAATATCTCAAATGACTTATAGTGTTAGTCACTAACAAAGAGAGAGAGAGAGAGAGAGATTTGATTTGATATATTTTTATTTATAACAATTTTAAATTTACAATACAACATCTCCTAAGCTAATATAAAATAACCTATGTGAGAGAGAGAGCGTGAGAGAGAGAGAGAGAGAGAAGAGAGAGAGAGAGAGAGAGAGGAGAGAAGAGAAAGAGAAAGAGAGAGAAAACAGAGAGAGAGAGTTATTACTGATCTGTTTGTATATATATCTTTATTAATTTATTGAATTTATTTTGTATTAATATTTATATTAATATAAAAAATTCTGTAGTCAAAATAAAACATTACTTATACTTAAACTGAGATATAGAAAACCGCCCTCAAAGTCCCAGAAATCCTAGGCAACTTTGTCTGAAAACCAGTTCGAAATCAAGTCGAACATAAGGGTGTTCCTGACTTACCTCCACCTCCTTCGTCTGTCTCACATACCCATAGGCACTAGCCGTGAGCGTGTAGTTCCCTTCACCCAGCAGCCTCCAGTACTCCCCCTTCTTCGTACCCTTCACCCTCTTTGCATACCCTTTCACCGAGATAACAGCCCATCTTACACGTCTGCCCGCTGTGTCCTTCACTTGTCCGAAGACGCCCAGACGTGTGCTCTCTATGAATTTGAGCATGGACTCTAGATTTGCGTACCAGTAGAAGGGGAGGAATTTTCGGTCGGGGTACTTGCAACAGCTCAGGTAGAAGGTGATTTCAAAACAGTTGGAATAGAGGTAGTTGTAGTCTTGCATTCCTGAAGAACAAGCGGAAGTATTCTGCAATGTTGGATTTCATGAGGAAGGGGCCAACAGCTGATAACAGCTGTTGGTCTCCTGATTCTTAAGTGAACGTTTTTATCCCGAAGATGGTATCATCAATGTTCTTTTTTCATTTTGCCTTTTCCCAAACTTACTTGCGGTCGGCATAGTTCAACCTTTCTTCCTCGTGGTTGAGGCTGGTCGGTTCTACCCTCATCTCTATAAAACTCGAATCTATGCGTGTCTGACTGGTTGACTATGTCCTCTTAGGATTTGTCTGTTTACAATACCACATTCCAAATGGTAATAGATATCGAAATTTTTATGAGAGTTGACCTCTACGAAACCACTAGAAAATTATCAAAACTAAAATATCTATTATCATTTTCAAGATATCGGCATTTTCTAGTTCAGTAAGTTTCAAATAGGACGCCAGCCACGGGCAATGATCTAAACGGCGACAAAGTGCCGGGATTCAGCTAGTAGATCATATATGTGAGATCAAAATTCAATTCAATTGTGCAACTTATTCATCAATAATTTTATCGAAAACATCATTGATAATGGAGCTCTTTCACAAAAGATTTTGATTTTGTCGTGGTGACTTGAAATACCCCGTGGTGACTGTTTTTCCTTATGTGAAAAAAAGTAACTTTACAATGTAAATTTACAAAAGCAACTCCGCAACATTTTTTGTCATCTTGAATGATAGGGATCTTAAGCCGTAATCCCACTGAGTGCAGCAGTTTGCTTCAAAACTTTTCTTAGCATTTTTCCTCGAGTTTTCAATGGGGAGTGTTGCAAAGCGTTGCGAAGTAATGTTTCAGTCAATGGTGTTCGATCTCATTTGATTCTAAAGGGAGTGTGGAGCATGGAACTTTGCAAACCGTAACGTTGCGAGACAAAATGTTGCACCCAGTGGTATCCCGACCTTAGCAGTACCACTTCGTTCTGCGAGTAAATTAAACTTACGAACATCGTTGTAATCCCTTTTCATCCCTTGGTTCACACTCATTATTCCACCCGGGAAAGATTGTTTGCATGCATTGCCGGGTGCCATCATCGTATTATTCGCAGCAAAATTCTTGGCTAAGTTCTCGAAGAACTTGTAATCTGGAGTTAGACTGGCAGCGCCGAGATCATTTGCAACAATAGCGCCGCCTTTGAGGTTTCCCGAGAGAACGAATCCATGCCTGCCTATGAACTCCGACATAGACCATGTCTCTGGTTGGTTACGCCTGTCAATATAGAGGATGGAAATTGAGTGGAAGTATCTTACTAAAGTGGTTTTCACCGTGGGCGTGGATGAGTAGATAGCGCATTCCGCTTCTACGCAGGTTACTCGGGTCCGATCCCCGACAATTTTTCTTCTCTGTACATCAGTTGTCCGGAGACTACTCAAAGCTTAGGATGAAACAATAGTAGTTACTTGTATTTGTAACGACCAGTTACACATATGAGAAAAAAAGGCAAAAGGTAGCAGTACTAAAAGATTTTTTTGGAAAAAAAAGGAGGCCCTTAGTGATGCTTTGCTGTCGACAACAGATTGTCTTGCTTCACCTTTGAGTTATATTTTTTCAATTACAGCATTGTAAGTAAAAAATACAAGAGAAAACTATCAGAAAACTTACAACAAATGTCAAGAAGCTTGTTTGTGAAGTCCTGGTAACAGGAAACTATCAAGGAAACTTACCAGAAATGTCTAGGAGCTTCTAACTAAAGCCATCATAACAGAAATCATTAGGAAAATTACCAGAAAATGTCTAGGAGCTTGTCTGTGAAGTCGTGGTAATGCTAGAGGAAACTATCAGGAAATGTCTAGGAGCTTCTAATTAAAGCCATGGTAACAGGAAACTATCAGGAAAATTACCAGAAAATGTCTAGGAGCTTGTCTGTGAAGTCGTGGTAATGCTAGAGGAAACTATCAGGAAACTTACCAGAAATGTCTAGGAGCTTGTCTGTGAAGTAATGGTAATGCTAGAGGAAACTATCAGGAATCTTACCAGAAATGTCTAGGAGCTTATAATTAAAGCCATGGTAACAGGAAACTATCAGGAAAATTACCAGAAAATGTCTAGGAGCTCTTCTGTGAAGTATGTAATGCTAAGGAAAATTACCCGAAAATGTCTAGGAGCTTCTCATTAAAGCCATGATAACAGGAAACTACCAGAAAAATTACCAGAAAATGTAAAGGAACTTCTCATTAAAGTCATGGTCAAGATCTACTCCTTTCGCGTTGAATCCGCCGTTCTGGGACTCACAATGACCTTCCTCCGAGTTTCTGAAGCCATCCGGGTTCATGGTGGGAACGATGTAGATGTCGATCTCTTCTAACATGCGAGTGATTCGGTCATCGAATCCATAGCTATAGACGAGGTATTGTATGAGAAACACCTGAAAGATAATCATGTATTGCTAGTATTGTTACATGATTCTTCTGTGTGTGTTTCAGATTATGGCTGTTGCTAGTTTATGTCGTCTCATAATAACGCAGACCAACTAGCTTTCAGAACACAATTTTTTTGCTGCTTTAACTAGGTTGGTGTAAGGAAAAGCATCCAGCCATAAAATGTGGTAGGAGAAATGGCAGAACCAAAAAACCTCTCATATGAGGAAGAGGTGTTGACCGACCCCAAGTAGGTTTGGACAGTGGCAAAGTGAAAGAAGAAAAATAATGAAGCATACCAGCAGGCGTATCCCACAGCATCATCCCCGTGTATGTTTCCCACAAACTTGAACTTGGGCTTCATTATTTTTCCCCTCCTTATTATTGGCATCATGTGTGATTCTTACCACCCAAATCAGTTGCTTCTGGACACTTAAACCCAGCGGTGACATGTGCACAATGTTTGTATGATTTATTTGTAATGATTCTACTAGATCTTCGAACTCATCATTGTTGAAATATCTGTCCAGTTCGATCTTCCTAGAGCCATTGCGTACCAGGAGGTATGGATGTGGGTGTTGCTTGAATTGTTCATTGTCGATGCCGGGACCGTAGTAGTCTTGCATCGAAATTGTAAAGGAGAAACCTGACGCTAGAAGCAGGATCACAAATTGTGAAACCATATTCAATGACTGTTTTTGTTTATATCCTTTCAAAGTTAATGACAAAATATCTCTGCTAAAGAACTATTCGAAATTGAGATTATTCCTGTCCAAAATATCAGGTAAAGGCCGAATTGTAAAATAGGATTATATTTAAGATAGTGCTAGACTGTCCCTTAGTCGGGCTAGAGTGCACTGTAATTGGTTAAAACTCTGACTTGAGGAGAGTCTGGCTTATCTTAAATTTAATCCTGTGGTATAGTTCGGCCCTAAAGGTGAATCCTATGTCAAGGTTAAAGTTCTTCCTATGATTCAGCTGCCAAAACTCTATTAATCTTTCTATCCTAGAATTTGCACTGAAAATTTTCCGTTTTCACTGCATACTCAAAAATTACGTGCTTGTTAGTGATACACTCCTAATGACGATTCGCTCCTACTGACTCCTACATTTGCCAATGGTTAGTAATCTGTCTGGAACTTATTACAGTTGTTTCTCTCGGGATGACTCATTGAGTTGTAAATTTTGCTTGACACATTCCACGGTTTTCTTCGCAACTGTTGTTTTTGCACTTGTTGCTGCCATACGTATAACGAGTATGACTAACATTGCGTTTCTAGGGGCGAAACTGAGAATATGAAAATCCAGACTGTCTAGGCAAGAACAATACAATACCGACACACATCATGGGCGTAGCCAGGGGGGTATGCCAGGAACTATGCAACACTAGGTATTATTGATTTTCCTCATCAGCTACCCCCCCCCCAGCCAAATCTGGCTGCGCCATGCCCATGACACACATAGATACAGTATATTTCGCCCAGAATCATAAAACAACATTCAATTTAAGTTAAGCCAGACTTCCTCAAGTCGAACTTGCGGGACATTATGGTTTATCTTGAAATTAACCCTGTTTTACAATTCGTTCTTTACACTCTCGCACACGGTAATTGGTCACTTGAACCATCTATTTGTCTTAACGGTTGATGTAGCACACAGAGAAGCAGAATTTTTCCAAAAAGGAACAAGATTTACGAAGACGAAGTAAATTAAGAAGACTGAGAGATTCATTTTGACCCAAATATTGTACGAAATTCCCTATAATAACATTCATTATTTTTATTAAATGAAACTTTTTCCAGAATTTAATACTCCTTATTTTCAAATTCTCCTCCACTTCTCTCTTTATCTCCCCCCCCTTCGTTTCATTCTTTAAATCTCTTTCTTAAATCTCTCCCCTTTCTCTTCTTCCTTGTTATTCTCTATCTCCTTCCTTACATCTCTCAGTCCTCTCATTATTTCTCTTTCGTTCAAACTCTCATTCTCCGTCTCTTTCTCACTCCTCCCTCTTTCTTAAATATCTGTTTTTCAGCCTCTTTCTGTTCCCTTCTCTTTCTCTTTGTCTCTCTCTCTCTCGTCTTATCTTATTTCCAATTCTTCTTTGTTTTTCTCCAACTTGCTCAAGATTTATACTCATCCAAAATTGACTTTTTCTGCCACGACGTCCATTTTAGTTCTTAATTTCCCTCTCCTCCTCCTCTCCTCCTCTGCCTTTCTTCTTGCTTTCTCTCTCACTCTCTCTCTCTCTCTCTTGTCTTTAATAAATATAATAATGCTTTTTCTTTGTGTTATTATGTCACAATTTTAGTGGGTAGCGCAGAATCATAGACTTTACCACTTTAATTTACAATATCTTGTATTATTTTTTTTGCCTAAGATTCTGCCACTGGTCGCTGCTTCACATTAAAGCAGCTACTCATTTTCCTCACAGGTATGAGTGACCCCGAACACCCAGTACAGAGCAGAAAATCCTCCCGCTGGGAATCGAACCAGGTCACATGTGTGCAATGCCTAGCGCGCTAACTCGCTCTGCCACAGTGATACTTCTCTTTGTCTTATTTGTCTGATTCCAATACGCCCAATGTTTATTTACTCCCTTCTATTCTATTCACCCTTTTTACCCTTTGATAAGTTTTTAATTAAATTGGAAAAAAGTCAACGAGAAATAGAGAAAATCCGACCCTTTTGAAACGAGTGACACCCATCTTCCTCGGGGGGTTTTTTAAATTTTAAAATAATTAAACAATATTGGAAATGTATTCAAGAAACAGGATGTTCTTTTCGAGATACTTTATTTTCAAATATATAAGGAAGGTATCCTTGGCATATATTCAACCTTTTTGTTAATATTTGACAATCAGTCAACCCTAATCTTACACATTCGTACAGTTGACATAGAATATGACAACTGATTTTTACTAAACGTAATAAAATGGATTCTTATTATTTAAAAAAAATGGTTTCATCTTACCATTCTAATTCAAGTTCATCTTCAATCAAGTTCATCTTCTCCTTTTTGTTAAGAGCGTGGCAGCTCTTTCACGCGGGATTAACCCTATTCAAGACATTTTTATTTAAAAATGAGGACCAATTCACCAAGAACATTATTAAACATATTGGATCAAGTTTTATTTACATAGAATATATACAATACATAGAAAATGAGATTAATAGAACAAAACTTGATCAAGGAGCCGGGAAACAAAGAGTATTAATACTCATCTCTATGTGACAGCTCTAAGTGTAGATAGGTACACCTACAGGGAGGCAACAAACCCATATTGAAAGATAGGATAATGAAAAGAACTTGGTCCCAAACTTTATTTCAGAAATTTTTGGAACGACAATTTTGCGGTGTATTTTTATACCGAAAAGGTGTATTTTTTGGGGATAGAAAATTGATTTTTGGTCTTCATCTTATTGTCTTCAGTAGTAGTTCCACTAGCTTGGACTGGAAAAGTAAAAGATTAATCTGCAGAAATGAAAATCTGTTGGAATCCCGCCCAACAACATGCATTGATACTTGTAGTGGTTAAGGGGCTAGTCTATTGATCCAGGCAGCGTGGGGATCCCTTGGTTTGAGTCCCATCACCCAATGCATGGATTTCTTCTTATTCATTTCTTGACTTCTTGAGATTTTGACCACATAATAATGGTACTAAAACAACTGCTGGAATTATTGGGCCTCTAGTCCTAATCGAGCAGTATAAATCAGTGGCCATTATTAATATATAATATTTTTTCTCAATCGCTGGGGCTCGAACCTTCGAGCACCACGTACGAATCTGCTGCTTGAACAATCCTCTGAGATCAAATCCCACTCACTGAAACATTGCCTCGCAAATTTTTGTATCACTTCTTATTTCGAAATTCGAGCTGCAGTGGCGCGAACGACCTGTTATAACACAGAGTTGAAGAGCCTAATTGGAAAAAAAATCGAGCTTCAAAATGTTTCGAAACAAAAAGGTGCCACTCGTGATCCCGGCTTAAGCAACACCAAAGGGAAACTTGTCATGTGCCGCCCACTTGTTGGTATGCTTTCATCACTCAAGCAGTCTGCTTCTGAAACTCTTGACCTATATTTGGTGCTCCCTCCCTCCTCCCACGACTAACTCAAAAATTAAATCGAGATTGAATTTAAGAATCCTAGCGATGAATTTCAAAAGAATTTTCAGAAATTCAACAATGTATAAATTTCAAAAGCAAGCGAAATTGAAACGTTTTATTGCGCTTTCGATGGTAATTAGGTTAGACATAATAATCATAATAATTGCTTCAGGATGCTAAGGGTTGGATGGCAGAGATCGCTTTAGACATTCATCACGCCTTTTTACATTTATTGTAATTTAATTAATGTCAAATAAATTACAATAAATGTAATCGTTACATTGGGATAGTTATAAAAATTAAGATAACTTTGAAATTTTAATCAAGGCAAGTTGTGACAGTTTTTTTCAACAATATTTAACTTGTCTGTCCTTACAAATTGACAAAAATCCATTTTTTTGGAAAGAAATATTTCAGAGTAATGTTTCAACCAAAATTTTCACCTCTTAGTATTTTTTTTTAAATTTCGACTACAGAGAAATAATTCTTGAAGGGTTTCACTCTGAAAACTTGAAGGTGTTTTTTAATTTCTCTCAGAGTTAACTTGCAAGCTTCCCGGCAGAAAGTTCTCGAATTTTTTTAAAGAGCTTTTCTCAAGGATTTCAAAGTTTTGTGTACTTTTCAAACTGGGGCGTTTTACCACCGATTCGGATCTTATTCCAACTTTTATTTTAACCCTTCTCCTCTACTTTCCACTACTTTTAATTCTATTTACCACCTACATATGAGAACATGGCACACACAGGGTGGATTAAAATTACGTGACCAAAATTCTAATGTCAATTGCAATTGAAAAAAATCTATATTGATTTTCTCGGAAAAATTCCGCCAAAAAATCAGAAGTTCCGCTTTCGTTTAACATCAATTTTTGAAAAAATGCTCTAGAAGTACGCTCAGATTAGATTTTTATATATTTGGAAATGTTGTAATCTTCAGGAAATTTTTATGATCTTTCGAAGAGTGAAAATATTTTTGAATGAAAGATATAGCGAAAGGCGTTAGCCTTTTGGAGGCCTTCAGCCAGCATGAAAAATTTGGTGATACAGAAAAATTAAAAAAAGGGGGAGCAGTTAAATAGAAAGAAAAAGTCTATATTACTCTTTTGTCCCTAAAAAACAATTTCATGGTTGAGAACAATTTTTCTATTTGTATATTGTAATATTGTTTCAAATGTTTTGTAAATTATTTGTTCAATAGAGGCTATTTTATTTATTTACGAGTATAGCGAATTTAGTACCTAAGGATCTGAAAATATTTCCGACAAAATCACTGCAGATTATTTTAGATTTCCATGGACGAGTTCTATCAGCCCAAGATTTTGAGGTCACCCAATTTATACCATCAGAAGTACATATGTAATAATTATTTTTATTATTTTATGTACATAATATACTTCGACTACCATCACGTAGTATATGTATTCAATAGGTATAAGACAGCAAAGTAATATTATACCGACTCCATGCATAGAGGTATAAAAGTACTTAGATTCTGTATTTTTTTTACGCCAAGGGGAGCAACTTTAGAAGAAAAAAAAGGTATATCTCCCTATTTAAGCGAGCTTTGGCCTTTCTAGGTCAATTTCTATCTCTTGTTAATTCTACGCTTATCTCTACTTTCTATCTTTTTCTATTCTTCTACTCCTTTGTCTCTCTCTCTCTCTTACTCACTGTCTTATATATTCTCTCTCTTTAATTCTTACTCTCTTATATACTGTCTTTCTCTCTCTTTCCTACTCTCTTATAAATATATTCTGTGTCCTGGATACCTTCTTTATGCACTTCTTTCTCATAGGAAGATACTATAAAAACTAAAGTCCCTTTCCTTTGGTGTGAGTTCTTTTATAACTTTTTAATAATTATACTCAACCAACCTCAGTAGCTTGATCGATAAGGCGGCGGACTTTTTACCATGAGTTCAGTGGTTCGAGTCCCAAGTTCGGTTGAATTTTAGCAGCGTGAGTTTGAGTAACTGTGACATCACGATTAACTGATTAACACAAATATGGTTACTTTTTTAATACAATCTCTTTTCTTTTAGTTTTTTTTTTATCTCTCTTTCTCTCTTGTTACTATCTCTTTCCTCTTGTATTCTGAAATTCTCTATTTATTTATTTTTCATCTACTCAAAAGTTACTTTTTCTCTCTCCCCTTTTTATTGCTCTTCAATACTTATGGCATTCTATTATTATTGTCTTTCCCTCTCTTTCTGTCTCCGATTCTCTCCAATCTTTTCCTCTTCCGTATCTCTCTTTTTTTTTCATGTCCACTTTCTTTTGTATCACCCTTTTTTCTTTTACATTCTTCTCTCTTTCTCTTTCTCTTTCTCTCTCTCTCTCTCTCTTTCTCTCTCTCTCTTTCTCTCTCTCCACACACACACTCCCAATCGCAACTCCTTCCTCTAATACCTGTTCAATTTAAACTATCCTCTCTTTTTATCGTATCAACTTCTTAATCTCTCTTTTTCTACTCTCTTTCTTATCTTCTCTCTCTCTTGTTATTCTGCTTCACATACCTTCTATTTTCCTTGAATTTCATCTTTCTTCATACCCAACGTGACAGTAAATCCAAGGACAAACACGTCTGCCAAAAACGATTTTTGAGCTGCAAAGGACAAGCAGTTTCACATGTATGCAGATAATTTGTGTTATGTGTAGTTGAGTAGTTACATTATACATAATGTACATAAATATAACCTTGAACATTTGTTGCAAGGAGGTCAGCGTTTCTCTCTCTCTCTTTCATAAGAGAGAGAGAGAAAGAGAGAGCTTATTAATGTCGAAGCCTATACCAGGCTTCTTCGTAAATATCTCTTAAATATACATTAAAGTAGAATTATCTTAGGAGGTGTCATATTATGTAAATAACTATTGTATTTTTTTTTCGAGAGATGGATAGTTTACTATATTTTATTGTAAAAAAGAATAAATCAAATCAAATACAGAAAATCTTAATATGTATGTATGTATGTATGTACGAATTTCTTTGTGGTGAAGCACAAGGCCTCTTCACAACTTTTGTGGGTAGCGCAGCATTACTAAGAGCCTCCTTTACATTTCGAATTATTCTATTACATTAATTTCTTTTTACTCTGGTAATGCCGCCACTGGTCGTTACTCATACAAGTAATACTCATTTTTCCTCACGAGGTATGAGTGGACCCCGAACATCCAAGTACAGAGCAGAAAAAATCCTCCCCCGCTGGGAATCGAACCAGGTCACCATGTGTGCAATGCCTAGCGCGCTAACTCGCTCTGCCACAGTGACTACTAGAAAATCTTAATATTACAACTTAAATGTATTTTATCAAAATATACATACCCACATATAATGAAAAGCATACTATGTTGTACACAGTTACTATTACATAATTTTGTAAATGTACAAGTACTACGCAAATGTAAACTCCCCAAAATATCATCAAGTATATTTGAAATGGTAATCTTCCTTAATGAGGAAAAATGGTAACATGTAAGGTTCTCTAGTTAATGCAAGAAATTCATAGTTGGAAACATGTAAATTTTTTGAGCTTATTAAAAAAATTGAGTTAAAAAATAATGATTGTACGCTTATTGCGCAGTGTATGCGTACAGCACTACAGCACGACAACTTTAGTATGCTTTTATATGCATGCACATTAGACACTATAATATTATATACTAAAAATGCTACATACATACGTGAATGTACATTATTTAAAGTATCATACATACATACGTAAAAATGTACTTTATAAACAACGAATACCAGTGCATGAATTTTTCCTCATCTATTTGGGTTTGTGACCACATAATAATAAGACTGAGGGTTAGGTGGTAAAAAATGCTTTGAGCATGAACCTTGCCTGGTTGTTAACTTTAACTAAAAAGTGTGTATTATTATTAATTAAATTATGTACACTCACTATTTAATCTATCTTATATTTTTTATCATTTAATTATGTACATGCATCTACTATTTAATGCAATTTACTTATATTATTTTCGCCATTTACTTACTTGGTGAATGCAGTTCGTGTGCTGTTGCAGGATGACAAAACGCATAACTTATACAGCTCAGCTCAGGACGAGGATCTTAATAGTGTTGCACTTCTGGTACGAAATAAAATGCATATGTTTTGTCTATCCTTGAAACTTGAGATGCATTTTGATGAAGCGAGGAACATTTGTTTGTTGCATACTATGGGAGAGAGAGAGAGAGAGAGAGAGAGAGAATGGAAGAGTGTGAGTGAGAGAGAAATGAAGAGTGAGAGAGATGACAAGAAAGAGTGAGAGAGATGGCAAGGGAGAGATAGAGAGAGATGGCAAGGAAGAGAGATAGAGAGAGAGTGAGAGAGATAGAGAGAGAGAGATAGAGAGAGAGAGATAGAGAGAGAGAGAGAGATAAATGAAGAGCGAGTGAGATGGCAAGGAAGAGAGAGAGATAGAGAGAGAGAAAAATAGGAAGCGGAAAGGGAGCAGGGAGAGAGAACAAATTATATTTCTAGTTATTGCGCGTTAAGTGTAAGAAGCGGAATTTTCACACAGACAATTCTGTTCCCTCCGAACACGTAAGGTTGGCATTTCCGGTCCTGTCCTACCCAGGCTGAGTGAGGTTAATGTGGGTAGCTGGTACCAAACCAAATAGAATCATTGGATATGAAAGGAGCCTAGACATTGGATCTAGGCGTTCATATGATCCTCTCACCACCGTGATGGAGGTATACGAGTAATGTATCTGTCGCACGGATATGGAATTATTAGTAAGTGTAAGAAAGTCGAAGTAGGATTTAAAAGTTGGTTTTCACTGTAGATACTTTCATTTTCACTGTAGATATAAAGAGCGCGCGATTAGCTTAGTGGTTAAGCACTCGCTTGCCATGCGGAAGGACCCGGGTTCGATCCCCGTGCCGACAAAAATTTGTATTCTTAATTTGGTTACAATTGTTTGTAAGGGATACTTTCCGGTGCGCTCGTGTTTACCCAGCACCAAATTGGGAAGTATTGTGTCACTTCTCGCCCATCAGAGGGGAGGCATACTACGGGATGGACAGGCTACAACACAGACCACAAGCGTCTACAGTAGCTCCTGTTTCACGGCTACGAAATAAAAACGGCTGTGAAACACTCATCTTTAAAAAAAAAAAAAAATCTAGTGAAAAACTATCTCAAGATCATTAAGTAAATAATAAGGAGACTTAAAGGGACCTTTAGAATTTTTGAAATTAACAAGAAGAAGAAATTGAACAATTTCGAGCCGAGGGTGTGGTGTGAAACCATACATGTTTTTTTATTGATTTTTTGGTGACTATATGATATTCATGTTTTGAAATGCGTCCAAAAAAGTTTCACTTTTAAAAAAAAAAAAAAATGAAGGGAATTTTCCCCTTTTGAAAAAGGCTTGAATTTTTTTCTACAATATCTTTTATCTACTCTCTGTTTCCTTTCCTTTTCTTAACCCGGTATCAGTACGGTTCGGTTTTGTAACGTATCCAGTACACGGTAACGTATACGGTTGTGAGAGAAATCTCTCACAACCGTACTGATTGCGGGTTAACCAGACATCTGTAGGTCCATGGCTAAAGCAGGGGATTTGTAACCTGGGAATCGACAGAACGGTTCTCAGTATGTTGTTTCTGTATTTCCATAGCACTCCATTTTTAATTATATTTTAATACTATCGTTACCATAGATATCATCAGTAGAGTTGGATTTAAGGCACTAGAGCTTGGATTTAATTTGATACCATGTTACTTACCTATACCAAACGAAATCTACCGATACTAATGAATGAAATGAACTGCCCTTTCTGTATAATTTTACGAGTTGTCCCTAAAATTATTAATTATTCATCTATGTTACAGTTTTTCCCCTCAAATTCGAAAATCTGCATGAATTTTCAAATTTGTTCATCATATGGTGGATTTTACTGAATAATGCCAAAAAAATGAAATAATAATAATGAGCGCCAAAATTAGCCAAATATAATTATGCAAATATGAAATTGCACAATATCGGAGCTTTAAATATAATTATTATTATTATCATCAACAGGGCCCTGTGTCACAGTTATTCTACAAGTTTCAAACCAGTTAAAAAAAAAACTGTAGTTTATTTGTAAAAAAATAATTTATTTGAAAAAAAAATATATATATATATTTTGAGCTCTCTTTTTTTTATATTTTTATACTTTGATATCTATGATGACAAAAAAAAGAGTAAAATTTAGAACTTCATACAAACGATCTTCAGTCAACTTCTGCGCATCCTAAAGTACATTTTCCATTTCACCACATTGGTTTATGCTGGATTTCTATTTCATTTGTCTGAATTTCCAACTTGAGAAATGACTACTTTTTTTCTTTCCGGAGTGAAGTCATGGTGTTAGAAAGATTGATATGGGTGAACCTTGTGGACGTCCAGAACAATTATTCTGGTCTCTTTCCGTGTCCAGTGTATCTATAATGTGTTGAAATTATGCACCCAAAACTAACAGTTAAAAAAAAAAGTTGTAACTAGTAAATGAATGATTGCGACACAGGGGCCCCGAATATTAATATTGCGAAATTCACTCTGAATTCATTTCATCTCACCTTGCCATTGGATCTTTCAGATCCTTTGGACCAGATGCCTTGGATATATGTATTCATTTCTTTTTCCAAGTCTTGGTCCTTGAAACGAAAGAGAGACGTGCAGGGGGGTACTTCCGGCAAAGAGTGAGTTTCGCGATACAAAGAGCACTCTTAAGAAAGAAGAGTTATTTCATGAAATATATTATTTATCTAGAAATTGTGAAAAACTTTAAAATATTGTAGTTCCCCCCAGGGTTCCACCATTCCCTTCCTGTATTCCCAAAGCTCTTGTATCATCATTTGTGGCCAAGACAAACACGATAGTTATGAGCGTAGTAAAGAGTTTTTTGAACTGTCTGCCACCCAAGTTTGCCAGTATCTCATTATTCAACACAGAATACAGAGGGAAATGTGAGCTTTCATCCAGCGGACCACACAAGTTCCCAACTTTCATAAGTAGGTCAGTGTGATGTGGCGGAACTGAGAAATGAATGTAACATAGACACAGAGCACAGGGTTTTGCTACGTGGATTTCTTAAAATAAACGGAAAATTGCAGAAGGAAATACATAAATAGGTTTGCATATTTCTTCTTCTCGCAAATGAATAATATTGCGTAGTTGCAGATTCTTTCCGCAGTAGAAATTTAATACAGCATCTTTACTTTCTATTATCTCTAAAAAAAAAGAATTATTTACGGTCACCTTTTTCGAAAATGAAAAAAAAAAATCACGCGCGCGCGCGTGTGTGTTGAATATTCAGGGTCTAGTCATTTTTGTGGCGACATTATTGGCAAATTGGAATTTTGCAAGAATATAAAATTAAACGGAAATATCCTACAATTCTGCGCTACCCACTAAGAAATTTAATATTTAGTCATGATCATAGGGTGGCGTCATCATGAACGATAGTAGCCAGATAGTGGAGGAATGACTCAGCACTTCTACCACTGTCTTTAAATGGAGGCAAATTATTGACAAGGGCCCCCATAACCAAGCCAATGCTGGTCTTCTCCCTGTTAATAGTCCCCCAGCCAGACTGCTGGTCTACTCCTGTTAAAGTCCCCCAGCCAGACTTTATACCAGACTAGATATTATAATAACACAAAGAATACACGTTTATTAATTATTAATTATTTATTTTTATAATTAATTATTATAATAATATTCATACATTCATGTTTCTTCTTTCATCACTGCCTCGTTTTCTTGTTTCTCGGAATCCATATCTTCGTCTTCTCTCTCATTTATTTATTCAACTGCTTCACCTTTCTCGTTACGTATCTTCTTCTCCTCTTTCTCATTTTTCCAAGAATTCCTTTATTATTTATTTCATAGTGAAAAGCATTTTCTCGGAACATTATTTCTCTATCTATCTTTCTCGTGTTTTTATATCTCTCTTCTCTCCTTTCAAGTCATCCTCCTTTTTTCTCTTTCTTTATTTTTATAGTCTTTTCTTTCTCTCTTTACACCCCTCTACTTCTCACTTGCTCTGTCTTCTTCTTTCTGTACTTCAGCAAGTTGTTCTTTCATCCTTGTTTTTTTAATCATCTTCAGTGGCACTTTGAGCACTAAGCTACTTCTATTTTTTGTCTCCTCTTCGCTTCTCTTTCCTATCCTCGTCCTAATACCCTTGTATTTTTTTCTCACTCTCTCCTTTTATCTCTTTTTCTCTCTGTCTCTCTTTATCTTTCCATTTCATTCACGGGTACCACTTCCATTCTTAAGAATTGTTACTTTTGTTTCCTTGGGCACTTTAATTCTGTCACTAGATAAGTTGTTCGAGGTACAAAAAAAAACTAAAATATTTTTAAAGAAACATATGTTGCAGGAACTTTCCGATTTCAGGAACTTCTAGAAATTCCTAGGCAGAACTAGAAATTCCTCAATAATTAAAAAATTCAAATCAAGGAAATTCTAGTTGTTCCTTAAAATCCTGCAATTTAACATACATTCGTATGTTTAAAAAATATATTAAAAAGATAATGTTGCACTAATTCAAAGGACTAAAAGCCTCTTCTTTGATATTACCGCGGGACAGAACAGTTCGA
The DNA here is from genome assembly GCA_024516035.1 of Bactericera cockerelli. Taxonomy (NCBI): domain Eukaryota; kingdom Metazoa; phylum Arthropoda; class Insecta; order Hemiptera; family Triozidae; genus Bactericera; species Bactericera cockerelli. The sequence continues at coordinate 21,815,088 of CM044961.1, read as the reverse complement.
TATGAAAGTAGGTTGCAAGAAATATTTTTCTGGTATTTTTCTTTTATATTTTTCTTTCCACATAAAACATACTTGTGTATACAGGGTCCAACTTAACCTACATTGGCTAGACTCTTGTTATTCTCCAATTTTTCGAGGATGTTGAGGACCGGAGTTTCATCTCCAGTGATGTCTCGAGTTTTTCGATAAACCCTATCCGGTTAATTTCTGCTGGATATGAGTGACCTGACAATCTTCTCATTCATAGCTGACAGTCCAGCCAGTGCTGCAGCGTAGCGCCGGCATCAATACTGGCACGTTGAATACAGCAGTTCTCTTTCTTTCACTGAAGTTGAGCAACGTCCAGTGAGGTTAGGAATTGGTTGCGTGGCCATTCAAATGCGAACCCTCGTGATCCCGGCCCACGCAGGCTGGGTGGGATTAATTTGAGTAGTTGACTTGTGAGTTTCCAGCGAATGGAGGGTAAAACCGTCCGTCGTCGTAATATGACCATGCAGTTAAAAGTGACGTTAAAATTCTAGTTATCATCTAGTGTATAGGATGTTATTGATTTCCTGATAACTGTACTTTTATTTCAAGAAGTTACTCTCGTTTTTAAAAATAAAATTACTTTGAAAAATATCATTATGAGTAAAAACGGATACTACTCTGATATCTCTGTTTTGTGAGTATAGTCGTAGATAAAAATAATTTTATACATCTGTACAATGTACATAAAGATAGCTAATAGAAAGTAATAATGTCTGGATGAAATTATTTGAAATACCGATGTAGCGCATATCATTTTGGTTTTACATTTAAACTTAATAAAATTTCTATCCGTTTTAGAAAAGAAACCCCTGTAACCATTTTTCAACATCAAAAAGAAATTTCCTTTAAGAATAAATTTATTTGAAATGGAAAAAACGTTAAAAGCTAATCCTTTCTTCCCCTTCGAATTTACCTTGGAATTTTTAATTTTAGAAACACAATTATGTGTCTTTATTTTCTGTTCGCGTCTTATTTATTTTTTTTTATTATTTTTTTATTTATTTACACTTTATTAGATATAGGACATATACAATACAAATAATTACAAACGAAATACAAAATACAATATAACAAAACAAAAAAAAATAAAAAAAAAAAAATAAATAAATATATACATAATATATGTCCTAACTAAAGGGCGGGGTTATTGCCTTAGGCAATCTCTTCCACCCAACCCTTGTTTTTTTCTTTAAGTCAACTCAAAGAAAAATTCCCATAAACTATAGGTATGGAAAGGTCATTCAAATTTATTGGGTAACTATTTTTTTTTTTACAAAACCCCATGTTGTAAATGCAGAATAAAAAGACTGACTGTTGGAGGTTTACCCCTTCGGGGCCTGTTATAACCTATTTGAGAAGAAGAAGAAGAAGAAGAAGAAGAAAAACTATTTTAAGTTTATTAATACAATTTGATACATAAAATAGGTAAAAGGGCTCCGGTATTTCTGTTATTTTACTTTATCAGTTATGTATGATATTGGTTGTTGATCAATACATTATAATAATCACTTTAAATAAGGATGATTTCACCCAAGTACCTCTCCCTCTTTTGTCCTCAGGAGGAGAAGCGTGTCCTGTTCATCCTCTTCGCCCCCCACACCTCCGACCAATATGAGTAACATCTCCTCCAGTAGTTCCAATAGTATGCCCAATTCTCTGCCTTGTAGGTAAGTTCATTTAAAATAGAATGAACAACTGTCTGCCTTGCAGGTAAGTTCATGGACAATAGTATTGGCAACTTTCATATCATCTTCTTCTTTCACTTTGTCTTTTCCGAAACGAAGTTGAGGTCGGCATTGTTCAACCTCATCTTCATGGTTAAGGTTGGTTGGTTCTGGGCACTCCTACTTCCAAATTTTATGGCTAGATGCCCTTCGCCAATGATTTGTGTTATTATTATTATAGTATGCTTCATTAGGAGGACAGAGTACAATGTTAATAGTATAAAATTAAGTAAAAAGAAATAACACTAATGTTACCTACCTAAAGGGCGGGGTTATTGCCCGTGGCAATCTCTTCCACCCAACCCTGTGTTGTGGTTTTTTGGCTTGAAAAAGCTGATATCGTATCTGTCGAACTTTTCTTATAAATTATTAGAAAGAAATATGTAGACGGAAACAATTTGAGAACAAGGCAGTATTGAAACAACACTGACCCCAGGTAGGTTTAAGTTCATTACGACACTGAAGAGATGGATTATCGAGGTGTGGACTAACCAAATTTTGAATTCAAATTTCGTCTAATGGGGTTCTGCAAAATCTTTTTCATAGAAATGTCAAGGAAGTACGGCCGTCTCCAACTCTACCTTTTTCATGCAACTGCGCCGATTTTGATATTTGGGAACTTAAGGGTATACACAAACTCCACCTGTAGCTGGTAAAAAGGTATATGAGAACTGCTCTGACCTAATTGCAGTTGAATACCCAGTCTATGTGACCCTAAAAATGTTAGCGGTGCAGTCGAACATCGGTGAAGTTAGATAGGTAGGTACTCATTAATTCGGAGGAGATGGATTCCGTCCTGAGCTATTCCAAGCATATTGCACATTGCATACACATTTAGTAATACGGTGTATATAGAATATGGTAGCTTAACCACGCTTAATCGGAATTTCGCTTCTCTAACGTCAGGCATTAATCAAATGAAACGTTGATATAGGTACCGTCATGCTGTCAAAAGTCTACCCTAGCAATAACGGGTACTGAGCTTATTAAATATTTATTTTTAGCATTTCTGGGATAACCAAAAAGCCAAAATAGGTATGAAGGTAAAGCTGTAGAAGCTCAAACGCTTTTAAATTTTAACATCACCGCGTCAAAGAGTGTTTTGGGAGTTAAAAACCCGACAACATCCGAGAAGTCCTGTGATTTCTAATTGAAATTGCTGGAATTATTTTCATTAATATATTACGACTTATAATAACAGTAGGATAATTCAATGGAATTCTTATCATTAATTATTTCGACTTATAATAACAGTAGGATATCATGGAATTTTTCATAATATGTTACGACTTATAATAACAGTAGATAATTCTATGGAATTTCTTATCATTAATATTTATTCGACTTATAATAACAGTAGGATAATTCTATGGAATTCTTATCATTAATATGTTACGACTATATAATAATAGTAGGATAATTCTATGGAATTCTTATCATTAATATGTTACGACTTATAATAACAGTAATAATTCTATGGAATTCTTATCATTAATATTTACGACTTAAATAAGTAGGATAATTTATGTAAGTACAGATCCGATATACTATATTAACGACTTATAAAAAACAGTTCCCATGGATCAATTCCAGCTTTTAAGACTATAGTATCTCGAATAACTATTTTTACTAAATTAAAAAAACATTACCCCATGACAAATTGCCAGTTTTAATAAGTACTTGATAATTCTACCTCAAATTAATGAAATCATTATTATTTAATGCTGAATGCTTTTGACCAAGTTTTCATGATAAAGGGACTCTTTAGTCTGCCGACAGAATCATTTAGTTAGGACATGTTATATTTTTCTCATTTTTTTTTTCGTTTTTTTTTTGATATATTGTTTCCATTTTTGTATATTAATTTGTAATTATCTGTTTGTATGTTCTTATTAATAAAGTGTAAAAAATATTATTAAGCGTCCAATATTATTCGGGGCTAGCAAGTCACCTAGTGTAGTCACCGTAGCCCAGTAGAGTAGTGCAGTTGGCTTGCAACCACCGTGACCTAGGTTCGATCCCCAGGAGAGTAGGAATTTTTATGCCCTGTACTTGGATGTCCGAGGTTTATTCATACCTTGTGAGGAAAAATGAGTAGTAGAAAAAAAATGAGAATCTAAGGGTTAGGTGGTCGAAAATGCTTTAAGTATTAACCTCGCCTGTTGTTTACCTTGCACTAAAGAGTGTGTATTATTATTATTATAAAAAAAAATGTAAAGAGGCCTTATGTTTTGGCACAAATAAATTATACTTGAACTTTTTTTTTAGCAAATTAGCATTCATAAATTTGTATAAGTCCTACTCCATCTTCAGAATCTAGAATACTTCTAAGTTTGTACCTCATTCCTCTCAATCTTAGTGGGACGACCTTCATGATGGCAACTTTTTTACTATCCCAGGGCTTGTCTTGATTGAAAATAATATCCAACCTTTAAATCCTGGCCTTACCTGAACCAAAAAAAAACATTATTTAATTAAAAGAATAATGAGATTAAACTTGTAATATTATGTAGGGTTTTCATCTTCCTACTCACGAACTCTACCCAATTAACTTCATCTGCCTCTTGTATTTCCCTCTCTCTTACACTTTATTTTCTATATTTCTCTCTCTCTCTAAGTCTCGGTATTTCCCTGATTTTCTGTGTCTCTCTTCTGTTAACTTTCTCAGAATTTGATAGTTCAAGTTTAAATATTAAAATAAAATATAGGTATGTCATTATCAATAAATCTCTCTGCTCCCTCTCTTACCGTGTCTTTCTCCTTTACATCTTGCTCTCTCTCTCTCTCTTTGTATATTTTTCTCTCTCTATTCTCTCTTTCTCCTTTTTCTTATTCACTCACCTTCCTCTCTCTGTTTTTCTTCTCCTTTCTTCCTACTCCCTCCTAGTCACTTCCCACTCTTTAGCCTTCTACTCTCATTTATTCTCTATTTCTCTCCCAATTTTCTCTCTCTCTCTCTGCCTTTCTCTTCCTCTCCTTCTGTCTCTTCCCACTCTAGTTTTCTTCTCTCTCATTCATTCTCTATTCTCTCCTCAATCTCCTCTCTCTCTCTCTCTCTCTTTCTTCTATCTCCCTCTGTCACTTCTCAAGCTTTGGCTTTCTCCTTGAATTTCCTTCGCCTTTAGACTCAGAGTTCAATTTTCAGCAATACCTGTAATTATACATGAGTGATATGTAGCCAAATTGTGAAGCAATTATTATTGACGTACTTGACTTACGTCCTGTGATCCCGAGAGGGACGTACGGCCTCAAATTTAAAGTCATTATTAATAAATAATAATTAAAACAGACGAAGAAAATATCTGCAGCTGGATCAAGAACACAGCGGACTTGTTAATAACAGCTTGGTGTTTCGATTTGTAATTATTGAAAATATTAATGAGTTCTGAATTTCGGCTTGAGTTAATGTGACATCTCTCTTTTGTGGTTGACTCAAGCTAAAATATTTTCTTTTACAAAAACGAACACAATACTTGCTATTTCTAATATTAGAAATCTACAGGAAATTCAGAGAGTTGAATTTTGAAAAGTTAGTTATCATATTTGTGTTAATCTCTTTCGTGATGTCATCATAACTACTCAAACTAACGCTGTTTAAATTTTAACAAACTTGAGACTCAAACCACCGACTTCCTGGTTACAGGTCCGCCGCTTTATCGATCATGCTACTGAGGTCGTATAAGAATTGGAGTTATGAGTCTATGAACATGGAAAATATAATTATTGTAGATTCATTCCACAATCACATAAACTAGAAACATCATCACCAGAAACATCATTATTTCATCATCGTCACCAAAAAAAAACATTGTCTCTATAAATAACTGTATAAACATTAAATCCGTACCTATCTGAGCAATCTGGCTTTGTTTCCCTATTCGGAGTAACAGTGGATATTTTGATGAGAATCAAACCCCTCCTAAAACCTATGTACATCTTACATGAGAAAATTATAAAAGCTATATAAAGGCCTTAAAAACCAGCACAGTCATGCCTTTGTTAATTTTAAATTAGTCCCTTGCGAAGTACGGTAAAACGGCCAGTTGTTTATAAATTTAATTTGTATTTTTTATCAAACTGATTTACTGGAATAATATGCATCCACTCACTAGCTGGGACATGAGAATGCTACTCGAATATTTACATTTTTCTCGAAAGTTCTGATGCTTATTCAAAACTTTTTCAACATTTTGAATTATGAATAATGAGGGTTTTCCGCAAGCCTCTATTCTCATTTTAGGCGTGGCATGTGACATTTTGACATACATAAATAGATAAAGTTAGATGGGAGCTTCTTCCTCCTATCTCTCTCTCCTTTTCTCTCTCTCTCTCTCTCTCTCACACACCCCACACACACACACACATAGTCAGTATTTATTTCATTCAAATAAATAGGTATGCACCTATGATGTAAAATATCCGTTTTTAGGATTTTTGATAATGGTTAATTTTATTTGATCTAATTGACTTTTTGAATATAGTAATATCACCTAATAAATAAAAGGTGAAATTAAATTATCAGTATCATCAGGTGAATAATTTGGTGCCACAAAAAGTTTTTTTAGCTGTATAGTTTTCAGCCTTACATATCAAGTTATATCATGTGAATCATGTCGTATGAAGGTATGAGCAAGATTTCAGATATGATTGGACATTTCGATGTAGTGCCCAATACGCTACTCACAATCCCTCCAGGGATGTCACTGCTTATTGTAATACCAGTTGCTTATTTGAACCAATTCCCAAGGAGCCGCTGCTCAGTCCAAATCCTCTTGTTTGACCCCCTAGTACTCATAATACCCTGATAATTAGAGGGGAGGAGTAGAAGGGACATAGCGAGAGAGAGAGTGAGTGAGAGAGAGTGAGAGAGAGAGAGAGAGAGAGAGCATAATATGTGTCACGAGCAAGAAATACATAGATGGAGATTTCAGCTTGCTAATACGGTTTAAATTAAGAAGCTTAAATCTTGCCAGCAGTGGAAGTTTGTAACTTTGCCGGTACAGTCAGGACTCGGGAGTGAGAGAGAGAGAGAGAGAGAGGAGAGAGAGAGAGAGAGAGAGAGAGAGAGAGAGAGAGAGAGAGAGAGGGAGAGAGAGAGAGAGAGAGAGAGAGAGAGAGAGAGAGAGAGAGAGCAAAAAAAGAGAATGAGGAGATGAAATATAAGAAGGAATGAGAATGATAATAGAAGGAAGAGAGACTGAAAAAAGAAAGAGGGAGCTGAGGGAGAAAGAAAAATATGTATGAAGAAGAAGAAAGAAACAGTGAGAAAAAAGGAAGGAGAGAGAGAGAGAAAAAAAAAGAAAAAAGAAAAGACTAGGAGGTATGGAAAAAGTGAAGAGAAGAGAAGAGAGAATAGGAAAAGAAGAGAACAGACGAAGCCAGCGTCGATGGCATGTTGAATACACCGGTTCCCTTCAGAACACCGAAGTTAAGCGACATCCAGCGAGGTTAAGACTTGGATGGGTGACCATTCAAATTCTAATTCTCGTGACGCTGGCTTTTCCCGGCCCCACTCAGGCTGGGTGAGGTCAATGTGAGTAGCAGGTTTGTGAGTTTCCTGCGAATGGAGGGTAAAACCCCCGTCGTGATATGACCATGGCAGTTGAAAGCGACGTTAAACCCCAAAAAAAAAAAAAAAAAAAAAAAAAAAAAAAAAAAAAGAGAACAGACTAGATAAGAGGTGAAGAGAAGAGAAGATAAAGAGACGATATAAGAAAAGAAGGTATGGAAGGAAAGAGGGAATGAGAGAAAAAGAGAGACAAGGTCATGAATGCTGAAGACAGCCAATTAGCTGGAAATAACTGTCTAGTTATGTTCTGATATTCATGTACATTATATAGGTAGTACAATTTCTCACGATCTGTGTAGATTGATGAGTCAAGCGATTTATCTTACTTTGTAACAAGAGTACCAAAGTAAGAAAGGTTAAGTCGGAAAAAAGATTGACCTGACCACAGTCAGTGGTCTCTCCCTATGTATGGTAAAGGACGATCCACAATTTTAATGTTCCTTATATGTTCTACAAGTTTTACGGCTCTGACCATCTTACGGATGGGGTCTGACTAAGTTCCAAATTATGTATAATATGATTTATTTTAAGATAAGCGAGATATGAGATAAGCTATCTCCCAAGTAGAGCTATAAGTGCCCTTTGATTGGTTAAAACTCCCATCTGAGGAAAGTCTGGCTTATTTTTCTTTTTTTTTGGTAATTTTTGGATGTGAAACTTATTCTTTGTATGTCCTTATTATTTCTTTAATCAGTCCCTATCCACAGTATTTTATCTGATAATTAACGTCGGTTTTGGTTTTTAATCGCAATTATTGTTTGTAGTTAATTTTCTTTTATAAATCGGCCCTAAGTGAGTACACTTGCCACAAGAATATAGCTAACTAATAATTTCCTCTCTCTCTCCCCCCCAGTGGCTCCCCTCCCTCTTCCCTCTCCTCCTCGTCCGCCATGGAGCCGTCGACCAGTGGCGGTCCGCCCGCCGCCAGCAGCAAGTCGCCTCCCACCACCTCCTCCGCCCTGGACCCCGCCCCCGACTCCGCGTCTAGTCTTCCCCCTCTCTCTCATCCCCATGGAGGTGCTTCCGAGGCCGAAACGACTGCGTCTTCAGCAACAGGTACCCAGGGCAGAATCAATTTTGTTATACCTCAGTGGACTTTTTTTTAAAAAAAAAAAAAAAAAAGTAATTGTGCCCTAGAATCGCTTTCGCATTACTTCAAGGCACTTTACCTTTACACCCATGCCATTCCGGAAACTGAAAATTTCGGTTAGAAATTTCTACTCCGGCCGGGATTCGAACCCGCAACCTCCGGGTCAGTAACCAATGCTCTTAACCACTGAGCCACGTCAGTGGACTTAAGGCTGGATTATTTTTGTAAATGGGGAAATGTAAATTCTGACTCAAACTTGCGATCTGGATTTTACTTCCTTTTACTTCTTTTTTAGTTTTATTTCCGACCATATAACTAAATATATCGGAAGAAGGTATACGAGTTCAAATTAAATGCTCCTATTAATAAAAAAAAAAACCTCCCCATCCAACCCGTGGTCTTGCACTTCGCAGAAACTAGAGCCGTATTTTTCTTTCTAACCAAAGTTAACCAAACTGGAATAAAATGAACTAAACTGGAAGCAAGTCATTTTTCTTTTGGAAGAGGAAAAATTTCCTCTTCCAAAGTTAACCAAAATGGAAGTAGAAAATTCTTGCTTCCAGTTCTTTTATAGGTTAAGTCCATTGTTTATCTCTAAAGTACCGAAACGCATTTTTTTTTTAAACGAATGTGGTAAAGTTTACCTTGGAAAAAAATGGAAATATTTGGAAAAAACTTACTTGGATTTTTTTTTAATCCAAAAGAAAAATAGGCCTTATTATTAACTGTCTTCTCTCTTCTCCCCAGATCTCAATGCCTGTGACGTCACAAGAAGTGGCGGCCTCGCGCACAGGAGTCTATGCGACGCCCGTCTCCAGAACTGATGCTGTGAGAAAGTGAGTATTTATTTATTTATTTACACTTTATTAGGTAATAGGACATATTATATACAATACAAATAATTACAAATGAAAAGACAATATACAATATAATAGAAGAAAAAAAAAATATATACATAATATAATTATGTCCTAACTAAAGGGCGGGGTTATTGCCTTAGGCAATCTCTTCCACCCAACCCTACGCTAGGTCGCGCCCTCGATTCGCGTCCGGGCTTGAACTCCTTTTTTGCTCTTTCTAAATACACGTCATTATATTTTTTCTTCTGTTGTATAACATGTTTCATCAATCTGTCCTGTATTATATCTCCTGTGTTTGTAAAATAAAACTACAACTTAAGTTGTGAATATGTTATTAATAAAAAAAAACACGTTATTATTATTGAAACACTTTTATATGTCTAGGATTGGAATTTTGATGACTACTTTCCCGACCCGAGTTTCGTCTCTTTCATAGACATTATCAAGGGAAAGTAAATCATCAAAATTCGAATCTTAGACACATAAAAGTGTTTCAATAATAAATTCACATTAGGATGTCAAATATAAACATGTTCAAAAAATGAATACACGTTATTTGCAATTTTGAGGGTGGTAGCTTCTGATTTGGGGCTACGAAATAAAAAAGGCTGTGAAACACTCATCTTTTTAAAAAAAACATAAATAATAAAAATAATACTCTTTAGTGGAAGGTAACCACCAGGCAAGTTTAATGCTCATAAAACATTTTCTACCACCTAATTCTTAGAGTCTGAGGTGGTGACATACTCAAATAAATGAGAAAAAATCAAATCTTGGATTTTTTCTCATTTATTTGAGGAGTCTTATTGTTATGGAGTCTTATTGTTATGTGGTCACAAACTCAAATGAATGAGAAAAAATCCAAGCATTGGGTGGAATTCAAACTAACTGATCCCTGCGCTACCTGGATTACCAGACTAGCGACTTATTATTATTTTTATTATTATTATTTTACACTTTATTAGATATAAATGGACATAATGTACAAAACAAATAATTATTTTAACAATGAAAAAAAATGGAAACAATATATACAATAAACATGAAAAACAATAGAAAAATATATAAAAACATATGTCCTAATTAAAGGGCGGCTTTGTTGCCTATGGCAATCTTTTCCACCCAACCCTTAACCACTTGACCACTTTCCTCTTTTCTCAGTTTTCTCAAACGGGAGACGGCCGTTTTCTTTGGTGTGCATGAGGCCACGGAGGACCTGGAGAAGACCAGATGGCTGGACAGGCGGAAACGACTGGCGACCCGCAAGTATGGTCCGCTCAAACACGAACATCAACCCTCACTCAGTGCCTACACAAATGTTACCATGGTAAGCTTATTATTATTATAGTATGCTTTATTAGGTAAGACAAAAATATATACAGTAAAATATAATGAAATTATAAAGAAAAAAAAAAATAGATTGAACAAAGAAACAAGAACAAAAAAGAGAATAAAACTAAAGGGCGGGGTTATTGCCTGTGGCAATCTCTTCCACCCAAAGCTTACTTTTTTTACTTTCCTTATCCTATCTTTGGGGGAAATGGAGCTAAAAATATATATATTTATATACTTATCCAAATAGGATGTGTACCACTTTACCTACTGACACGGAAAATTGAGAAGTTGTACTAGGTAAGAGAGCTGTCTGTTTCACTAATCAGAATTACAATTTTTGAAACAGACAAGATGGAGAAATGTTTTTTATTTTATTTTTTTAATGAGAAAATAAACCTTCTCGAAGACTCATCATGTATATTGTCATACTTAAACTACTACTTAACTACTTTTTTTTCTCCTTTTTCACATATTTCAAATTTGGTTTTGTGACATGTATTTCGTTTGTGTAAGTATTGATTGGTAATTTGTTTGTATCTGTAAAAAGAAGAAAAAGAAAATCTTATTTTTTATTAATGTTTGTTTCTTGTATATTGGTCATGTACCGTGAAATATACAATAACCACCGGTATTTATTATTATTATTATTATTTTATGGAGGGAAAAATTTGCATGTTCAAACACAGGCGTAGTTCGGCAGTTTAGAGGAGCCTGTGAAAGGGTTTCTACCCTCTAAAAGTTCTAATTTTTGCCCCGGAACCGATTTCTCATTACTTCGGGGCGGTATTTATTATTATTATTACTACTATGTTTGTATCCCCAGCAACCTGACGTACTTCCCTCCACGGATGAGTACGACATGGCCGCAGATAACACTACCGCGGTGTCGTCAATGCCTCACGAGGACAAGAACAAGCCCTCCGTGGCCAAGATGACAGTGGAGGGCGTGGCTTATCTTGTAAATGTAAGTAGGAGGTGTGGCTTATCTTGTAAATGTAAGTCGAAGGAGTGGCTTATCTTGTAAATGTAAGTCGAAGGCGTGGCTTATCTTGTAAATGTAAGTTGAAGGAGTGGCTTATCTTGTAAATGTAAGTCGAAGGCGTGGCTTATCTTGTAAATGTAAGTCGAAGGCGTGGCTTATCTTGTAAATGTAAGTCGAAGGCATGGCTTATCTTGTAAATGTAAGTCGAAGGCGTGGCTTATCTTGTAAATGTAAGTCCAAGGCGTGGCTTATCTTGTAAATGTAAGTCAAAGGCGTGGCTTATCTTGTAAATGTAAGTTGAAGGCGTGGCTTATCTTGTTAATGTAAGTAGAAGGCGTGGCATTTCTTAACATAATAATTCCGTGTCCGTGAGATAGGTATTGATACCTAAATCACGGTGGTGAGAGGATTATATGGACGCCCAGATCCAATGAGTAGGCTCCTTTCATGTCCATTGATTCTATTTAGTTTAACGTCCTGACTTGAGGTAAACAGGACGAGGGTTTTACCCTCCATTCGCTGGGAATCGTACCAGCTCCCACATTAACCTCACCCAGCCTGGGTAGGGCCGGAACTAGCCAGCCTCACATGTTCGGAGGGAACAGAAGTTTCTGTGCGAAAAGTCTGCTCCAACCGGGAATCGAACTCAGGATCTCTGGACTACGGGCAGTAGTCACAACCGTTACGCCACTGAGGCTGACATTTCTTAACAGAAACTTGAATATTAACCTCACCTCGTCTGTCCCGGTAGCTTAGTGGTAAAGGCGGCACTCTGTGAATCCAGAGATACCAGAGGTCGCGGTTTCGAAACCCAGCCGGGACATGACAAGTTATCCTCCCATTTGGGATTTTTACCACGTAATAGTATGTCTTGGGCTCACTGCTGGAATAATGGGACTTCATAGTCCTAATCGGACAGTATAAATAGGTCGATATTATTATTTATTTGGTGGGGTCAAGAATGCCAACCTCAAACTCACATGTTCGTTACTTAGGGAGGTAACATAAATTTGTTTGAAAATTATATTAAACACAAAGTTCGAAGGCACGACCTCTGAGGCACGAGCAGTGTTTGCACCGCGGGGATTGGCTTTGTACGTAGGTATTACCTTAGCAACAGCATGGGTTTTTTCATGTACCATTCTTACGATGGTTTTTTTTTATGAAAGTTTACCGACCTTGCCTAAGTGGAAAGCGGAGGGAAGAGTTTGTTAGAACAATATTACGACCATCATAATTCCAAGGAAACATTATCAGCAAATCATAACGCAACACCTGTTTGTACGATTGTTTCTACATCAATTTTATGTGCTTCTTCAGATTTTGAACTTTTTTTTTCTTCAAATTACGCTGCGTTTAAAAAAATCTTCACCTCTCCACACCACCTGTTTCTGCATGTCATGTTGGTTAAGTTGTGAGAGTGTAGGCCTGGTAATCCAACAATTGTGAGTTCGTATCCCATTCAATGATCGATTTCTCTTCATTTATCAGAGGATTCAGGCTCAAAATAATTGTACACACGGCAACTGCTGGATTGAAGGTACTTATCATTAAGTACCTTTAATCTTGAATAAGTAGCTACTGTTTCATGGCTGAGAAAAAAGGCTTTAAAATACTCATATTAAAATAAAAAAAATCCAATTAATTTTCTTCTTAACTATCAACGTGTCAAATAAAAATACACCTCTCAACAACTGTATTATTATAATACACCTGTAACAAAACAACGCCTCAACTTGCTAGCTTGTAGTTTCCTAAGGGTTTAATGGTTTGTAAAGAAAAAGTTCATGACGATGGTTGATCGCACATAGAAATATGTGGTTCAACAAGAACAAGCTCAACTGGGCTTAACATCTTTATCCTTTGCCCTCATTAATCTAATAATAAGATAAAAGCTAGTTATTTGTGTTATTATGTCACAATTCTTAGTGGGTAGCATTTACATCACGAGAACTAATGCTTTTGCATCATATCTCCAACCAACATCATATTCCAATATCAATCTCGTAATGCCGCCACTGATCGTTGCCCATTCTACAACCACCTCAAATTTTCTTCACGAGGCTAGGTTAGGCTCCGACATCCAAAGTACAGAACCGAAAAAATCCGACCCCGCCGGGATTCAAACCCGGGTTGGTGTGCAAGCCGAGCATGCTACCGCTAAGCCAAGGTGACTACTTATTAGATTGGTGACAGTTTATTAGAGCGCTTCTCGGCCTTCTAGCTAAGATCAAAGTGTAGTATCTGTTCTTATTTGATTAATAATAATAAAATTATTACTTCTTTCTCCTCAGACTCTGCACAATCGGAAGGCACGGGTGAAGCGGTCTGCCAGTGCGGCGGCGGGAACTTCCAGCACACCCTGTAACAAGTGGTCCCGTGCGGCCAGTGTTCCAGGAGACCCGGTAGATGAGCTGTTCTTTGACGAGATGCTACAGGGTGACCAACAAGCCATGGTTGTGGAGGAGAGGGACCTGACGCAGACTGACAGTCACTCGCGGGACACCCGGTATGTTTTTTTTTAAATTCTATTTTCATAGTAGACAAAATCGAGATCATGTTATTCAAACTTAAATTCAACTTGTTTGACATATTATGCAATATGCATATATAATTATTATTCAAAATAATTAAGTTTGGACATAAGCATTAGTTTCCCCTTTTAAAACAATTCACAAAATCTAGACTTAAGTCCACAGAGGTATAACAAAAACGTCTAGTATTTCCGCCTTAATCCAGGTGCTTGACGAAATGAACTAATTTTTTATGCAGAATTCCTCAGAAGACCGAATCCACACAATAGTTTTGCAGTCCATTCCGTTGATTGTATCTTTTTCCATTTGAACTAAGTGGTAAAATTTTCCTTGATATTATTTTGTCATCGAATGCTTCTGGTTGAGCACTTATCGTGATGTATAAAAGGTATAATTTAAAGGGATATATATATATATAATATATATATATATTCATAGGTGTTTGTTAGAAGTGGGGTACATTTTCCTTATTGTGATTTTAATAATTTATATTGGACTCCTTATTTTTTTTGTTGAATTTCTGACACAATAACACCAAAGTAGAGCAAACGATTTGTACTCTAATATACCGCCGCTATTTGGAGGTCAAAGAGGTTTTTGACCTCCAAATTTATTTATTTTATTTTAACAAATCGACGGGTATTATACAAATATTAACATGTTTATACAAATGAACAATCATTAAGGTACTAACCTTACGCTTTTCCAGTGATACTAATTATAATTCCATGTCCGTGACGACCTATGACTGTTGGCATAATAGGACTACTTGTCTTGCGCTGACAGTCTAAATCAGTGGTTCCCAACTCAACTTCCACTGCGACCCACTTTTTTAAATTTCTGAGACCCGCGACCCACCAAATGTGTATTCAACCCTTCCTCTTTCGTAGTTGCTTTTTTCAATCTTTCTTAATCTAAAATTCTAAAAGGTATTAGTTGAAAAAAAAACAACAAATAATTAATAATTTTTTTATTCAGAGGCAAACAATAATTCAATTAAATAACAAAATTAGGAAAAAAGGAAAAAAAAAGTGGGCTGGTGGCTAAGAGGTAGCACTCCTGACTTTGAACCCCGAGGTTGCGGGTTTGATTCCCGCCCTTGGCGGATTTTTCTCAAGAAAGATAATGAGTTTTTAAAAAAGTAAATAACGTAAAATAATTTAAAAAAAGTAGGCTGGTGGAGTCTTTCAATGGGACACATTTGGCCGACTGGCCTTCACAAGCTCATTGATTTGAGGTTGTATATTTTTACTCAATGATACACGCATATCAATGGTGGCGTCCAGTCGGTTCCTTTGCTTAGATTTCAGGGTGAGTAAAGAGGAGAAACCTTGTTCACACATATAGGTTGTCGAAAATAGTACTAAAATTCGGAGCGCCATTGGATTTTTATTTAACATTTTTACGAATCAGAAAACTTTTAAATTTTTTCTACCTAAGAACTAAGACCTTGCGAAGACCCATGAAACCTTCTGGCGACCCACTTGAAACCTTCTCGCGACCCACCAGTGGGTCGCGACCCACCAGTTGGGAACCACTGGTCTAAATAAAGCACTTCTTATTCTTATACTTATGTATGTCTCGGTTGTGGAAGGATTATATGGACGCCCAGCTCTAAAGGACCCTGCCATGTCCAATGATTCTATTCTGAGTTAAATGTATTAATTCACCTCTGATGACAGGAGGTGTTGGAACTAAGTGACAAAACCAACTAATTATTTAAAACTTATAGACAGCGATCACGTGACCTTAAATCTAAATAAGCCTGGTGGGCGCATCTCCATCCTGCCATTAATTGTTGAGAAACACTTGTGGCTAATCCCGGCCCAACCTAGGTGTTGAAGAGACGTTATAATAATAATAATGACACTCTTTAGTGGAATGTAACCACCTTGCGAAGTTAATGCTCAAAGCATTTTCTACCACCTAACCCTCAAAATCTTATTATTATTTGGTCATAAACTCATATTGATGAGGAAAAATTCATGCACTGGATGGGATTCGAACCAACGGACCCCTATGCTACCGGATTACCTACCAGACTAGCGCATTAACCACTTGATTACCAGTGCACATACATTGTTTATGAACACTTGTGGCTATTCCCGGCCCAACCCATATCGAACCGATTCAATGTAAATTCTATTTGTGAAGTGACAATAAAATTAGTGACCCGTTCCTATTTTCAATTCTGAAGTTCGGTGGAAGAGAAAGCCACAGGCTTTAACCTCGCCCCTTGGTTCACTCCATATTCTATTGTGTTCTTTTTTTTTTCATGTCTTATTTTGTTGAATGTATCATGTAGTTGACCAATAAAGTGTTAAATAATAATAATATGAGAATAATAATGTAAAACAGAACCTATGTCTTGTCTCCCTGCACCTCCACCACCTCTTCCTCATCATCGCGTATCGTCACTATCTCACTATGTCGCAACTACAAATTTTCATCAATCAACAGTAATACATTGTCAGCTAGACCTGTAGTATCTGTATATACCTAATAAAGTGAATATCCTTATAATAATAATGAAGAGACTTATGATCTTCCTCTTCTGTCCCCCAGGATATCCGGCTGGAAGCGCGAGCCCCGTCGCGTGGAGACGACGGAGATAGGACTGAACAGGATATGGGACAGGATACTGGACAGGTCCCTGGATAACTCGGACAGGAGGCAGTACGGCATGGGCGTGGTGGGGCGCTTCTTCGGGTGAGTTCAAGCTTTCAAAGTAAAAAAAAAAAGTTATCATAGAAATGGTGAGTTAAAGCTTTCAAAGTAAATAAAGCTTATTTGTGTGAATCACTTTCGTGATATCACAACTACTCATACTTGCTTTACTAAATCTATGCTGAAACCGGAACTGGAACGCTTCTTCGGGTGAGTTCAAGCTTCAACACATGTAATATGTAATGTAATAACTCTTTATTGACAAGAATAATATTGACAAAGGGCGTGATTATTGTCTGAGGCAATCTCTGCCATCAAACTCGTGCCACGTCAGTTAAAAACGCCTAACAGCCAGTTTTCCAGAAAAGTGACTGTCAGTTATATAATAATAATAATAATTCCGTGTCCGTGAGATAGGTATTGATACCTAAATCACAGTGTCAGTTGAAAAGGCCTGACACGTTGTTGCTCACTTTTAATCAGTGTCAGGCTCTTGCGACTGACACTACAATAGATTTTCGTATGTTGTTTAAACTCTGGGGCCTATGGGGATTTTTTTGCGATTTAGATCATTGAAATATATTGAAAACTTAAGATTTTAGAAGCATAACACTAAATAAATCAATTTTACTGAACAAAAGAGGCCTCAGGCGAAACACAGAGAAATACCATTGGCACGAGATGTGTTAAAAGTAAAAAAAAAGCTATCATAACTTTCGTGATATCACAACTACTCACACTCGCTTTACTAAATCTGTAACCGGGACTTGAACTTATAATAATAATAATGTGATTCTTATAATAATAATATCGCCTTGTTTATATAATTTAGACTAATGAGTTCCATTATTCCAGCAGTAAGCCCAAAACGTATTAGGGATATCATAATACAATCACAGGTTTACAAAATAGGCTATAGAAAGCCAAGATATTCTTTTTGAACTCTTACTTTTGCTAATTATTTGACATATCCTGGATTTGGATACTCAATTTGAATTGGATACACCAATTCGTAGGCAACTTTTCAGTTCAAGTTGAGTATGTGAGTTTTGTTTCTGTGTAATGAGCCACAGTCACAGGGCTATTGTAATAAATGCAAGGTAAACTGGAACACTTTTTCATCACCCATGGCATGTTTTGCGTTGCTCTGCTTGATTTCCAATAATGTTTTACAGAACCAATTAGGACCTCTTAGACAACCGGTTGGCGATGGCGAAGGTCATTCTTTACCTACTGTTGTCTGTCCCGGTAGCTCAGTGGTAAAGGCGGCACTCTGTGAATCCAAAGACTCCAGAGGTCGCGGGTTCGAAACCCAGCCGGGACATGACAAGTTATACTCCCATGTGGGATTTTTACCACATAATAATATGTCTTCAGCTTACTACTGGAATAATGGGACTATAATAGTCGGGCAGTATAAATAAGGCGATATTATTATTATTATTATTATTATTATATTTGTGTAAATCACTTTCGTGATATCACAACTACTCACACTTGCTTTACTAAATCTGTAACCGGGACTTGAACTTATAATAATAATAATAATAATAATGTGATTCTTATAATAAATCGCCTTGTTCATATAATTTGGACTAATATATGAGTTCCATTATTCCAGCAGTACTTATACCTATTGTCATACTGATTTAACCCCTGTAATTCTGCCCCCAGCCGCTCCTACAAGCGGTCAGTGATAAGCCGGGAGCCCATCAAGGAGCAGCTGGATCACATAGAGGACCACAGGCCCTTCTTCACCTACTGGGTCACCACGGTCCAGATCATAATTCTCTGTCTCTCCATCACCGCGTACGGGCTGGGGCCTTTCGGGTTCAACCTGGCGCACAACTCCGGCCTGGTGGGTGGAACTTTCTCTGGATAAGTTGGATATTTTTAGCTAGGAGAAGGATAAAGAGCTAATTATCTTCATTTTTTTCTCATTTTACTTCCCTTATATTGTATATTAATTTGTAATTATCTGTGTTGTATATAAGTCCAATTAATTGAAGTGTAAATAATAATAATAATAACTTATTTGTGTTATTATGTCCACCAGGCGAGGTTAATGCTCAAAGAATTTTCTACCACCTAAACCTCAGAGTCTTATTTTATTATTATGTGATCACATACTGAGGAAAATTTGATGTAGGTACTGGTGGCGGATCCCTTACGCTACCTGGATTATCTAGCGCCATAACCATCAATCAAAAAAATAATACTCAAATTTATACACGATTAATTTTATGTGTTATAATGACCAACCAATTTAGTTCAGATAAAAGTTGTCGAGTAGCAATCATACAATTATGTAGTTGTTAGTATTATGCAATTTCTATAATAACTAGCAACTATGCTATTATGTAGGTGTTAGTATTATGCAATTTCTATGATAACTACATAAAGAATATTTTTCTTAATCTTTCTCTTCTCTATTTTCAGGTCCTCGTTACAAGTCTTTCATTACAGCAAGTAGAATTTAGTGAACCCGCCAACTTCTGGCTTGGACCAAGAGCGGTAAGTTGTGGGTTTTTTTGACGCCGCTTTTAATTGCATGGTCATATCACAACGGGGGTTTTACCTTCCATTCGCTGGAAACTCACAAACTAGCTACTCAAATTAACCTCACCCAGTTTGAGTAGGACCGGGAATAGCCAGCATCACGAGGGTTCGAATTTGATTGGTCGCTCATTCAAGTCATAACCTCGCTGGACGTCGCCTAACTTCAGTGACAGAACGAGAACTGGTTACATTATTTCGGGGGGGTCTTTTCTACAAGAAATTCCTTTGTGCTGCGTCCATTATTTAGAACTATTGCACCCTTTATGAGAACTGGTGTGTTCAACGAGCCATCGATTCTGGCTAATCAATAGCCTTTTTTTTCTTTTTTTTTTTAAATTTTACGGCGCTTTAAAAAATGATAAGCCTGTCGTTCACGCCGGAATAATTTTTTACTTACTTACTGATTCTTATTCTATTCTAATTTTTACTTAGTTTACTTACAGTTACTTACGAAATGAATAAAGTTTCTTACTGAATCTATTCTATCCTCCTCCCAGGCGGACCTCATACGTCTGGGCGCCAAGTTCGCCCCGTGTATGAGAAAAGACGTCAAGATACAGAAGGAGATAGACCGCGGGAGAGAGAAAGAGAGAGAAACTGCGTGCTGTATTCGCAACGATGACTCTGGCTGTGTCCAGAGCTCCCAACAAGACTGTTCAGTAAGTGTTGCGAGCCTTCCATGCGCGAGGTCCTATGTTCAAAACCTGGAACAGGAATTTTTTTGAAGTTATTTTATTAAAATAAGAAAGGACTAACTTTTTTATTATTCATTCTAGATGGGGGTTGTGACATATCAAATCCAATGATTTTGAGGTGCTGATTACCAATTTGACATTGATTTTAAGCTAACTGTTACCGTTGAGTCACCAGTGGCTGTGATAAGGAAAGTCGTGTCGTGTCACACCAGATTTTTTTAAAATAAGAATGAATATTTCAGATACATTTTTATTATAATGTGTAATAATGACTCTGGCTGTGTCCAGAGATGAGCAACAAGACTGTTTCGTGAGTGTTGTCTTGGTAAGCTATGAGGCTGCCATGCGCAAGGTCTTACGTTCAGAATCTAGAGCAGAAAAATAAAACTAAACGTGTGGGGATCACATTACCTTGAAGGCTGGTACATGTGATCCCTACAGGAACCACACTACCATTAGAAGCCTGCTACTAATTCTAATCATCTCTCCATCTTAATCGACTAACTAACTAATTAGGTAGGTACTCTTTAACTAATTTGGGCACTCTTTCCAAAAACTCACAGTTTGAGAAAGTGATGGAGCTTTTTCCTTAATATTATAATGTTTCAATAAATATTCCATTTAGTTAAATAATAAATAAATATTCCAGTGTTCCATTTGGTTTAATAATAAATAAATATTCCAGTTGTTCATTTTCTGTCCTTATGAACGAATACTTCATTTGCATTTTATACCTACTGTATCGACTTTTGCATTGACCCCCGTATTTCTCTCTCTCCCCACTGTTTCTAATACCTTCCCGGAATCAACTGACGGATCTGGGGGACGACAACCCAACGGTAACGTACTCGATTTGCACTCAGAGAGTCCGTAGTTCAATGCTCTTTAGTGTGTTGTATTTTGATCGTAGATTTCGTAATTTTGTATCATACATACTCTTACATAATTATGTATGTGTGTATAATTGTACGTGCATAATTTACAATTGTACATATATATCTATGCAGGCACATATTTTAAATATTTTGTTTATTTATATTTTTGCCTTGCTCTTTTATATTATTTTAGAGTAGATATTATAGTCTAAACCGACTATTAGGATGCATTGTTTCTATGTACTTGTACAATAAATCCATAGTCTTAATTGTATTTTATAACATTCCATTTTATTCCAAAAGTTTACATCACATCAGTTCCTATTGCACACTGTATACTCCAAATCCCATCTCATTAGTTCCTGATACATCCTGTATACTCCAAATCCCATCTCATTAGTTCCTGATACATCATGTATACTCCAAATCCCATCTCATTCCTCCTCTTACCCCATCCGACATCGCATTGTCTGTGTTCTATTCTATTCTCTGCTGAAGGATTATCCATTTCTTTTGTTATAATATATTTCGACCGTTTTCTATCTTGTAGAGATTTGCGTAGTTCACTTCTATTATTTATTCGTTTTAATAAGCAGAGAAAACTCAACAGCATAAACCGAAATCATTTCCGAATATAGGTCGGTGACCCGAACACAGGGTTATGCAAAGTACTATCTCAACTCTTTTGAAATTGAATTTTTTTAGCTCTAAAAAGCTATTCTGCGCTTCTAGGAGACAATTGCCACTTCCCTGTTTTTTTTTTAAGTTTGTACACTCTAATACATTAAAAAAAAACAAGGAAGTGGCCATGGCTTTAATTTAAACATCTCACTCGCCTGTGCATTTCTTCACTTGTACTTCTGACTCCAGGCTCCCGTGTTTAAATAGTGCTAGAAGTGAGCAGGAGAGTGATAAGGTAGAATTATAAAACATTTAAGTATATACTTTTTTGTATGAAGGTATATAATTTGTGGGTAATTTTATAAAACTTGACTACCTAGCAGATATAGAAGTAGTAATTGCGAGATTTCTTACACTCAATTTTAAAAAAATAAAGACTTTCTACAGACGATGTGTACAGATAAATACTAGAAAGTATATTATGTATACTTTTTTTTATTATTTCTACACAACTTTCAATACATAAAATAAAATATAGTAGTGGAGTACTTATTCATATAATTTTAATATGTTCCGCAGTACTTAGAAATTCGCTTCGTTCCAATGTTGTGCATTTTCCTTCGGTTGTTTTCCTGTCCTCGATTTCAATTCCATTTTTCCCTCGAAGTAGATTTCTTGTTCTTTCTAATATTTAGCTTCATAATCCCTCCTCTTCTCTCCCTCTATCCCTTTACCTCTTCTTCTTCTACCTCCTTCTTTACCTTTATAATCTCTCCTATTCTCTACTTCTCTTTTCTCCCTCCCTCCTCTTACCTCTTCTTCCTTTTCTCTGTCTCTTTCTTTACTTTCAGAATCTCTCCTCTTCTCTCTGGTACTCTTCTCTCCCTCTCTAACTTTACGTCTCCTTACATTTCTGTAGCTCCTTCTTTAACTTCACAATCCCTCATATTCTCCCCCTATCTTTTCTCCCTCTCTCCCTTTACCACTCCTTCCCTTTCTCTATCTCCTTCTTTACCTTCACAATCTCTCCTCTTCTCTCTGGTACTCTTCTCTCCCCTTCTCTTTCTGTATCTCCTGTTTTACCTTCATAATGCCTCTTCTTCTCTACCTCTCTAGTTTCCACTCCTCTCTTTCTTTTTCTCCCCCTTTCCTATAAGTATATCTTTGTCTCCTCTTTGCCTTCACAATCCCACCTCTTTTTTCTCTTCTACTTCCTCTCTCTAATTCCCTAACTTCATACTGCCTCCTCTTCTCTACCTATCTAGTTTCCACTCCTCTCTTTCTTTTTCTCTCCTTTCCTATATCTATTTCCCTGTCTCATCCTTTGCCTTCACAATCCCTCCTCTCATTTCTCATTTACTCCCTCTCTCTATTTCCCTACCTTCATAGTGCCTTCTCTTCTCTCCCTATCTAGTTTCCACTCCTCTCTTTCTTTTTCTCTCCTTTCCTATATCTATTTCCCTGTCTCATCCTTTGCCTTCACAATTCCTCCTCTTTTTTCTCTTCTACTTCCTCTCTCTATTTCCCTACCTTCATAGTGCCTTCTCTTCTCTCCCTATCTAGTTTCCACTCCTCTCTTTCTTTTTCTCTCCTTTCCTATATCTATTTCCCTGTCTCATCCTTTGCCTTCACAATTCCTCCTCTTTTTTCTCTTCTACTTCCTCTCTCTATTTCCCCACCTTCATAATACCTCCTCTTCTCTCCCTCTCTATTTTCCACTCCTCTCTTTCTTCTCTCCCCTTTCCTTCATGTATTTCCTGTCTCCTCCTTTGCCTTCACAATCCCTCCTCTCATTTCTCTTCTACTTCCTCTCCCCTTGTTTACCTAACTTCGTAATGCCTTCTCTTCTCTCCCTCCCTTTATTTCCATATCTCCTCCTTTACCTTCACGTAATAGAATATAGGGCTCTCTCTCTTCTGATCCATTCCTCTTTTTCTTTCTTTTCCAACTTCCCATTTGTCTCGTCTCTTTTCAACCATCCAACAGAACAGGAAATATACGGAACACCCTCCCTACATTTCCTTTGTTATCTTCATAATCCTCTGTCTCTCTATCTATCTCGCTTTACTCCTACTACCTGTTTCTTACCTCTTTCTCTCTCTTCGTTTAGTTTAGGTTGTTTATCTCAGGAGGTAATTAAATTAGTATAACTTAATATTTTATTGTTTTTAATAAACTTGCCATATTTTCAATTCAATTCTTCTTCTCTCAGCTCTTTGTATCTATCTCTCTCTTTCCCCCCCTCTCTCTCACCTCCTTCTCTCTCTCTCTCCCTCCCTCCGTCCCTCCCTCCTCCCTCTCACTCTCTCTCTCTCTTTTTCTCTCTCTCTGTTCTTGTCACATCTCTCCCTTCATCTCTCTCACTCTCATATCTTCTGTCTGCTTAATTCTTTACCTTTTTTTGTGTGTTATCAAAACATTATTTTAGCATGTTTTCTTTCCATACCTTATTATATTTTCTATTTCTTCAGTAGAAGTAGTTCTCAGAAATTTTCCATTTTATAGCACGTTGTTGAATATTTTGTACAAGAATTTTTACAGTTTAGTTAAGAGCAAAGGTTAATATCCAATAAAGATAAACCAATTAATTTAATATTACTTGTTCATATTCAACCAATAAATGAGTTTAAACTGCTATAAAAAAGTGGCACTTTGCTACTCTTTAGTCCTACGGTGCGCGGCGGTAGTATAAATGAACTATTTCTAATTGTTGTTAATATTTAAGTAGAGGTATAAGATCATTTTACCTGATTACCTATTTAAGATTTCTAAGATTATTTTATTTTAAAAATGTACATTATCTCTGTGGCGGCCTTCTGACCACCATTTGTTGGCGTTTGGCGGTTCTGGCTGAAGAATAAGAGATATGAAATTTTTATGAGAACAAGTTTTTCTTGTAATAAAAAAATAGCAGGGCTTTACTCAGATCATTTTTTTGATATCTTGAACTTTTTGTAACCCGGCCCCAATTTACAGGTATTTTGAGGGGACCCGCTTGGAATAACTAGTTTATTATTCACTCTAGATGGAGGTTGTGACAATTTGTGATATATCAAATTCAATGATTTTGAGGTGCTGATTACGAATTTGACATTGATTTTTATCTAAATGTTACCGTTGAGTCACCAGTGGTGGAATTTGACTTATTTTCGAGTAATAAAGAAAATCGTGTGGTGTCACACCAGATTTTTTCTTGTAAATAATAATCATGTGGCGGATCCTTTGTTGGTGAAATTACCCTTTTAACTTTATACTTATGTAGATTTTGCACTCGTTCCAGATAGCTTTCTCACTCTCATAATACCCATATCTTCTTTTCAACTACACTGCACTCTGATAGGTTATCTGGGTAAACACCACTCTCTGATTGGCTTATTTGAACAAAATGTGACGGTTGAAAGAGAAATTTGGGATTTTTGAGAGTGAGCGTGCTTTCTGGAATGGGGGCCTGCTATATTCCCATGTTCAATGTTTCTAATATTCCCTGTTCTCCTCCTTTGTTGCCGCGCCTGTTTTCAGAAAACCATATCCACGTGGAAGAAGTGGTCCCCGCGTGAATCCGGCCCTGGGGGCAGAATATCAGGCTCGGTCTGTGGTCTGGATCCCAAGTAAGTAGATCTATTCCATTACCTTTCACGAATAAGTTGGAAGAGCTCACACCATGGACCCGCAGTAAAAAATAAAATTTTGAAGGGTCACACAGGGAAATAGATAATAATAAAATTGAGTTCCTCATGAAAGTTTGCTTAAAAGAAAAGAAGCACCAGTGGTGGTTTGTGCAAGCAATGATTAGTCAGTGGTAAGGTACTCGCTTGCCATGCGGAAGGTTCCCTGTTTCGAATCCCAGAGCGAGGAAAAAATTGTATGTATTCAAAATTGGTTACACTTGTTTAGTAAGGGATACCTTCCGCTGCGCTCGTGTTGACTAGCACCCAGCTGTTTGGGCCCGACCAAGTGGAAGTATTGGGTCACTTCTCGTCCATCAAGAAGAGGATAATACGGAATGGGCGCTACAACACAGACCCAAGCGTACTTTTGTACTTCTGTCTCAGAAACTAACGAAATCAACAAAAAGGGTCTTTAAATACTCATTTTTAAAAAAAATTAAATATAAAAAAATAGTTAGGTTAGCTAGGCAAATGATAGTAAAGGTTTCATAATGCTGAACTACACATTAAAGTTATAAAATAATTCATAGAAACCACATTCATAGCGATTTGTCAATCCTGAATTTCATCTTATCCTATTATCCTATAAAATATATAAGACCTGTTTGACTGCTGGAGTAAAGGGACTTTTCAGTCTTACCTCGGCAGTATAAACAAGGTACATTCTATTCTATTCTATCACGCCTCTTTCAGATTCTGTGAGGCCCCAGCCTCTGTACAACCGTACGAGTGGCCTGATGACATCACAAAGTGGCCTATCTGCAAGAAGGCCAACCGGCCCTTCTCGGCCCATCCCTCCCACCCCATCCAGAACTATAAGGACAAGCTGGCTGCAGAGCATATGGTGTGCGAAGTCATAGGTACGTATATAATAATAAAGTAAAATATATTTACTAACTGTATATTTAAAATATATTTAATGATAAAATCAAGAGGAGTAGAGCTTGTTGTGTTGGCAGTGGAGACAATGGGAGTGTGGTGTGACGAGGGAAAGAAATGGATTCAGGAGATAGGAAAAAAGATGATAGAGAAGACAGGGAACACACAATCGATGAGTCACCTAGTAGCTAAAATAAGCATGACAATCCAGAGAGGTAATGCTGCCAGCGTGTTAGGAGCATTGCCATCAGAAGAATTGACTTCAATGTTCTATCTGTAACTATTAATAAAACACATTTAACGATGTTAAAATTTACTAACTGACATCCTTTCGATGTTTGACAATGAGACAGTCCAATATTTTTATTTTTACTAATTTACGGGGTCCAACCCCATTCACAGAAGCTATGATAAAGATGTTTTAATACAGCGTGAATTTTGGCGATCGGAAAATCACTGCCATCAGATTTCCTGATCATGTTTATTACATATATGTCTTCTCACTTTGAGATGTGTAATAAAGCCTTACGATAAATGAATAAACAGGGTAAATGGTGGATTATTATGTAATGATGTTGTGTCTCCTCATTTTGAATCTTTTTATAATTAGTATATTTCCTCCATTTTTAGAATTAGTATATCTCCTCCATGTTCCTCCAGCACTATTAGATGACAATGAAAGCGTTGATTCACTTATTAAATATCTGAAAAAACTAGAAATGTATACCATGATTTAGAAACAGGATATCGGCGCGAACGACCTGCTCCAGCAGAGTTAAAGCGCCTAAACGAAAAAAAAGAAAAGAAAAAAAAAATACTTAAATCACAATAATAATGTATGCTTTTCTCTTCCCCAGGTCACCCGTGCTGTATAGGGATCCACGCCACCTGCAGGATAACCACCAAGGAGTATTGTGATTTTGTAAAGGGACACTTCCATGAGGACGCCTCTCTCTGCTCTCAGGTAATCTGATCAACTCAGTAGCTTGATCGATAAGGCGGTGGACTTGTAACCTGGAGGTCGGTGGTTCAAGTCCCGGTTTCAGCGTAGATTTAGTAAAGCGAGTTAGAGTAGTTGTGATATCACGAAAGTGATAAACACAAATATGATGACTTAAAACTTTAATCTAATCAACTATTAAAAAAAAAACAACAAGTTTAGCGATTTTAGAACTTGGGTGAAAATTCATATCTTAACCCTCTTATTCCAGGTCCCACTCAGGGTGGGTGAGGTTAATTTTAGTTCCTGGTTTCTGAGTTTCCAGCAAGTGTAGGACAATATCACCGGCCTTCGCAATAATGAAATATAGAAGTCGGGGGTTAGGGATTTTTTTTTTCACATCGATATAATGATTTCCATTGTACCTATTTTTTATGCATTACTAGCCGTTTGCCCGTGCTTAGCAACGGGACTAAATTTCAAATTTACTAAGGAAGGCATGGCCGTACTGCTGGACAGCAATGCCTTTTTGAAGTTATTATAATTTTTCTGGACAAAGCGATAATGGTATTGGGGGGGTCAATAAATTCTGAGACATTTTTCGCTATCTCTTACCGTTTTGGCTAAACAACTCCGGACAAACAAACATAAGTAGGTAGGTAGTCCTTTTTTCTGTTTTATATATATATAGAGATAATAATAATTAATTTATGATAGCACCTCCAAACGTTTTTTCCACCGGCCGTGTCTGATTTTAACCCATTGATTCCCCTGTGCCCAGGTGTCGTGTCTGGACAGTGTGTGCGGTATGATCCCGTTCTACAACCCGGATAGTCCTGACCAGTTCTATCGGCTGTGGACCTCTCTCTTTATACACGCGGGGTAAGTCTTTATACATGCAGGGGCTAATTTTCTGTCGCCCCTCAAAATAAATGGATCCGCTACACTGAATAACAATAGCGAAAACTGCAAGTCGTTATCTCTTTTCATTTAACAGGTTAACGACCATGAGGTACGTATCTGTACATTGACTTGCTACCTCTATAGGACCATGAGATATTATTATTATTAAACATGTTGGATCAAGTTTTATTTACAATAAAGTAGGTACATAGAATATTTACATAGAAATTGAAATAAAACAAAACTTGATCAAGGGCGGTGCTAATGCCAACGGCATTCTCTTCCTAGATACAAGTATGCACATTGACTAGCTGTCTCTGTGGGACCGTATGGTACACATTTGTACCTTGTTTTGAACTCTACTTTGAAGGCCCATAAGGTGCTGAAGCTAGAATTCAAACCTAGAACCAAGAACCTTAGCATGTGTACCTTAGCATTTGGTTTTTACATAACTTACTCTTGAGGTACTAATCCGTACCTTGAAAAAAACAAGGTGCGTATCTGGTACTTGCATGACAGTGAAATTCTTGAAAAAGTTATTGGTCCAAAGGTCAAAATCATGAAAAATTGGCCGGGTCGTTAACCTGTTTGAATATGTGTATCTCCATATTGACTTCAGTTTTTTTTTATTTATTTATCTGCAGGGTGATATACATACGGTAATGTACCTACGTAATTTTATCTCCATATTGATTTCATAGTTTTTTATTTATTTATCTGCAGGGTGATATACATACGGTAATGTACGTATTTTTATCTCCATATTGATTTCATGTTTTTTCTTGATCTACAGGGTGTTTCATCTTCTCGTCTCAATCATCATCCAGTTCATTCTGATGCGAGACCTGGAGAAGCTGACAGGGTCGTTGCGTATAGGCATCATCTACTTCGGTTCCGGCATAGGAGGCAATCTGGCCAGCGCCATATTTGTGCCCTATAGAGCGGATGTAAGTAGTAATAATATCGCCTTTTTTTATAAACAATTGGATCAAGCTTTATTCACAATTTTTTTATATACAATGAACAAAACGGAAGAGAATGCCGTTGGCATTAGCACCGCCCTTGATCAAGTTTGTTTTCTTAATTTTATATCTATGTATGTATAATTCTATGTCATTATTTTGTAAATAAAACTTGATCTAACTTGTTTAATAATAACAATGAACATAATAATTTATTTTGATTTTTTTAATATTATGTTTTTTTGTATTTTTAGACATTTTTTACTTTCTTTGTATTTTTCATTACATAGCCAATTGTACTTGAATAATGGAGATTTCTCCGTGATTTTTTAAAATAAATAAAATAAAAAATAATAAGTTATGAAATAAAATAATTAAACAAAGCCTGATCAAGGGTGTGATAATGCCTTTGCAATTCTTTCCTTATTTATACTGCCCGATCCCGCTAATGAGTCCCATTATTCTAGCAGTAAGCCCAAGACGTACTGTCTCAAAAATCCTGCTCCGATTTGTGCATGGAGCTTTGAATAGTCTATAAATATTTTTCTGGGCAATGGCGCGCATGAACTAAATCTTTCACCACGCATAAACACCCGGACACGAAAATCAAATCAATCAAGTGGTCGAAATCGCAAAATGGGAGATCATGTTCCATCTGTGTTTCGAACCCGCAACCTCTGATTGCCAGACCGAAGCCTTGACCACCACCAGCTACCGGACAGACTGAGTACTTTTGGAACACTTTTTTCTTCTTTGTGCTTTATATTTTCAGAATTATTCATCTCGGGAAAAAGAAAATCGCTACCTTTGTTCAGATATAAACACAGCCTATTTCTTATAGTGAAATTTCTTTGAAGCTTTTCTTCTAGGATATCTTGTAGGTGTTTTTATATGAAAAGTTTCTTGAGAAAAGATGAAAGTTTCTTAAAATTGTCTGTCATTAAAATTTCCATGTTGATTTTTCATGGAAAAGTCAAGAAAAAAGTATGTATATAAAAAAAAGTTCATCTCTGGCGATTGTTTGGTATTTTACATAATTGTTACTTGGAATTTTGTAAAAGCGGAAATTATGAATAATCAAGGATCCGGAAAAGGTGTGGGCTCATTCATTTTTTACCGCCGTTAGTATATTTTATTTACTTGGAAAAATTGAAATTTATTTTCTCTGGTGAAGGTGTTTTTAGTATTTATTTTTTTACATGAAAAGAACACGCTTCAGAAGTTTAGAATGCTTATTAATTCCAAGAATAACTACTGGTATACGAAATTGCATCATTGCAAACATTGTACTCGGGTAATTTTCTCTCTCGCCTTTTCTCTTTTTTACACACAATACATGTCCCGGAAGCTGAGTGGTCAAGGCGTCCGTTCGTCTGGTAATCGAAACCCAGCCGGGACATGACAAGGTATCCTCCCATTTTGGATTTTGACCGCATAATAAGACGTCTTGGGCTTACTGCTGGAATAATGGGACTTCTTAGTCCTACTCGGATAGTATATTTTTAAGGAATATTATTATTATAATTCTAGCTCAATTTATTTACTATCTAGCTCAATTAATTTATTAATTTTACACCCAGTTTTTTTTTCTAAATAAAGCTTGTTCGTCATTGATTTGCAATCCATTTTTAGTTCCATCAAATCCTAGGCATCAACATACTTTTGCGAAAAAGTTCATATTTTTAAGTACCTATTGATATTAACGGAGATACAGAGATCATACGCAATAATTATGCATAGACGTCAAATTTTATTGAAACTTAAAAATTATACTCAATGAAGATATTAGTATCATAGTTGTGTTAATCACAACAACAATAAATAACTAAAACTTGCTTTACTAAATTTTTGCTTAACATAGGATTCGAACCATCGACCTCTAGATTACAAGTCCGCGGTCTTATCAATCGAGCTTCTGAGGTCGGTATTATGTTGCTTGTAACTAATACCCGTACAAATGGAATGGATCAAACTGGACGTGTTGTGTGAAATCGAACCACCAGACTACAAGTCTGGGGTCCGCCGCCTTATGGACCAATAGGTCGGTTCAATGAAGAATAATGTTAATATTTTTATTTATATGTAAAACAAGGTGTCATCTTTTTTCATTGGAAGCACTGACAGTATGCTTCCAGCATTGCCTCTTTGAGTGGCAATGCTGATTTGTTGAATTAAAAATTCAATGAAGATGCATTTCAAAATATCTTTATTTCTTCGTGTTTCCAGGTGGGTCCGGCCGGCGCTCACTTCGGCCTCCTGGCCTGTCTCATCGTGGAGGTGCTCAACTGCTGGCCCCTGCTCGCGGCCCCTCGGCCGGCCCTCCTCAAGCTGCTGGGCCTCACGCTCCTCCTCCTGCTCCTCGGTCTCCTCCCCTGGGTGGACAACTTCGCGCACCTGTTCGGGTTTCTCTTTCGGCTTCCTGCTCTCCTACTCCCTCCTCCCCTTTGTCTCCTTCGGCCTCTACGACCGGCAGAAGAAGATCTTCCTCATCTGGGTCTGTCTCATGTTCGTTCTTGTGTTCTTCGTCGTGCTACTCCTCCTCTTCTATCTCATTCCCATCTACGACTGCGAGCTCTGCTCCTATTTCAACTGCATTCCCTGGACAGCGGAGATGTGCGCCGACCAGAACATCAACCTCAATGTGCAGCCGGACCACCTGGTATGACAGTGGGAAGTGTGGCTAGCTGTGGGCGGGCTCCTGTTGGATCCGCCCTTCATTATCGGCCGAGGGCGTCAGGCGATCCACTGGTGAAGAGTGGAGAGCACCGACCCTTGGAGTTGTTGTCTTCGTGTGTTGGGGATGTGTACTTCCTATAATAGAAGTTAAATCCCCACAGCTTAGACTGTGAGAGTAAAGGAACTCTGTAGTCTCATTCTTGCAGGATAAACAGACTATTATATTGATTGTCCTTAGATTTCATTGCTATTGACACACACTTTTGAAACACCTACCAGAACTAAATCATTTACTGTCTTTGAACAATATTGTTTGAATTGATAAGTCCATTTTCTAGTATCTACATAAAAAAGGTATATTTAATAAAGGCTCATTTTAGTAGATTAATTTCAAATGTACGTAGAAGTACATAGTGGTAGAAGTGCTGAGTCATTCCTCCACTGTCTGGCTACCATCGTTCACGATGACGCCACCCTATGATGATATGATGAGAGGTACATAAATATTGCACCTTGATAGATCACACGTACTTCCTACGTTTAGTTATAAATTGATGGGTAAGAACATATTTTTTGACTTATGATTCAACATTCCCATTTTTTATTGAATACTTCGATATGATATCTAATTTCAGAGACCCTCTGTAAGAGTCCGACGAAAAACTAAAATTAAAGAAAATTTACAAAGACATG
Source organism: Bactericera cockerelli (assembly GCA_024516035.1). Classification (NCBI taxonomy): domain Eukaryota; kingdom Metazoa; phylum Arthropoda; class Insecta; order Hemiptera; family Triozidae; genus Bactericera; species Bactericera cockerelli. The sequence continues at coordinate 21,782,826 of CM044961.1, read as the reverse complement.
CAAAGAAAATTCGGGCTGTCATACAACTCTTTTTTGCATTAAAACCTAGATAGAGCTCTTAGTTTATTTTGTAATAAATTAATTTTTTTCGCGTAAATATCATCCACTTTCATTGTTGTATAAAATCTCCCTCTTTTTGTAAGCGAGTATTGTTGCATTTTTTTACATACCTTATACATAATCAAAACAATATAAATATTGTAATATTATTATTATTTGCTTTGATAAATAATTTGCAAAAGTGTGTCATTTGGTGTAGAAAGAGCTTGTGTTGCAAAAAAATATATTTATAACTGAACAAATCAAAGAACAAATTTTTATATACATATGTATCTATTAAATAAAAAATAGAACAAAATAGGTATGTTTTTTTAACTTTCATTTTTTAAAAGGTTTACGGAATTGTTCTATTTTGTAGCCAGGTGACACCATTTTTTTCCCTTCAATGGGAATCCCATATTTTTGTCAGGGTAGATATTTGGATAGATAATTCGGGGTAACGAATTTCTTATCCTCCCCCGTATTTCCCCTAACCCCAATCCCAACTGTATTTTAAAAATCCCAAATGTTGAAAATCTCGTATTTCCATTTCCGTTGAGTGAGTTTTATTGTGTGGTCTCTATGGGAGATATAGTTCATTTATTTTTTCATTTATAAAATTGACTGAAATTATCCATGATGGGCTTACTGTTAAAAATGAACAATATTTCTCTACATACCTAGTTGTGAGAGAAAAAATATGTGTATATGCACTTTATTTTATTAGACGCGAAGGAGGAATTTACGATAGCTCCATTTCATTTTGTTACGAACCCTTTTTAAGGCACTAAAAATATTTTAAATACTTTGTCATTTGTATTTAAAATATTTTTAAAATATAGAAAAAAAGTCGATATTTAAAAGTCTAGTAATAGAAGGTATGAAAACAGGGTGCAGCTATTATTTGAAGCTGCGGGGTCAAGTCTCAAAAAAGTAAGTTTTAAACAAGACGAGTGAAAATAAAAATCTTCTTAGCAAATTCGGTTATGTGAAAAAAATATTGTTCTTGGAATGTAAGTCATCCTAAAAAGTCATCTTTCTAGGATGGCAAATAAGTCATCCTAAAAAGTTTTCTGCTAAAAGTCAGGAGTCACGTTTAACACGTTTACTTTCAAGCATCAAGTCAACCTGTACATTTTGTATTTTCTGTATACATATTTATTTATACATACTTTCAATGATTTACACTAGACTTAAATGAATAATTATTATAAATAATATTGTATTTACTATTACTCATCTTCTACGTTCACTTTGTCGATTTTTTTAAAAAGAAAATTATCACAGAGAGAGAAAAAGAGAGAGAGAGAGAGAGAAAGAGGAGGGGAGAGAGAAAACAGAGAGAAAAAAGCGGAAGGAAAGAGAGAAAGAGGAGGTAGAGAGAGAAAGAGGAGGTAGAGAGAGAGAGAGAGAGACAGAGAGAGAGAGAGGAGGGAGATGGAGAAACAGAGAGAAAGAGGAGGGACATAGAGAAAAATAGAGAGAGAGAGAGAAAAAGAGCTTAAACAGTTCATTGAAAGAAGAGGATTTTTCGTTCTTTCAAAAGATACATCGAAGATTTTTTTTTAGAGATTAGAGATATCAAAATTTCAAACGTGAACGTATTGAGAACATTCATAAAATTATTATTAATTAATCTTTTTAAAATTAATTAATTAAATATATTGATAACATCTTACAATATAAATAAATAAAAAAATCCCATGATAAAATTTACTCTTTGTCTTTTTATTGAGTCTGTGTGTTTCAGGCAAGGTCTAGTACGGCATGGTATGAAAATACATTATGTTATTATTATTATCATTACATATGATTAACGTCTTTTTAACATCGATTGTACGAGGTCTGTCCCGAAAGTTCGTATAAAAGTGTTCTGGCAACGCTGGAAGGCAAAGTGGGGAGGCAATTTGGGCTATTTCCCCTTCTACAACATCCAAAACAATTCTCAGTGTGCGTTCGATCGCCTTACGATAAAAACTGGATCGTCCCGGTACCTGTGAAGTGACCCCTCTCTCTATCACTCGTCGGCATGGAACTCTCAGTCATTCAAGAACAGCGCGTCATCATCAAATTTCTCGTAAAACTCGGCAAGAATGGGCACGAAATTTTTAATGATCTCAACCAAGTTTATGGAGATGATGTTTTCAAGGAACCAACAGTCCACAAGTGGGTAAAAAGATTTCGTGAGGGCCGAGAAAGTCTCGAAGATGACCCTCGGTCAGGACGTCCTTCCACTTCCAGCACTTCTAACAATGTGGAAAGAATTCGATCCTGTGTCCTGCAGGACCGTCGTTTAACCGTCAGACAGGTGTCTGAAGAGCTTTCTTTGAGCAAAACAACTATTTGGCGCGAGAGGGGCGGTGGATCCTCCACCACGACAATGCCCCCGCTCACACCTCTCTCGTTGTGCGTGAGTTTCTGGCTGCCAATTCGATCATAGCGACTGAACACCCCCCTTATTCACCGGATTTGGCACCCTGTGACTTCTTTTTATTCCCAAAAACAAAATTGGTGCTTCGGGGGCGGCATTTGGGGGACGTTGAGGCCATTAAAGCAGCAACGACGAGTCAGCTGAAGAGACTTCAAACTGAGGACTTTCAAGGAGCCTTCAAACAGTGGAAACGGCGTTGGCAGAAGTGCATTGTGTCCCAGGGAGAGTACTTTGAAGGAGACAAAATTGAATTACCCGATTAATTGTAATATAAAATTTTTATTTCATTTTTATACGAACTTTCGGGACAGACCTCGTATTTTGAGACGTGGGTTTTAAATACTTAATCCTCCAGCCTGAATTGGGCCTGGAACAGCCAGAATAACAAGGTATAGAATTTGAGAGATCACCCCCCTTTAAGTTTTACTGCAACTGATGGAATAAGAGGCCTTGTTAGTGCTATTCAGGCAGTATAAATTAGGCTATATTACTCGCATTAATATCATTTGGGAACAGAAAACTTATTGAAATTTTGCACACCGAGATATGAAAATCCGACCCACTGTTAAGAAGATGAAAAAATATTTCGAGATACCAATTTGAGGTCAATAGTCACCGTGGCAAAGTGAGTTAGCGCGCTAGGTATTGCACGCATGGTGAGCTGCGTTCGATCCCCAGCGGGGCAAGAATTTTTCTGATCTGTACTTGGATGTTCGGGGTCCACTCATAACTCTTGAGGAAAAATGAGTAGTTCCTTGTATGAGTAACGACTAGTGACGGCATTACCAGAGTAAAAAGAAATTAATGTAATGGAATAATTCGAAATGTGAAAGAGGCTCTTAGTAATGCTGTGCTACCCAAAAAAATGTGAAGAGGCCTTGTGCTTCACCACAAACAAAATCATACATACATAGTAATTTGAGGTCAAGTACATTTAGAAAAATCTTTCAGTTTTTCTTTGATAGATGTTTTACTTGATATCAAACAGGCGACTTAATGTTTCTATTGTGTGCTCTGGGGATGTGACTGCATATCCCTTAGTTCTGTTGTCGTTGTAAATCTCGTAGTCATTTCCACCGTTGAATGTTTTATCACCAAAAAAATGAATATTATTGGCAAACTCCGTGTCCAGATACTTTAGGCAGTAGGTCTTGTCGAAACCACGAGGAAATGCATCAAAACTGATTTGACCACCTGTGAAATTAAATTATAATAGATTACTACTTACGATTAATTTCTAATATTAGAAATCGGAAGTATTGTGTATACATTATTTATACAATGTGAACCAATCATGAGGAAGTAAGTCTTGTGTCCATAATTGGGCAGTGTATTTTTTGTCAACATTACTAAACAGAAGAAATGAGATTAATAGAACATTCAATTTTTTACTTAAGAGCCACATTCGAACCTGTTCTGAAGGCTAAAAAAGAACTCTCTTTTCAAAGTTATTCATGGTTATATTCCTTGTAAACTAATACTTTTTCTTTCTTTAAATATTAGTCTATTTGTTAAAGATACTCTAAAAGTTAAATATCTGATCACTCAATAGAACAATCAAGCGCATGAATCTGATATCTGTGGATTGAATCCCACACGATGCTTGAAATTTTCCTCATTTATTTGAGTACCCCTACATATGTGACCACATAACGACTCTGAGGGGTTTTTCTAAAAGATTTTAGCATAAACATCACATGGTGGTTACCTTCCACTAAAGAGTCAAGCAAAAGGCTAGTTTTGCAAAGCCAAGAAAATCAAAAACGAGCGTGTTTATTATAACTACAATCAGACACTCACCTATACTATATGTCAGTCCAATCTCAGGCAGGTCTTTTTTTAGTGCTTCAATCAATTTCTCCCTGATGTGGTGTTCCTTATCATATGCCTCGAAAGCATCCCTTTCAGCCTGAGTACAGGAGCGCCCCACAGGACTCACATTGATCAACCCCGTCCGGAACTCAATGAAATTGCCACGCTTGAATGGAAGTGAGATTGAGGACAGATGTCGCAGACAGTAGTTGATGAATGTTTGAATGGTGTCTTCTCCCATGTGGTCTATTATGCTCTGGGGAATAATTTTTATTATTATATATTCTTCTTTTACTCCTTATTTTACTGTGTCTTATCCCGCTCAAGCAGGGTTGACGTTGTTCAACCTCATGGTTGTGGTTGGTTGGTTTTGGCACATTTTTTATGGCTGGATGCCCTTCCTAACGCCAACGATTCTATTTGATTTAACGTTCTGGATTAGGACGGGGGTTTTACCCTCCATTCGCTGGGAATCGTACCAGCTACCACATTAACCTCACCCAGCCTGGGTAGGGCCGAAAATTATATATTATTATTCTCAAACAGACACTGACACAGAAAATATTAGTAAACCAAAATGAAATCCATTTATTTTATTTCCATTTCTCATTCTTCTGATAAAATATTTTAAAAATTCAATGTCATGGTGAATCAAGAAATAGCTATCAAAGATTAATAGTAGGATAGGTATTGTGAAGTAGTTCCTATCAGATTTAGGTAAATAAAGTGTAAATTTGATTTTTTCGTTTATCTCTTTCTTATCTTTCTTTAAATATTCACAATTTTCTTTTATATACAGATACATATACATTGAAAAGAATATGTCTTGCTAGACTTTAATACCTTCTTGTCAAAAAGTTTTCCATTTTTGTATGCCACTAGACCATTCTCAGGAAATACATAGTCAAACTGTTGCAGCACTGAAAAGAAGGAATAGTTTTAATTTAAATGCAACATAAACATTAAACAACAAAATAAATATTCTTGAAATAAAAATAAAGTTTATTCAATGTTGGAAAATTATGTCTAGGTAATTCTTGAAATTCCTACTTCTTGCCAATTTTTTTAATTATAAATTATTGATTATGGATAGCTGGAATCTAGGGCTAAAGGGTATCTGCCTACATTTAAACTTTGTTCCTTAGTTCCAAATTCTCAGAACAAAGGGATACTATTATTGTGTGTAAATTATAATTTGGAACAACCATGTTGGATTTTTCTCGTGTTGAACAAATTGTTAGATTGAAAATAGAGTGTGTATGTTAGAAGCTCACCTCTGCCTGCAGCTTATATTTGTAAACAAAGCAATTTTTTGTGTTGTAACACTGGTGTTGTTGGTTTTTAGATGGTGCTTGCCCCCATGATAATAAAAACAGAGTTGTGGTATGGGTACTAAGATAGAGTTCATTTAACTTGGCAACCATAATAATTATAATTATAACTTACTAATTTTAAAAATGTGTGATAATTATAAATTTTATTTTTAAAAATAATTTTTACCTTCCTCTCCCCCCAACTGTTCTGCAACTTTCTTCATGTCCGATCCACTAACAATTGCAAGATGAGACACAGGTTTCAGTTTTTTCAGGAGAAAATCCAGTGTTTCATTATTAGCTTTCTGAAAAATAAGAGTTTGAATTAGGTTATTTAGACATATTGGAAATACCTAACATAATATTAGACACATATTTATATTGCCTGTAAAGTGTGCCATTATTGTGTGGAGGTCTCAAATGAATTAAGAAAAATTCAGACATTGGGTGGGATTTTAACCAACAGATCCTTGTGCTACCTGGATTGCCAGACTAATACCTTCCACTACAAGTACATGGTAGATGGAGGCAATCAATGATTTGTATTCACTTGTGATTTTATTATCTTTATTTTAATGTCACTTTCAAATTTAAAATGGGACAATGGGATCTAAGCTATGTGGTGTAACAGTTGTGACTACTGCTTGTAGAAAAGAGATGTTCCCTAGAAACTAGAGACGCAGACATTTCTGGCCCAACCCAGGCTGGCAGAGGTTATTTTGGGGAGCTGGTACAATTTCCAGTGAATGAAGGGTAAAACCCTCATCCTCACTCTTTCAATCAATCATGTAGGGTGTGAAAATCAAATGGAATCAACTGGACACATTAAATCAAATTACTTAACGGGTTTAACTGAAAAACATATAACCAGCAGATAAGAAAATTCACTAGTGCCCAGTTCTTCACTTTTGCCAAAAACACCAAACACCTAACCTCAAAATCAGCGTTTCGCTCGAAATACGCTTACTTTTTGCAAATTCAGGGATTGGCAAGAATATAAACAAAATTGTGGCGGTAATTTAAAAAAAAAACCTTCATTATGTGAAATTGAGGCGTATTTGGTGTTTGATCATTTGTCAAATAATTAAATATAATAATCTTTACTCTATAGAAATAAACAACGAATTTGATTATTCAACAGGGTTCAACAAACAACCATAAACATTATTTACGAAAAATTCTCTAGAATAATTCATTTGTAATTCTCATTAAACTATCCCTTTTTCTCTTTTACCTTACTACAGTCATTGCTTCCCAGCTTAATTTTTTTTATATTTCTTCATCTGTTAACTTGCCGATGAGGGCGATGAGGTAAAGTGAAGTCGCTGAGATTAATGTTTTGGAGATCGCGCATGGCACTTGGTCTATTTTTGTGCATAAATTTAAAATCGTCGAAATCGAATTTTGTTTCAACAAAATTCGGATTGCCCTAAAAGATTATTGCTTTAAACCTGGCGGGACGTAGTCATATATATTATATACGAATGTCAAGGAACCAAGGTCTGTCGTAATCTAGCTTGTGATCAATTGTATACTATGGACATGAAAGGAGCCTAGACATTGGATTTGGGCGTCCATATAATCCTCTCACCACCGTAATTTAGGTATCAATACCTATCTCACTGACACGGAATTATTATTATATAATTGTATACAATTTGTAAAATATTTTCTTTGTAATTGAAGGAACTAAGATTACGACAGACGATTACAACAGCCCTTTTGGTTCCTTCAATGTCGGATATGACTGCGTGCCGTTAGGTTATAATCGAGTTATTTTGCCTTAAATTACACGCAATTGTATTTGCAACAATAATAAAAAAAGTTTTAGTGCGCGTGTAACTTTATAAAAATTACAAATTTGATTTAAAAATTTATATCACAAAAATAGAACGCAAATGACTTCTGCTAGTAGTGGGATTATATTTACTCTGCGAGAAAAAAACATCTTAGTAAAAAATTCTTGTGACTGAGGTATGTATTATTAGTACCTCTTTGGTAACTTCAGCAATATGAGTTAAAATATTTTGCCGTACCCTGTAGAAATTTCGATAAAAATTTCAAGACGTTGGTAGCTTCGGGTACATTAGCTTTTCTTGTTTTTATGCTTTCTGTTTAAGTTCTTGAATTTTTAAATTTTGGTGCTTTTACTTTTTTGTTACCTTTGGCGTATATCACAAAAAATACGCCAACTCCGTTTTGCGAGAGCAAAACTCTACTGGCGCTATCTTGACGAATCCTTAGGAACTAACATTTTTCGAAAAACACGGTGTTTTTTTGGAAGTAAAGAACCCGACCTAGATCAACATAAGGGGTGCAACTTTTGAGAAAAAAACCAACATTTTGAACTTACCTGTCGTGGTTGGGTAAGAGTACCATCAACATCAAACAAACAAATCTTGCTTGATCTACCCGTCATAATGCTACAGCACAGTTGAAACACTACTGACCTAAAGTGCAATCTATTCATTAAGTTGAACACTGATCAACTACAGCATCATCTTTGTACGTGGTGTTTGATTTAACTGTTTCTGATGTGGAAACTGTAGACGTCTACAAAATTACACTCGTTTTATGATGGAAACACAACAAAGCCTTTCAATTTCTATATAATACAATCTTTGTAATCTGAAGGTATTTTAATGGGTTCATCAACGTGTACTTATTTGATGTAATTAGAGATACCGATACATTGATAAGAATGATAAGATACTGACTATCAAAAAATAAAAATGAGATAAGTGATAAGGTAACAGGTAATTTAAAGTTTAAATTATGGCGGTTAGTAATTTATTGACAACAAAAATATTTTTCATTGCTACCACCCCTACTATTCTGCCTCCGATTATTTGCTAGGCATCCTACCTTTAACAAAGTTCAAAAAATAAAATAACTTACCTATTTTGTTAATATTTTATTTAATTTAATTTTTCATAGGCAATTTACTAGCAATTAATTTAAGAATTGAGTAATAATCAAAATGAATAAATAAACAAAATTTAAATATCCGATTTTCTTCTACTGGTACTACAGGTGTGGGCAGTTTAAAAATTTTAGCGCTAAAATAGTTTTACGGAATTTTCTTGAACTTAACCTGTAAACAAAAAGTAAATCCATAATATTTTTTTCCAATTTTTCCTGATTACTTCTTGCCACTTCTAATGTTTGGTGAAAAGTAGATATCAACAGAGATTTTCTACCACAATAACTATCTCTTACAAGTAAGAATAAATCTTCAAGTCAGTAAATTAATCATCTGAAAATTACCCAACAAATTCTCTTCACATGTAAGTATAAAGAAGTCTTGCAGCCACATCAAACTGTGCTGTCCATGTAAGGTGACCTATTATTTATTGCAGATTAAAAATAGACCACTCAGCACAGATTTCATGACAATGACAGTTGTTTTATTCTCCGTCTTGTGCCATTTGAGCATTATGATAATCCACTCATATTTCTATGTAGAAGAACAATTTTGAAATGAACACACAGTGAACCAGTATCATTCTCTAGAGTAGGTGAATGCAGTTGAGGGAGCAATTTGTAAAGACTGGACATATGGGGAATTATTTAGACCAAGCACCAAACACATTTTTTAAGAAAATTAACACTTTTGCTGCTTTAGTACTGTTCAGGGTTCCTAAGCATCATGGAAGCGAAATATTGACAGGGAAAATCAGGGAAACAGGAAAAGTCATTGAAAATAGTATTGAAACAGCATTAAAGAGATTATTTCACCAGAGAAGAAAAATTCCCTGTGGTGCTAATGATAGATACTTTCTTTGTATAGTGATCATTCTGGAGAAGGAAATACAGTGGTGGTTTTGGGCACTCAAGTTCCCCAAAATTTCTCAGGACCTCCTTACACTAGTTGAAATGACATTCTAAGTTTAATCAATTTTTTCTATTAGTTAATTATGTAGACATTTTACACTTTTGAAGGGTCTGTACATCTTTTAAATATTTTGGAATTGTCTTAGAGATATTTCATAATCAGTATGAGTATCCATACTCTGACCATGTAAAAAAATGCCTGTGGAGTTTTAATAGGGTCTAATGCAGATAATAATATTTTATTTATCACCTTGGTCTAGTGGTAGCATGCTCAGCTTGTTTGTACTCCAGGTGACACAGGTTTGAATCCTAGCAAGGTCAGTTTTTTTCCCAGCTCAGTACTTTGGATGTTGGGGCCTATCCTTGCGAGGACAATAAAATTGGAGTAGTTGTAGAGTGGGCAACAACCAGTGGTGGCATTATGAGATTGATATTAGAGTATGGTGGTTGATTGGAGATTTGATGCATTAGCATTAATTCTCCTTATCTTTCTAAATATTTTTTGAGACAGTTTTTTAGACATTTTCACCTGTCTAAGCTTCAAAATAATTTTCCTTGAATGCTTTCAAAGTGTCTTTTCATAGTTTATTGGATCAGTTACTTAGACATTTTGAAAGGGTCTGTCTTTATCTGTACATTCCTTGAGAATAACATTCTGTATCATATTTTTTTGATAATGTACACTGTGACCTTTAAAAAAAGATGCCTGCATCAGGCCAAGTTAGGGGATAGTTTGCAGTTAAAAACATACAAAATGAGGAAAACAGATTTTAATAAAAGAAATAGTTTAGTACCAAGATTACTTGCCGCAAACAAGATATCACTGCATTCATTGGCAGAACCTTTTTGGATAGGAGTTCTGGAACTTGGCCCTTTTTTAACAGTAGTTTTTTTGTGGGAAGAAACTTACACAGAATACTAGCACAATATAAGGTAATGCTTTAGCCCTGAAATTTAGAATATTTTACTATTTAAATAAATCACTTTTAAAGATTTTTTTTTTTTTTGATATGTAAGGTTGGATAAAAAAAGCTCAAGTTATTCTCTTAGCTTAGGGTTGCCAGGATAAAAATTAGTGCAGAGTTTGGCTGATTTGTGTAGTATATTAGTAACTAACCTGCCCTAATATCCACTTTGGCTAACATGACCTAAGAGCCTAACACCATTATATATAACCATTGAGTCCTACCACTCCTATATAAGAAACATTTGTCAGTGATCAAATGTGTAATATTTCATCTTGTTAACTTTCCCTACCCACAAAATTATATTAAAAATATCTTTTCAAAACACAAGTGTAGTTTGGATAAAAAAAGTCAAGTTATTTCTTAGCTTAGGGTTGCCAGGATAAAAATTAGTGCAGAGTTTGCTGATTTGGTAGTATATTAGTACTAACTGCCCTAATATCCACTTTGGCTAACATGACCTAAGAGCCTAACACCATTATAATATAACCATTGAGTCCTACCACTCCTATATAAGAAACATTTGTCAGTGATCAAATGTGTAATATTTCATCTTGTTAACTTTCCCTACCCACAAAATTATATTAAAAATATCTTTTCAAAACACAAGTAGTTTTGAAAAATGTACAATGATGATAAGGTTTTTTTTAAGTACTACTTTAACTATTGAGTCATTCACATAGTTTGGATATTATTATATTTTGTTGTATATGTTTAGGTTTTTGAGGAATACAAAAGTGGAGTTTATTGCATTTGGTCATCCTTTAGGGAGGGAAAAGGATCTAGGTTTGAGTTGGTACAAGTATGTATTTTTAAAAATGGGTGAACATTTTTTTTTCTTCTGAAATGTGGTAATTCACACATTTAAACTGTACCTACAATCCATCCTACACAAAGAGTTTTACCTGTAGACCTTCATAAAAGGCACTTAAAAGAAAAAAAAGGTACCTGAAAGGAGCTCTCCTCATCTGTTATCAGAACTTCATGACCTACCTTTGATTGAAGGATGTTAATAAAATTCCAAATGTATGGATCCTGCAAAAAAAAAGTGAAGTGATTAGAATTTTTTTGAGGAGTTACATTTTCCTAATTCTTATTAAACTAGTGGAAAATTAATACTCTGCCAAAATGGCAATCTTCCCTTAATGTATTAAAAATTAATATCATAAAAAATATACCATTGACTCATATTTATTTTCCTATTGACAATTGTTAGGTAGATGGAAAAAATATTGATGGTCTCATGTTTAGAGATGCTTTAATACAGATTGAACGTATGTGGTACAAAACAATTACATAGTTCGAAAAATATATGTAAGAGCACTCTTTAAAAAAACCATAGTATACACAAATAGTATAAACATAAAATGAGATACATGACTTGAAAAATTTACTATTTGCATGGACTATCATCTAAGAAAAACTCATTATTAACCAAAAATTACTGTTCATATCACTTTAAAAAAAAATATTTCTAGATTTTTATGTATGGTTCTTTTTTCCTTCAATAGCATTATTTGAAAAAAAGTAGGATATTATTTTACTATTCTAAGGATCACTTTAAAAATTATGAAGATGTGAAATGATTTATTCCATATAAAACCAATGGAGCAATGAATAAAATTGACAGTTTAACAATGTTACAGATATTGACACTCCAGGGTAAGTGTAGGTATAGAACAAAGTTACAACAGAATATCACCAGAGTTTCTCCTATGATCAGCAATATGCATGGTGTTATACACGGGAGAAAAGCCATATAAATGTGGTATATATGAATATTTTATATGGCTTTTCTCCTGTGTGTAAAATCCTGTGAAAACCTTCAAATTATCATTCTGAAAATATACAAGGGGCCAAGCAGAGGTGAAAAACTTGTGACACTTGTTGTTGTAGTTGTATGAAAATTTAGAGCTTTCATCCAGCTTGCAAATTTTAGTTGTACACTAATTTTATTGATAAACTTATTCAAATGATAAATTAAAACATACATGTTGTTATGCATGGGAGAAAAGCCATATAAATGTGATATTGAAAATTTATATGGCTTTTCTCCTGTGTGTAGAATCCTGTAAGAACAACAGCACATTACCACACATACTTAACTGTGCAGCCTGCAAATAAACACGGTGCTACGCACTGGGGAAAAGCCTTATGTGACAGTTGTAAAAATTGTAAGGCTTTTCACCAGTGTGAAGAAACGTGCAAAATCAACACCTTTTCTGTACAAATGGTCTATAATTGAGACTAGTGATGTGCCGCGGGGTAAATACCCGCGGGACGGTAAATAAAAATCGGGTATTTACCCCAGGGGTCGGGTAAATTCCCCAAGTCTTTAAAACAACGTTTTCGAATATTCCTGCCCAAATAAAGTTTTTCTGACTTGAGCTCTATAAAATTTCAAGTGGTGGGTAGGAAGCACCTACTTTTTATTATTTGTGATTTAATTTCAATTTTAAAAAATAAAAGTCTCCTGTTTCTGAATGTGGTTCTTTACATTTCCTGTGATATGTTTATTTGTTTGAGTAATTTTACGTAGGTAATTAGAACCAGGGCAAATGGAGACTGCAATCTAAAAGCCCTACTTGAGCAGAATAAGGCATGGCAGAACAAGTATGTGTAATATATGACTAATTACCTAAAAATACATTTTTTATAATTAGTTCTGTAAATCCTAACCTTCATGATCAACATTTTAATGTTTATAACATTTTAATGGATCAGGAATAGGAGAAGATGTTTTATGTGTATATTGGCAAGGAAATGTGCTAAAATGGGTAAATACCCCATCTTGGGGTAAATACCCGGGTATTTGTACATCACTGGACCAACCTGGATCCAAGAACAAAGTTTCTAGTTTGCTGCTCACACATGGTGCTAAACAGTCATATGTATGTGACAATTTTGACATACATAAATGACCACCCCAAGAATACACTAGAATTTCAGTCGTATTTATCCATTTATACGAAAAAGGGCCTTCCCTTACAAATACACAAATAAAAATTAGTTTCTGCTCCGAACCAAGTTATTAACTTTAGTCGATGGAAAAACTGAACCCAAACCCTAACTTCAGACTTTCCCCACGACCTATTGAAACTACAAAATGGAAATTAAAAAATACGTCAGTTGCTTATTTTATGATAAAAATGTCCTACAAACTTTTTTCTAACTTAAACCTGTGATATTTTGTCTTATATGTGTTCAAAACGTCTCTCTGTAAGTGTCTCAAATGACCACAGTGTTATGAAGACAAAAACAATATTCTGTTTTTTTTTATTTATTTATTTAGAAACTCTTTATTAGTAGAACATATATACAGACAAATAATGGTAAAAATTAAATATAAAAATTGACAATATTAATAATATAAACAAGAAAAAAAAAATATATATATATATATAAACAAAATATGTACATATGTCCTAACTAAAGGGCGGGGTTATTGCCTACGGCAATCTCTTCCACCCAACACTCAATCACCCAACCCTTGTTGATAAAAAAACAAGTCAAAAGTTTCCTTTTTTTAACATTATTAAAAACATCTTTTTCAGGTGACCATGATTCGTCGCAGCCCCACTCGTATCGAGCTGAAACTAGATGACATGAGTGACTACAATAAGGTGCGTCGAGAATTTGAACTGGCCAGAGAGCGAAAGTCCGTGCTGCAACAAGTTGGTGCTTCCGAGTTTCTCATTCCTCCCTCCGGACGCAGCAAGCAGGATATGTTCAACGAGAGAATCGGTTACGTGCCCACCACCAGACAGAACTGAACTGTCGCACTATCAATTGTCAGAGTGTCTTAATTGTTGTAATAAATTAAACATTATACGTAACTAAAAGAAGAAAATCAAAACAAATTTCAATTTATAATTTAAATCTTATATGTAATAATTAATTTAAATCAGAAAATATCGAAATAACTCCATTTTATAACTCAAAACTGTAGTTATTGTTAAACAGAAAGTAATCAGAAACATTGAAACAGTTCCTGTGAGAATCCAGAACCACCTTAGTTGATCTCAATATCTCGAACAGCTCTCTAGAGCAAAAAAACCAAAGTGTTCATTTCAAGTGTATTTATGTTTAAATTGATCCAGAAAATAAAACCAAACAAGTACATTTAGCAAAGCATACGATTATAGAACTTAATATCCCATTTGTTACCAAGCAGTGAAAAAGTCTTTCAAATTCTGTTCATTTTAGTTCAATAGTTTCAAGAAATTAGAAATTTCCACAAGCTGCCCGCCTCTTGTGATTTCAGCGTTCTAGTTATTTTTTCAATCTAATCCAATCCAATTTTCAAAGGTCTTCAATTTTACAAGCTCGGAATTTCATCAATTCAAATCCTTTTCAAACGCCAGTTTCAAATTCTAACCCACCTATTTCAATCTACTAGTTCTCTTAAGTCGCGGTTACAGGATGGGAAACGAAACGTCGCTACCGATGGAGCTGTGTTCAAACTTCGACGCAGATGAAATACGCCGTCTAGGCAAACGATTTCGAAAGCTAGATCTGGACAACAGTGGAGCGTTAAGTATTGACGAGTTCATGTCCTTGCCTGAACTGCAGCAGAATCCGCTGGTACAACGTGTGATCGATATATTCGATGAGGACAGAAACGGGGAGGTGGACTTCAAAGAGTTTATTCAAGGTAAGGAATACAGACCAGCTGGGGACTAAACGGAATAATAATAATATCGCCTTATTTATACTGCCCGATTAGGACTATTAAGTCTTATTCCAGCAGTAAGCCCAAGACGTATATTAGTGGTAAAATCCCAAAAACTTGTCAGTCCCGACTTGTTTCGAACCGCGACTCTGAATTCACAGAGTGCCACCTTTACATGAGCTACGGACATGTGAATACAGACCAGCTGGGGACTAAAGGAATACAGACCACTGGGCGACTAAAGGAATACAGACCAGCTGGGGACTAAAGGAATACAGACCAGCTGGGGACTAAGGAAATACAGAACAGCTGGGGGACTAAAGGGAATACAGACCAGCTGGGGACTAAGGGAATACAGACCAGCTGGAGGACAAAGGAATACAGACCAGCTGGGGACAAAAGAATACAGACCAGCTGGGGGACTAAAAGAAATACAGATTAGCTGGGGGACTAAAAGGAATACAGACCACTGGGGAACTAAAGGAATACAGACCAGCTGGGGGACTAAAGGGAATACAGACTAGCTGGGGGACTAAAAGGAATACAGACCAGCTGGGGGACTAAAAGGAATACAGACAGCTGGGGACTAAAGGAATACAGACCAGCTGGGGAACTAAAAGGAATACAGACCAGCTGGGGGACTAAAAGGAATACAGACCAGCTGGGGAACTAAAAGGAATACAGACCAGCTGGGGGACTAAAGGGAATACAGACCAGCGGGGGGACTAAAAAATACAGATTAGCTGGGGGACTAAAAGGAATACAGACCAGCTGGGGAACTAAAAGGAATACAGACCAGCTGGGGACTAAAGGGAATACAGACTAGCTGGGGGACTAAAAGGAATACAGACCAGCTGGGGGACTAAAAGGAATCAGACCAGCTGGGGGACTAAAGGAATACAGACCAGCTGGGAGACTAAAAGAAAATACAGACCAGCTGGGGGACTAAAGGGAATACAGACCAGCTGGGGGACTAAAGGGAATACAGACCAGCTGGGGGACTAAAGGAATACAGACCAGCTGGGAGACTAAAAGAATACAGACCAGCTGGAGTACTAAACATGAACCGAATCGAATCCGGGATTTATTTGAGGGCACGATTAGGTCAGTTCTAAGATTCTTGTTCACCATGCGGAAAGTGCCGGGTTCGAATTGCAGAGCTGACAAGAAATTGTATTAATAATTTGTAAGGCGTGCGGTCGTGTTGATCCAGCACCTAAAGTAATCTGTCACTTCTCTAATAATTATATGATAGAACAGAGCGTAAAATTGAGAAGCTACAATATCAATCACTAGTGACTTGACATAAGTGATGTATTTTTTGTGTGATGGATTAACTGTTTTGTAACGATTTTATGTTCCAGGAGTGTCACAGTTTAGTGTGAAAGGTGATAGAGAGTCCAAGTTGAAGTTTGCGTTTCGAATCTACGATCATCGACAATGATGGGTTCATCTCTAATGGAGAACTATATCAGGTGAGCCGGCGGTGATGGCGTGCTCAATACACCAGCTCTTTTTTCTGTCACTGGAATTTAGCAACTTCCAGAAAAGTTAGGACTTGGATTGGCTGACCTTTCAAAATTGAACCCTCGTGATATTTTCGACCCAACCAAGGCTGGGTGAGGTTAATGTGGTTTGCTGGTCGGTAAATTTCAAGCGAATGAGACAGAAACCCCAGTTTCGATATGATATCAGCAGCTGATGATGACGTTAAACTCCAAACAACTACTATAAAATACCTGGTGAAAAAAAATGTTCATAATAAGTACTGTTGTTAGGAATCTCTTAGCAAAAAATGACAAATACAAATAACGTAATCAGAACTTTAACACAAAAGATTTCTTTTATTTATTTTACATCGGGAAAATATCAGGAAGAACAGTAGCAAGCAAGAGCAAAAAGGTGACCAAAGAATTAATTTTAATATTTTCCAATTTCTGGCTGAAAAATATTATTTCAGAATTGAGAGTGGTTGTTTGAGAGTGCATATTCACTGTATGGGGTTCGATTCCCACAACTGTAATATGAATGATATGTAATGTGAAAAAACGGAAAATCAGTCACTTGCACAAAATATTTTGTTGGTCTCAGCTGGTTTTGAGATAGAGACGTGAGAACACTAATTCATTGCTGTGTGTCCTGTATGACAACACCTAGAAATCGTCCAAATATACAGCAAGGAAAGTTTTTGTTTTGTTCAGGTCCATAGTGAACAAACTGAAACCTGCAATGACGAAGTTAGCGTTTTGGGCTGGGTAATTTATTAATGTTGTTTGCCTCCCAGGTACTGAAGATGAATTTATGAATGTTGTTTGCCTCCCAGGTACTGAAGATATATTTATGAATGTTGTTTGCCTCCCAGGTACTGAAGATAATTTATGAATGTTGTTTGCTCCAGGGTGGTTTTTGAGATAGAGTCTGAAAATTTATAATTTTTTGTGGTGCTGTATGACCCCTAGAAATTGTGCTGTACAGCAAGGAAGTTTATGAATTGTTGTTTTGCTGAGTCTAAATCCTGAATTGTTTCCTCAGGTGCTGAAGATATTTATGAATGTTGTTTGCCTCCAGGTGCTGAAGATATTTATGAATGTTGTTTGCCTCCCAGGTGCTGAAGATATTTATGAATGTTGTTTGCCTCCCAGGTGCTGAAGATAATTTATGAATGTTGTTTGCCTCCAGGTGCTGAAGATATTTATGAATGTTGTTTGCCTCCCAGGTGCTGAAGATATTTATGAATGTTGTTTGCCTCCCAGGTGCTGAAGATATTTGAATTTGTTTGCTCAGTGCTGAAGATATTTATGAATGTTGTTTGCCTCCAGGTGCTGAAGATAATTTATGAATGTTGTTTGCCTCCCAGGTGCTGAAGATAGATTTATGAATGTTGTTTGCCTCCCAGGTGCTGAGATATTATGAATGTTGTTTGCCTCCCAGGTAATGAAGATAAGATTTATGAATGTTGTTTGCCTCCCAGGTGCTGAAGATATTTATGAATGTTGTTTGCCTCCCAGGTGCTGAGATATTTATGAAAGTTTTGCTCCAGTGCTGTATTTATGAATGTTGTTTGCCTGCCAGGTGCTGAAGATGATTTATGAATGTTGTTTGCCTCCCAGGTGCTGAAGATGATTTATGAATGTTGTTTGCCTGCCAGTTGAAGATAGTATGAAGTTGTTTTAGTTGAAGATAGTTTATGTTTTGCCTCCAGGTGCTGAAGATAATCAATCAATCAATCAAATGTTTATTGTGAATAAATATATACAAAGTATGTGTTTCACATTTATCTTAACACATCTACCAGAGTGCTTCATGCTGATGTGGCAAAGTGCACACAATTTACATTGAAATGTTGTTTGCCTCCCAGGTGCTGAAGATGATGGTCGGCAACAATCTCAAGGACACGCAGCTGCAGCAGATAGTGGATAAGACCATCCTGTTTGCCGACAAGGATCGCGACGGCAAAATCAACTTCCAGGAATTCTGCAGCATCGTCGGCAACACGGATATTCACAAGAAAATGGTTGTCGACGTGTGAACGGACCTTACTGTGTTTTATTTTCGAATATGTGTTCGTGTGAACGGAGGGAAACCTTTTAGTTGACTCTCGTCCAACTGGATGGTGCAATGATTCGTTCAGTAACATCATTTATCTACCAACATTAACTTGAGTAGGTATCTCTGCCTGTCTCACGGACACGGAATTTATAATTATTTGTTCATTAACGACATTAGTCTTTCAATAAATCATGCTGCTTTCTCCGAATAATTCAAACATACCTAGTACAAATTCTATTAAAAATAGTATAGAAAAGTCGAGTTTTTTTTTTGTATGTTTTTTCTGTCTGGAATGAGATATTTTAATATTTTTTCCCTACTCTAACGACCAGAGCAACATTATCTACGTACTCATGACCTTACAACAGTTACTCGGTGAGTCACAACATGACGTTTCCCTCTGTTCACAAGACACACTGTATAGACTGGGGAAGTTTAAAGTGCTTTTGGCTCGGTAATGTACAAAGAGAGTCATTTCAAATTGATATTCAATTAAACAAAAATCATTAAACCATTGAATGTTTGATTAGCATATCTCTGTTTACTGTTCTTTACGAATTCCCGAGAAAGAACATTATTGTATTTTACAGAAAAAAGTATGAATAATGTGTTATGAATTTTATTAATAATAAAAATCTCATACTTAAGAGTGTCATGATTTCTTCTCAATAACATTGGTTCTCTGTTCTCACACATCTGCTCCCAAGTGATTAGGATATCTAGGATGTCTGGAACTCAAAGAATCAATGCTCAAATACTATGCAAACATAGTACCTTCGTAATTAGTTTAATTTTTTGGTATGTTTACAAACAGCTCCATGTAAACTTGTTTTCCTTTGAAGTACAAAAAATCTAAAAACATGTCTTTTGTTAATTTAATCTCCACTCTCTTATTACAAATCGTATACAAATAAATTTTAAGAACCAAAACTACTAAGAATTAACTGCCCCAGTTCATAACAGATAGTTTAATTTTCTCTTGGATTTTGTTCTATTCTCCAAGTTTCTCTTTCATTTTTCCTCTTCTTGTCTCTTTCTACTATTCGCCTAGATTTTGCAGTGTTCAAATTGAGGCTTAGGTATGCTATATCAAAAGAAGAAAAAAACCCACCTATCTTTTCAACATTTTCATCAACAAAAATATAGATAAAAAATAGACGTTTTGAAGTAAATCTCTGGCAAATATATAACAAAATCTTTCTTATAATTTATTATAAATTTTGCCTCTGATTATTGAATTATTTCCTTTGTCTAACTAATTCATTTTACACTTGTGTGATATTTCTTTTCTGATCGTATATTAGTCACCCACCTATCCTCTTAATTTGAACACAAATTATCCTGCTATTATCTTTTTATCTATCTCAGTCACATTATTCTGTTAATTTTTTTCATTAATTTTTTAATCTCGTCATATTTTTTCTCATATTAAATTTCCTCATATAGTTTTTTTATTGAATTATTAATCAAGAAATTATTATTTTTCTAATTGTACACATTTATATTACTAAAAACCGTTCACAGCAACTGATGTACTCCTTTGTAAAATATGAAAAATATTAATGAGTAAAAATATTTGGAGTAAACATGGAAGTAGTCTCGATTTAGCCTTTACATAAATGTAAATTATTCACCAATTTTTACTACATTGTATTCATTGAATATAAGGCAAAAGTTGTATTTTTGAAAGTAAAATATGCAAATATACAACGTCCCTCTGTTAAAGAGCCTCATAGGAAAGAAATGTTTGAAAAATTCACTGAATGGATGGTTTAAGATTAATATAACTTGTCCTACATACAATTTTATTTATGCCTACTGTCAATGTAGGAATCGCTTTATATCCTTAGGCCTAATCGCTCGTTACGAATTCACAAAGTGATATTCGCAGTGAGATAATTGAAAACATATGAGTGCTTGGGGAAAATGAGATTCAGTACAAGATTTCCTAACCTAATTGCAACAGAAGCAGTAAAATAGAGGTTAGTTCAAATAATCCGGGGCCCTAAAGGCCAATAAGTTTCATCGCGGGCGATGAAATTCATTTCTGTATTATCCTGGCGTTGCGTTGACCAAATTGACCGTTGCGATGAGACCACATCATTTGAAAGTGATTTGGATTTTCGCTTTTGCTCATTGTTTTTTTAAAACAAACCTGTGGGTACTGTAGCTCATTCCTAACTAGTGGTACCGAGTATCCTGCAGAGATCCATAGGCTACAGACTGTAGGTAGTGTAGCTCATCCTAACTAGTGGTACGAGTATCTGCAGAGATCCATAGGCTACATGGTTTCTCGCTAGTCGCTCAGTTTGGTCATCCTTGCCGTAAAGTAAAAGTCTGTTTTAAATCAACAAAACTAAGCTTTTAGCCACTATTTCTTAGAAGATATAGTTATTTCCAAACAGTGTGTTGATACGAAAAAGAACAACAGCTTTTCTTAGTTAAATTTAGATGCACCTGTTTTGGTTGACCTTGATCTATAAAATTATTTATTTCTAAGAAATATTAGAATTAGAAAATTCTAAAATGCATACATTATTCTGAGTTTAAATTTTCTATTTTGTTGAAACTTGATGTATTATTTTCATTTCTAAAGAAGCTAAGCTTGCTTACTATTTTTTGTCATTTTAATTAATCAATCCTAATTAATTTGAGTCATACCCATTAATAATATGGTTTCATTATTAAAATACAGTTTTAATCAACATCGTTCACTGGAATTTTGAAGATTACGGAATCACATTCAAACCCTACAAGATGCCATCTTTTTGACATAAAAATTTATGCATAATGGGTTACATAATAATAATAATCTCTGCCATTAAACCTCCCTTTCCCCACTTTGACAACAAAAACCACTGTCCTACCCAAAAGGGCGAGGTAAATGGCTGCGGTAATCTCTTCCATCCAACCTATTTAATTATTTACCACACAAAATTATTAGTAACCGCATAAAATTCCATTTACGGTAGTATGGAATTTTATTTATCTATCGAACCTGAATATTTCAGATACATGATTGTAAACTAAGGTTCGCTACAGTGTCTAGTTGTCTACTCTAGCCCACCCTAAAATATGAGCCTAGAAAAACCATGTTTTTCTCCCAGTCGATATCGGGGACATTCTTTGCCTCGTATTATAATTTTGTTATTTGTCAAAATTCTCTTCGTTAGTATTTTCTTTTCCTCCACACTTTTTATTGTAAAATTGCTTCGATTTCGTGAAATTTAAAGACGACAAAAAATTATTTACTTACATTATATGAAAATTTTAAAATTTATATTTTGAAGAAAAATAAACGTTCATTTTTGTCACACACACACACATTATGTCTTGTCAAAGATATTTATTTACTGTATAATCTATTACCAATAATTCTTAGAAACTCTCCTGAAAGGCACTTAAAATGCCATGAGGTTTTTCCTCAGACTCAACCACTTGGTAATTAATTATTGGTTAATTTCAATTGGTCAATTCTCCCTCTAGTAATCGTATAACACCTACTTGTGTAATAATATTTAATATTATATTCTATATTTGAATTGAATCACAACAATTATGGTACGTACGCAATAAGGGAGGCGCCTATTGAGTCCGTCTGGTTTGTCCCTTTTTGTCGATGCTTCATTGAGTCCATGCGTAAGTGATTTTTGTTAGAGATTTGTGTTGATAGGTTAGTAAGTACAGGTGAATTCACGATAGATTTGACTTCTGATGGTCGGTAGGATGTTGGGTGGGCTTAGGTTAGGTGAAATTAGCGCAGGGTTGGGACCGGGTCACTGTGAGGCACGAAGATTTGACTTCAGTTTGTCGGTAGGATGGTTGGGTGAGGGACTTAGGTTAGGTTGAAATTAGCGCAGGCGGTTAGGCCGGGTCGCGCAGTGACCCGGTCTAACCCTGCGCTAATTTCAACCTAACCTAAGCCTCTCACCCAAGCTATCCTAGCTGGCTAACGAAACACAACATTTAGACATAACTGTCCGCGTATTCATTTTTATAAAAATTAACTGTGTTCTTATTTACTTCTTCTTATATACTAACATCAGGTAAAGGGACTCAATGAGTCATATGGTCTGGTAGACCCAAAAATATTAGGGGACTCAATGAGGCATATGGTCTGAGGTACCTGCTAAAATTACGGGACTCAATGACATGAAAAAAAGGTCAACGGGACTCAATGAGTGTACGTCCCGCAATAAGGCCCTTTTTTTATGAGTGTTTCAGGTTTCACAGCCTTTTTAAATTTGTAGCCATGAAACAGGAGCAAGGTACTGTAGACGCTTGTGCTCTATGTTTTAGCCTGTTCCTCCCGTAGTATGTCTCCCCTCTGATAGGCGAGAAGTGCATTTAGGTTCGCATTTAGGTGCTTGGTCAACACGAGCGCACCGGAAGGTATCCCTCACAAACAATTGTAACCAAATTAAGAATACAAATATTTGTCGGCACGGGGGATCGAACCCGGGACCTTCCGCATAGCAAGCAAGTGCTCAACCACTGAGCTAAATGTGCGCTAGTAATACCATGCTTGCTAAAGACAAAATCAAATACATACAAAGGCAGGAACTGTGAAAGGTCTTCTTTTTTTACTAAGGAGCCACATAGACTTACTATATAGTATTGAGATTTCACCGTTACACAAAACAAAGTTATTTTTTTAACAATGTATTGATTGTTCTCTTTGTTTGTTGTCTGTATGTTGTAATCATCCTGAAAATTTGTTATCATCCAAATCAGCTCAGTTCCAATATTAAAGCCCGCACTGTCAGTCCCTTCACTTCCTAGAACATTTTTTTTTCGTTCAATCAACCTTTTTTTGTAATCCGTCAACACCAACGACTAGATGGTTTTGTTAATACATGCTGTACCTTTTTTTTTACTCCAATTTGTTTTAATTTTAAGTGTGCTACACATGAGAGGCACTTTTAAGTTATTTTGAAAAAAGTGAACGAGGCCACCCTCAGTGAAAAAAATATTTTTTTTATGTATTTAAATATCAAATAATTAACTATAACATCAGAAGCATTTTTCTTACATCATCATTTTTGTAATCCGTCAAAATGTTTTTTCTCGCAGAACTTGAACCTCATCTTTTAATGCAAGCTTTTTTAGTTATAGCTGTGCATTACAACAAGAAAAGGACTATTCAGAAGAAACATTAAATTAAGGGGATGAACAAGACCGCCCCCAATGAAAAAAATATTTTTTTATGTATTTAAATATCAAATAATTAACTATAACATCAGTAGCATATTTCTTACGTCATCATTTTTGTAATCCGTCAAAATGTTTTCTCTCGTAGAAGCTTTTCTTTTTCTTTTTACGCAAGCACTTTTACTTTCAGCTGTGCTATACAAGAGAAGGACTATTCAGAATCAGTATAAACACAAACTATGATTAAATTAAGGGGATGAACAAGACCGCCCTCAGTGAAAAAAGTATTTTTTTATGTATTTAAATAACAAACAATTAACAATAACATCAGTAGCATATTTCTCACGTCATAATTTTTTTTTGTAATCCGTCAAAATGATTGTAGCTCTAAATGTTCCTTATGTTTATATCCAAGCAATTTTGCTTACAATAACGCTACACAATAGAAATAATCAAATGAAAGACAATTTAAAGAGAAGGACTATTCAGAATCAGTATAAACAGAAACTATGATGAAATTAAGGGGATGAACAAGGCCGACCTCAATGAAAAATTTATTTTTTTATGTATTTAAATATCAAATAATTAAGTATAACATCAGTAGCATATTTCTTACGTCATCATGAGGACTTGAAAACACCATTTTTTTTTTATTTTTTTTTTAAAGACAAGTATCTCTCATATAATTATAACGTTGAAATGGACTAAGCTGTCTGCCTGCCAGTCTAAATAAAGCATACTTATATTATAATGTTAATGAGTTTGCTACCGTGATATCTGCCCCTGAGCCATTCTACCGTGTTTCCCTGGTAACTCTTATTCCGTGCTCTTTCGAAAGCCTTCCCATGGGGCTGTTGCTCGTGAATTGTCTGGTGAATGCTCTGGTGATAGTTACGCTAGTGGGGGGCAGTATAGATCTCTTGTTCATAGGAACTGGTGCGGGGGGGGCTTCCAAGCTCCGCGGAGCCTCCAGTCTTGCCCTGCGGTTGCAAGGTAAGTCCGTCAGTCAGTACTGTTATCCTCCATATGGGATTTTCACCACATAATAATACGTCTTGGCCACTGCTGGAATAATGGGACTCATTAGTCCTAATCGGGCAGTATAAATTTAAAAATTCATGTCCCGGTAGCTCAGTGGTAAAGGCGGCACTCTGTGAATCCAGAGATTTCAGAGGTCGGGGATTCGAAACCCAGCCGGGACATGACAAGTTATCCTCCATTTGGGATTTTTACCACATAATAATAAGTCTTGGGCTTACTGCTGGAATAATGGGACTTTAGTAGTCTTAATCGGGCAGTATAAAAAAGGTGATATTACTGTGGCCGTGCCACTTTCTATTCTCACAAGTTACTATGTATGCCAACTTTTAGTTTGCGGCGCAAAGGTTTTGCCTGTGACTCTTTTTTCCCACATCGTCCCTCAAGATTGAGTTTCAACCAATCACAGCGCACTATAATATATATAGTCCGAGTTGAGGCTTGATTGGCGTTCTGGTTTATCTTATTGAAACCAGAAATATTGAAATTATTTTTACTATTATTATTATTATTATTAAACATATTTGATCAAGTTTTATTTACAAGTAACATAGAATATATACAAACATAGAAATTAAAATTAACAAAACAAAACTTGATCAAGGCGGTGCTAATGCCAACGGCATTCTCTTCCGTTAGCATCTCTGTTAGCATCCCATTTTTTAATTCGGCCCCTGGACACTGAACGCTGGTAAATTTTCAGCTCCCTAGATTTTCTCATCTCGAGTGTAATGTCACCAGCGCCAGTGGCTAATGTTTCCGTCATTTTTTTTTTTTTTTTTAAGAAGGGGAAAATTTGCATCAAACACCGGCGTAGGTAAGTTCCTGTGAGCCAGCGAGAAGGTTTTTTTACCATCTAAAAACCCCTTCATTTATCAGTTCTTTTCTTATTTATGCCCTGGAACCGCCGTGTGGCATTAGCGTTTAATGTTTCCGTCATTGCGCCCACTAATAATGTACGGGACCTTCACGTCACTGGAATTCGTGAACTATTTTCTTTTTTTTTTACTTATTTATTTTGTCATTTGTTTGTTTTTTTTTTCTCTCTTAATTTTATACTGTTACCTGTACTTTGTCCTCCTAATAAAGCTTTAAAAAAAAAAAAAAAAAATGGGACGGCCCTTTCGTTGTCCTGGATTTTAATGGCCAGGTCGAGATGCGGTTGTCAGATCCTTGTTCATGTAGATTTAAGGTCACGTGATCACTTTTCACCAATTACAGAGCTTCAAAGCCCTCACGTGACCTTCAAGACTACATGAGCTGGGACCGGGCATAGGCATCTCATTTGTATTTTGTATTTATTTATTTTCAACAGGAAGGTACATTACATACATTACAAGGTTAAAGCCTCTATTACAATATACCCTACCTATTTAAAGAATAAACTATTTCATAGTTTGTTACAAGAAAAGAAAAACATTCATATGTGTAAGAGTTACAATAGTAGACATTGGGAATCTCGACCTTTTCATAAATGAAGTGGCTCGGCGTCTATTTGTGGTCCCGCAATTGATTATTATTATTATATTGTGCTTTATTAGGTAGAACAAAAAATATATACAGAAAAAATACAATGAAATTATAAAGAAAAATTAAATAGATTGAGCAAAGAAAAAAGAACAAAAAAGAGAAAGAAGCTGAAGTCCTACCTAAAGGGCGGGGTTATTGCCTGTGGCAATCTCTTCCACCCAACCCTTTGATTCGTCTTCTTACCTTGCAGATGGTGAGGTCTGGTTGTTCGACTGCGGGGAGGGCACGGCACTCAAGATGAACGATGTCTACGTGAGGCCAAGTAAGATAGGCGCCATATTTGTAACCCATCTTCACGGAGATCATGTGAGTATGCAGAAATATAAGAATCTTAATACATCTCAATAGCATTATCCCCCCGAACATGTGAGGCTGGTAATTCCGGCCCTACCCAGCGAGGCTGGATGAGGTTCATGTGGGTAGCTGGTACGATTCCCAGCGAATGGAGGGTAAAACCCCGTCCTGTCTACCTCAAGTCAGGACGTTAAAAACCAAATAGAATCAATGGAGTTGAAAGGAGCCTAGACATTGGATTTGGGCGTCCATATAATCCTCTCACCACCGTGATTCAGGTAAACAATACCTATCTCACGGACACGGAATTATTATTATATACCTCATGCCGGGATCCCCCTAAGAATAACAGTTTGTCTCGAATTTTATTTGAAAAGTATTGCAAAGTTTTGCGAAGCAATATTTCAGTCAGTGGGATTCTCTCTCAATTGGTTTTAAAGGAAGAGAGCTCCGTGTTGTAGTTTGTCCACCTGTAGTATGCCTCCCCTCTGATGGACGAGAAGTGACACAATACTTCCCATTTAGATGCTGGGTGAACACAAGCGCACCGGAAGGTATCCTTTACCAACACCCGTACACAAATTTTGATTACTATTTTTTGTCGGCGCTGCGGTTTGAACTTAGGACGTTCCGTATGGCAAGCTATAATAATAATATTAATAATTCCGTGTCCGTGAGATAGGTATTGATACCTAAATCACGGTGGTGAGAGGACTACATGGACGCCTAGGTCCAATGTCTAGGCTCCTTTCATGTCCATTGATTCTATTTGGTTTTAACGTCCTGACTTGAGGTAGACAGGACAGACCAAGCTAGTATCGAACCACTGAGCTTGTCGTGTGCTCATTCATTCTTCAGGTGTGGGGTCTGGCAGGGGTGCTGTGTTCCAACTGGAACTCGAATGACACGGTGCACAAGAGAGGCAAGGCCGGATTCCACATCTTCGGTCCCCGTGGCATCAGGAAGATGATCCGGCAGCAAATGCTACTGTCGCGGTCCCTGTGTATGTTCCACTTCACTGTAAGTTCACCCGGGGCCAAATTATGAAACAAGATAACTAGACACGCCCTCAAATCGGAGTTTCAAGTAATCACAGGGCACTATAGTATTACAAGTTTAGAAGTCCGTTAGAAACCTAGCAAAAGAGAAAATAAAAAAATAAAACTACATCAGACATTATATGGGAATAAATTAGTATGGAAGTAACGAAAAGAGAGAAGAGATAATAAGAAGAGAACACCCTATGAAAAGGGACCAATACCTGCATTTGAAGTAACGTTCTCCCAAACGGTTCCGAATGCAGGTGTTTGAAAATGAGATGAATGTTTTAGTGGGTACGTGTGCACTTTTTCCAGCACAAATACCACACTGTTCATCATGATCCCACATGATGTTCGTCTTTTGAAGATTTCCCCCTCTCAAAAAAAAGCGAGAATCATGGCTAGAACGACAAGGTCTGGCCTTAAGTGTTTGATGATAAAGAGTAACAGTCTCCCCTTTAGCGTCATTAAATAATTCGGTCCTGAGGGTTAGGTGTTAGACAACGCTCTTAACAATAACCTTGCCTGCAGTGGTGGCTCCTGACTTCAAGACTAGGTGAAGACAAATTATACCCAGAAGTATTGAAAAAATAAAATTATTAATTTATCAGATCTTAGTTCTTAAATATGGTCTCATAAACACAGCCCATTGTAAGTTATGGCTGTTTCCCTGCAAAGCATGATTTTCTCTCATACCAGTTTTGCATCATATAAGTTTTTATAGGTACTTTTTTTGGAGAACACTTGGTACTTAATAAATAAACAAGGCCAGCAGAACAATTTGTCAACACTTGAGCTGGTACACAGCCATTCATTTTTCATAAGCCATTCAGGCTTGAACTGTATGGCTGTGGGGCAGGCATTTGCTTTACTTTTTTAGTGGTGGTTAGAAATTGGACATCCAGTAATCATAATATCTTTCATATCCTCATTACTTCTTAATCTGAATGGGGCTACTTTTAATGTTTGAACCCCATGATTTTGTGGGAATCTCATTGTTTCTTTGAAATGTTGTTATTAATTATTCATCTTAATAAAAAATATTTATTCATCTTAATAAAAATTATTAACTAAAAGTTGGTAAAAAGGAATTAAAATAAAAATATTAGGATTATACCTCAGTAGATAGGTAGGTACAACATTTTAAAGAGGGGTTAGAACTGGGAAGGAAAGAAAGTTAGTTGAAGACTAAAAATTACAATCCAAAACTGGAAGAAAATCCACCACCAGATTACAAAATAAGGGCGGAATTAATAGACGTTTTTGTAATACCTCTGTGGCGCTAAGTCACGGATTGCGTACTGTGTAAGATAGGGAAAACCGACACTTACCAACGACTTAAGTTATTGATGTTGTCTATTAATTCCGCCCTAAATCTAAGAAAACATACTTACTACAAATATAAAATCAGCTTAAATTTGTGTTACCATTGATGTTTAAATGACTATTTATGAAAAACACAGATATTGCCTTATAATTTTAAGTACTTCACTGGAAGCTGTGTGCTTAGCTACCTGCAACCTGCATAATTATAATGTTATTTCTGACACTGAAAGAAGTACATAGCTACTTCATATTCAACTTATTATGAAAAGCACAGGTCAGATCAGGTAGGAATAATGTTTCTATCCTGTATCAAATACTGGGAAATAACTTTATTAACTAGTTACACCAATTAAAAGTCACTTAATTACCGTTGAGAAGATTTGAAAATAATCTAATAAAATTTGAAAAGTGCACAACAAGTTTTGTTTACATTCTAAAGATAAGAGATACAATGTTGCCAAGTCACTTTCATAGCTAAATTTCTACAAACTTCAAGAGCTATATTTTAAATTTAAAGAAATCCCTCAAATCATGTAAGACGTATATTTATTTTAAAAAATAATACTACACCGCCTGAACAGAATTTTCTCTTGAGAATTTCATTTCAACACGTCTAATTTCATGATTTTTTTTAAAGTGGTTCCATAGTCAGGATCTTAAACAGGACCACCATTGTCCCTATTTAAAAACTTCTTGGAACAACTAGATATCAGATTATCTTATTTGGCTCAATTTCGGTACCTACATTAAATAATTATCTCCGAGATTTGACTTCAATCGAGATGTCCTTTTTAAGACTATAGTTGACAAGATACATAAATAGTTAAAATTTATTGGTATCGGCTATCGTTTAGTAACTATGTACAAAACTAGAACCCAAAAAATGAGAAATAATATCCAAAATTCCTGACACAAAATCCTGCTTTCCTAACGCCTACGTTATTATTATTATTATTATTTTTTTAATATTACAAGATTGTGCTAGATATGGGAGGCTAAATCATTGACTGGTTTCCTAGGTCTGGCATAATGCTACTGGCAACAATGTTAATATCAAAAACACATGACATCGCACATGGTGGCTTCGTGACATTTCGTATGAGGTCGTGTAGATAATTAGTGTATTTTCTGTACTTAATCTCCCCCAATCTCGATCTGTAGAGATCAGAACGCCTCGACGCGCTCTAGCGATAATATCAGAGAAACTTAAATTAAGGGCTAGCTTCTCACAGTGAAATGTAAATAAAGATTACTGATAAGGATTGATAAGAATATTTCATAGAATTGGAAATTTGAACTATCTGAATACCTTATTATGACTATTTAGATTTCTGCGAGAGTTTCATTACCTACTTTTTCTCAAATTTTGATGTAAATCAAGTTACTATTCCATAGACTGTTCAGAAAATTTGGTGCATGCAACAAACAGCAGAGTTAACGATCACTGCAGCTTGAACCAGTGCACTTTTGTAAATTGAAAACTGCCTTGATTTTTTTCATGAGAATTTCTCAGACGTGATTATCCTTATACTACACAGCGTCTTGCTTTCCAGATGTAGAACAAATAATGTACACTTGAGATTTATAAAGGTAGGTAATGCAAAAGAGAAACTCGAGCTAGCATTCTGTACATTATGCATTCATTTTCGGCGAAATATGTAAATTGAGGATGTTAATAAAAGGTACTTTCATTATCAACAATGAACTTTGATACCTGTACAATTCCTAATCTTAAATCTGGCTCAAAATTCAAACTAGAACCTAATACCTAAACTGGTTTAAAGTAACCTAGTCATCAATAGAAAATCAAAAAAGTTTATTCAATGTAAATTTATGAAAACATAAACAAATAATAAAGATCTGCTGAAGGTCAACCTCAAAGTCAAATTGATTTCAAAATGGCGTTGATCTCGATCTGACGAAAACGTCGGGTTAAGATTGGAGGAGAAATAAGAACAAGCCGTGAGGAGAAATCCTTAATCTGTGATCAGCTGATGCGAGATTGGGGGAGATTAAGTACAGAAAATACACTTAATGTAAACTGAATACAACTGAAGACTGTCCTCAGTAGCATATTACATAGATATAGTTCTTGCCTAATATTTCATGATACCTACTTGGAAATACTCAACTCTGATTGGTTGATTCAAGGACAACTGAAGACAATTTCGAATTGTCTTCACATTTGGTGTTCTCCTTGGAAAGTAACATGAAATGTTAAGCAGCATTGATCTATTTTACACAAAGCTTACTCTTTTTTTTTTTTTTTCTTCTTTGAGTTGGATCAATTGTGCCATGTTCAAGGGATTATGAGTAGTGTTTTCACTGTTCAAAATTAGGTGAAAATGTCTTCAGTGTCTTCACCCGACGAGCCGCCACTGCTTGCCTGGTGGTTACCTTCCACTACAGACCGTTTTCCAGGTAAAATTCACCTCCATAAAAGGGGAAATATTCTCCTTATAAGAGAAACCTTGAAATAGGAGAAAAAGGTTTTTTTTTAAAAAAATGAGTGTTTCACAGCCTTTTATATTTCGTAGCCATGAAACAAGAGCTACTGTAGACGCTTGTGCTCTGTGTTGTAGCTTACCCATCCCGTAGCTACAAGACTCACCGGAAATCCCTTACAAACAACTGTAACCAAATTAGGAATAGATTTTTGTCGGTATGGTGGATCGAACCCGGGTACCTAACGCATGGCAAGCGAGTACCTAACCACCAAGCAAATTGCGCGCTCTAGTACATAACCACTGAGCAAATCGCAATGAAGTCTAGATTAGGGTTGGGTGGAAGAGATTGCCTAAGGCAATAACACCGCCCTTTAGTTAGGACATATGTTTATGTATATATTTTTTTTTTTTCTTCTTCTATTATATTGTATTTTAATTTGTAATTATAGAAGAAAAAAAAATAAGTCTCTTGTGATCCTAGTCCCTTGAGTTCGCTTGTGTTACAGATCCACGAGTTGATCCCGAAGGAAAGCCAGTACGACACCAAGGAGGAGCACGACTACTACAAGACCATAGAGACAGCAGACGGGCCCTTGCATCCCCAGGAGATCCTGGGCAGGGACATTGAGGCGCAGACGGGCCCTGACGGCAACCCAGTGTGGAACTTGTGAGTATGTGGTGTAACCCAGTGTGGAACTTGTGAGTATGTGGTGTAACCCAGTGTGGAACTTGTGAGTATGTGGTGTGGCCCTGACGGTAACCCAGTGTGGAACTTGTGAGTATATATGTGGTGTAACCCAGTGTGGAACTTGTGAGTATGTGGTGTAACCCAGTGTGGAACTTGTGAGTATGTGGTGTAACCCAGTGTGGAACTTGTGAGTATGTGGTGTAACCCAGTGTGGAACTTGTGAGTATGTGGTGTAACCCAGTGTGGAACTTGTGAGTATGTGGTGTGGCCCTGACGGCAACCCAGTGTGGAACTTGTGAGTATGTGGTGTAACCCAGTGTGGAACTTGTGAGTATGTGGTGTAACCCAGTGTGGAACTTGTGAGTATGTGGTGTGGCCCTGACGGTAACCCAGTGTGGAACTTGTGAGTATATATGTGGTGTAACCCAGTGTGGAACTTGTGAGTATGTGGTGTAACCCAGTGTGGAACTTGTGAGTATGTGGTGTAACCCAGTGTGGAACTTGTGAGTATGTGGTGTAACCCAGTGTGGAACTTGTGAGTATGTGGTGTAACCCAGTGGTGGAACTTGTGAGTATGTGGTGTGGCCCTGACGGCAACCCAGTGTGGAACTTGTGAGTATGTGGTGTAACCCAGTGTGGAACTTGTGAGTATGTGGTGTAACCCAGTGTGGAACTTGTGAGTATGTGGTGTGGCCCTGACGGTAACCCAGTGTGGAACTTGTGAGTATGTGGTGTGGCCCTGACGGCAACCCAGTGTGGAACTTGTGAGTATGTGGTGTGGCCCTGACGGCAACCCAGTGTGGAACTTGTGAGTATGTGGTGTGGCCCTGACGGTAACCCAGTGTGGAACTTGTGAGTATGTGGTGTAACCCAGTGTGGAACTTGTGAGTATGTGGTGTAACCCAGTGTGGAACTTGTGAGTATGTGGTGTAACCCAGTGTGGAACTTGTGAGTATGTGGTGTAACCCAGTGTGGAACTTGTGAGTATGTGGTGTGGCCCTGACGGTAACCCAGTGTGGAACTTGTGAGTATGTGGTGTGGCCCTGACGGTAACCCAGTGTGGAACTTGTGAGTATGTGGTGTGGCCCTGACGGCAACCCAGTGTGGAACTTGTGAGTATGTGGTGTGGCCCTGACGGCAACCCAGTGTGGAACTTGTGAGTATGTGGTGTGGCCCTGACGGTAACCCAGTGTGGAACTTGTGAGTATGTGGTGTGGCCCTGACGGTAACCCAGTGGGAACTTGTGAGTATGTGGTGTAACCCAGTGTGGAACTTGTGAGTATGTGGTGTGGCCCTGACGGTAACCCAGTGTGGAACTTGTGAGTATGTGGTGTAACCCAGTGTGGAACTTGTGAGTATGTGGTGTAACCCAGTGTGGAACTTGTGAGTATGTGGTGTGGCCCTGACGGTAACCCAGTGTGGAACTTGTGAGTATGTGGTGTGGCCCTGACGGTAACCCAGTGTGGAACTTGTGAGTATGTGGTGTAACCCAGTGTGGAACTTGTGAGTATGTGGTGTAACCCAGTGTGGAACTTGTGAGTATGTGGTGTAACCCAGTGTGGAACTTGTGAGTATGTGGTGTAACCCAGTGTGGAACTTGTGAGTATGTGGTGTAACCCAGTGTGGAACTTGTGAGTATGTGGTGTAACCCAGTGTGGAACTTGTGAGTATGTGGTGTAACCCAGTGTGGAACTTGTGAGTATGTGGTGTGGCCCTGACGGGGCCTGACGGTAACCCAGTGTGGAACTTGTGAGTATGTGGAGTGACTCATGGAAGAAGAATTGTAGAATTCATCACGTACATATCACGGGTAATGAATTTTTCTCAGAAAATCCGCAATTTTGGGAATGAAGGGACTCTCTTGTTTCGTCCGAAATTGGTAGCATAAATAAGTGTCTATAATTATTATATACCTGATTAGGTAGATGGGCCACGTCGTTATCATATCGCTGACTCATCACCTTGGATGATATATTATTAATCAATTAATAAAGATTTAGCTTTATCAACCCAGGCCATGATAATAATAATATCTCCTGGGAGTTGGCAACGTAGCCTGAAGTTGAATGGTTGAAAGTTTTTTGCTCGTCAATTTTTAAGTAATTTAAATTTGTGTTCTGCAGTGTAATTTGTGCACAATTTATAAATTGAAACTCAGTTATACTAGTATTGGTGTCGAATATTTCTTAGCTCGTGATTTGGTGTAATAATTCATGATTATTTTTTGTAATGTTCAAAGCTCTTTGTTACAAAGCAAAATGGCCATTGTGTGCCTCACATAACAAAGCTTAAAAGTTATGATGTGAATACAGAATCAATTTAGAACTCTTAATAATGATTAAATCAAATAAAATTCTGAAAATTAAATATAAAGTCTGAAAAAACCATTAAAATATAAGAACATAATCATTTTAAAATAATTAATTTTTCTAAAATAAATCGTAAACCAAAACAAAGAAGAAATCAAAGTAAACATTTGTCCAATACAACTGATGCTCGATGCGCCTAGCTTCTATGTTTCTTATCTTATCAATTATAATCAGTTACAACAACTATTTTGAAAGCTCAGCTCTCGGCCAATCAGATGATGATGAACTTTTTCCTGTTCCAAGCTGCTGAAAGCAGTGTTGTCACCTAAGATCTGATCAATGAGAAATTAAATAACCCTCACTCGGACATTAAAAATTCCCACACATTATTTTTTCTTTTTCCTCTCTCTCTCTCTTTCCAAAAGTCATGTTCTAAAAATAAATAATAAATAAAACCATTCTATACTGTTGAAAGTACAAAATGAATCAAAAGGATTTGGAGGATTTCATGACGCGTTTTATGACTCAATTTGGCGAGAATTTGCAAACAAATTTAGTTGCTGGAGTCCAAGCTCAAATTGCTCCATTGGTTAATAGACTTTCAATTGAGGAACAATCAATATTAACTCATGAAAAAGAAATCGTAGTATTAAAGAATCAATTACAAGAAGAAATAACAAAGAATGAGAAAGAGAGAATTCGCAATGATCAAGAGAGAAGGAAAAGGAACCTTCTGGTTTTCAACATGGATGAGGAGGGAGATGAAGATAACACAAAGCTGGAACGTAAGGTCTTAATTTTTATTAGATGTACCATGAAAGTTACTTGTACTAGTGAGGACATTGACTATATTTCACGTCTTGGTGGTATGGAAAAAAATAAAAGACCAGTCTTGATTCGTTTCACAACTTTAAAGAAAAAAAAGAGATACTAAAAGTAGAGCTAATTTGAAGGACTTTCCATATAGGTAGTCTCGATGAAGATTTTTCAAAAGAGGTGAAGGAAAAAAGAAAGTCTCTTTTACCTGAATTAAAAAAGTTACGAAATGAAAATAAGATCGCAGTGCTGAGGTATGATCAGATAGTTATTCTAAAACAAGATAAAAAGAGTACTCGACAGGGAGGTGGTGATGCTGCAATGGATACTCATCAAGGAATAGAACAGGAGAGAAAACGCATGAGGTACCCGCCCCTGCTTACACCGGCAAGGCTTACGGTCGACAGCGGTGGTACCAGCAGTGGCGGAGGCAGCAGTGGCACAGGAAACAGTGGCGGAGGAAGCAGTGGTGCAGGGAACAGTGGCGGAGAGATGAATTATCATGCATGGACGAATTAGGACTCACGGTGCTGAATGGCAGAGTACCGGGCGACACACCATCTCAATATACATTTATAGATGAGCGTAAGAAGGGTACAGGAGAATACTTTGAGAGTAGTGTGTTAGACCTGGTGTTTTGTAATGAAACACTTATGCCTGAAGTATGTTCATTAGAGGTGTCAAATTATATCCACACATCGGATCACCTATCCGTTGAATTGATTTTAGACATGTGGCTTACCCAATCTCTTGGTAATCAGAATATCCAAAAATTTGAAAGGCTTAAATGGAAAGAAATTTACAAATGTGGATACAGCGAAAACCTTTTGAAGGAACTAAGGAACTAAAGTTTATTATTTTGAAAAAAGCATACTGAAAAGAAGGAAATTTTTAAGAAATGAATCATCCTTTCTCTAATTTTTCTTTATCTAAATATTCATTAAGAAAGAAAACAAAGTTGATTAAAATCATCAATCAATTTGATGTTTAATTTCTTCTAAACCTATAGAGGCACCTGACTCATAAAAATTCAGTTGTTAACTTTTATTTGCTAGGTATTATTATTTTTCAATGTTAAGTTTGTTGAATTCCTTTATTATTATTATTTTGATATTAAAAACTCTTCTCATAAATAAGGTAATGAAAAATTCAACTCTCATTTAGTTTTATATGTATTTTATTGATTTGCAATGCCAAACTCTTTGTAACAAAATGTAATCCTACATTTAATACAAATAAAATTTATATTCTATTCTAATAATACCTATCTCCTTATGTATACAGCCCGATTGGGATGAATGAGTCTCATTATTCTGTCGCAGTAGCTCTGTGGTAAATAATAATAATAATAATAGCACTCTTTAGTGGAAGGTAACCAACAGGCGAGGTTCATGCTCAAAGCACTTTCTACCACATAACCCTCAGAGTCTTATTATTGTGCGGTCAATCCAGAGGTCGCGGGTTCGAAACCCACCCGAGACATGACAAGTTATCCTCCCATTTGTGATTTTGACCCCATAATATTACGTCTTGGACTTGCTGCTGAAATAGGGGTACTCATTAGTACTAGTCGGGTAGCATAAATAAGTCGATATTATTATTATTTTTTAAGGTAGTTGTGCCCCGGAACCGCTTTCGCATTACTTCAGGGCACTTCACCTTTACATCCATGCCATTCCGGAAACGGAAAAACTCAGTTAGAATTTTCCGCTTTGGCCGGGAGTTCGAAACCGCAACCTCCGGGTCAGCAACCAATGCTCTACAATATCTCTTTCCCGCAGAGTGAACGACACCCGGGGCAGTCTAGTGGCGGGCATGATCACCCATAGACTGCCCACTTTCGGCTTCACTTTCCACGAGTCCTCGGGCATCCCTAACCTCAACCGGAACCTCCTGCAGGACAAGTACAACCTCACCCCGGGAGTCGAGTACGGGATGCTCCAGAGAGGCTTTCCCGTGCATCTGCCCAACAACATTACAGTATCCTTTACGCAGTAGTCACCGTGGCAGAGTGAGTTAGCGCGCTAGGCATCGAACCCACGGTGACCTGGGTTCGATCCCCAGCGGGGCAGGAATTTTTATGCTCTGTACTTCGATGTTCGGGGTCCACTCATACCTCGTGAGGAAAAATGAGTAGTTACTTGTATGAGTAACGACCAGTGGCGGCATTACCAGAGTAAAAAGAAATTAATGTAATTGAATAATTCGAAATGTGAAGGAGGCTCTTAGTAATGCTGCGCTACCCACAAAAAATTGTGAAGAGGCCTTGTGCTTCACCACAAATAAAATCATAATATCAGTATCCTTTACGCCTGTCCCGGTAGTTCAGTGGTAAAGGCAGCACACTGTGAATCCAGAGATACCAGAGGTTGTGAGTTCGAAAACCAGCCGGGACATGACGAATTATCCCTCCATTTGGGATTTTTACCACATAATAATACGTCTTACGCTTACTGCTGGAATAATGTGACTTAATAGCCCTAACCGGGCAGTATAAATAAGGCGATATTATCATAACTTTAATGGAAGATTTTGACAAGGTATAAATTTTCCACTAAAGTTATTGGGTAACTTCTCAACAAATTACCTATTTTTTTCATTTTTTTTTTTTTTACTGGATCCACAATTTTGGAGATTTATCAACATCCTACAAATCAAAAAGTCATGAGGTTCTGATTACATTACATGATATCAAGACTAAGCCATTGTGGGGCAGATTAATAATATACTTCTGTTTAAATCACCTAGCTTTTTGGTACTATGTATAATGTTTCCCTCATTGCTACATGGTTTTACTTAAATTGAGAACTCTATGCACCACTACGTTTTTTCAATGAAATGGTTTTTCAATAACTTTATTATATTTTCATTTAAAATACACGTCCTTATCTAAAATGTAATAGTTCCAGCAGTCCAATGTACTTTTCAGTATGTGGTGGACCGACCTCAGTAGCTTGTTCGATAAGGCGGCGGACTTGTAGTTCAGCGTAGATTTAGTGAAGCGAGTTTGAGTACTTGTGATATCACGAAAGTTTTTTTTTCAATATAAATCCCACTTTGGGCATTTATTTACAATCTAGATTAAATCTAATAAACAATTTTATTCTAAAAAGGTTATAGTCAAAAGTAAAATATATGTACATAAACATAAATATTCTTAATTCTAGTTGAGGTGGTTACATTTTGCGCTGTACCGTTACGAAGTATAAAAGTAAGTAATTTATACTAGTTCAAATGGTTTCTTCCTCTTTAATCTTCTAACAAGGTCTGAAACATTGAGGAGATAGACGGCCTCAATATTTTCATGTAGGTACCTCTAGCCTCTTTGATATCACGAAAGTGATTAACACAAATATGATGACTTTTAACTTTTTACTTGGTGGACTGCAGCAAAATGATTGGTTATGAATTCCTTACAACATCCATGTCAGATCCACCCCAGTGAAGTGATTGTCAAGGCGACGAGCGGTAGAAAGGTGACCATATTGGGAGATACGTCAAACCCATGGGCCATGTATGACATAGCAAAGTAAGTACCTACTCTATCTACTCACTATGGAAAGCTATTTTTTTTAACTTTATTGCATAAAAATATTACATTTAACATTAATTTGGATTTCTAATATGAAGAACTTTATTACAAATAGGTGAAATTAGCTCTTCATTAGAGAAACCGGAATATAAGAGAAAAAAATTTGGCCCCTTCAGTCTGTCCCGGTAGCTCAGTGGTAAAGGCGGCACTCTGTGAATCCAGATTATCTAGATGTCGTGGGTTCGAAACCCAGCCGGGACATGACAAGTTATCATCCCATATGGGATTTTTACCACACGATAATATGACGTCTTGGGCTTACTGCTGGAATAATGGGACTTTAATAGTCCTTATCGGGCAGTAAGGCTATATTATTATTATCATAATTTGGATTTCTAATATGAAGAACTTTATTACAAATAGGTGAAATTAGCTCTTCATTAGAGAAACCGGAATATAAGAGAAAAAATTGGCCCCTTGAGTCCCTTGACTCCGGTATAAGTAATATAAAATATTACATATACCTGACATTACTTTGGATTCTAATATCAACTTAATAACAAATAATTCCCTTGACTCCTTCAGGTTCGACTGTTATTAAAGATTTCACTCATTTATTTGAGGTATAAGTACATACATACATAGGTTTTAAAAACAATATGTACATAAATTAATTAATATTGAGACATTTACGGATGATAGATGTTGTGGAGAGAATGACGATGTTTCGTCTTCTGTGATGTTTCGATCAGGTATTCAATGTTTTTAAGGCCACACTGTTCTAGTTGGGATTTACAGTTCTTGATTTACAGTTCTGTTATTATTTATTTATTTTTATTAAAAAGTAATATTTTTTTAAATGTTCTATGATTCTAGAAATAGTGACGTCCTGGTGCACGAGGCCACACACTTCAGGCATCAGCGCGAAGCTGCAGAGTTCTACGGGCATTCCACCCCCACCCAGGCTGTGCGATTTGCCAAGGGTATCAACGCCAAGCTCGTGGTACTGACGCACATCAGTCAGCGGGTGGTATCCAGGCCGGCCAGTGGCGGGCGGTCCTTCAATAAGGTAAGTCGCAAGTATCCCGGACTCCACGTAGTCTGTCCCGGTAGCTCAGTGGTAAAGGCGGCACTCTGTAAATCCAGAGTTTCCAGAGGTCGTGGGTTCGAAACTCAGCCGGGACATGACAAGTTATCCTCCCATTTGGGATTTTTACCACATAATAATATGTCTTGGGCTTACTGCTGGAATAATGGGACTTTAGTAGTCTTAATCGGATAGTATAAATAAGGCGATATTATTATTATTATCAAACACCCCGGGCCAGGTGTGAACGACGCTTAATACAAAGACAGAGACACGCGGCAAAGTGTAAAGTGTAAAGTAATAGTAATATTTTTTCAGTAGTCACCGTGGCAGAGTGAGTTAGCGCGCTAGGCATTGCACGCATGGTGACCTGGGTTCGATATTCCCAACGTGAGGAAAAATGAGTAGTGGCGGCATTACCAGAGTAAAAAGAAGTTAATGTTATAGAATTCGAAAAGTACAGGAGGCTCTTAGTAATGCTGCGCTAACCACAAAAATTGTGAAGAGGCCTTGTGCTTCACCACAAAAAAAATCATACATACAGTAATATTTTTTCCCATGTATTTCATGTACTTTGAGCCAGCAAAAAATTCAACGTGAATTGTAAGTTATTACAGAAATGGACTCCACGTTGAAA
Source organism: Bactericera cockerelli (assembly GCA_024516035.1). Taxonomy (NCBI): domain Eukaryota; kingdom Metazoa; phylum Arthropoda; class Insecta; order Hemiptera; family Triozidae; genus Bactericera; species Bactericera cockerelli. The sequence goes on along the minus strand of CM044961.1, from coordinate 21,742,316 downwards.
ACTGAGATTTGACTTTTTGTTTGACTTCCTAGCCCAACGGAACCGTATGTTTGATTAATAATAATAACAATTATTATTAATGTGAACTGTTGCGAAGCAATATTTCAGTCAGTCGGACTCGATCTCATTTGATGTCAAAGTAAGAGAGAGCATCACAGCGCCCTACAGCCTGAGTTCAGGGATAGTTTCCAATTGGATTAAATCTAATCCTGTTTTTTTTATTCGACCCTGTAAATATGGAAATCCCACTAGCAAAGTTATCCGGGTGTCTTAAAAAGATTTTTTCCGCATCTCTCTAGCAGAGAAAAGTAGCAAATATGCAATTATAATAATAACAACACTCTTTAGTGGAAGTTAACCACCAGGTGAGGTTAATGCTCAAAGGATTTTCTACCACTTAACCCTCAGAGTCTTATTATTATGTGGTCACAAACTCAAATTAATGAGAAAAAATTCGTGCACTGGGTGGGATTCGAACCAACGGATCCCTACGCTACCTGGATTACCAGACTAGCGCGTTAACCACTTGACTACCAGTGACTACAGATAACCTACTGATAATTAACAATAGTTGTATAACATTTAGGGGGAAAATAATAGACAAATTCTGTATCACAAGTCATTGCTAAGCGTCGGTTTTCCCTATAGTACACAGTACGCAATCCGTGACTTAGCGCCACAGAGTTATTGCAAAAAGGTCTATTAACTACTTGACTACCAGTGTCGTGAATTCGCCTGGTGCGAACACGTGGAAGATAACGACAGAGAAAATAAAAACTAATTGTTTGTGGATCTAAAGGGGGGATTCTAAATGTTTTGGTTATATATTTATTACTTTCACAATGTACTTATATAGTTATGAATTAAACATTATTAAGGCGAATCAATGTCACTTGGCAAAACTGTTTATCTTACTAGATTATGCACTATTGCAAAAATCAGACTATAATAAAATTACTTTGTATTATATCAAAATGAAAGATTGACTATTTGAATCACTACTATTTAACTTCACTAATTTAATCAAATATCTAAATGTCACTCTATTGAAACTACTAATGAACTCGGTACTCCTCTAGTCGGAGTCTAAATTACTTGCCACACCTCTAGTCGGTGCAGCTTCTAGGAAAACTTGAACTTCCGCCCTCGTCGGCGTCTCAATTGCAACACCTCTAGTCGGCGTCTCGATTGCAACTAACCTTAGGCCTATTTCCTAAAGTTAAAAATGTCTGTCACTTGTTTACAAAAGTTATTAATTAAATATTTCATTCTAGTAATTAAAAAACACCTCGCGTTCGCGACATTCCCCCCCATAAAAGGAAACAAAAAAATATAAGAGAGAAATAAATAACATAATAAGCTACAGAATAAAATAATAATAACCTAATATTCATAATTACTTATGATTGCTTGGACTGCTAACATATTTGAATAAGTACAATAATAAACTGCATTTTAATTTAAATAAACAACAATATTTCATGACCTAGGTACCTATGAAAAGAAAAATAAACCGCTATCGGATCTCTGAAAATTGAAAAGTATTTAACATAAAAATTGAACTTCTTCAGAGAAATAAAAAATCAATAAATATCATTTTATATCATTTTATAATAATAATAAGGATAATGGACATTCCCGTAAATGTAAATCTTCAGAAATATTAATTTGTTCCTCAATAACCTTTTAGTCCATTTCCATTGGGTAGAGGGAGCTAACAGGACGAGTAATTATGTTACCATTGGAAACTTGAACATCAACGGTACCTACTTTATTATGACGATTATAGTAGAGTTTCCGTACTATACCATAAGGCCAATTTGATCTTTTTGTTTTACCTTCTCTAATTAAAACAACCTCGCCTGGTTTTGGTTCTACACTCGTCACTTTACCCTGACGAAACATGGTGACTTTCCGTTCACGTAGGCAAGACACATGTGGTTTTGACCAATGTCTCCCTATGGCTAAGCCGTAGTTAGACTGAACGTCTCTAGTATCATTCTTCCAAGGGAAGTTTACATAATATCTACTATCTTTAAATCGCAGACTAGACTCAAAAGTCTGCAAGGCAAGATCGTCATCTACAATAGAACAATTGTCCTTTATTCTGATGGTTTGCAATTCCCATAATTTACGTACATCATCGGTTGAATCTAAACCTATCTCAGTTCTAGCATACAAAGAAGAAGAAGCGATATTTTGATCTTCTGATAACTTACTTTCTGTGGTGGTTCCACTAAGTACGTATCCAAATACAGTGTTGAACAGATACAAATTATCTTTCACTTTAATTTTCTCTGGCAAGAAAAACTGGGCATAATAATCAACTCCTAAGAGTATGTCAAACTGCATTTCAGGATTATCTAATAAGTACCAGTCAGCTAAGCTATAGTTTTCATTTAACTTCCTAATGAACTCTCGGTCACATAATAGTTTATTATCAGCACTAACTATTGTAGGTACTACCAATAATTTCAGTTCAAAATTTGAATCACTTGTAACCATGTCTAGAGACACTTCTGGAGCTTTCATGTGCTTGGGTTCTAAAGCCCCAAATGTATAAACATTCATTGGCATTACTTTACCAGTTTCTAATCCCAGTAACTTCTGCAGCCTTTCACTTACGTACGAATGGCTACTAGCTGTATCTAAAATAGCCCGAACTTTAATAGTTTCATTGCTATTCTTGCCTTTTACATGAAGTACAGCAGTTTGCATAAAAACTACAGTATTTACGGCGCATACCGTTGTAGCGGAAAACTCTTGCACATTTTCCTGGCCTGTTAATGCACTATTAGTACTAATATCTACCTTCTTATCACGCACAGAACTAGATCTGGGCGCAGAGTTAGACCTAGGTTTACTTCTAATGAGGTCCCAATTTCTGTATTCTGAATGCTTATCAGGTCCATGACCTTTAGAAAACTTGTCTGGACAAAGTGCCCTATAATGATGTCCAATTTTTCCACAGTGCCAACACTTGGTATAATTTTTACAATCACGAGTAGGATGAGATAAGCTCAGACAAATATAGCAACGCCCATTTAGTTTCTTTTTTCTTTCAATCAGAGTAGAATAAGTCTGGCACTCATCACTAAAGTGATTTCCCTCACAAAAAACACATTTATAATTATTATTACGTCTAACTGTGTTTGGACTAGAATTTTTAATACCACTGTTCTTATGCTGTTGTCTATCTACTATTAATAGAGACTCAGCGGTATAAGGTTTCTTCTCATATCTCATAGGAGTAATGGGTGATTTAAATTGAAACTCACCTGACCTAGCAGTGTTAGACTTTTCCGTAGAGCCTAGAGACTTCATAACACTCTCTACTTTAAGCTCATCTTTCATTTGTTTCCTAATGATCTCTACAGATATATTTTCCCCATTTTTTTTTACTAACTCATATTGGGTGCCTGTAGTCAATTTATTGTACACCACGGAAGCTAAAATTTTGTTCTCTACTACATCTCCTAAATTCTCTAACAGCTTAAGTTTTACTTTAGCTCGGTATAAAACTTGTGAACATCTTCCTTTTTGTTAGAGGGAAGTGTCATTTTCACTATGTCATTGTAAAGTTTATTTGCAACAATGACTTCGCTACCATATGCTTCGTGCAATATTTCCTTTGCTAGTTTGTAATTAGCACTGGTCATTTTTACACCATCTAACAATTTAGACGCTTTACCTGTAAGCTGCATTTTGAGGTATTGTAACTTTAGACTATCAGGAATATTTGTCTTACTATCTATGATTTGGACAAAACATTCCCAAAACTCACTGTACCTCTCGGGTTCTGAACCATCAAATTTAATAAGTTCTACCTTTGGCAGAAAACTATAACTGGAGCTGTCCATTGGTTGAGCTCTTTGTACACTAGGATTGGCTACCTCTAATTCCATCTTCTGAATTCGTAATTCTTCTACCTTAATACGATCTCTGTATTCTAACTCGACTAGCTCAATATCCTTTGCCTGTTTTTCTAGCAAAAACTTACGCTCATTTTCTTCTTGCTCAATATCCTTTGCCTGTTTTTCCAGCAAAAACTGACGCTCATTTTCTTTTTCTTTGTATTCCAACTGACGATCAATTCCTAACTTCACGGACTCATAATCAGCTATCCTAGCCTCCACTTCTGAAATCTCCTGGGTCAATCTATCATGCAGCTCATCGCTAGCTGTTGTGTCTAGGCTTTCTAATTCTGACTCATTTTCACTTAAAGCATTTTCCAACAAATCTCTTCTAGTGATATAAAGGGTTAATATCTCTTTAACATAATTAATTTGACTGATTGAGGCTTTCACAAAACCTTCAGTAAAAGCAGACCTTTGAATTACGTATATCTCTGATACAGTAGATTCGACCTTACTAAGTTGATTTTTACTTCTAGTAAAGTTACGTTTTAAAACAGTAACTGAAGCCATTATAATCTAAGATAAGGAAAAAAAATAAGGGAGAAAAATATTTCAATATGTCAACTAAAATAAGAATAATCAGGCTAATAAAAATTACATACTTACAAATTCATGGCTATTTAACTACCTACGTAGTATCTAAAATACATAATAAGAAATTACTCAATTACTATTAACTGTTATTTGTATGATGCTAAAATTTGTACCTGGTAACCTATTTCCTACGACCATAGGTACTGCTAAATTTAAATAAAGGATCATTAAATCAAGCTACTGACTAACTCAAGACCTCTAAATTATTAAAGGCTTAAAATACTCTAATACTGATTGAATAATATTAATCGTTATAGTAGATTACCAGTTACATTGTCATCATAATAATTCATAAAATTTAATAACACCTTAAAGTGTTTTTTTCCTATGACTTAAACACTTAATTAAAAAAGTCTCTAATTAAATTGAATGTTCGATCAAAACAATAAACAAAAGAAAAGTGAGAAGTTTAAAAATAATAATTAGCAACTTATCAGCTGTTTGAAAAGATGTTCTGTGTGCAACTTCACTTCTCAACCGGGTTGACTAGATTGCCGCTATCCTCTCTCTAGCGCTGCTGTCGCTGTAGCTCTGATTACAAGATGTCTGCCAACGCGCGCATGAATATTGAAGGCTGGCGTCCTTGCGTCTGGTAATCCCAGAATCCCTTGCGTGAACTATGCCTTTGACGATACACTGCACCGGGAAGTAGTTCGGTTTCTAACTTCAAAAAATATTGATTTTCCTCGTACTTTTTACGATAAAACTATTGAAATTATGTTTAGATCACTTTATTAAAAACTTTATTATAGTAGTTTTATTGTAACCACGCTCTGTTACCAAAAATTTTTTCTGTCGTGAATTCGCCTGGTGCGAACACGTGGAAGATAACGACAGAGAAAATAAAAACTAATTGTTTGTGGATCTAAAGGGGGGATTCTAAATGTTTTGGTTATATATTTATTACTTTCACAATGTACTTATATAGTTATGAATTAAACATAGATAATAGGTTTATTAAGGCGAATCAATGTCACTTGGCAAAACTGTTTATCTTACTAGATTATGCACTATTGCAAAAATCAGACTATAATAAAATTACTTTGTATTATATCAAAATGAAAGATTGACTATTTGAATCACTACTATTTAACTTCACTAATTTAATCAAATATCTAAATGTCACTCTATTGAAACTACTAATGAACTCGGTACTCCTCTAGTCGGAGTCTAAATTACTTGCCACACCTCTAGTCGGTGCAGCTTCTAGGAAAACTTGAACTTCCGCCCTCGTCGGCGTCTCAATTGCAACACCTCTAGTCGGCGTCTCGATTGCAACTAACCTTAGGCCTATTTCCTAAAGTTAAAAATGTCTGTCACTTGTTTACAAAAGTTATTAATTAAATATTTCATTCTAGTAATTAAAAAACACCTCGCGTTCGCGACATACCAGTGGCCCTAATTCTTGTTTTCTCATCTCAGGTCGGCCCTGGTTCTATCTGCTCCGATCCAAGAAGACACCCGTCTCTCAGAGGACAGTCTACGAGGCCATTCCCCCCCACCACCAGCGGCCCCCACCCGGCTTCAACCACAGGTTCAAGGTGGCCACCTTTCTGCCTCCCCTCAATCTGATGACCAACTTCTCCCGCCTCAAGTTCGTCAAGTACTACGGGGCTGAGGTGGGCTTGGCAGGTGAGCGGGTCTTGCGAACCAACAAGCCTTTCTACAAGAATATACGGGTAATAGTTCCACCAAGTGCTTGTTGAAGTGCCTTTCTACATACAAGAATATAATAATAATATCGCCTTATTTATACTGCCCGATTAAGACTACTAAAGTCCCATTATTCCAGCAGTAAGCCCAAGGCATATTATTATGTGGTAAAAATCCCAAATGGGAGGATAACTTGTCATGTCCCGGTTGGGTTTCGAACCCACGAACTCTGGAATCTCTGGATTCACAGAGTGCCGCCTTTACCACTGAGCTACCGGGACAGAATATAGGGTAATAGTTCCACTAGGACAGTGGTAGTTGAAGTGCCTTTCTACCTACAAGAATATAGGGTAACAGTTCCACCAAGTAATTGTTGAAGTGCCTTTCTACATACAAGAATATGGGGTAATAGTTCCACCAAGTGGTAGTTGAAGTGCCTTTCTACACACAAGAATATAGGGTAATAGTTCCACCAAGTGGTAGTTGAAGTGCCTTTCTACACACAAGAATATAGGGTAATAGTTCCACCAAGTGGTAGTTGAAGTGCCTTTCTACACACAAGAATATAGGGTAATAGTTCCACCAAGTAATTGTTGAAGTGCCTTTCTACCTACAAGAATATAGGGTAACAGTTCCACCAAGTAATTGTTGAAGTGCCTTTCTACATACAAGAATATGGGGTAACACTTACATACAAGAATATAGTGTAATAGTTCCACCAAGTGGTAGTTGAAGTGCCTTTCTACACACAAGAATATAGGGTAATAGTTCCACCAAGTGGTAGTTGAAGTGCCTTTCTACATACAAGAATATATAGGGTAATAGTTTCACCAAGTGGTAGTTAAAGTGCCTTTCTACTTACAAAAATATAGGGTAATTGTTCCACAAAGCAGCTGTACTTGATGTAATGTAAACATGCTTGCCATGCGGAAGGTCCCGGTCTAGAATCCCAGAGCCGTCTGTTGTTTGTAAAGGATAGGGGCAGAGTCCCCCTTATGAACCAGCTAAGGACGTTTTTGGACTAAATAACCCATTTTCTTAGGAAATGTTTTGCTATTAACGTGAAGAAACTTTGGAAATGCACAAAGTAGGCTTGAGTTCGAATCCAGTGTTCATCAGAATTTACAGGTACAAAATAATAAAATACAATTCAGTTACGTCATAACGCTGAGGTGTGAATTTTATCTATTTAAAAATTACTTGAATTCCAGGATAATACAGTCCGCTGGATGAACGCTAGTTTCCTCAACATTCACGAGAATCGAACCTTCATCAACCTAGAGCCTCACCACCTCAACCTACGCAACTCGAGATCTGAGATGTTCTTCAACCGAACATTTAGCCTGTACTATTTCAACAGATACGGAGGAAACCTCACCGAATAATTTTCTGTGCACAAAACAAGATGGGGTGTTATCATTTACCTGCACTCGCCGGCAGAATTAACCGACCACTTCCTGTTTTTCCATTAGACTCCATCTATTTCCGTATAGTCTAAATTTAACTTAACTTTTTTTGTAAATAACATTTTCAAGGTATTTTTCTTTTGTTAGTCTTGATGAGAGGAGGAAAATATGACATATTACAACTAATATTACAAGGGAAGATATGTGGAAAGAAAGCAAGAGGAAGACCAAGGATAAGCTGGATGCAAAATCTGAGAGAATGGTTCAACTACACTAACAAGGAGTTATTCAGGGCTGCCAACAACAAACATCATATTGCCATGCTGATTTCCAACCTTCGATAGAAGAGGAACATCAAGAAGAAGAAGAAGTAAACCAACAGTACGGAGGTTAGTACTGAACAGAAGAAACATGTTTAACCCAATCAGTCACTTTTATTCTGATAGAAAACAAACGGTATGGAAATTTATACTTCATACAAAGAACATTTTTGAAATTAATTAATAAAAATTTGATGACTGGAAAGGTTAAACAATAAACATGTTTCTTCTGCTCAATATAACCTTGCGGCCCTGCGGCCGATTTCAACCGAAAGTTTCGTGGTTTGTGTGGTATATAAAATCAACTTTCATACCAAAGTTTCTAGCTCTTACCGTTCTCGAGATATCGTGTTCACGGACGCACGGACCAATGGCCGAAAACAACATTTTTGATATCCTGAGGCTATGATTCGTCCAGAAATGTGAAAAACTGGGTAGGTCAAATTTCCGGCGAATACAATACTTTCCTTATTATAGGATAAGGAAAGTAAAAATTGTATTTAATATTTGGGTAGAATTGTTTTAAGGGATGCCTTCTGGTGCATTCGAGTTGACCTTGCATCTAAATGGAAGTATCGTGTCCCTTCTCGCCCATGAGAAGGGAGGTATAATACGGGATATGCTACATCAGAGACCACAAGGATCTACATTTAAAAAAAAACTCCGTGAAAACTCATTTTTTTTTTTAATTTGGGTTTAACGTCGCTTTCAACTACATATTCATGTTACGACGGGGGTGTTACCCTTCAATCGCAGGAAACTCACAAACCTGCTACCCACATTAACCTGACCCAGCTTGGGTTGAGCCGGAATGACACCATCACGAAGTCTTCACCTCGCTGGAGGTTGCTTAACTTCGGTGATCCTACGAGGACCGGTGCACTCAACGCGCCATCGAAGCTGGCACACTCATCTTTAATAAATAAATAGAAATGACGCAAAAATTGAATTGGAAGTTTAAAATATTCCCTAATTGGTAAACTGGCTTGCAACTTGTACTGATTTACAAAAAATGGCCTTTATCAAAATATTAATTTACAATACAAGTAGTTTACTTACATAGTTATTTGAGTTATTTCATATTTTATTCAATTTTATAGACATACAATAAAATATTAACATTAAAATAATATACTCATCTATTTAAAGGCCTAAAATAGGACTACATAAATAATGAACGCAGCACATTGGATTTTTAGGAGCACATAGGAGAAAAGACTCCTCTAATATGATGTATTGTTAACATAGATTTATACAATTGTATACTAATAAAATTGTCTAATTCTTTATAAAATATAGAAAAGTGTTATAGTGTTTCAGTTAAAAATCCCTTATTAAGGCCTAAAAATACCTTCCAGTAAATTAAATATGGTAAAAAAAATCATTTTTTTTTTTTTGTTAATTTGTTATCACATGTAATAATCATGTTAATTTGTGGAAATTGAAATAGGTAGGAATATATTAGGTGCTTTTTTCTATCAAGGAACAAAAGAAGATACCAATATGACCTAGTATAAATACGCGTGTGGGCGGTGGACTTAACAGAGAATTCTAATGGAAAAGAAGGTGGCCATATAAATCTCGAATCTTGTGTTATCAACACACAAAAATAAACATGGGTTATGCCCGTCGATTTGTTAAAATAAGAAAATAAAATAGTCTTAGCAAGGGACCTAGCCGTCGCGTCGGCGAATTTTTTGAAAGATCGAAGTGTAAAATGTCCATAAAATTACCTATTTTCTATCAAATCAATTTATTGAAAATGTCATTTTTTTAGTACCTAGGTCGAGATTAAGCCCCAAAGCTCCTTTCTCCTAAAACCGGCTATGAGCTTGATGAAAAGTAGAGATTATTTTGTCAGAAGTACTGTACAGTTGACAAGTTCTCATTGATGCTGGATTTGTCTAGTATCCAGAAAATAGATGCTTGCATTTCACATTCTCATACCATAAACCAATACGCAAAAATATATTCCAGTTCTACAGAGTTATTGCACAACGTCTAAAACTTCCCTTTCTCTATACAGGGTGATCCAATCCACCCAGCCCCTATCTTTTTCCCAAAAAAGGATTGATCTAGAAACAACAAAAATTTGGTCCTTACCTATCATGGAGGGACACTTTCTTTTCCCCCATTTTTAATTGTATTTTTTTCATAGGAAAAAAAAAATCAAGGCTCGAGTCCTGAGCAAACCCAGGTTTCAAAGCAAAACAAAGACCTGGATTGCGGAAATCATCATGGACACATCATGGATTCATGTTTCAAATTGAGTAGAAAAGTCTACAATGCCCTCGTTATTATTTTAGCAAGTCAGGGGTCCTTAAACTGGACTTTAGATTCAAAGGGCCGAAAGTTCAGAAATTTAAACTCAACCAACCAAACAAAGAAAGCAAAAGTTCCTACAATTCAACAAATTGAACTTTTTGTCATTTTTTCCGTAAAAGGGCGGATGAAAAACTTCTGCCATGCGTTGTTTACGTGTGTAGACCGAAAAACGGGAGTGTACTCCGCTGAAAACTCCCTCAGGGGTATTGGGTGAAGGTTTCGATAATTTCCCAAGAAAATTCAGAATTCGTAAGTAATAGGGACCCCATTCTTTGTTTCAAGATCCTATCTCAAACCGTTCTCGAGAAAACGATACCTATACGAGTATACGTAGAAGCTGGATGATTTGGACCACCCTGTATATCTAGTACATATTGCCTATCTCTATATCAGGGAATGAAAAAGATCCCAATCAGGCTCATTAGAGAACCCAAACCGTCGATATCACAACACCTTGAATATGATAGATATAATTACGCCCCCCCGTAATTAGCGTAGCTATCTACGAGAACTTGGGAAATATCCGTCCAATTTGTTCAATCAGTCGTACCTCATTAATACTCTCACACCTTACGACATTTTGAACTTTACAAAGTTCGTTCTGAAGTCTCATTATCCATTGTCAGATATCTATAACATTTATACAGGCAAATAATACACTCATACCTAACATTCACATTTCACTGAGTCGTAACTATCTTGGGCATTCTATTCAGATCCTTGTGTTTTGTGGGTAGACTTACGTAGATGCTGTGTGCGAGTTGCCAGTGCAATTTCCTTGGCAGTTATCTGTGATTCTCGGAGTGGAGATAATCTCATTGTCGTGTTGTCGGATTTTGATTTTTCTCTTTAAAAAAAATCGACTTTTTCTGGTTGTTCGATAAATTGCCAGTGACAATTTGGCGAAGAATACGGTAAGTAGGTAATTTCCTTTTTCGTATATATTTTTTTTCCGAATATTTTAAATATTTAAATTCTTCCTATTTTTCTATATTTTCCTGTGTATGTATGGGAGATTGGCATTTTCACTAGCATCCCCAATAAAGTGTATGTAATATACTATCTATAATTATTATTTTTTTTACTAATACAATATGCCAGTTTTCTATTTATGAGTAAAACAAGGTGTCATCTCTTTTCATTGGAAGCACTGATTTATTATGTAGCTATGTTAAAATTATACTGAGTTTATGACGTCGAGTTTCAGCCGGTGTTTTTAGGTATATTATTTAGAAGTCTTGTTCACTTCTTTCAAAAAAAAAAAAAAAAAAATGACCACTGAGCTTTTGCTTGAATTAGTATCAGAGCTCAATTTTATTACTAGAAGAATTTAAATATGGATGATAAATGCAAGACTGATGTGCACTGACCCACCCTGAAAATATATATAATTTTGTAATTAATTTTTCCAGAGGGTACCTTAGTAAAAGTTACCTAGATAACCTTTCCATAACAAGGGGAGCTTCGATGGCACGTTGAATATACCAGTTCTCGTTCTATCACTGAAGTTAAGCAACGTCCAGTGAGGCGAGGGGCCGAATTATAAAACAGGATTGAATTAAAGATAAGCCAGACCCTCCCTCAAGTCGGAGTTTCATCCAATCACAGTGCACTATAGCACGACTTGAGGGACAGACCTGGCTTTTATGAACTTTAATACTGTTTCATAATTCGGACCTGGGATGACGACCATTTAAATTCGAACCCTCGTGATACTGGCTATTCCCGGCCCTACTTAGGTCGGGTGAGGTTAATTTCCAGTAGCTGGTTTTTGAGTTTCCAGTGCATGGAGGGTGACACCCACTCGTGATATTATCATCCTTTCTATAGGTAGGTACATTATGGATATGTAGGTATAAGCCGTATAACCATTTAAACCTATTTTTACATAATGTAGGTAAGGATATGCAGGTTGTTCCTAAACACTTTCCTACAAGTCTAGAGGTGATGGAACTCGACTATATGGTAATCGAAAATGTGTCGGACTGAACTTAGAAGAAGATGGTGTTATCAAGTGGGTGTTTACGAGCACATTGCTTTACTAATAGCTGTAGACTATAAGGTCTTTACTGATAGATGTAGACTATAAGGTCTTTACTGATAGATGTAGACTATAAATGATCTCAACTACATCAATCAAATCTCGTTCTTGACTTGGAAATAACTGTCGCTTGGTGGTAATTTAAAATTCATAAGAGGTGCAGGTCGCCAGAACTTTATTCAACCATCATTAGAAGTTCGGGACCAGGCGACATGTACCTTATGAATTTTAAATTCACACTTAACCGTTACTTATCCTAAGCTCACCAAAGTTATTATTTCGCGACCTAACCCTATCTCGTGGAAACATTTATACCTGATCTCGTGGAAACATCTTATACCTAAGTGATCTCGGTATCTTATACTTATACCTAAGTGATCTCGGTATCTTATACCTAAGTGATCTCGGTATCTTATAGCTAAGTGATCTCGGTATCTTATACCTAAGTGATCTCGGTATCTTATGACATTATAGCTTTTTAATTGCCCATCATTAGGACTAGGACATGAGACCCTGTAAGATTGTACACAGTACAGTTTGAAAATTAAATTTACTCAGTAGGTCATTCATTTCAGGAATAGCTTGTTTTAAAGACCGAGTTTTACAGTCACACAATGTTCTCACCACAGGGGTGCCTAGGTAGGTACCTAATTTATTTAATTGATGTCGGTATAAACAGAAGAGTGAGAAGTTGTATTAGATGTTTATGAATATCAGAACATTCCTGGACAGGGATAGAACATGCCCCTTTAGTGTGAATCTTGAAAATCTATTCCCAAATTATTTACTATAGTAGCTATAGCGTCACCAAAAGGAAGACCTTTCAGAATGATTTTTGTTGATTGAATTCTGTTGAGGTAATCAAAGACAAATTTTATTATCTCCATGCAGTGTTGCGGGTAATAATAATGATCTTTATTTTTTATCTTTTGTATATACATTTTTGTGTTCCCATGAAGTACTGTGTACTTTTCGGTAATGTACATTACACAATAAGTAATGGTCAAAAAGAAAGACAAGAAAAAGATCTTCAGTATAATCAGGATGAAGAGCTTTCAACTTTCAACCATTTACATAATATTTTATATATTTGACTGTTACAACTTTATTACAAATCTTCATCTTTTACTCTAGGTTTTCCCAAACCTACCTGGGGTCGGCGACCAAGCGACCATATTACACATCAATATCCAATATCTATTGTATAGTTAATATCTATGTATAGTAAAGTATATGGACTTGAACCAATTCGGAACCTCTGCCGCTCCACCCACACACCAGGTATTTTTCTTCCCACTCAGAAGTGTTGCCTATTCCACTCAATCACCAGCGATATTACATGCAATTCGATCAAGGAAAACATCACCTAATCATTTTTTATCTCACTGAATCCTGAATAATATGGATTATGTATTGACCAACTGAATAAAACCCGCACAACCACAGACTTCAAGCTAATTTAATGAAAACAGAATAGAAAACAATGAAAAACTACACACCAAAGGACTGTTCCTGAAATAATAAGTCCATTTTCTATTTTACTGCACCCGAGTTGTGGCCCGAGACTTGGCCCTATATTTATTTTTCCCAGCCCTACTCTACAGAATAAGTCATTGTAGTTCATAGTTTGGCCCGGAACTCTGTGCCACCGACATTTTAGAGCTCCATAATACCTACTTAGGGCGGAATTAATAGACGTTTTTGTAATACCTCTGTGGAGCTAAGTCACGATTGCGTACTGTTTAATGAATAGGGAAAAACCGACGCTTAGCAATGACTTGTGATATAGAGTTTGTCTATTATTTTCGCCGTAAATGTTATACGTACCTATTGTTAATTATCACTAAGTTATCAGTAGTCACTGGTAGTCAAGTGGTTAAACGCGCTAGTCTGGTAATCCATCTAGCCTAGGGATCCGTTGGTTCGAATCCCACCCAGTGCATGAATTTTTTCTCATTGATTTGAGTTTGTGACCACATAATAATAAGGCTCTAGTAGGTTAGGTCATTAGGTGGTAGAAAATGCTTTTGAGCATTAACCTCGCCTGGTGATTACCTTTTACTAAAGAGTGCTATTATTATTATTATAAAACACAAACTATTATCACCTAATGTGTACTCACCTGTTTGGGGACTCGAACCACTGACTGCGCGTCCGTTGCCTTAACGATTGAGCTACTAAACACCTCATCGGACTCCGTTAACTTTTGTTGTCATATTTATATCTTATGTAATCTGGTTGTATGAGATTGTTTTGTTCTATTGAACCACATTGTTATTGGTGGGTATTTATTGAACCACATTCCTCACTTCCGGGAGTTCCTAAGGCTGAATTGACCACTAAGTACCTCTCTGATAATATCATCTGAGGCCATGGATAGTTGGATAGTCACATAGGTAACAATCTGGTAACAATAATAATTATTCTGTTGCTGGTCTTGTAGCTGTGGTCAGGTTTTGCAGGTACTTGAATTTTATGTTATTTTCTTACTTATTATTCCATTTCCTTCTGGTGGTCTGATTGACAGTGTAGGAAAATATTTGTTCAAGGTCATGTTCTCAGGATCCATTTTTTTATAAATATGAATAATACATAGGATTTTATCATCGGTAATTTCATTAGGTATTATATGAAAATTAACTGCTGACAATTTTTTTTCCTGAGACGGGTAGACGGGTGGAATTTGTTGGATGTCATATAAACCCTAGAGTGCAAAAATCATTTTAAAATTGTTCAATTTTAAAATAATCCCAATTTTGAAGTAACTGTCCCATTACTATGCTTTTAAGGAGCCTCTCGCCATGGAATCTGGGCGTTCATACAATCGTTCTACCACCGTGAGATCTATCTCACTTTCATGAACAATTTAAACCCTCGTGATGCTGGCTATTTTCGGCCCCACTTAGGCTGGGTGAGGTTAATTTAGAAGCAGGTTCGTGAGTTTCCAGCGAATCAGATATCAGTATATCAGTATAATCAGTATAACAGAAAGTGAGTATGGAGAGTAAAAGCCCGTCGTGATTGACCATTCAGTTGAAAGCAACCCCCACCCCAAAAAATGTAGTTATATCTCCTTTCTTCATTTATGTCCATTTCTTTATTCCACAAAACGGCCTGTATGTTCATGTCAACTTTATACCGCTCCCCTCTTACGTTCCCAAGCTTCCAACCTTTCATAATGTATGGCTTCCTCTCTGCTTTCAGCTTCTACTGTAAAATTCTATGAGAGTTTACAAAGCTAGCTTGAGAGGGTTGAGATTCTAAAAGTAGCATGACCGGGTTTAGAGGGATAGAATTACATGTCGGGATGGGAGGATAGAATTTCAAAAGTTACGTAATGGCTTTCTATTGCCCTTCTGTGGGACTATTGATTTTTTAGGTCGATATGCCTTCCTTAATCGAATTAACCATAGCAATTACTATATTCTATCCAAAAATGTACGAAACACAATGACATACTATTGACAGTGTTATTCTATGACATATGTACCACTTTGTTAAAATCTTAAATCAAGCGAAACGGTCATTTCGCGGGAGAACGCCTCCCAAAAACTACAGTGCTTATGTAACGGTTAATATAGTTTATATGTATATGTATATAATTGGACGATTATTTTATTAAAAAATAAAGAAAAAAACCCTCCAAGTTTGTAGAACGTGGCTGTGTTCCTATTACAGCTGCCACATTCCCTATCAGAATACACAGAGATATCGTCCACTTCAACAGGAAGTAGACCTTTCTTCTCCATTTGATTTTAGATATTCTATATGTATATTCAAACAAGATGCCTGTATAAGTATCACAGAAAATGCGTGGAATCACAGATTAAGACCAACCTTAAGATACCATTCGTTGAACTCGGAAATACCTAATATTTCTTAGGTCAAGTATCTAAGCTAAGATACCACTTCACTGGAAGATATACCTCTCGATGTTATACAATTATCTCAGACGCCAAATCTGCCAGAGGTCCTTGCCTTCTAGATTGCGAGGGTTGGCAGCAGTTCTGGCCGCGTAGGAGAGTCAACTCAACTTGGAGTGTGATGACTCAAAAATAAAATAGATGACTCAGAAGTGAGGTTTGAGGAAACATTGAGTTAGCGGTTTTCAGTTCATAGTGGGATTAAGTCCATTTGCACATTTTCCAATGAACAGATTCAATCATGAACTTACCGAACAACTTTAGCGAATCTCTTAGAAGCTCTTCAAATCTTAGGAGAAGTACCTTTGTATAAATGTTTCTTTATAAAGAAAATAAATAAACTATTATTAAATTTAATAAACTATTGAAAATAAAAAATAAAAAAAATACAAAGTCAAAATGTCTCATGGCTCTTCACAACTACCTATCAGTTCTGTTAGTTAGTGACAACGCAATCCATACCTACTTGTCTTAGTATTATTATTACAATGAATTGATGTTCCCTTAGAAGAACTTACCTGATACTGCCGAACCTGGATTCAGGTTTCTCTTGTAAAAAGGTTATTTTCCCATAGAGAAAGGTAAATCGCTTACCTTTCTATAAGGAATATAGAGGTATTGCCTTATAGAGAGGTAAACTTGGAAATTGTTCTCGAATATTCAGGTTTCTCTTATATCCAGGTTTGACTGTATTCAGTGGTTGACCCTTTTGGGTTAAGTGGACTCAATCCGTATTTCGACCCTAGGTTAAGGGGAATCAATTCAGAAAAACTACCTGAGTAAAAAAACCACCAGGACTCAATACGTATGCGTCCTGAAAAATAGCAAAATCGGAGTTACGTGGTCTGATATAATTTTGAGGATGAGTGCTCCTATCTTTACCGAGCCTCTGAATCACGGGTTCGATTACCCACCGGAGTGAAATATTCTTTTAAAATATGTGCTAATTTTGGCTGACTTCAATCCTATTTTTCTTCTTCTCTTATGTTATTGTATGCTATTATTCAAACATTTCAATCCCCTAGGATTCAGTCAATTACTGCTGGTTTATTATTTTTCATCATAATATCTACAGTTAAGTTATCATATTAATTTGTGTTATTCACTTTCGTGATATCACTACTCAAACTCGCTTTACTAAATCTACGCTGAACTTGGGACTTGAACCACCGACCTCCAGGTTACAAGTCCGCCGCCTTATCCATCAAGCTACTGAGGTCGGATCTACAGTTCCTACCATAGTACCAAGATAGGTGCCTACTAACTACTTTATTACAATGTTATGTATAACTCATACCACAACACTGTTACTTTTGCTTGTTGTGAGCTAGTATTGTCAAAAGTCTTACTTTTACCTACGCCAGGCTAACATTACTTTTACTTTGAATCACAAAGGAGACAGAAATACCAAGGTCAACTTTGTTGTTGGTATCGTAAAGTTCACTCTATTTTTGTTATTCTTTAGAGTAGATTATTCTTTATTGTAGAGTATTATATTCTTTAGAGTACAAGCAGTATTATTAACTAATATTGGCTCTCGAGTTACGCTTTTGCGTTAGTTCTAAAGATTTAAAAAATGTACATGTGTAGGTAAATAAGATCTTAGCTCAGTGGTAAGATACTCGCTTGCCATGCGGGAGGTCCTGGAGGGTTTGATATCCAAAGCCGACAAAGAAATTATATTCAAAATTTGGTTACGATTGTTTGAAAGGGATTTCTGGTGCGCTTGTGTGACTAAGGGCGAAATTAATAGACAAATTCTATATCAAAAGTCATTGCTGAACGCCGGTTTTCCCTATCTAGCACAGTTTGTAATCCGAGAGACAGAGAGAGGATGAAGAAATATTGGAAAGAACGAAAGGAGAAGTGATAACATGATAAGAAATTATGTACGATTTATTCGTATGTGGTCCTATGTTGGCAAAAATCTGAAAAATAGGTACATAGAGAGAAAATGAAGAAATATTTAAAAGAATGAAAGGAAAAATGATAACACATGTGTATTACCATTTATTCGTGGTCCTATATTGGTCAAATTCCTGAAAAAATAGGTATATATTAATTATTGTATTATGCTAGGTATTATTTGTATGTACATAATTATATGAACTCATAAGACGAATGTGTTTGATGAAATATAAGGAGGGAAAACCTATCTAATCTTACATCTACTCGCTTTTGTGTCCTTATAAGGACACTGAAGTGTTTAGACAACACCAGAAGAAGAATAAATTGTTTTTGGCTCGAAGGTTTGCACCAGTGATAGTTATTAGCGATACCGTCTGCATGCGATATCTTGAACGTTTGTACTTTTGCCCATAGGCAGATGCATAGATTTTGTAAATATTATTTACGTTTATTAAATATTATAATATGTAATGTAGGTATACATACAATTGTACATAAATGTATAAATAATTCACTAGCAGATATATCCAGTGCTAATCAGACACGGAAACGTACTGAATAAATGAAGGAATCAGTAGGAATGCCTAAAATATTATACTGGCGGCGTATGTTTTCCCATGCGCCTAAAATATTCCCATGAACTTACCTTCAGAGATCAGAACTTTTAAGACCTAAAATCTTCACGGAAGTGTGTAGAAAAGGTGAAAACTGTTGGATCAATGTGATTACCAACTTTGATCGGAAAACCTGATACTCGTCTCAAACATACATTTTTATATGCGAAACATAAACACGTGTTCAGAGATGATATTATTTTCACTACAAGCCACGGGATTTCCCGAATAAGTTTAAAAAAAAAAAAAATCACGGATAAACCAATGTGACTGAGAATTTCAAGGTTGATTTGATCTGTTGAATCTGTTCTCATGGCCGATAACATACAAACGAACTGAGTCTGAGTGTGATTTTTTCAGGTACACGTCCATGGACTGAGTCCCAATAGTTAACGTCATTACTGTGTTATGTACTTCTTGGTCGAGTGAGCTAGAAGCTGCCTTGCATACTGGTTTGTTCAGAGGGTCGTGAGTTTGGACCCCAAACAATATATGACTTTTAAAAAGTACGTGTTATTATTATCTGACCTGTCTGTAGGGTTTCGGTGGAAACTCCATACAATTAACTTGTCGTTGTAGCCAATACTAGCTATCACCGACCTCAGTAGCTTGATCAATACAAGAAAGCGGCGGACTTGTATCCTGGAGGTCGTGGTTCAAGTCCCGGTTTCAGCGTAGATTTAGTAAAGCGAATTCGAGTAGTTGTGACAACACAAAAGTGATTAACACAAATATGATAACTTATTGTTACTAATTTAACTTATACTAGCTATCCAGTGCCATATCTTGTGCACTTTTGATGTTTGAACTGAATAAAGTGGGCAGTCCCATTTGTTTTATTTATAAACAATTGGATCAAGCTTTATTTACATTTTTTTTTTTTATATACAATTAACATAATAAAAACTTATACTGGCTATCTTCAATCTTCAGTGCCATATCTTGTGCACTTTTGATGTTTGAACTGATGTTTGAACAACAGTCCCATTTGTTGTTTGATTTCCTCAAAGAACTCGATTACATCATTTTAGAACCACGCTACTCTAGAGTCTCTAGGAGCCACAGTCCGCACAACCAGAATAGCCACTAGTCAGGGTCCCCACAACCAGAATAGCCACTAGTCAGGGTCCCCACAACCAGAATAGCCACTAGTCAGGGTCCGCACAACCAGAATAGCCACTAGTCAGGGTCCCCACAACCAGAATAGCCACTAGTCAGGGTCCCCACAACCAGAATAGCCACTAGTCAGGGTCCGCACAACCAGAATAGCCACTAGTCAGGGTCCGCACAACCAGAATAGCCACTAGTCAGGGTCCCCACAACCAGAATAGCCACTAGTCAGGGTCCCCACAACCAGAATAGCCACTAGTCAGGGTCCCCACAACCAGAATAGCCACTAGTCAGGGTCCCCACAACCAGAATAGCCACTAGTCAGGGTCCGCACAACCAGAATAGCCACTAGTCAGGGTCCGCACAACCAGAATAGCCACTAGTCAGGTCCGCACAACCAGAATAGCCACTAGTCAGAGCGGGGGAGGCGGGGGAGAGAAGTTCATGGACCAATATCTCTCTCACCAGAGCCACCACCACTGAGGCAGCTCAGGTCGCGGTGAAAGTATGAAGGACACTCGCTGAGGCGAGGTCCAACTCTGACTTGACAGGAACACATTAACGACCACAACACAAAGAAATGAGTCTTGTCAATTTTTTTAGAATGATTATTTATTTAAAGAGAGGACTGTAACATTCAGAGTAATTGCCCCTTCTTGTCAATTTTTATACTAACTACTTGTAGATTTTTTTTAACCTGGAAGTATGTACAATAATATATATCTCCCTTGCCTTTATCCTTTATTAGCTTAATTATGTTGCTTTTGGGGTCGGCATTGTTCAACCTCATGGTTGAGGTTGGTAGGGTGGAGCACGTTTTATTTATGGCTGGATGACCTTCCTAACGCCAACGATTCTACTTCATTTAACGTCCTGGATTAGGACGGGGGTTTTACCCTCCATTCGCTGGGAATCGTACCAGCTTCCCACATTAACCTCACCACGCTGGGTAGGGCCGGAAATGGCAGCCTCACGTGTTTGGATGGAACAGAATTTTCTTCGAAAAGTCTGCCCCAGCCGGGAGTTGAACTCGGGAACTCTGGACTACGGGCAGTAGTCACAACCATTACGCCACGGAGGTTGCCCTACCCCCACACCATATCATAATATCATTATCATAATAATGATAAAAAAAGCAGAAAAATAATAATTACAATCGGTTCTGTATCTAAAATATATAGCCGACCTTGGTGGATCGCGACAGTAGCTCCATCGATAGAGTGGCGGGACTCGTAACCGGAGGTCAGTGGTTCGAGTTTCAAGTTGAGCAAAGATTTACTCTACGCGTTTGAGTAGATAATTATTATTATTTAAAACTTTATTGGTCAACTACATACATTCAACAAAATAGGACATGATAAAAAACAAAATAAAATAGAATATGTAGTGAACCAAGGGGCGAGGTTAAAGCCTGTGGCTTTCTCTTCCACCGAACCCCATGATAATCGTGATTCGTGATGAACACAACTACCTACCTATAATATTAAAAAAAAAAAAAAACTTTATACTCTCTCTCTGATGAGAACTCTATGGAAAACGAAAATATAAAACAGAGATATTTCCTAAATATAATAGCAATCTAAATCTTAAGTCTAGAAGTCTAGACTTAAAATTTCTCTTGGAGTCTAGATTCTAGATAATGTGAAAGAAAGGATTTTTGCACCCTGTATTAGCGTCTAGTTTTTTGCGAGGTTATGTAATGCAACTTTTACTAGAGTATTGTTGGTGTAGGTTTTGTTTTAGATTCTATTTAATCCGACAAGACGTGGTTCGTAATATTCATTGTTCTGGCTGCTGTTGCTATTCGATTGTTGGGTAAGTTTCGGTGTGGTATGGTACCTATCCTAAACATGTCCTAACCTTTTGGTTACTGATGCCAAAGGCGCCAATAAGACTTTGATTATTAAAGGTAGTTGCTAGTGTTCACATATATTATTATCGAGAAATAATTTGTTTCACATAATTTTACCTATAGCATTATTTATTAATATATTACACTGTCGTAGGATTTTTAGTTTTTTTTTTTCACTGGAAGACGATTGTCTCACTGGGGAAAGTTAAAGAGGTATGTTAGTAGCTTTGTCCGGCCAAAAGACAATAACACAATCATCAGCGCCCCTAACAAGGTTAGTTGGCGTTAGGAAGGGCATCCAGTCGTAAATTTGAAAGTAGTAATGTCAGATTCGACCAACCTCAACCTTCAGGAAGAGGTTGAGTGGCAGAGAATGCCTAAGGCATTAACTTCGCCCCGGATTACAAAACAATTGTAATAAAAATTAATATTTCTTTTTGTACATATTTCTAAGTTTTTTTTAAATTTATTGTTATTTTTTTTTCTTCTTGTTGATGATTGTTTTGTAAAAAAAAATAAAGTGTAAATAAATAAATAAATAAAAATAAATAAATAAGTTGAACAATGGCGACAACTGACAACCGGTAAAAATATACAAACTTAATTATAAAAATATCGCCTTATTTATACTGCCTGGCTAGGACTAATAAGTCTTATTATTCCAGCAGTAAGCCCAAGACGTATTACTAATGTGATCAAGATCCCAAACAGGATAACTTGTTATGTACTGGATGGGTTTCGAACTTGCGACCTCTCGATTATCAGACCGACGACGCGACCCCTTGACCACTGAGCTACCGATTACCAAATCACCATCTCCTCTTGAGTAGAGTATAGGCAGGGGCATATTCTTATGTCCATCTGCACGCTGTGCTGTGTATACCACTGTAAAAAATATGTATATTATGGTTATTGTTTACTGTACTTTTAATAATACTACCATTCTTATTTATTATCCTTGACACACAGGAAATGAGTTTTCCTGAAGACAGAACTGATCCGCCCACTTTTGCAAAACAGGCAATCAAGATTGTCTCAGGTTTATTTTGGACTTGCAAAAGTACAGTTATTTTCACAGTCACCTGTTGTACATGAGTAGGTAATTATAACTTGTTCAGATCTAAACTTGGCCGGGGTTCGATCGTGGGTTTGGCGCGTGGTTGTGCTAACTGGCACCAGTGGTCAAGTTTAGGTAGGTATATCTGGATACGACGTTTGAAGAGTTTGTGTTCCATGAGGCCAGTATTGTCGCATATGCTTTGATTGGGCAAATGTTAAAATCTCTTTATGTGCTACTAGCTAAATCCCGGCACTTTGTCGCCGTTGAGCTTATTGCCCGTGGCTGGCGTCCTATTTGAATCATTATTGGACCAGAAAATCTTGATATCTTGAATATGATAATAGATATTTTATTTTTTATAATTTTCTAGGTTGTTTGATGGTGGTTTACTGGTTGTCAACTCTAATGAAAATTGCAATATCTGTTACCGTATGGGCTGTGGTATTGTAAACTCAAATCTGTGCGTAGCTGAATATGTCCCCTAAGAGGACATATTCAGCTACGCACAGATTTGAGTTTTATAAATAGAGATTTTGAATTTGTAAAAACCACAGAAAAAGCGTAAATGTAAATGTAGGGAGGGCATGCTGCCACATTAGCAATATTTACTACTTCATGTTTATTTTTAGAAGAAAAAAAAAAAACTTTATCTTATTTGCACTTAGGTACACACATAAATTTGCACTGAGTAGGACTGAATATCTCTATGACTTTCTTATGACAAAACAGAACCTCCGTGATGCTGGCCCGAACCAGGCTTGGTGAGGTTTATGTAAGTAGCTGGTGGGTGGATTTCCAGCGAATAAAACGCCCGTCTGAATATGACTCAAGCAATTAAAAGGGGAAATAAACCCAAAACACAACATAGCTTTTTCACCACTTTTTTTATACCCTGTTTCACCCAATATAAAAATGAGTTCTTTCAAAAAATATTCCGATCAAGTCTTCAATTCCTCAACATAACTTGCTGTATTATATTATTGTATATTTACTTTGTCTTGATAAAAGTTAAGTTTAGTTAAAAGTTATCATATTTGTGTTAATCACTTTCGTAATATCACAATTACTCAAACTCGCTTTACTAAATCTAAGCTGAATCCGGGACTTGAACTACTGACCTCCAGGTTACAAGTCCGCCGCCTTATCGATCAAGCTACTGATCTCGGTCTTGATATAGGTACCTATATACATATATTATATACTTTACAGTCATAGGTGATGGCAATAGTTGTTACATTAAAGTATGTACTAAACTTGGTCACTTACTTAACTCACTACAGGATTGGTCATGCATCGGCAAGATAATGGTGAATCATTGAACTTACGAATATGTAAAAACATCTACTTGCATGTGTGTAAGATTGTTGGGTGGTGCTCAGTTTTATGTGTCACTTTAAAACTGTTAGTTTTACAACTTCCACAAGCAATAAAGTGTTCTTTACAAGCATCACTTGAATGTTTTGCAAAGTAGATAATATGCACTTGTTACATTTATAAAATTCATCAAATGGTAGATAAGACTTGAATCTTGAGGTGTGTCTGTTCATAAAATTGCAAAAACACTTTTTAGCTTGCCTCTAGATTTAAATCCAATCCCATAAAATTATCCTTATGTACATATCTCAAAGGTACTGTAGATACATAGCTCATGTTCTTTACCTATAATTTTGTATTTTAAATAATTCGAAAGATGATAATCGTCAAGTCGTTATTTCTTTTCTTTCCGGAGATAAACAGGCATTCCCGGAGTTTTCTGGCACCCTGTATAATTATGTACCCAATTTAAACATAATCATACGAACTTAGTCCCCCGAAGTAATGTTTAGGTATCGGTTCCGGGGCTTTAAAAAAAAAAAAAAAAAAAAAAAAACTGAAAAGTTGGGGGTTTTTAGAGGGTACGTAACCCTTTCACAGCTCTATTATAAATTATAAATGTTTTTGAAACAGCAAATTTATCAAAAAAAAAAAAAAAAAAAAAACAAACAAAAAAAAACGTACTTAGTTATGAGAGCTGTTGGACTTAACTAAGCCATATCAAAATTGATTATTATAATCACACACACACACACACACAAAATGTCGATATTTTTCGTGTCACCCATCCATTTCTTGTCCTTACTCGATGTAGCTTAACACGTTCGTTACCAAGCCAATTTTTTCAAGTTTTACGTAGGGACCAGGCGGTAAAGTCGCTGTTGCATCCTGGGTACCAAAAATTTTTTTTTGCATATTTGGCATCGTATTTGTACAAGAATCGATCCTATATCTGTTCTAATACTAACAACCTACCTCAAAAAGGCCATATATGGATGTCGAGTCCCTCGTTAAAATTTTGATAATAGCCACATGTGTGTTTTCGGTCCCAAAGAAAAACCCAAAAACATCCACATATGGCCGTTCGGTAACGAACGTGTTAAGAGCGGCTCATCAGAATTTCTCGATCAATATGTCAAATGAAAGATCCAACTCTTGCAAAAACTCTCGCTTTGAGTGGATAGGTCGTCACGACAAATTTCGAGAAAAAATGTCATTCAGGTCAAAAAACGTATAGTATACAGGGTGTCCCATCAAAGTTGGACACCTCAAATAACTCGGCCCCTGAAAGAGTTTTTGAAAAATAAAAAATCTAATGGTACGTGTCCTAACTATGCGGTTTCAGTCATGAATTTTCTTATACTAGGTGGCTCAAAAGTCAGAAATTGAGGTGTCAACTTTCGATTTTTAAATGGATAGACCTAAATTTTTTTTGATAATATTACTTCTAAATCATATGGGTAGTCGAAATTGTCTAAAATTCAACGAGAAGTCCAAATATGAAAGATAAAAACGAATTCAGAAAGCCATTTTCAATTTTGTGTCTACACCTACCTATACTTTTTATTTCAAATTTTAAAATCATTCAGTGTGGACATCAAATTGAAATAGGCTCCAAAAATCGTGTGTTTTACTTGTTTTTTCCTTACAAGTCTTCGTTGGATTTTATACAACTTCGAATACCCACATGATATTTTAAGGGAGTATCTACAGTGTGGTCCATGCGACAATTTTAGTTAAAACAGCATAACTTTTTAATATAATTAAAAATCGAAGTTTTTCTTGCATATTTAGTCTTTCTATTCAAATGTACGTCTCTTTGACTGCCCACATACAGGGTGTTGCAAAAAAAATATGTCTCACCCTGTACAACACTTTAGTTTTGTTTTTTGATATGACTAACAAAAAATGTGTAAAATTAGACGAAGATTATTATTAATCCGTAATAAAAAAATTAAAACTCGGTTTTTTTTTTATTAGTCACTATTTCACTTGTGAAGCACCCTGTATATAAAAAAATTGATGCCAATATAAAGTGTGTGTTTTCATTACACGAACACTATCTTATCTTGTTATCGAAAAAATTAAAAACTTGAGTTATTCGAGATTTAGAAAAAAAAATTGTCGAAAAAAAACCACCCTGTATGTAATATTTTAGTTAAAAAAGGTACTCAGGAACCATTTAGAAGTAAAATTATCAAAAAAAAATTCAGGTCGATCCATTTAAAAATCGAAAGTTGACACCCTCAATTTCTTACCTTTGAGCCACCCTGAATATAAAAAAAATTCATGACTGAAACCGCATAATTAGGACATGTACCATTAGATATTTTATTTTTCAAAAACTCTTTCAGGGGCCGAGTAATTTCAGGTGTCCAACTTTGGTGGGACACCCTGTATTTTTGTTTACCCATCCATTTTATGTCCTTACTCGACGTAGCTCGAGAACGGCTCATCAGATTTTCGTGATATCTCAAATGAAAGCTTGAACCCTTGCTTATAACTTTCTCGTTTTTTTTTAGTTGATACATAAAAATCACATTTTTCGACCTAAATAGCATTTTTTCTCCGCCACGACAAATTTCGAGAAAAAATGCTCTATAGGTCGAAAAATGTGATTTATATTATGTGTCATTTATTCATTTTTTGTCCTTACCCCGTGTAGCTTAACCCTAGAGATTACCTATATTCCCTTTCTAATTGGTCTTAGAATTGGGAATTATTTTGGGGTCCGTGCCCCCCTAACTCACTGAGATCATTTTTTTTCTTCGAGATTAGGTATAATGAAATTTGAGAAACATCGTTTGCCGAAAAAACTGGGGGGGCACGTGCCCCCCGTGCCCCCCCCTATATCCGCGCATGATTGAGACTCGAACCACCAACTTCCAGGTTACGTGGATACTGCTCCAACGATCCAGTTTCTGTGCTCCGTACTTGACTCAAATAGAACTAGTAGACAATAATCTTGGATTTATATGAATTAACTTCTAATCCCTCTAAAGTAAATTGAAAATAACGAACATGTAGGCGGATTCTGAAGCGATACCAATAAGATAGATGTTGGTTCTAATCAACGCCACGACATTTTCGATTATAAAACAAAGCTAAGAAATATGAAATAAATAATTTGCAAAAGGTCAAATACCTCACGGAAGTCCAGAACCTACACAAGAAATAAATAACTGCTCCCAGTCACCAGGATGAGCCAGAAAGTTTGCGATGTCTTGTTTGATAAGGGGCCCGTCTTTGTGATGATATACGGGTACGGGATACAGGCAGTACACGAATCAGTCTGAATACATTTAGGGCGGAATTAATAGGCGGAATTAATAGACGAAATTAATAGAATTAATACCTCTGTGGCGCTAAGTCACGGATTGCGTACTTTGTAAGATAGGGAAAACTGACGCTTAGAAATGACCTGAGTTATAAAATTTGTCCATTAATTTCATCCTAAAACATAACCGTTGTAGGAGTTGCCATTTTTTATTTAAAAAGAAGTTATCATATTAGTGTTGATCACTTTCGTGATGTCACAACTACTCAAACTCGCTTTACTAAATCTTTACTGAACTTGGGACTTGAACCACCGACCTCCAGATTACAAGTCCGCCGCCTTATCGATCCAGCTACAGAGGTCGGTGCCATTTTTTATTTTTATTTTTTACAGAGGCGTAAAAAAATTCGCGAAAATCATATTACACTAACTTGGTGGGCACATCTGGAAAATTTAAAAAGGTGCACAGACCCTCAATACCTATTTAGGCGGACAGACCCTCGATACCTCGATATTCTAAAAACCTATTTTAGATTTTTCATTTACGATTCTTATGGTTCATAAGCTACCTAATGAGCCTACCATCATTCCCATCACCGAGAACCTCGGTATTCTTAATTACCTACCATATGCATCTAATGAGAAAGTTTTGAAGTATTCTGAATTCTCATGGTCTCACATTGCTTCTGATTGTTTTATACTCATGAGAGTCATGACTCATATCATAATATTTTCACAATCTACAACGTTGATGATAAAGGAAAAGGAATTTACTGTCTACAACGTGACCGTTTGTCACAAATAATTGTTGTTACCATACGCTTGGTCGAATGTTAATTTTTTAAATATTTATTACCTATAAGGTACCTATATAAAGTATTGTTTTTATTTTTGGCACGACCGAAAGTCAAATTCCAACCTCGAATTTTGAATCTTGACATTCTTGAAAATTATGATAGAAAATTCAGGACCGTAGGTAACTTGTATCGATAAGTACAGGTAGCTGAGTCATTTGCTATTAAAACACCAAGGAGGTAGGTCTACCTATAATAAGTACCAACTAGGCACACAAGACAAAATCACGTATAATATTGGTAACAAACTGAACGATATTGTGTTGTTGGTATGTCCTACTAATTGACCATGAAAAATGTAACAATATTATTTATTTTCATCCACTCTATAAAAAACAATTGCAAACGTCAAATAGGCAATTAGGAACATAACATAATGCTGTGCACACTCATTTGATATTTCTTTTGGATAGAAAATAAGAATAAATGACTACCAGTTCACTGGTAGTCAAGTGGTTAACGCGTTAGTCTTGTAATCCAGGTAGCGTAGGGATCCGTTGCTTTGAATCCCACCCAATGCATGAATTTTTCCTCATTAATTTGAGTTTGTGACCACATAATAATAAGACTCTGAGGGTTAGGTAGTAGAAAATTCTTTGAGCATTAACCTAGCCTGGTGGTTACCTTCCACTAAAGAGTATTATTATTAAAAAAAGGCGAGATTAATACCACGCCTGGTGGTTACCTTTCAACGAAGAGTGTTATTATAGTAATAAGATTTCTAAATTTCTAAAAAAAAACCTCACTCCGGTGAGCGTCGACGAGACGACCTGGACGGGATAAGGGCGGAAGCCTGGGCGCCGTTGGTAACACCAAGTCCAGTAAGGTTTGTTCTCCGAATAAAAAATAAATGTTGTGTCAATCACAATAATTACTCAAACTAGATTTATTTATTAATTTTTTGTTTAATATGTTCGGTATTTCCATTAAAGGAACTACGTTATGATTAAAGTTATTCGTATTTTTATTGTTCTCAGATGTTCCCCTGCTCGCTTCTGGTCGTCGCGGCCGCAACAGCCTCCCTCGCTTACGCGGCCAACCCTGATCCGCCCCGCACCACCCAGCGGCCGACACGGCCTCTCTCGGCCACCCAGGACTGCAACGGGCCAGTGGCTTTCTCCAGCACGGGCGGGGTGCAGCATCCCTCCCACGTGGTGGCCTACCGGTCGACACTGGTGGACAGTGGCGTGGGGTGGAACCAGGAGACGGGGGAGTTCACCGTGCACTGTCCCGGCCTGTACCAGCTCGCCTTCGCGGGGCTGACCGGGGCCGAGGCTAAGTAAGGGGGAGAGAGAGAGAGAGAGAGAGAGAGAGTGAGAGAGAGAGAGAGAGAGCTACAGAGAGAGAGAGAGAGAGACAGAGAGTGAGAGAGCCACAGAGAGAGAGAGAGCTACAGAGAGAGAAATAGAGAGAGAGAGAGAGCTACAGAGAGTAAGAGAGCTACACAGAGAGTGAGAGAGAGCTACAAAGAGAGAGAGAGAGAGAGAACATTAGTCAATAATAAAAATAGAAAACAATGTTCAAAGACAAAACCGATTTAGAGCGCGCGATTAGCTCAGTGGTTAAGCACTCGCTTGCCATGCGGAAGGTCCCGGTTCGATCCCCCGAGCCGACAAAAATTTGTATTCTAAATTTGGTTACAATTGTTTGTAAGGGATACCTTCCGGTGCGCTCGTGTTGATCCAGCACCTAAATGGGAAGTATTGTGTCACTTCTCGCCCATCAGAGGGAGCCATACTACGGGATGGGCAGGCTACAACACAGACCACAAGCGTCTACAGGAGCTCCTGTTTCATGGCTACGAAAAAAAAGGCTGTGAAACACTCATCTTTAAAAAAAAAAAAAAAAAACCTTAATGAGCTGACTGCAAGTGGGCGTGGATTAAATCATTGTCACTGGAAGCAGAGCAGCTTTTATCGTCGCGCCGTGTTTAAGAGCTTGATTACTAACCGGTAGAACACTTGGTGTCTGATAGACCATGTACTTATGTAGATTGGACCATAAGTCGTCGTCTTGAGCTATTTGAAATGGTTTTATATTATTCTTATCTCTGAGTTGAGTCATTGTTTCGGATGATGATGAGAAAAAAAACGACAAGAGTTTCCGCCGAATAACAGGAGTCTGTGTTAACTTTACAATATGTCTTCTGCTGATGGTATCGGAGTAAATTATGTCTACAGAATAAAGTGTGTATCATCCATCATTAATCCATCCATAAACATCCATCATTAATAATACAATACATATTGGGATATAGGTATACCTAATCATTATAGTGAAATACTACGTGAAAGCAAAAAGTTAGACCCAATTTTTACTCCCGAGAATTTCTAATATTAGAAATCGAAAGTAACGGTAGGTATTGTGTTCTTTTTTGTAAAAAAAATAAATATTTTTTTGCTCTGATTTTTTATCCTATACCTAGCGTTGTGGGGAGGAATTACCGCCGCAGTGAATATTTTCCAAAGGAGTAGGCTTTTTGTGTCGATTTTTTTACAATCTCTGTCATGTCTCATGTCCATTTGAAAATGAGGAATGAGGAGAGTCTATTAACATTTGTAGGGAGTATTGTCATTTTGGATTTAACGTCACTTTCAAATGCATGGTCATATCAGGACGGGGGTTTTACGCTCCATTCACCGGGAACTCACAAACCTGCTACTCTAATTAACCTCACCCAGACTGAGTGTCGCCAGGAACAGATAGCATCACGAGGGTTCGAACTTGAATGGCCACCCATCCAAGTCCTAACCTCGCTGGACGTTAACTTTAGTGACAGAATGAGAACTCGTGTATTCAACGTGCCATCGACGTTGGCTAGTGTTATCTTTGTTTAGCTACAGAAAGAGAAAAACTGGTTCATACCTACATGTCACGTGTTTTGTATTTCATTTACTATTAATAGGTAGGATAATAATATCTACAGATGTATCCTAAAATAGAATACTAGACGCGAGTGATTGACGTTAATAAAATTATACTACCACATATGACAAAGGTTGTAATTCATTGCTTAGACCTTTAGAAAATTATAATTAGGTATTTTGTAGGTGTGGTTAAATAATAATGATAGGTTTGAATATTTTAGCTTTTGTGGTCTAGGTGAATACTGAATATAAAATAGGTAGAAGGTGCATTAGCTGCATAAATGTCAGTATTGTGATTTGTTATAAACAACAAGTTTACGCCTTTTCTTGTTATTTATATCTAATGACACTGATCGATGCATTAGAACCATGAGATACTATCACATTACTAAGTTTACTTATTTTAAGTAAAGTACTAACGAGATTTGTATTGTTGACATACACCACTTTACATAATGATGTAATGTTGTAAAGAAAGATGGATAGAGTACGCGGGTTTTTGTAATAGTTTTGTAAGTCCGTATGACGTATGGTACTTATGGGTATGACTATGCAATATGCTATAAAAGTTAAGAATTTTTTTTTTATTTATCAATAATTAATGAAACTTCACAAAAAATCTAGTATTGCTTATGTCTAGTATTGTATTGGCAATACGTGGTAGTTTTAAGACAGCGAATATTGTAAAATTATTAGTCTTTAGTTTTTAATAAAATTCAGATCTATGTATGTTCTACAATAAAAGGTTACATATATCTATGTAAATAATACACTATCTATAATAATATTATAAGCTCTTAGTTACTCTGCACATACAACAAACGCAAGTTCCAAGTGACTAATATTATCATCGTTATTCCGTGTGTACTTGTGTAGTTTTTAAATTTTCATGTACGCCTAGTTATTCATGAGTATGCAATGTGTCATACAAAATAGTTTTTCCGGTGCGTTCATCAATCGTCAAAATAACTTTATTCAAGTGTTAAACTTATCACTGGATAACTTTCAAGTACCCTCTAGACAATCAATTATTTTGAACCAATGTTCATTACACCATCGATTATTTGAACCAATAATCGATTAAAATATTGAACGATAGATCAATATCTCTCTATGCATGTCAGAAAAATCTAAAAATATAGAGGGTAAATATTCTATTAGTAAAACATTGTGTCTTATGTTTCAAAAAAAAAAAAAATATTATTTCCATGTAGGATATAATTTAATATTATCAAGGTTCCTCGTGTAATAACATTCACTAATTCACATATTCACCTCCCCCAGGTTGGTTCTCAAGAAGCACTCCGCCACCTCCAACAGCACAGTCTGGGCCCCCATAGTCGCCACTCCCAAGGGTGGGGGTTCGAACCTGGTACTCTTGACTCTGGTGCTGGGGGACCAACTAGCGTGTGGACTGACGGGACCGGATCTCTTCTGACCGAACAGGACTCGACGTTCACGTAACCTCCTTTTCCGGGTTCCGAATTTCCACGAACACAAAACCGAGCTGAAATCTTAGGGTGTTGTTCGATAGTTGACTGAATGAGTCGAAACACGATGTCAAAAAAAAAAAAAAAGAAAAGAATCGGGACAGGTAGCAATTTCATCGGGAATTTTAGATGACTACCTAATGAAGTCGTGTGAGACCATACTACGTTGTGAGAGAAGTTATCATGGTTATTATTAGATGAAATATTGGCAAAATAGGCAGTTTTAGAATCTCTATAAGATATAAGCCTGAACAGTTTACATTAATAAATAGGTTGGATATACCATATACCCAATACTCAAAATAGGTAAAAGTGTTACAAATTATCCGACCTCACTAGCTTGAACGATAAGGCGGCGCACTTGTAACCTGGAGGTCGGTGGTTCAAGTCCCAAGTTCAGCGTAGATTTAGTAGAGCGAGTTTGAGTTGTTGTGACATCACGAAAGTGATCAACACAAATATGATAACTAAATGTTAAAAATTCAAAAAGCCACCAATCCAGACCAACTATACTAAACTTATAAACACCAAGTTAAGTTGATCTGTATAAAAAAATATTCCAGGCCATTTAGTATTGTGTTGACTCTTCAATCTCTGTTATGGTTTGCTGCATGCTAATGTTGAGCACTGGTAGTTCTTCAATATTAACACTGTATTTTATGTTGTTATGCACACTTTACAAAATATGATTGACCTTTTGTACGCGACTCATTAGAAATATAATATTGACATGTTAATTGAGCAGACATTGTTACACATAGAGCATGCTTAAGTTACTAGCCACAAATCTCTACAGATATACTATTATAGAGCATGCACATTGAGATGCATGCCATTTTCATTGAGACCCAAATTGTTACCCACATAATTATAGAGCATGCAAATTTAATTGCTAGTGCTAGTGAATCGTGCCCCAAATTGTTTATTCAGTTAAGGTGCATGAAATTTGAGTTGTATGTGAATTAAGCCCAAAATTGTTACATAATAAAATTATGGAGTACGCAATTTGAAATGCATGTGAATTGAGCCCAAAATTGTTACATAATCTAGTTGCATGTCAAGTCCAAAATCATGAACTGCCAGAATTGCATGAAGTGGATATTTTGTCCAATACCATGGACCTAATGACGTATCGTGCGAAAGGTTATCAAGACATAATTTAGAATAATTTAGATGACTTGATATTTCAACTGTCTTTATTATATTCCAATGTTGGGACAAACCTGTGTTGGTGACTGTTATGAAACTCAACTTCTTGCTTCTGTTTTCAGTGTTTTTCTTTTCAATTACTTGATAAATCTAAATATTACTAAATCTCTTCCTTAGAAGCATGTTACCAAAAGTTGTGTTATATTTAGCTATTATTTTAAAATTTCTTTTCATTTGGAAAATTATATTTGACGATTTTTTTTTCTTAGCACGATACTCAAGTTTTCATTTAGAACAAAACTCGTTAGCTTTGAGCACAAACTATTTCTTGATCATGATTACTTCTTTGTTTGCCTTTCTTTATTGCATGAAGTGTATCATTATTTAGATCTCTAATAATTATTGCATAATAAAATCCAAGTTTTAAAAAATTCACACTTGAATTTTTTGTTTAACCTTGCACAATCGCGGCAATTGCCTGAAATTCTGAATATTTTTGCATCCAAAATGAGTGGTGAAAGATTTGAAATGACTATTATAATAATATATTATGTGCATACCAATATATCAAACATTTGACTATTATTTCAGAAAAGGATTACCTCACTAGTTTTATACAATTACTTCCGAGAAATTTCTAATATTAGAAAATTTTCTAATATTAGAAAATTTCTAATATTAGAAGAAAAAAATATTTTTCTTTTTACGAAATATGAATATGCTTTCACCACTTCAATAATACACATACGGGTAAAGAGATCAAAGGAAAAGCTGTTAACTGGGATGAAATGCTCATAGTAAAAATGTGTATTAGGTATATAAAATAATTGATTTTTTTTTTAATTTAAAATAATTGATTTTCAGTAGTAGCTTAGAGTGTGTATCTGTGTATCTCTAGAACGAATAGTTACCTTATGTAGATACTATTTTTTACATTGCATATTGTGATTCTGAAATAAATTTTTGATCTTTTGTACATTTTCACACTTTTTCAACAATTGTTTTTCTTCTTCTCCCTGTACTGTCTATAATATCTGTTTGGTTGTGTAGTTGCACTTCATTTCTTTTCTCTCTTTTTTTTTTAACAATAATTCTTTATCCTGGCAACCAGTTTTAAATTTTCAATGATTAGTTATCTAGTTCCTTTTTGGTATGGAATAATATAATTTGGATTTATAACACTACCATCGCCAACATAAAGATACATAGATATTTACAAGAGACAGCGTCTTGATATTTACAATATTTAAATGAGTATATTGTAAAGACAAACAAAGAGATCAAATATGTATATCAGAATTTGATCTGAATTTAAGTAACAGAAATGAATCTGCCAAATTACAGCTAGGAACAAAATTGAAAGAATCCATCGATAATATTCAGCGGTTACTCATAACTATTCAAAAGAATAGCTATTCAATTTATTATCTACATAAATGTTACGAGTTGTTTTTTTATGATCATTTATCATTTATATGATCATTTAATAACTTCTCCAAGGTGGGTCGAGCTGCAGCTCTGACCTAAAATATCTCTTTTGCATGATTCCTATAATGTTATGTAAAACAATTGAAAATATCTTTTGTTTTTTTTGTATATCACATAATAATCTTGTTGCTGTAACTATCTCTTTGTTATTTCTTCACATTTTTTGCATGATGTTTGCATTTTCGTATTCAATGTTGTACCTATATTTCAAAAGAAGATAAATTTTAGTATTTCCCTTGCTTTTTCTTTCACTTCTCGGTTCATATTATACAATACGTATTGAATATTTTTCTTCATTATTTTTCAAATTCAAATTTAAGATTTAAGTATTGTTGCTTCAGTTTTCTTGTCAATCTTGATTTTACACATTTTCAATATAATTTTTTGCATGTTTTCTGTACCTTCTAAATGCAATTATTTTTACACTTTTTTGTATTACAGCATATCTATTTTCTATTTCAAATTATTTTTATAATTTTCACTTTATGCATGTCACTATTAGTTTTCTTCCTTTTTATATTACAAATCTTACCATGGATTCTTTTGCAACTATCACTTCTCGGTGCATGGTCTATGATTTTATTCGATCAATATTTTCTTCATTGTTGATATATTCTGCTCCATGTTCATTTTATTATAAGTTTTATTATCTGTTGCATGATTACTTTTTATATAAATTTCAGATACTGCATAGTTATCAATGCATGCTTTTTTTTATTCAAACTTTACTCCCTATTTGAAAAGCATGTCCTTTTCTGTCCATTTTGTACGTTTTTATTGCACTCTTAATAAATATTTGTCGTTGCTTCATGAAATTATTTTCGTATGTTTATTATTTTTGAAAATTTTAAAACTTTTATTTTGTGCATGATTGTTTACAATCCTACCATGAATATAAATTAATAAAATTATAAACTTTTAAATTATGTATGTACGAATGTATGTACGAATTTCTTTGTGGTGAAGCACACGGCCTCTTCACAATTTTTGTGGGTAGCGCAGCATTACTAAGAGCCTCCTTTACATTTCGAATTATTCTATTACATTAATTTCTTTTTACTCTGGTAATGCCGCCACTGGTCGTTACTCATACAAGTAACTACTCATTTTTTCCTCACGAGGTATGAGTGGACCCCGAACATCCAAGTACAGAGCAGAAAAAATCCTCCCCCGCCGGGAATCGAACCCAGGTCACCATGTGTGCAATGCCTAGCGCGCTAACTCGCTCTGCCACAGTGACTACTATAAACTTTTAAATTATATGAGGCAAATACTTCATCAATGTGATGATTTATAATATACATAGTATTTCTTTGTTTTAAATCTATTAAATTATTATTTCCTTTATTTTTTCATGCATTGTTCATTTTTCATGCATTTTCAACTTTATTAATTATTATTTCCATCCATCTTAATATTCTCAAACTATTTTGTTGCATTACTTTTTCATTTGCACGCATTTTTTCCAAGTATTCTGTTGCGTTCATTCGTATACATTTTTTTCTTCAAACTTTTCTGTTGTATTATCTACTTTTTTATTTGCATGAACTTTTCGAACATTTATTGTTCGAATTGTTACATAATACAATTATATTGTATTTTTTTTTTCAAACTATTCTATTGGATTATTTTATCATTTGCATGAATTAGTTTTTCCAACTATTGTGTAAGTTTTCATTTGCATGTATATTTTTTTCCAATAATGTTTTTTTTTCATTTGTGCGCATGATTTTGTCGTTCTTGTAAACTATACTCAATTACTCTTTTATTTTACTTTTTCATTTGTTTCTTTTCAAACAGTTTGCTTGAGTATTCTCTTGCAGAAATGAAAAACTATGCACTTGCATTATTTTGGATTACTTTTTCATTTGCACGTATGTTTTTTTCCAACTATTCTATTTTTTAATTTGCAATCATTTGATGATGATTACTTTTTCATTTGCACGCATGATTTTTTCCAATTATATTGTTAAATTACTATTTGCATGCATTTTTTCCTTCTTCAAACTAAGCTGTTGTATTATTTTTTCATTTTCATGTATACTTTTCTCTAACATTTATTCTCTTGTATTAGTTTTCATTTATACGCATGGTGTTTCAACTGTCTGTTCCATTTGCATGTATTTTTTTAAGGTAGTTGTGACCCTAAACTAATTTCGCATTATAATAAAACTATTTAGTGGAAGGTAACCACCAGGCGAGGTTAACGCTCAAAGCATTGTCTGACACCTAACTCTCTGAGTCTTATTATGTGGTCACAAACTCAAATTAATGAGGAAATATTTATGCACTGGGTGAGATTCGAACCAACGGATCCCTACGCTACCTGGATTACCAGACTATGCACGATAGTTACTTTTTAATTTGAACGCATGATTTTTTTTTTAAACTATACTGTTGCATGGATTTTTCTTCTTCAAAATATTTTGTTGTATTACTTTTTTTATTTTCACGCCTTTTTTTCTCTTTAAACTATTCTTTTTTCATTTTTCATGCATAGGTTTTTCTAAAATTTATTACCTTGTATTAGTTTTCATTCAAACGGATGGCTTTCCAATTATTCTGTTGCATTACTGTCTGGTCCATTTGTATGCATTGTTTTCTTCAATTTATTCTATTGTATTACTTTTGCATTTTCTCGCATGAATTTTTTCCAACTATACTGATGCATTACTATTCCATTTGTAAAGACTTCTTTTCTTCAAAATATTGTTTTATTACTTTTTCATTTGCATGCATGGTTTTTTCCAACTACTATCTTATGTACTATTATCGTATGTAACTTTTTCATTGCATGCATTGCTGTTTTTTTCCCAACTAGGTATAATCACTCATGTATTAATACTTCATTTACGTGCATGTTTCTTTTCAAACTGTTCTCTTATATTTGCTTCAGTATTTACTCGTAGAGTAATGGAAGTGGATTGTTGAGAGAAAAAACTATGCATGCAATGAAAAAGTTTTCCAATGCAAGTGAATT
Source organism: Bactericera cockerelli (assembly GCA_024516035.1). Taxonomy (NCBI): domain Eukaryota; kingdom Metazoa; phylum Arthropoda; class Insecta; order Hemiptera; family Triozidae; genus Bactericera; species Bactericera cockerelli. The sequence continues at coordinate 21,704,174 of CM044961.1, read as the reverse complement.
GTTGGAGAAAAAAAACTATGCATGCAACCTGGTTAGTTTTCTCTATATGTTTCCCTGTATTTATGTATAATTCTTTAAATATTCTCTTGAATTTCTTTTTATTTGCATTTCATAAAATATACAAAATGTTCATTTTTTTGGGGACGCATGATTGTATTTTCTTTCATTGTTTTACTTTTTGTTTCTCTCCATCTCTACATATATTCATTTGATATATCTTTAATATCGTATCTTGTAATACTTGTTTTTTTTATATTTACTCTCATTTCATGATAACGTTCTTCTTTGCTTTTTATTCAGTTTTATTTTTGAATCATAGAATTTATTTTTCCTCTTCACATCAAATTTTCTTCTCTTAATATTTCTTGACTTTTTATTTTATACAGGTATTCCTATTTTTCTGCTATATTTTTAATTCCTTCACACTTGCATGCTGATTTTTATACATATAACATACATACTGTATAATGTTGATATCTTCATTTTTATTTGCATTCTGACATCCTCTATTCTTCATTTAATAGCTCTCCTTGTTCTTACTCTCACGTGTAATTTTGAATGCATGATAGATAATATAATTTATCATTATTTTGTTTTACATGAGAAATATTACCTCTAATCAAATTTGACTTATAATTTTTTCTTCACAACTATTTTTTCTCTCAACATATTTTCGCTTGTATTTTTATTTTATAATCCTATTTTTTCTGCTACTATACCTACTTTGTAGCAGAATATTTTACCATCCGTTTCTTTCACTTCATTTTTCTTTGCATAATTCATAATTATGCATTTTTAAATATATAATACGTATCGTATAACATTATTTTGTGTTTATACTCTTTTTTTCTTGCATATTTCCTCTTTCTAGTATCACATTTTTGAATGTCTGACATTTCTGACAATGAATCATAAAAAAAAGTCACATCAAAGATACCTACATAGTTTATTCCTCTTTTGTATTGCATGTGTTTTTACTACCATCAGAAACTTTTTTTATATCTATTTTTCTCCTGCCATTTCATGCTGATTTTCTGTAAATAGTGTTTATAAGTTTGCAGTATTTGCACTAATTTTATTTTCATATTTTCATTTTTTCAATAGCTCTCTTTCCTTAATCGCAACTCTTTACTTATGAAGCATGAAATATAATTTACTCAAACCAAGTATATTCTTTTTCGTTATACTTTTTGCATGAGTCCAGTCTTCTTCTACTATCAGTCTTATTTTCTTTATTTATATTTGTATTTCTTTTGCATGTTGTGTTTTTTAATGTTACTTTGAAAATTCTGGATTTTTTCTAAAACATTCTTTATGACTCAAGAGCATCTTTCATTCTTATCTTGAGTTTTTCTCTCGTTTTATTTGACTATGTACATTTTATTCTTCAATTTTCTTTAAATGCATGCCTTGTTTCTAACTCTTACATTACACATCTGCATGTTTATTTGACGACCTTATGACTTGCATGTTTCTTTTTATGTATCTATTCAAAAGCAGACTGTCACTGTGATTACATTTTATTCAGTTTTTTTGAGAAGTAGAGTTATCTACTATTTTTTTTTAAACTGTCATTGTTATTATTCTTGAGAATGATCTGTCCTTTACTTTGTGTTTCAAGTATTGCTTTTCTTTTCTTTAACTCGTCCAATTTTTTATTTACTATTACTTTTTTACTGCATGGTCGTATTTAAAAATTCATCTCTAATCTTCAATACCTTTTCTGAGTTTTCTTTGTTTAAGCGCTTCATTTAATTGAAATCCCTTAACATCACACTTTAAACCTCTACGCCAATGGAACATTCAATAGACAGGTTGTGTTTCTAGAAAGAATATTTTCAGATACGCCAGATCCTTTACTGTGAACTGTCTGGGACATTCAATGAATTCTTCGGTAGCACAAACATACCTATACTCATGAGGAGAAATCACATTCAAAGAAGATAATGGAGGTTAGTAGTTACATACAGTATAAGATCAATTTTCAATAGTGCGAGAAATGAGAAACCCTTTGGCCATTAAAATTATCTGAGTACTTGCCAATTAGATTCTATGAGTCTGGATTATTTATCAAAAAAATATGTAGGTAATAATACATAATATACCTAGATTAAATTTAAATACTTATCGACTTGTCCTTATGGTTGATCAAAGGTAGACTGAATCTGCAAAGTTTCCTCTGTCTACATTTGTATTCCTGTACAAGTTTAGTGTACAAACTTAACCATGTACATTTTGGTATTTATTTTATTTTGTTTTATTTGTTTCCAGTTTCTTCTTTTATAATGAGGAGCTATCGTGGAAATCATGTCACCGCGTGTTACGACTCGAAAAATTCAATTCCTCTCAATTAACAACAGTTGCCATCGAAAGCTGGATTTCCACACTCCAACAGTTCCTTCTTTCAGCAAACATTGAGTTGTATATTCCTTTCCCATGGACTAACATCAATGGCGTTGCGCTAAAACTTAAACAACCATCATTTTGTTCTGAACCTGAAAAATTTGGAGAGTACCTGATGATTTTGAAACAAGTGTTTTAAAAATTGAACTAGAATTTTGAATTATTTTTGAATGTATCTTTTTATTTTACTGATATAGGTATTTCTCTCTCTGGCCAAAAATAAAATACCTAAGTGGGTAAAATTATAGTGACCATAATTTAAGGATGGTATGTTATTAATTCATAGAATCTGAATTTATTTTGCCTTAGAAATGTGTGGCCTCTTTTACAAAAAAGCCTCTTTTGTAAATTGACCATCTTGGAAATAAACTGATTGAAACATCTGGAGAAAGCAAGGCCAAATTGTACGTATTTGTACCAAAGTATTTCGATGGCTGTACAGAGGGGTAATGCTGCATGTGTGGAAGGAACCATATTTATTTTATAATAACATGTATTGTACAATATAAAATAAAAATCCAGAGCACAATCATAGAATTGGAGGCGAAACTGTGGATTAATCTGATTCGATTATCTTGTAGATTTCCTTTTCATACCCCTGGCCTTCGAAACCCTCGGCCCGTGGGGAACATCCGTACAACTTCTGGTCAAAGAGGTGGGGCGACGTTTGATTGAAGTGACAGGCGACAAGAAATCGGCATTTTATTTCAAACAGAGACTTGCTATGGCCGTCCAAAGAGGCAATGCGGCGGCCATACTTGGCACATTTCCTGTCAACCAAGGACTCGATGAGGCCTTTGTACTATGATTTATAAACAATAAAACCATAATCTTGTAGATACATATTCATGTATTTTTTCCTGAGTTATTTGTTACTAAGGGACTCAGATACTGTATAAAATTATTTAAACAAAATTCATTACAGGTGTACCTAATTTTACTTTAATAAATATTATTTTCACAAAATTTAAAACCGAGACAGTATTGTTTCTAGGTCTTACTCTTAGGCTGTTTATCTTTTTAAATGCAGGAGAGTAAAGTTTCCACTAAATATAAATTAATTGGATTTTATAAATGAAATTTGTATTTCTGTTTCCTTTTCTCAAAAAATGCAAAATGTCCTATTGCGATTTATGCAATCGAAAGGGAAGAGAAAAAAAGCGAGAAGGACTGATGGTGTTCATACATTCCACCGAACACAATAAATCATTAAACTAGGTATTTTTATGTCCTCCTGAAAACTAGTTAGATATGCAATACGCAATGATAAAACAAAGTGGATTTCTTCAGCGCCGAAGGTGATGCTTTACCTTACCAGCGCAAAGTGATTCATACCTACATGAGTCTAGATCAGTGGTTCTCAACCTTTTGTAGCATATTGCCCCCTCTACGAAAATTATCCCTTTCATTACCCCCCCCCCCCCCCCCCCCCCCCCCCGCCCTCCTCCAATTCCCCCAATCAGTAAGTAGGTTGAAATTAGTATCCATAGTATATCAAAACTACACTTGAGAGCAGAAAAAGCGAATCAAACTTTTTCCTCCACCAAATTTGCGATACCTTCGAAATTACTATTTCTATCGAGTCGTATGATATCTCAAAATATTGTAAATTTTGTATTCTACAATGTCATAATTTGATTGTAAATTTTTTTTTTACCAGAAGCCGTCAAAATTAAATTTTGCTACAGGATGTCAAAAAAATGAAAAACATGATTTTTTTTTATTTTTAACAAAAGACGTTATAACCTGAGAAATCAACAAGATTCATTCATAACAATGGTGAATCAGTATTTTGTGTTGCCTCCCCGAGCTTTTGACCACAGCATTCATTCGATTTGTTATTGAGAGGATCAAAGTAACCACAATTTCTTGGAGCAACCTCTCCCATTCTTCGGTGAGGGCGATCTTGAGCTCTGCTACAGTCTGGGGAGCCGGTATTCTTCCTCGAACACTTCGTTTGAGTTGGTCCCATAGATCCTGGATCGGGTTGTGGCCGAGACTAAGAGAAGGCCAGACCAAATTGTCAATATTCTCCTGACCCAAGAACTCCCGTACACAGTTAGCCGCATGTGGGCGGGCATTGTCGTGCATGAGGAGGAACTGGTGGCCCATAATTTGAGCGAGAGGAACCACATGGGTCTGCAGGATCTTATCAATGTATCACTGACTGTTCAGGCCACCGCATGTGATAAAAACCAATTCCGTCTTTCTTTCAGTTGAAAATAATCCCACCCCACACCATACAGGAACCACCGCCGAAACTGACAGTTTCTGTGATGCATTACTCAGCACACCTTTCCCCCGCTCTTCGATAGACTCTTTTTCTTCTGTCATTACCAAACAAACACACCCGGCATTCTTTAGTGAAGAGAACAGAGCGCCATGCGCCATTGCTCGGGTGTCCAATCCACGTGTCAATGGCGAATCTGAGTCTCCTTTCCCTATGCTCCCTGGAGAGTTTGGGTCCAGTTGAAGTTCTCTTTGGTCAAATTCTAACTTTTTGAAGTCCTGCAGACCCATGTGGTTCTTCTCGATCAAATTATGGGCGAAAGTTCCTCCTCATGCACGGCAATGCCCGCCCACATGTGGCAAACTGTGTTCGGGAGTTCTTCGGAGAGGAGAATATTGACACTTTGGACTAGCCCTCTCAATCCGATTGAAAATCTGTGGGACCAATTCTAACGAAGTGTTCGAGGCAGAATACCGCCTCTCCAGACTGTAGCAGTGCCCAAGATCGCCCTCACCGAAGAATGGGAGAGGTTGCCCCAAGAAAATGTGGTTACTTTGATCCACTCAATACCAAATCGAATGAATGTTGTGATCAAAAGCTCGGGGAGGCAACACAAAATACTGATTCACCATTGTAATGAATGAATATTGTTGATTTCTCAGGTTATAAACGTCTTTTGTTAAAAAAAAAAAAAAAAAATCATATTTCTCTTCTTTTTTTTCGCAAACATTTGTACCTGTTATTTTGAAACGCCTTCTTTGGATGTCATGTCTTCCTAGAGTTTTGACTTGAAATTTTGATGTTTAAAATTTTAGAATTCTAGCAGGACTTTATGCTGCCATACCGGCGCGTGCCTGGATTCTTTTTTGACATCCTGTAGTAAAATTTAATTTTGACGGCTTCTGGTAGGTTTTTTTCACAATCAAATTATGAAATTGTAGAAAACAACATTTACAACATTTTGAGATATCATACGACTCGATAGAAATAGTAATTTCGAAGATATGCCAGATTTGGTAGAGGAAAAAGTTAAATTCGCTTTTTCTGCTCTCAAGTGTACTTAGGTAAGTAGAAAGTAATTGAAGTCAAGAATATATTGAAGTCAAATTTAAATCGCACAGAAAAAGAGCACAGGCCTGCTGAATGATGTCACTAGTCACTACGCACTGATAAAAGAAATACCTACTGTACCAAGGTTATAAGAGGAGAGGCGCTGTCACGTGGCTTTTGGTTGCTGTTGATGACGTCACATTAAGCTGTTTATCTTTAATGATTAAAGTCGTTGTTGGTGCAAATGGTGACAAATTAGTAACTGGTGGAGGAGTTGGTTATTTTTGGATTACAGGATGATTAGCTTGTCAAGCCAATTCCATCGCCCCCTTATTGCCCAAAATAATTTCATCGCCCCCCGACTGCCCAAAATGTACTCATTGCCCCCCCAGCGCCCCCCAGGGGGCGATATCGCCCACGTTGAGAATCACTGGTCTAGATAGTCTAAGCATAGGTATTAAGTATTTATTATACGTATAAAGGTATTAATTTTACATTTTCAAAACAAATATTACGGGGTGATCCCATGATATGAACCTTCCTTTCTATGTGGGTGTCTGTCTCTCTTCGTTGTGATTTTAGTGCATATAAGGCAGACTTAGTAGGTATAAATCTGAATATGGGGTCTTTTTATTATAATTACTTCCGAGAAATTTCTAATATTAGAAATCGGTATTGTGTTCGTTTTTGTATTTTCTAATAAATAGTTTTTGATTAAATTAAACTGTGTTTTTTTATTTATCAACCGTCATAAAATCTATGCTCGAATATGATAAAATTTTAGGGAAGTTAAGGGAAATTGTTACAACTTTTTTTACCCTAGGTTCTAAGGGCCAAATAATGAAACAGCATTAGATTTAATCTAAGTGTACACTATTCCTAAACACGCCGTCTAGCTAGTAGAAATTTCAACCAATCACAGCGCATTATAGTGAGCTGATATTAAATCTTTAAAAATGTGGTCATACTTATAGTCTTTCACATGAAGAGGTGAGAATTTCGAACGTTGCGATTTCGAATCTGGCTCATTGTAGCATAGGGAATTATTGTATATTAGGGATTTGTTTAAGCTACTGAAGGGATGGAAGGTAATGTATTTAATTGATATCCTGACATGAATTAAGAAATTCAATGTTAAACACTTTAAGAATGGTCAAAAAAAAAAAAAAAATTAAAAATATAAAAAGATGATTCAAAATTAAAAGTACAACAACAACAGTGAAGACAAATAATAAATGATAATAATATAAAATAATAAACCAAAATTAACCTCTTGTTGATAAGTTATTATAAATTTGTATGCGCTCCCGAAAACTATCAAGTTCTGCAATGTACAATGATCAAATAGAGCATTCCTGAGATTCTGAACCTCAAAATAATACTAGATAGTTCCTCTACCTAGCTTATTAATAATTTCAAAACATCCACCGTTTCCAAAAGAAACTTCGTCCATCCTGGTGTCTTCAGGGATGGATTTCATTATGCTCACGACATTCCCATTTTGTATTGCAACTCTTGCATTGCAAAAACCAATAATCAAACACCTCGGCCGAGGTGAGAAGAAAGCCAATACAAAGAAAGAGACAGCGCGGCATTAATATTATAGTTTTATGCTGTTTCCCTAGAAGAGTATCACGGAGAGGAAATTTGAGCCAGTAAACCTTCTTTCGAACCATAACTTGAAATCCAGTGTTCTTTGTAACTCTCAAATTAGTTTCATTAGCTCGTTACAATTTTATATCAAGGTAGGGTACTGTCCTACTACCTTATCATTCCAAATCATGTTTGAGAATTCAAATCCCAACAGAAGTGATACATTAAATACTCTTATGAATTCACCTGAAAATAAGACTTTTTCTCATTCAAGCAGCTCCAACATAGAGGTTAGATTACCTGAGCGACCTGAACCAGGAGGCAAAAAAAGCAAAGAAAAGTTTAGTTTACCTGCTCGTGCTAAACCTGAGGAGAAAGGTCCAGGAATAATGGGAAAGATAGGCTCCCTGTTGAAGAAATCCAGCCCCAAGGGCAGTGGCGCCCACCCGAGTGGAACCAGTGGAGGTCATCATGCAGGGATTGAGGGCAGCTGGCTGGCGAAGAATTTCAACGGAGTCACAACCAAAGGCAGGGCCAATGTGGCCCTAGCGTCCATTGTAGGTTGGTCGGCACTGATTTACTGGGTGTTTAAGAAACCGAAACAGGACAAAGGGAAAGTAGATGACAAAGCAAAATAAATTGTCAATAAAAGTTCAATTTTTGAGTGTGAGTTTAGTTCACTATGTTATTATTTTTAATGTGTTTGATAGTATATTATGATTTGCGTTGATCTTTTTTTGTTTTTTTTTTTCAATCAGAAAGAAGAGATTTTTTTACGAAAACGAATTGAGCTAAAACTTGTTTCTTTTGCACCAACATTGATGTTCGTAGATCAGAGCACCTGTGAATGGTCTAGTTGTGTACAACTTTTATGTGCATAAGGACACCGTGTACATTTTTTCAAATCTGCTCTCGCAAGCCAATGGGAAAACTGTGGGATATTTTCATTGGACAGCTGTAGCGACTTAAAATCAATAATAAACTATTATGTAGCAAAAAATACACGGCCGTGCAGTAAGACATTCAGCCATCTTCTCCTATCTATCTCAGGTATGCAGTGTCTGCACGCTCCAACGGGCTGTCGCGATGACACCGCCCAAGGTTGTCATTCCTGTCATTCCTGCAGCCTTGATCTTGCGCGTCAGTATCCTGCTTACGTTTTCTGGATCACTCGATTATGTGGTTCACTTCGCGTTCGATGGCAATTACACCATAGAGTGCTGTTTCCATTGCATTTTTTTCACATTTTCTTCACTAAAAAATAATAAATTACGCTCGTACTTAAATTCACATCGAAATCAGAAATGTTTTAATGAGATAATTTTTTCGGGATCAAGTTTGTGATTTTGGGGTCGGCTGTTACATCATTTTCCTATGTGCTGCGTCCTTTATTTAGAACTATTGGGGTCGTTTTATGTTGTTATATCTATTGAAATGCCTGTTGAAATTCTCTAAATTTATTAACAGAAGCTGGCAATATTTCAAACAGTACCTGCTCCACATGATAATAATCTTCATCAGTGACTCCAGACTCAAAAACGAACAGCATCTTGCAAACTCAACATCACGTAATGGATAGGCACTGTCTCCATTAAATGCCTCAGGCATTCTTTTTGCCAAATTGAATCTGATTAAGTACTTTGAAGATTAGGAATTCGCAAATTTTAATTTTTCGAATTCCCAAATTCAAAAATATTCTGATCTAAAAAAAAATAATTGAAAGTGATTTACAGACTTGTTTAAAATTTGCTGATCTTTTTTTTTATCAAGTGAAGTGCATTAATTTGTGTGATTACATCAAGCCGAGATATTGACAGACGTAACTTCAGGTCACAACCTGTCAATCAACTTGTGCATCAGAGGCTCAGTCAGTATCTTCAGAGGTGAAAATTACGGTGAGTTTATTCAGGTCCTATTCTCACTTACACAAAAAAATGGCCAATTATTTCATTTATGACATGATAAAATACTTTTGAAATGTTAAACTAGCTTTCGGAAGTAAGAAAAAATATCTACACTTACACAAAAACGCATTTTCCTCACTAACTGATTTACTAATCAGTGATAATTATTAATTATTGATTTATGCCGCAGAAGTATTTTTTCTTCCCTAGGTATAATGATATTATGGTCTTCATTCTTCCAGTTTAGTCAGTGTACCATATTATAATTTATTAACACCACAATACACATCATGTGTCTACATAAATACCTGAGATACAAGTTGACTAGCGCAAGGCACTACTGTAATTTTAGTAGCGGTATCAATATGAAGGATATCAATATAATGAACATGAAAATAATTTAACAAGGTTCGATTGATGGAGAATTCCAAGAAGAAAAAAGTGGACTTTAGAGGTCACCATGAAATAGATTTACGACGGGACTACATTTTACTACGAAAAAGTACTGATTGGAATCAAAATTACATGTGGGTATAATGGTGTAATATTAATTTTCTCGTTTAATTGAAGTTAGCAAGGAAGTGGTTGTGACGATCATGCAAACACAAGACCGGCTAGCTTGTAGTTTCCCAAAGGTTGGCTTGTAAAGAAAAAGCACAAATCATGATGTCGACGGTTGATCGCATATAGAATTTTTTCATCAAAAACACAAAAGAAAAACATTCATCAGGACGGGCCAACTTTTCAACTAAATTTGGCTGGAGACCATCATTCCCCCAGCTGTAGCCAAGCTGGTTACAACAACAACATCTTTATTTTAATCAACTCACCCAACTGCTTACTTCTTCTCTTCTACTTCTCCTGCACTGTACTTTCTTTAAGAAGTAGCAGACGTAAAGAAGTAAAGACATTAAAAAAAAAAAAACTTCATATTATGTGGGTTTACCTAAATGGCAACATAAATTTGTTTATTTATTTAAGAGGATTAAAAAACACCTCTTCTAAGAATTGAAAAAAATTTACCAATGAGAGGACACGCCCATCGTTCATTACCTAATGGCTAACCAATTTATCTATCTGCTATACTAATTCACTTAATTGAAACTTTGATTACCAAAATTCACACTAAATGTAAGAGTTTGGTTAAATTGGTTTTTTAGAATTCCCAACTGCTTGATTGTAAAAAAAAGTAATCAACACGATTGAAAATTGCCTTTTATGTTCACTTGTTTACAATTATCGGTCACTTATTTAATATTCATTTAATTTTAATTTTTTTAAATTTATTAGAGTGTTAGTCATAATAATTATCTGGCTAACATTTTATTGCTCCCATTCTTTTCTAACAGTCTGCTCATCTGATATGTATTTTGGTTTTCTACAATATCTTTTGCCACCCTGTTGTTTTTACGCAGAACAAAGAACGAAAAATTGTACTGCACAGTGCACATAGGTATTACTGTGAATATTTAGTGGTTTTTATACGTTTATTATACAATGAAATCTAATTAGTATTTGAAATCAACATTATTGCCGCGGATCACATATTGTAAAGGAGAAAATAATTATCCTACTACATACATAGATACATCATTTCATTATATATATTCATAATCAAAACCAATAGCTTAAATAATAATAGTCAGAGCCGATATATTGGAAATAAATTGAGGTGTAAGGTGGCAGGTGTCAAAGGTGATGAAAGCACTATGCTGCAGGGCTGACAAGGTTAGGTGGCTGAGGTTTAGATAGGTGGCTCAAGTATAGATAGGTGGAACAAATATAGATATCTCAAGTATAGGTAGGTAGCATTTAGTCTATACAATAAGAAAATAATTTGCGAGTAAAAAAACTGTGAGTAAAAAAACTGTGTGCGAGTAAAAAAACATCGTATAAAGAGTGGGATATATAAATAATTATATAATTATATATAAATATTTTTTGATAAATCTGACCTAGTCAATCTAAGGCACATTAGTCACCTATTAGCTTGGTGACAGATCATGACTGCTCCGGCCACCGGGATCTGTCACACTTGCCCAGGCTTGCGCATGATTACGACAATTACAGCTCAATTCAAGCGACGGTTTTGCCGACAATTACCCGCGAATGTGCGACAATTACGCGAATATGTGTGACAATTATAACATAAACAATAATTTGTTTTATTGCTGTTCGGTGAATTAAGACGTACAGAGCGACATGTGCACTTGTACGGGTAATGCATGCATGCGGCATGCCTCAATTTGATTGGTCCGCTCTGCTTTGTCAGGAGAAACGGACCTCCATCACACGGACAGTTCATATACAGGGTGACCTTTATTCTTGCTTCCAGAGAAATATTCAATATTACCGACCTCAGGAGCTTGTTCGATAAGGCCGCGGACTTGTAACCTGGAGGTCGGTGGTGCAAGTCCCGGTTTCAGCGTGGATTTAGTAAGGCGAGTGTGACTAGTTGTGATATCACGAAAGTGAATGACACAAGTACAATAACCTTTTTTTTAAACTTTAAATGTACAATATTCTTATGATGTACAATAGAAATGAACAATAGTACATGTACATTGTACAATACCTATTACATGAAAAATAAATTATAATCGAAAAACAGACACTGAGCTCGGAATTAATAGACGAAATTGATAACTTAAGTCATTACTTTTGATATCGATTTTCCCTATCTTAGACAGAACACAATCCGTGACTTAGCGCCACAGAGGGATTACAGAACATCTATTCATTCCGCCCTAAGTTCCGATTGTTTAAAACAGTTAGTACAGCTTCGCCCACTAAAAAAACACAATTCTTCCGATTTCTAATATTAGAAATTTATTGGAAGTAATATTTAAAATAAGAACCCCTCGAATACAAATAGAGCGACAAAAATACACAAAGTTACAGAATGGATACTCCTGCATAATAATAATACTCTTTAGTGGAAGGTAACCACCAGATACTCAAAGCATTCTCTAATACATAATCCTCAGAGTCTTATTATTATGTGGTCTCATTGAGGAAAAATTCATGCACTGTGTAGGGGGTGGGGGATTCGAACCAACGGATCGCTACGCTACCTGGATTACCAGACTAGCGCGTTCACCACTTGACTACCAGTGACTGAAATGATGAGTCTGGCGATTCTTTTTAAATACATAAAGTATCCAGTGTGTAAGTAAGTATTCCTAAAATTATTTAAGAGCCCGTGTCTTTTAGGAGTTGAAAGACCGAATATTAAGAGCAATTACTAAAATATTTGATTCAGTTTGGTCACAAATGGAAAAACGACAATACTTATATGGGCATGTAAACGAATTAAAATTTCACAAGGTTTTTTTTTACATGAAATTATTACTTATAAACAGTTCCTTCATAATACTTATTTAGTTTTATGCAGACTAATAATTATTATGTAATCATAATCATCAAGTTAGTGTACAGGCGCAGTGTACCAAATGTCAGGTTCTCATGCACATGAATAAATCGGCTTTTTGTAGCCTGTTCTTACACTCCGAAATAGAAGAAGTTATTAATTATTTAGAAAAAAAAAAGATCAGTTAATTTTAAAAATAATTATTTTTTCCTCAAATCCAACCAGATACCTGCTAGTAGAATTTGAGGGATTCTAAATTACTGTTCACGGAATGCGAGTTTAGGTAATTATAGATTTTGGCACAGCTCGTATCTTCACGGAAATCATCAAAGATGATCTAGATTCCAATGTCCTGGACTGGTAGTACTAGATACCCACAGAAATCGGATTCCATTACTTCAGGATGCGTCATTCATTCCAGTACCAAATTATTGGCATCTCCTTCATCTTACATAAAAGCAAATAAAAGAGGTACCGACCTTAGTAGCTGGCTCGATAAAACGGCGTACTCATAACCTGGTGGTCGGTGGTTCGAGTCTTTAATGTGGCAAATATTTTGTAAGCCGAGGTGGATGGAGTTATGGAGTACCTAATTAAGTAATTATTGCTGTTAACAAAAGAGTTTTGATATTTTTTAAAAATAATAAATGAAGATAACGTAATGGGAAGATAAAATAGCTAAATTATGGCAGATTTTAACTGAATAACATTCTGGACATAAATTTTGAAAAAGAACGAAACCAAAGAAAAGGGAAGTGAAATATGAGAAAATGAAAGAACCTATCATTTTTTTTTTTTTTGGTTTTAACGTCGCTTTCAACTGCACGGTCAACGGTCATATCACGACGGGGGTGTTACCCTCTATTCGCAGGAAAATCACAAATCTGCTACCCACATTAACCTCACCCAGCCTGGGTTGAGCAGTAATGCCAGCATCACGAAGTCTTCACCTCGCTGGACATTGCTTAACTTCGGTGATCCTACGAGAACCGATGCATTCAATGAGCCATCGACGCCGACGCTATCATCTTTCAAGTTTCTAGAATGAGAAAACATGAGTAAGCTGATCACTTACTCAGTTACTTTGCTTGGTATCCGTGTCCAGTTTGAAGTAAAGTTGCATAAAACAACCTCAGGGCGAGAGAAGAATCAACAGAAAGTTCATTTTGTAATAATATTATGAAAGTTCAATATTCTATGAGGTGCATGATGAGTGATAGCGAGTTGCAGAAGCTCGATATCTATTTCTTGATATGAACAAATTCATTTTGCTTGCCTACAAATTCACATACAAATTACAAAATCTTGGATGGACCAATTTTTTGTGTAACAAATTCATTACCAATTTAAAAGTAGGTAATTTTCTTTTTTTCTACCAATTTATTTTGTAGGAATTTACGGTTAATCGTACCTAACTGATGCATTTTCCATGCAAGGTCAAATAAATTTTCATGAACATACAATTTTAATATACATACATGCTTGTACTAAACAAATTCATTTTGTTTGGTTATACAAAATATTTTTTTGATTGACAAATTTATTTGATTGGTACATGAAAAATTTCCATTTTAATTAATAGATTGATATATTTTGTTTGCAAAATCTTTTTTTTTCCATGGACAAATTGATTTTTTTACACGAACAAATTTAATTTTCATTAATAGACAAATTTCTTTTTCCTTGTTCGGCCACATTTTATTTGTTTGTTTGTATACACAAGTTTTATGGTTCAGTAAAATATGAAGTAAGTTTTGTGCTGACAGAGGAGATATCTTTGTTAATGAGATTGAAGTACTAGTCCTAGGAATGAAGGAACCGTGTTATAATACGAAGAACACGATCTGTACCAGTGTACCTGTACTGATGTGATTTATGATATTTATATTTAGTTTAATAAAGAATAGTTATTATTAAATAATGAATATATCAAACTATAAACTCATTTGGCCTACCAGGTATTTATACATATAACTACACAATAATACATTACGTATATCCTAAATCTTATCGTTCTTTGCTTGTAATTCTACCAAGAAAAAGACGTTCTATAGGTATTATTTAATTAACATTGAAAAATTAAAATGTAGGTATGCACGTTTTTTGAAACATAACAAAGTTTGAGTTACGTAAGAACTTATTTCTTAATATTTTAAATTGAATACATTTGGCCAAAGCAAAACTTGGTTATTTTGAACTTTTTGGTAGATACAGTTATTTTATACATTGTTCAGTGTTCAGTTCAACAAAGTAATAGATTTTATTACAATATTCTTCAGTAGTAAAGTTATCATATTTGTGTTAATCACTTTCGTGATGTCACAACTACTCAACTCGCTTTACTAAATCTACGCTGAAACGGACTTGAACCACCGACCTCCAGGTTACAAGTCCATCGCCTTATCGATCAAGCTACTGAGGTCGGTAATATTCTTCAGTACACCTATAATAAGAGAACAACCAAAAGAGATACTCACCTTATTTTTAATTAGATTCAGATGAACCATAATTATTATAACTATTTCAGTCAAATAAGAAAGAGGTACATAAAAGCTAAGCATACGATTTTTTCTTAAGAAGATCGCATTCAAAAATCATCTTCGGGAACTCAAAGCATACAATTTATTATTATATTGTTAGCATTCAAAATTAATAAAACTTGCCCTATTAGACGAATGAACCTCACTTTTAGTCATATCAAGACCCTGCATTTGAAAGGAACATTAAACAAAAAAAAAAAAAAACAAAATATTTTTTTCCAGCGCTTAGACCGAGACGTTTTATAGGTAATTTTTTTATGTATTATGTCGTCAAAATCGCAATACCTTAACCTTAATTGTACATATAAAATACATTAATTCATTAATTTTAATGATCAACAAGACTCCGAAAAGCTGGATAAATGACTCCCAATTTGACACGAAGCCACCTTTTGCATTTTGGTGTTCAGGTGCGTACTAAGAAAGATTAATATCTAAAAATTCCAAATAGGACACCATCCGCGGACAAAAAAATTAGGGCGACAAAGTGCCGAATTTTACATATACGAGATAAAGTGTCATGTACAGACTGTGGTTCCGAACCCTGACCTGCAGTATTACCAGATTGAAATAGACACACTTGACCACTGAGCACTGTACAGAGTATAGTAGTAAAAGTTTTGTGTGTGTTATTTTCATTATTGTTATTTAAGTAGCAGGCACTTACGTACATTATTATCAAATAATGTAATTACAATGTAATCATCTAATAAAGTATGATGTGATTTGTGGGTTCCGCTGGATCACGGATGAAAATTACACGCTCTAATCCAATGGAGATTCCTCATTACGTCATGACTGTGCGTAGATTCACTACTGAGTCAAATAAAAACACGTGTACCAGGCTAACGGGGGCTGTGAGTCACTTCTGCCTTGAAGGTATAGGAAAATCTACAGGTGCGATTCCAGAGAGGAATGTAGTCTAAGGTGCGATTCCAGAGAGACATGCAGTCTTAAGGTGCAATTCCAGAGAGGCATGTAGTCTTAAGGCATACAAACAACGGTTAATACTTCAAGTCAGGGAGAAGACCATTGTATCGCTAGATGACTATAAATAGAGATCAGACTAACCAACCCTAACAAGCCAGGCTAGTTTGAAGTTTTCCCAAAGGTTTAATGGCTTTGAAAGAAAAAGCCCAAATACTCGCGATGGTTGATCGCACATGAGAATAACTGATAACTTATGTAGTTCAGGACGAATCGACTGAAATTGAATAGATAACTCCTACCACAAAAATTTTCCTCAGAGAAATCGCAATTTAAATTCAATGTGTATGAACCCAAATTTATACTATTTTTTCGCAAGAAACACATAAAATCTACATACCTACAGCGCGAGTTTATCTTTATGGTTGTGTGAATGTGTGTGGTGTATTGGTCAGCATTGTTCATTAGGCTAGATTAGATTAGATATACCTCAGACACATAACTTTAGGTAGATTAGTACCTAAGTTCCTATTGGCTTTGAACTCAGTAATTGAACATTGAACTTTAGGTAGGTATTAATAAAGTTATGGGAATTTTGAACTCAAAATTAGAATCATGATTATTATTCTTATTATTGCATGAAGGTTGTCAAAAGCCGCAGGCGGTATCCATTTGAAGTTGAAAATTCCAGCAGGGCTGTGTTCAACAATGCTAAATTGAAATGACACATTTTTTATGGAAGGTTGAGGGAGGGTGCCTAAACTAGTAACTTGAAACCATCTCCGCCAACTACAAAAAACCAGAAACCCACTCAATCACCCACAAACTGATCCCATGTTAATAATGTCTCTATATTACCTACTTAACTACATCATCTTAATAACAAACCAACCTCATTAGCTTGTTCGATAAGCCGGCGGACTTGTAACCTGGAGGTTGGTAGTTCGAGTCCCTAGTTCAGTAAATATTCAGCAAATTGAGTGAACATCACGAAAGTGATTAACACAAATATGATAACTTTCTTCAATAATAATTTGATACAAGGGAGTTCTGGCGCCTCCTCTAAAACGAAGAATTTCCAAAAGTCAAAAACGAGTTTTTTATCTTATGAGTCTCGTGTGTTTCTTCTGAATCAAAAAACGAGTTCTCTCTAAATCAAATATGCAATGTGTTGTTGTGACTAATCATTCACACAATAACTACTTATGAATGATGTAAAGAACCTTTTTGAAATTCCTCTGAGGACAAATTGAAATGATCTAGATCCAACTTTAAAATAGAAAGTTATCTGTAATGTCCTAACTGTAGGGGCGGAATTATAAACGGTAGGAGCCGAATTATAAACTGTAAGGCCGAATTATAAACTGTAGGGCCCGAATTATAAAAAAGGATTACAACAAAAGTTGCAGTTTCAATCAATCAAAGTCTGCACTACAGTCAGACTTGAAGGACGGTCTGACAGATATTTCTTGCAAACCTATTTTATCATACGGCCCTAAGTACTGTCTTGCTCTGAAAAATGAAGAGTCCTAGATATACCCGCTTTCCCCGAACTTTTGCCTCCCATTAGTGTGGTACCTAAATTACTCGAAACATTATAAAGTTGCATAACTTATTGGATCAGTTAGCATAGTTACAACACTTCGCAATGTGCTTGTGCGTGTGCAATATGTGTTATGTTAAAATAGTAATTTATATTTTGTGCGGATAAACGAGAAACTAATCTAGTAACCTATCTGAACTGGATATGTTTGAATTAGACTTCAGGTTTAAAAAGCACAGCGTTCAAAGTTGAACAGACGAAATATCTGTACAGGGTCTTCCGATAGTCGATTTCTATCATTTCTAGGCTTTGTTTGTTTCCTAACAAAAAAATAAATAGAAAAAAAACTCATTTTTTTCCAAGGGAACTGCGAAAGTTATAATATTTTTATTAATACATGGTGTCATTTTTTTTGCTTTTTGTCCGAAAGAGTCTTCTTCTGTTCAACTTTGCCTCTTCCTAAACCTACTTGGGATCAGCATTAGTCAATAATATATTCCTCGTGGTTGAGGCTAGTTGGTTTTGGTAATCCTACTTCCAAATTTCACGTGTGGATGCCCTTCTTAGGGCCAACGCTGCTAAGGGTGACCGCATGATTTGCGTTATTGTCTTTTGGACTTTTTCCCAACCAGTAAAGCAAATATTTTCCCCAAATGAGTTATGTTGATGAGAGATGCATCCCATTTATTTAAAACTCATGTGTTGTCCAATATCCAAACTCACAAATCGCCAGCGTCGATGGCTCATTGAATTCACCGGTTCTCGTAGTATCACCGAAGTCAAGCAACGTCCAGCGAAGTGAAGACTTCGTGATGCTGGTATTCTGACCCAACCCAGGCTGGGTGATATCAATGTGGGTAGCAGATTTGTAAGTAGGGTAAAATCCCCGTCGTGTATGACCGTGCAGTTGAAAAACGACGTTAAACTCTAAAAAAAAAAAAAAAAAAAAAAAAAAAAAACTCACAAATAAAGGTTCGGTGGAAGAGCTCAAGCAATTTGAGAATCCTGCCATTAAAGCCTAAAAAAAAATCCGTGCTCAATATTATGATTCACGAGACAGGGCTGCAGACCACTCGCCCAACAATCATGGCTGAACAATCACACTCCATGAAGTTTCACATCATTTCCTCCACTCATTCCTGACCGGTCAGTGAGGTCAGTTCCCTGAGGTCAGTAAAGTCAGGGCAGTCACACTCGTGGTGGACCTAGAGACCTAGACCTTTGCAGGTCACCATTTCTGTTCTAGCTCAGCCAGCTTGTTACGGCTAGATTTGCGAGATCAAATCTTTCAGCAAAGTATGAGTTTTTGAGATGTGTGCATTAAGATCCGCGGATAATTAACGGCTATCGTAACTTTAATATCTTAATTAAGTGCTGTGCTTGACTCCTGTTTATAATGCAATTTCTGAACTCACAGAGTACGTGCACTCGACTTCATTCATGTTTCATTTTAGAATTCTGCTCTTTCAAAGGAACTAGAATTCTCTATAAACTCTATATCATTTTACTTATTAGAACCTGCTCTTACAAATACTCTCCATTACACAATACGTATACCACAAAAAAAACACTGCCAATTATGGACACAATACTTCCTCGTGATTGCTTCACATTGTAAACACGTGCCAATTTTGAGGTTTTATAGAAAATTACTTGTATCTCCAAAACGGCTGAACCGATTTTCTTCAAATTTGTTTTATATGGTAGAAAACCGTTTTTTATACATTCTAGATTCTACAAAAAATTCTGTATCGGCAAGTCGTGGTTCTTATTTTTTGACTTTATTGTCCAAAATTTCGGATTTTCTTAACTATCAGAGTCAAATTATAATTAATTAAAAATAAAATATAAAAAGCCTGTGTAAAACAATAATATGCATATATATACAAAATTTCATCAAAATCGGGTGTACCGTTCACGAGATATAAGCGTTTAAGTAAAAAGTTAGTGGTCAGGCGCATGGGCTCTTTCACCAAGAACCGCTAGTACGAATTCGATGAATTTAAAATGGGACCATCTACAGAATGTCTCCTAGATGTGTGCAAAATTTCATCAAAATCGGTCGAGTAGTTTCCGAGATTTGCGCGTTACAAGGAATCGTTTTAACAGACCGACAGAACGACAGACCGACAGACCGACAGACCGACAGACAGACACAAAACCAAATTTGCTCAGGAGGTTATGAAACGTCCAGAAATCTGAAAAAAATTGAAATCGGAGCAAAAAAATATTTTTTTTTACAAAAACGAACACAATACTTCCGATTTCTAATATTAGAAATTTCTCGGAAGTAATAATTTGAAGAAACACTAATATTTATTTTCAAACATTCAGAGGGGACAAAAGTTTTCTTAATAATAATAATAAGTGTAAGGATAAAAATAAATTATCTTGTGTTGTATGACATAAGAATAAACATTATTTTATTAATACTGTCTGATTAGGACTAAACTTAAAGAGTCCCGTTATTCTAGAAATTGTTTTGGCGCCATTATTACACATGTGACCACATGCATAAAATACATGAGAAAAGATTCATACATTGGGTGGGATTTGAATCAAAAGATCTGTATTCTACCCAGATTACCAAGCTAGCGACCACTCGAGCATCTACGTATGATGACCACCAAGGCATGACAATGTTTCTCCTATCTCCTATTCGAAGCAAAAGGACAAACCAAATTTCTACGACTCTGTCTGGACATGAACCCGGGTCTCTGGCGTGCTTACATGACGTGCGCCTTCATACGACTGATATCATTAATCATATTATTTAATGGTTTCATTATCTCATATGCCACCGAGTGACACATGGTTTAGTCTTGTAAAGATCAGACGGTTGATTTATCACCAACATCTTGAGAACTCCTCAACTTATCCATAGAAATTTAACTAGGTATCTGGTTCATAATGTATCCAGTGCTGTTATTTACTGTATTTACTGTCATTAAAGCGAGTAATACAATGTATTTTCACTAATGAACATGTTCCGATTGTACTGAAGCTGAGAACTTTACCGGCTGGAGAATGAGAAGAATTTCAGGATACGTTCTACCTGATCTGTCCACAATTCTTAGCCTTAGCATTCAGTATGCTCAGGCTTCAGAGAAGATGCTAAAGTCAGTATACTCATGTTTCAGAGAAGATGCAAAAGTCAGTATACTCATGCTTCAGAGAAGATGCAAAAGTCTGTATACTCATGCTTCAGAGATGATGCTAAAGTCATTATACTCATGTTTCAGAGAAGATGCAAAAGTCAGTATACTCATTTTTCAGAGAAGATGCAAAAGTCTATATACTCATGCTTCAGAGATGATGCTAAAGTCAGTATACTCAATACTCATGCTTCAGAGAAGATGCAAAAGTCAGTGCTGCTGAAGGGTGTACTTTTCAACCGACCTCAGTTGTAGATGGACACTTTTAAACTTTTAAACCGACCTCAGTTGTAGATAGACAATTTTCAACTGACCTCAGTTGTAGATGGACACTTTTCAACCGACCTCAGTTGTAGATAGACAATTTTCAACCGACCTCAGTTGTAGATAGACAATTTTCAACCGACCTCAGTTGTAGATGGATAGCGAAATCGTAGCCTGGAAATCTGTGGTCCCAAGTATAGCAAATTTTAGTCAGGCTTGTTAATTAACACAATAGGTAATTAATTAATTAATAGGAATCCCAAATAACTACTTAATTACACTAAATTTATTTAATTGTCTCGGTAATTTTCACTATAGCAGTACAGGTACCTTTACTCAGATACCCAGTTAGCTTTTAGAGAACAATATCGTATAATTATGCCATTACAGACTGTACACCAACATTCTTTCACGGTGATAACTGCAGAGTCCACTTTTTTGCTTTTAAACATTGTACAACAGACAGGGCAAACAAACTATATATTATACTTGTGTACTATAAAATGTATTTATGTTGGTATCGGTATGAAATGTAGCTGAGGAATTCCAGGACAAACAACAATAGTGTATTATAAATGTTTTTTATGCTCTGCTCTTTAACGTGACGGATGTCAGCGCTCATAATATTTATAATTAGATGAAAGTCCACTGCCCGTGTGATATACCTGAGATGATTTACTGCCTTGGATCTATATGAAGCACCTGGAACTGGTAGTAAACTATTTCCTTTATGGTCGAAGTAATTATAGAGCTATTAATCGAGACTGTCCGAGTTATAATACTTCGCTTTCTGGATTCATGATGATAATATTAAAAGTAACAAAACAGGTGTTTGGGGAAATCGGGCTCATTCAGGAATTGAACCTGAGAATGATCCCGTCAACCTTTGAATCTTCTATGAAGACCGAAACAGTTGATCCCATGAACTATCGAACAGTCCGAGTACCAGTTCGGGGAGATTATTAAATCTCCTAACACTAACTTCACTACCTATATTAATCTGAAAGCAAGGATGAGACAAATAATGAAATTCCAACAGTCATTATTAAACTTAAGTATTAGAGATTGGATATTATATTTTTAGACAAACGATTATTTAAGATTCACAATATTAAGTTTTAGACAATATTAAGACGATTATTTATGATTAGAATTATGGGGGATACAATTATGTATTTCGGTACTTGGTTTAGGTAGGACTGACGACTTTGGCTTTCCAGTCCCAAGCCGTCAGAAACCCCTCTCCTCCTTCCTGAGGAGGGACACAGGAACCAAAACAAAAAAACAAAGTGAAAATTAGGCTCAAATTTTCTGTTATTTATTTTAATGTTAGTAATTATCTCGTGGTCTCGCTGGGGAACGTTAAGCAGATAAGGTACCATCAGCCATGTGAGGTCAAAAGACAATGACAGAAATCGTGCGCGTCCATAACTGGGTTGGCGTTAGGAAGGGCATATGTTGAAGTAGGAGTGCCAGAATCTATCAACCTCAACCATGAGGAAGATGTTGGCCAATGCCGACCTCAAGAATGTTTGGTAAAAGGCAAAAAGGAAGAAGAAGAAAGATAAAGTTTGACTTCTTTTTGTTGATAATAAAAATAGACTTTTACTCTACTTTTATATTTTTACGCATGAGGACAAAGTAGGCTCCGGAAAAAAGTTCCCGTCCAGAACTTAACAAAGAACGTCTCTATTTTTTCAGCACACCTGAACAAAAAAATCTTCAATGGATCCGCCGCTGGAACTTTGCAGATATTTCGGATAGTAAAATGTCTATCTCCTATCACACGAGATCAGGAATTCAGCACAGATAAGCGAGTGCTTGACAGTGTATCCAACACCACTTAACAGCTTTGCATGAAATATATCACTCGCGTAAATGAACCATTTTTTGAACCTATCTGTTTAGGCATCTGTTGTGCCTGGATGAGGTGATGCAAGAGAGTCCTTCCTCTTCACCTCTTGCAGGCGTCAGATTTCAACCACCAAGATTTTGATTTCGAGAGTTGGTTCATGGTGGTGATCGACTGATGAAATTTTACACCTTCGATTCAAGCTGAAGCCTTATCCTCATGACCTCTGAAAAAAGCACGATGTAACCGGCTTTCTTCAAAGATTTTTCTTCTAGAAGAAAAGCATTGAATTAAGTGATTTGAGCAGTTTACTAGAGTCAAAAATGGCCTGGATTATCATAATACATAACGTTTAGAAACCCTACATAAATGGCTTGTTCTTGAAAGACCACCAAAGTTCAGAAAAGTCCATCGAAGTAACGATGATCAATCAATCCAATTCGAAATGTTGGTCATGACGTTGGCCATTCCCGACCCAACCAAGGGTGGGTAAGGATAATGAGGGTCACCTGTTTGTGAGTTTCCCATAAATGAAGAGTATAGAGCCGTCAGATATTTGTGACTTTGAGAAAAATAGGATGGGAGATCCCATTATACATTGTGTTGTGAATGCTACAAATACCTATTATTCCTATTTTAGCATTGGATTTATGTTACCAATGCTATTTTTGTTTTATTTTAAATTCCCCCGAAGAAGGCTAAATTCCCCCGAAGAAGGCTACATACATTTCAAGTTTAACATTCAGAATTGAAGAGGTCAGATTGTATGAACAGAACATGCAGTGATAGCAGCAGTATCTCTTACATGACTGTTTTAACCTAAATTTCAAATTTATAAAAACAAAAACCCCTCTTTGTAAAAATATCAAATGAATGAGTAATGGTTTTTATGTAGATCGTTGCGTAGCCAGAAGTGTAGGGCTTTGTTTACACTGAACATTTTTTATCGGTTTAGAATTTAGAGTAATGTTGGCCTGACATGTCGAGCTCACATATAATAGGACTTGGATAGTACATTTGTTTGAACCAAATACCTGGTTTGGCTTTGTACTTGCTATAAAAAAAACTGCAAGATGTAAGTTTAAAGCCCGGTAATGAAATTTATCCACATGAGTTTAAGATATAAAGTATCTACAATATGCATTGTTGTAACACCAAGAGTCACCTTCTGTGTAATGTACAACGCACAAATTTCTTCTGAAAGATCTTTTATTAGAAATCGAAAGACTAGTAGGAAAACTTGAGACTTCAAGAAGAAATAAATAAAAAACATGACAATCCATAACTACAAAATGATTATAATCGTCAAATGCGAATAGTAAAATTTTCAATTGACTTGATTTTTTAATTACATTTTATCTTCATACAATGGTGCATTCCTCTTCGCACCCCAACAACTACCTGTTGAGTCTAATGAATGACACTCTAATTCAAGAATATTTTTCCAATATTCTGGTCAAAAGATAGATTCAAAATTCGGTCCGATAAATAGGTATACATATATTATGTCATTAAATATTTTTTATCGTAGTCATATTAGCTAAAGTCTTTTTTCTCTTCATGTTCTGGGTGATCTTTGACAGCTCCCTCTGTGAAAGGCTCCCTTGATGAACCTCTTTCGGTCTTTCCTCACTGGTCTTCCAGCAACCTCCTAGCCCAGTGACCATTCCCTTTACGAACCCCTGGTCCAGACCGTCAAAGTCACCTACCCAACTTAAATAAGCTGCCTTGTAAACTATGTGGCCATCTATTGCATTCATTCCATATGCAGCCGATACTACCTCGTATGAATATCTAATGGTGGATTAGAAGACTTGGTTCCAGGCGGTCTCGTGTCATTATAAATGAATTATTATTATCAAGATCAGGATTACAATATATTATATTAGCATGATTATCATTCTCTTGTGTAGTATTGTCATCAGCTGAGGATTGGTTTACCTACAACCTAAAACCAGGCGCGGCGGTGGGAAAATGTTTTACGGGTGCTGCTACATAAACCGGACTAAAATGGGATTTATAGAGTCGCTCCTGCAGTATCTAAAGAGTTTGAGTTTGTTTACCATGCCGATCATAATAATTTATTATGCATTAATTATTTTAGTAATGTGTGATTATTTTCCTTGTGTACGAGTTAGGACTTGAGAAAATCCTGTCTTTTTCTTTTGTGTCTGGGGGTGCTGCAGTTTCGCAGCTCCTTAGCACCGGCCACGCCTGATCATCATCATTATCTTGTGTATTATTGTCATCAGCTGAGGATTGGTTTACCTACAACACAAGATAGGTATCGGCGCAAGAACAATGTTTCAGGCAATGTCACAGACACCGGTGCAATTGTGTTGGATCTGTTTTATGTGATTCGATATGCTGACGAGATTAAGGTTCTGCAAGTTTTTCAACCAATTATGTCCATATAGGATGAGGTAGTGCCTGGAAACGGAACGAATGTCTATTTTAGTGGACACACATGACCGTCGGTGGACGCAGGTAACGAGACGATTTTAATTAGACAGCCTATTATACCGGGGATCTATGACCATGGCCCAGTACTGCGTATGGTGCGCTGGAGAGCTTTGCATCATGTGTGGAGCCGAATCCGTTGCGTGTGTGAGTTATTGAAAATGCTTTGAATTAGATTGAGCATGCGTGTGAGATTGAAAATTGAAAGTTTTTTTATGAGAGTGACAGTGAAAATGTTTTTTGTATTATATTGAAAATGCGTGTAGGATTGTAAATTCGTATAAAATAGAAAATGATTTAAATATATGGAAACTTTTGTATTAAATAAACATATTAGATTAACAGTGCGTGCGGGATTGTGAATGTTTTACATTTGATTGAAAATGCAGGTGGGATTGAAAACGAAGATAATTTATATTTAGTTTGAAAATGCGTGCCAGATTGAAAATTAAAATGAATAGGTATGATCTATATTAGATTGAAAATGCATTTGAGTTTAGCAGGTGAACTATGTATGAAAAACTTTTTGTTATACTCTTAAATATTGTTACATTGAATTTTTTTTAAAAAGTACAATTTTACTCGGAAAGAGGTATTCAGAAACTCCTGAAGAACTACTAACACAAGACAAACATAGAAGTATTTAGGTATCAAGAAAGAGTCAGTGGTAAAGGCGGCACTCTGTGAATCCAGAGAATCTATCAGAAGTCGCGGGTTCAAACCCAGCCGGGACATGACAAGTTATCCTCCCATTTGGGATTTTTACCACGTAGTAATACGTCTTGGGCTTACTGCTGGAATAATGGGACTTAATAGTCCTAATCAGGCAGTATAAATAAGGCGATATTATTATTATTATTATTAGTTACTGAAATTACAGAATAGCAGGAGCTCTATCCACAGAATACGTTATTCGTAAATTTAATATGTATAGATACTGCAATAGATCTGTCAACATCAGTTTAAAGAATTCTTTTTTCCTATTTTTAAATGCTTCAAAGTCCTCCAAGAAAGTCCACAGCCGTCTTAACTCTAATGTCCACTTACCATTTCAAAACAACAATAAGACCTACTGCTAGAACACACAACCTAATACAACCTGCCGTCTATTACAAGTCATCTCTGGAATTTATTGCCACAATTCAGATCGAGATAATCTTATCTGAAATTGAAACAATAAAATAATAGTCGGAATAAATACATAAATTGATTGAATTTCATACATTCTCGTTATCGGCCAAACAAATAAATACATTAGAGATTAGAGACCTGTGTGTTTTGCTTTTGTAAGAGTCGTTTTAAAGTGGTTCCCTTTTGGTTCTACCATTCTTGGAATCGGCCATTCATGTGCGAATAAGTATTTGCTCTGAAGTCATTATCTAAGGAACCAGATTCTATGATATTGAATTGGTTATAAGCTTATATGTGACAAATTAATCAAGATTTCGTTAATAAATTATATACATAGTTATCACATTTTAGATAATTATGCATTTAGTGTAATTACACCAGTTCTCATCCGATCACTGAAGTTAAGCAAGGTCCATCAAGGTGAGGATCTGAACATGAATTGGTGACATCATGGCAATTTCACTTAGGCTGGACGAGGTGAATTTAAATACGAACGTCTTCTACTGTGGTAGTTGCAATATAAAGGGTGCATAATAATAATAATAACATCGTGGTCCGACCAATCTAACTAACTTATCAGTAATATTAGCATTATTTTTTCACAATAAAGTCGTATTTATGTCACTGAAGCTTATGAACTTTCAGACTAATTCCATCCACCCATTAATCGAAAAGTGAACCATTGCTTTGTTCTGTCCCATTTCATTTATTTGCCGGACATAGAATTTCAAGACAAAAATCGCTCAATTTCAAATTGGTAGAAATTCTGACAATAGTAATATTCCTGTTAAGAATTAATTCTACAATTAAAAAATAATTGTTCGAAATCCTCGAAAGGGCTTCATGTATTTCAGATTTAACGATAAAATTAATTCAGTAGTAGACCCGAGATGAAATACCGTTTGAAAGATATCTTCTAAAGTTTCAGCAATGTTTAGAGTCCAAAACACGGTAATAGATTCAATTGTATTTACCTTTCTGCACAATGATAATAATAAAATTAATTCTTAAATACTGTATATTGTAATGATATTCTTGAATGCCTCGTCTCATAAAGATATTTCTAAATCATTTTTATACACATATTCTAAATCAATTCAAAAACCTATCCTTTTTGAATGTCTTCAAACCTTTTTTTTCAATTTATGGATATGGAATGGACTAAACTTATAGATTTTTTGAAGAGGAATACATAGGTAATTATGGGTACACATTGAATAATCCATCAAAATCTGTACATTATGCGAATTGCACAAAACAGTGATGAACCCTTTTTTAATCTAAAATAAAATTACTGTCGACATCTGAAATTAAATTGTATACTTATTAGAGATAATGACCTCAAATAAATTCAATTTTAACAGAATAATGTTTTGGTTTTTTTTTTTTACATAATTTACGGTAATTTACCTTCGTACTATTTATGAACGTGTTAAAATGACTTCAAATGATTGATTTTGAGGAAAATTTTAATTTCAAACCGATTGGATGATTTTTTTTTGAGATAATTCTTAGAACTCATTATTTTATTAGAAGGTGGGTTGTTGTTGAAATGTGCAAGGTTGTGCAAAATATAATTATGTATCCGTCAAAATTTATATCATTATGTACCCTTCCATTCACCTTTTGAATCTTTTTTACTTTTATATATTTTTTTATGATTTGAATATCATAATACCACTAAGATGACTTTTAATTAGTAATTGTGTAAATGTACAAAGATTAACATTTTTCACACCCCTTATTGTGAGATTAACTACACTCAATACTTCATTAAATTGTCTTAAAGATTGAACAAAAAACCAAGAGTTCATTAAATACTTTAAAAAGGTATGAGTAAGGTAGGTACATATTATGTATGTACTTTTTTCAGAGAAATTATTTTCATAGAAGTCTTTAAAAATGGTTTTTTTTTTCTTATTACGTAACATTGTCTGATTACGTAACAGAAGCGAGTGCTGTTTTTTGTACACTTTTCCTCAGGCTTCTTTGTAGTCTGGCAGGGAACTTTTTTTGTTTTACTTGTATAATTTCAATGTCTGTTGCTGATCATTAAATCTAATGATCTCAGAGAAGTGCTCCTTACCAATTTAATTTCCAGTCCAATTTATTCAGCCCAGTTGCCGCCGTTTTTTTGTTGAGTTGTTGAGTCCCACTACCCAGTACTTACTCCCAGTGGGCAGGAAACTACACCTGTATAATTTCATATAATTATATACTTTATTTTTTTTTGGGTTCAACATTGCTTTCAATTGCATGATGGCTACATCACAATTATATACTTTATTTTTAAAGAAAAACACAACAAGCAATGAAAAACAAAGAGAGAAAAACCAGTGTAAAACAAACCCAATGGCAGAAAAATAATCAGAAACATGCATGGAACACCTCAGGGAACGAGATGAATCAAGAGAATAAATTTGCCAAAGTTCCTTTGTTCTTCTGGGAAACAAATGGAAAAGACAGGGAAACACAACTTTCAGTCCTCATGTATATTACACTCATTTACATATCTGCTAAACTTTCGACAGCCGTTTATTTTTTGTTTTGGTGACATTCTAAACAAAGCACTAAATTGTTCGGTACTTTGTTTAGTCTAATTACCGATTCTAAGAAATGTGCATCATTGTTAACATAAATATTTTCAACTTAATTGTTAACATCATTTTTAACATAAATACTTATTTTGCTTTCTTTGCTTAACACTTAGACGACCGGCATGGTTTTTCGTGAATTCTCTTGTGGGACCGGCATTATCGCGGCTATACCGACAACGTGTACCACCGGTGGTACACCCGGTCCATTCCGTACGAAAGTGCGTGTACCACCGGTGGTACACGCGGTCGTCTAAGTGTTAATTTATAAGTCTTAAAATTTAAATCAGTCAAGGACAGCACCATATGGACATCAACGAAAGAATTGGTCTGAATAGATATTTACTCAGTAATTATTATAATAGTAAAGTTACACCTATGACCTAGCTATGAATTAGCAAATTTGAGTATAGTATGTACATACTTCGATAAATTTTGACAAACCCAATCATCACAGAACCTTCTCATGAATCATTCGCAGTGCCTCAGGCCATGTTAACATTGATTTCAAATCAAAGCTATGGTCGGATCATGTAGCTATTTATATTTACACACAAAAGATATCTATCTCCATACAAATTGGACTCAAGGCGCACCTAAAACTCCAAGTCCTCTCTCTTGACCCCTGTGTCGACTCCGCACTCATTAAACGGTTTAGATTACTTTAGATTAGCCGCAATAAATCTTTCACATGTTTTTGCCTGTCCTTGAATTTTGATCTGAAATCAATTATTGCTGGGCGAGGGAGATAAATATGGTGTAAATACCTTCATATTTCGCCTTGCCTGATGCGAAATATTAGAACTTATTAAAATATGATACACAAGTTCATGTACAGGGTGTCACTAATCAATCAGTTCAAGTCACGTGTTCCTACGACAGGGAAAGAACAAAAAGTTTCTGAGAACTGATACCTATCGACCTATTATTGTAGAGTAGTATGCCATGCCTGTCCAATATTGGCTTACCTAAACTAAAACCAATATCTACGCTCATTATATACCTAATTATTTTTATTGTTGAATACTTAATTGGAAAACTACATAATACAAAATGCAACACAGGACATGAAATAAAAATAACTTTAAAAATACCTACTGTAGAATATGGAATTTGGGTGGTATGGTTACTTTCTATTTTTCAGGACTTCCTCATTAAATAGGTAAAAGACCTTTTTTTGGTCTCACAAGTTTCTGCTACACCCTGTATAGCGCCAAGATTAAAGGTTGTTTAATGAAAGGTGCAGGGTTGAATATTATAACAAGCCAGATATTGGATCGCTGTAGCTCAAAGCTTGTCAAACAGTTAGGTATCTGTCAAGTCGCGGGCATGAGGTAGTCCGGGACTTGACCCCTGGTGCGTGGTATAAACGTCTTGTGGATCAGAATTTGGCTTAGACTCGAAAACCAGCCAATCCATTTTCGCGCATGCGATTAGTTCTCTGGTAAGGTACACGCTTGCCATGCGGAAGGTCCTGGATTCGATTTCCAAAAAAAAGTATTCAAAATGTGGTTACCTACAAATTAATTGTAAGGCATACCTTGCGGTACACTCGTGTTGACACGGCATCTAGATGGGAAGTATTTTGTCACTTCTCGTCCATCAGAAGGGAGGCATAATACAAAGTACGGGATGTGCAGGCTAGAACGTCTACAGTAGCTGCTGTTTCATGGCTACAAAATAAAAAAAGGTTGTGAAAAAAAAAAAAAAAAATCCATGCGAGGGAGAGTGGGACTCAAAAAAATAAAATGACCCTTAGTCGTCCGACCACTTCCAAAAGTTTCGTGTTCTGTTCTCTGTATATGTACCTACTTTAAAGTACTTTACACTTATGTACTAAATGTAAGATCACTGAAGTTAAGCCACGTCCGATTAGAACTTCAGTACATGATGGTCAACACGTGTTAGTGAATTTACAGAGATTTCTCTGTCCAGTTTTCATTGTCAAAGGCTTTTTAAAACTAACAAGCCTTTGACAATGTTGATGTTTTTAATGTAGTCCATTTACGGGCTTGCAAAAAATAGAATTCGTTGATGTTTTTGATATACAATAGAATTCTGCTAACTTCAAATTCAAGGGACAGAAGCGTCATTTCGAGTTATCGGAAATTCGAATTAGGATCGAAGTTCGACAAGGTTATCGGGATTTTCCCCAACGAGCCCTTGCGTTGCCAAACCTTCCTCAAGGTTGTCAAACTTTTGACGTGAACTTGCACAACAAGATCTAGCGGTCAGTGGCCAATGGCAGACAAAAACGGTGATTAAATTAGTTCTGGTAATTTTAAACTGCGCGGTCATTATCAAAGAAGCTGACATGAGTGAATGGCCTGTGGTTTCTAATGTGCAGTGTTCGTAATAAAAATATTCAGTAGAGTGTTATTATTGCATGTTATTACTGTAACACTTTACAATTACATATTACTCTGCTATTAAAAACAATCGATATACATGTAGACTTGTAAAGCACGGCTCTTATGAATAAACTTTGGTAATGACCACTAAAAAGTTCCGCTTGGTGCTATTAAGTAAGGTCTAGGTGGACTTTAAACTAGTGTAAAGTGTGATTACGCCTATTGCCTATTTAATAGAGTTTTGCAGAGTTCATATTAAGAACAAAGCTCTGGTTGTAATCACTAAAGTTTCCTTAGACCTGTCAAGTAAGGTCTAGGTGCGTGATGTTATTATCCTGTCTCGTTGTGATGCAACAGTTTATCAATTAGTTTTATATTTCGGTAGTATACAAGATAATTAAATTTGTGATTATGTAATGTAAGTACATTGAGTGGACTAAGTTTGAGAGAGTGTTCCAAATTCGCAGTAATTGATTAATCATCTACCTAGGGTTATCCACGGCTCTGTAAATTTTATTTGGTTGGTGTATGGCTGCATTGCCTACCACCAAGTGAAGGGTGATAAACATACAAATGAAGATCTATTATTTTTAACCCTAGAATTAGAATGCTACATATCGGTCATTTTAAACGACACGTTAGGGAAAAAAAAGTAATTTTTCCTACTTACACTTATCATAGGAAGCCGAAACTCGAGATAATTATACTATGACGATATATTTTTTAGTCTATTTTGTTGAAAAATGATGTTTTGGTTGTTTTTCTACCGTAAGTTATTCAAATTTCCATAAATTATGAACGGTCATTAACAGTCAGTTTGACGTTTTATTGACTGATATCTTGTAAACGATAAGAGACATCGAAAAAATACTGAATCGAAAAAATCGTATTACATGATGATTTTACACACATTTCTCATTTTTTGTGTATCTATTTTTTACAGATTTGTAAAACCCTGATGAGTTTTAGAAATTACCAATCAATTTTTTGATGAGACCGAAGTAATTTTTGGTAAGGTCATATCGTAAACGGCGACGAGGGTTTCACCGTCTATTCGCTATACACTCACAAACCAGTTACTCAAATTAACCTCACCCAGCCTGAATGTTGTCAGTAATATTTGAATGGTCGAGACCTTTTTTTACTGGACTTTGCCTTACTAAAGTGACAGAACGAGAACTGCCCTTTCCACCACATTGAACAGCAATTTTCTTTCTGGGAATAATTTGCAAAGCTCCCTAGAAAGTATCAATGAAGAGAGTGAGCACCATGATGAAAGTTGATGATGCACTTCCTCAACTCTCACTCGGATATGATCACTCGAGCGGAACTACACCAGATGCGAAGCTGGAGGTAGTGAACGTAATGATGGATGGTCTGTTGAAAGTTCAAAGTCCATGCTAGCCTAATGTTATAACTATCTCTACGCTAGAGTACTATATAGACCATTCTGGCCAAAAGTAAGTGTACTACGTACTATAGGTTCCTAGGTAACAGGTATCTTGATCTATTTGTTCACGTCATATCCTCTGGAAGTTCCTGTTTTTGTAACCTTCTTAAGAAACTATACTTAAATATCTGTAAGTAGTACTTTAATATTAGTAGTGAAATAGTGTATAGAAAATTTTGCATGTTAGACATAACTATTTTATGTACCCTACAAAAGTGATAACATGTTATGGTCTTACGTTTAATGCTATTAAAAGTAGATCACCTTTTCAAAACAACCTTTCCAATGCGGTGTAGTGGATTAGATTTGTGGTTGGTACCTATTATTTAATTCTTTTAATTTTTTAACCATAGCATACCCAATACTCATACCCAGGGCCAAAAGGATACTGCGGGCCCCTTTGCTTACCCTTAGCTTTATACGTACATAATTATGAAGAAGAAAAAATGTCCATGTTTCATAAATATTGAGACAAGTGAACTTTTTCGAGAAAAATATTTTAAGAGATGGTGAATATCCAGTGAAATATTAACATTGGATAAATAATAATGGATAACCTCGAGCCTGCAATTTCCTTACATGCTGAAGATCAGCCAGATGTGAAACGCGGCTCAGTCCTGGGTACCATGGTTAAGTCCCCATTAAGACGAGATACCTGTAATACTTATATAAAATAATTGTAAAGTCTTTAACAATATGAATGTCAACTAAGAGTAACTAATATTAAATTTAGAGTTAGTAATGCATTTATAAACTGTAAAAATTATTAAGCCAAAAATTTGTCAGCCGTCGATTTTGAAGCCAATATCAATTTGCATGGTAACCAAACGCGGCGCCATTTATGTTATACCGACCCATTGCCAGGTCTTGGTCTTGATGGTTGATATCATAATAGGTACCCTAGTACCGTACATTGGTTGTGTATTAATATTTAATTGGAGACCTTACAGAAAAACAGATTTCAGGTTTGTTACTTCAATTTTCACCTCGTATAATTCTCGTAAAATTATCAAGGAAACTCAGTTTATCTTTCAACCCTCGAAACATAATCTCTTAACTAGAAAAAAATACATCATAGTTTTATTAACTTCTAGTATCCTCATTAATATACATAAATAATAACGACAGTTAGGAGTATTATAATTATCATTATTAAATCATTATTCATTTCTATATTAGATAATAATAAATATATTGAAGTAAGCGTGTGTTACATGTTTGTTCATTGCTCAAAACTTGGGTCCAATCTTCAAGTTTAAGTTTAATGTATTTTTTTTCCCTTTTTTTATTTAATTAATTTCAGGTTTATGATTGCGAAGTTATTTTTTATTTACCATTCCATTCAACATTCCATCTTGTGGTTTTCTCGTCCACCTACAAGAAACTAATCCGCTAATCAATGAACTAGATCTAAACCTAAACATTACTTCAGATTATAACAACTAATAGTGCACAAAGTAGTATCTAGTATTACTACCATTGACCTTACAATAAACTCGTCACTTCTAGGTGAAACAGAAAATAAAGAGAATAATCCAGTTCTAATCGATACATGAGCGATGGGAGATCAATTAATCCACGCGAGTAAATTAATGAAAGTACCTTGCATATTAATTATGATTATGATTAATAGTGGGAACATAATGCAATTCATTTAGAAATATATTACCATAATGTAGTCGTGAAAAAATAGAACAATAATTTCAATAATAATACTGATATTCAGAAAATATGCAAATCATTACGATTTAACATTTTATTATTACTATTACTACAGACATGCATTTATTCCAGATTGCAAATAATTGATATCGTGGTCTCACGTCAAATTGATATGCACGCGGATTAAATTCTTCAAAATGCAGTCCCTCGGTATTACGGATTACATGTCTCAAAATGCAGTCGGTATGCTGGCTTACATGTCTCAAAATGCCTGCATATTGGATTGTGCTTCCAGTGGCCTGTCAATATTGCATGATTTAGCATCGTGTAAGCGGCACTAGGCTACCTACTGGACTGTCTGAAGCGATGCCAAAAGATTGGCAAGAATGTGAGCAGATTTAACAGATGATATGAGACATAATATAAGTTATTATGGTAAACATGGTTAAAATGTCGTTAGTATTCGAATAACATAAATCCAGTGAAATTGGCAGTGTAGCTTGCAAGAAAACGGACCATTCTGAAATTTTTGGTATGTTTTTCGGTGGTTGTCTTTTGACCAAGTTTTCCAACAAAAATATCCTGAGCTAAGGAAGAAATTTTAAAAAAAAGCCAAAATTTCGTCGTTTTATTGTTTTTGTTGAAAAAATTGTTCAAAAGACAACGGGAGAGTGCCTAACAACTTACCAAAACTTTAGAAAGTTCCATTTTTTTTCAAGCTAAGGGGCCTTTTTTCTACTTATTTGGCTGGACTATATTGAAATCGCTACAGCAAGAATAACCAAGATAACTACCTATATCTTTTTTGACAAAAGAAGTAGGTTAGCAAAAAATGAACATCTTGCATCAAGAAGTTATTATTTAGAAGGGTGCAAACGATGCCGCCAATCCGACAGGTATGTAATTTTTGGCTCCATCAATAAATTAAAAAAAATATAAACCACATGAAGCAAGCAATTCAAGTTTCATAAATATTTGAATCTAACAGGTTTTTTTCATCAACGTCTTTTCATCATAAAATGGTCTTCAGATAGTGAATGAAACACTAAGAATTTAATGACGATGAAATTATTTTATGTCATCTTTTAAATGGAAAAAATACCCACGATTTCCTTCCTTTACGAGCAAAGCTATATATATATTAAAAGAAAAATAACAATCATTAATACTACAGCACAAAAATAGTACCTAATATCGCCTTTATTTACAGCACTATTAGGACTAATCTTTTACTTTGTCTTATCTTATCCCGCTTAGGCAGGAATTGTCATCTCTTCCAGTTCAATCGATGTTGTGTATCAGCTAGTGAGACCTTTTTCTTTCATGTCCTCTAAAACACAATTTGTCCACAATTTCATAGGTCTTCGTCTTCGTCTCCTTCTCTTCCCTGATACTTCTATACTCCTTACTTTCTTCCCTATATTAATGAACTTTTCTTCTCTCCACTAATGAGTCCCACAATTCCAGCAGTAAGCCCAAGACTAATTATTTTTAGGAAAAAAAAACGCAAATGGGCGGATAAGTTGTCATGTACCGGGTGGGTTTCGAACCAGCGCCTCTGGATTACCAGACCGACGCGACGGCAACGCTTTGACCACTGAGCTACTGGGGGTGGTTGACATAATTATATTATAAACTTGTACATAAGTAATTATAAAAATAATAAGTAAATAAAATAAAGCAAATGTTGTGGGTTTTAGAGTAACACTTTCTTGTGAGCAAGGAAACATGAAATAGCCAGCGTCGATGGCATGTTGAATACACCGGTTCCCTTCAGAACACCGAAGTTAAGCGACATCCAGCGAGGTTAAGACTTGGATGGGTGACCATTCAAATTCTAATTCTCGTGACGCTGGCTTTTCCCGGCCCCACTCAGGCTGGGTGAGGGTTGGGTGGAAGAGATTGCCATAGGCAATAACCCCGCCCTTTAGTTAGGACATATGTATATATTTTATTTATTTTTTTTCTTGTTTATATTATTAATACTGTCAATTTTATATTTAATTTTTACCATTGTTTGTCTGTATATATGTTCTGCTAATAAAGAGTTTCTAAATAAATAAATAAATAAAATGTGAGTAGCAGGTTTGTGAGTTTCCTGCGAATGGAGGGTAAAACCCCCGTCGTGATATGACCATGGCAGTTGAAAGCGACGTTAAACCCCACCAAAAAAAAAAAAAAAATTAAAAAAAAAACATGAAATATTATACGTAAGTATCAGTAAGAACTGAGTCACAGAAAAGCTGTCTCAAGTTACTTATGATTATAATAATATTACAGTCGACTTGAAGTATACATAATTATAACACACCATGCCATCATTATGAACACCAGCCAAAATTTGTAACATGCTGTAAAAACAAAACATTCTCCTCGCAGCTTCAAATTGGTCATGAAGCGGCGGAGATTTCACATTGAATACACCAGATCTCATGTGACCACTGAAGTTAAGCGACGTCCAGTGTAGTGAGGGCATGAATTGGTGACTGTTTTGTCAAATTCATTCTTGTGGTCATCATTCCACTCAGGCTGAGTGAGATTGATTTGTAGCTAGATTGTTTGCCCAGCGAATGTTGAATTTAACCCCCGTCATGAAATCGTGATATCAGCATGTAGCTGAAAGTTGAAGGGGGAAGTAAACCCTAATCTATGTATAGTTGTATACTTATAAAACCTAATGAGAAAGTTGATTAAGGTTAATAGGTATTTTTAATAGGTTAATAGGTATCAACAGAATCAAAAAAGAATTTCCACATATTTACGCTTAGCATCATCTTCTGTTGTTCTTCTCTCTTTTAATTATTGTTGACCTAAATCTAAAAAATCTAATTTTTGTAGGATCAAATTTGTATAGGTATTAAACCAATAAAAATGAGGCTTGCAAAAGGGATTTTTAAGTTCTGGCTGGCAGTAAAAATAAAGTTAAAAAATATAGGTACTTATTTGTATTTTTATCTTTTTTTAGCTATTTTTCCTCTTTACAAAATAATAATTCTTACACACTGGTCACCTTATAAACCTTACGAAATCTCTGCAGCGACATCGCACGATCCGGTTTCATTCTATCTCTTTTTTAGGTAAGCTGTGATCCAATACAAATGTCCTTATGATCTCTCCTAGGTGTCCACCTCATGCAATATTTACCTCACAATTTCAAACCCCCTTTGGCTATGTCAAACGGAGCTATAGTAGTAGAGTAAATAACCATTCAAAATCACCTTTGGGTATGCAAAACCTTTCATGTGAAGTTATACATTTAGTTTACACATTTCAGACCACATTTGGCCATGTCAAACGGTCCATATAGAGATGCACTGGTCGCTGGCACGTCCTAGACACCCCAGGTCGTTGC
Source organism: Bactericera cockerelli (assembly GCA_024516035.1). Taxonomy (NCBI): domain Eukaryota; kingdom Metazoa; phylum Arthropoda; class Insecta; order Hemiptera; family Triozidae; genus Bactericera; species Bactericera cockerelli. The sequence goes on along the minus strand of CM044961.1, from coordinate 21,666,343 downwards.
AGCCACCAGACCATTCATTCCGCACCAGGGTGTTAATTAACACACCCATAAATTACTCGACACAGGTAGCAGAAGTAATCGGACACCCATATAATGGGACTGGCCCTGATCTAGTAAGAGCAGTCAATAAAGTCGGATCGAAGTGTCCCGCCTCTACTATTATGGCGAGCTTGGGAGAACCAACTAGCCCCTTGTCCAATAAATTTTCACCTGTTCAAACAAATTGAATTGAATCCAATGGTCTTTGGTTGGGTTGACTATCTCAGTGGACTTTGATTGGATCTGCACTCAGGTATGAAAGTATGTGTATATTTAGTGTACCTACCTACCTAATATGTGTATATTTTGTGCATGTAACTATATGTACAATGTACTTACACAGTATACTGTGAGTGTGCAAAATCCGTACAAACATATACTACAGAATTAAAACAAATATGCAAATAGAGGATTAACAATGTTCTGACTGAGGGACTATAATGACCTTTGATAGACATCCGTTTGTCAAAAATGCACCAAATGTCATGCAGCTTCTGAACAATTACTGAACATCTAAAGTATAATAATACCTACCCCAGCTACTATATTATTATGTACCTACGCTGGGGTCATGTCAACTCCATCTGTACAGGAAGGACAAAAAGAAGAAGGATCTGTAAAATCTGTAAAGTCTTGTCTAGTTTTCGGATTAGAATCCGGAGTGTCCATAGACAAGTAGACATCCTGATACTCCACAGCAAGGGAAGCTAACATACACCCTGTATAGTACAATAGACAAGTAGACATCCTGATATTCCACAGCACGGCAAGCTAAAATACGTACACCCTGTATAGTATCCACTCTAATGAATATACAATATCCACTCTAATGAACGCTTGCTGTCAAGATACCTCCCTCGTATCTTCAGCGGTCAGAAGGTTACGGTTTTCCAATCACAGGTTCGGAGAGTTCGAGGCCGTGGTGCTAATTTTCCTGTTAATGAAAAAAAATATATATCAATGACAAGTTCGGTTGATAAAAAAAGTCAACATCTTTTTTTTCGGCGATAATCCTGCTATAAAATAAGCCGTTAAGCCCCGGCATAAAATTCTTATGTCAGATACCTTGAAATTAAGATATGTGATACCTACTAATGAAATTTTAATTATAAATAAAATCTTTTATCAAGATCATACTTTTGACAGTAATATTATGTTGACCTAAGATTTTTTACAACAGTAGAGAGGGAGATGGATTGTGAATTTTCTAAATTCTAAAGCAACTTTATTGAAGTAATTTGACATTGATGGGAAAATTATAATCACAGACCTTGCAAAAGCGTAACAAAAACAAAGAATGATAGAGTTAGGTATCCTTATTTCTATAGCACCTGGGTATTCGGGGTGTTACTAGATTTACTATTTTAATGGGTTCTATAGTATTATTTTAATGGTTTTACTCTGGGATCTCACAGCAATTATAGCCATTAAGCTAATCTAATAATTAAGTTCGTGACAAAATTACCTTCTGTTTAAATATATTTCAACATTCCTCAAGAAGTGGTTCACAAGAGATCGCCATTATTGAAGCGACTTGAAGCTTGTTGCTTATCACGGTGTTAAGAGAGTATTCGAAGGAGACACAGCAAAATAATACATAATTATGACTATATCTTAATCTGAAAAAGAAAAAATCAAAATATTGAAAAAAGAGATACACAATCTAGAAAAAGATTTGAAAAGGTAGAAGGACTGTTGCAAAAAAATCACTGAAAATGGAAAAGCCTCATGGTTAAATTGGTTATTGACTCTAGCATGGGACCTTTTGTTTTGTTTGTTTGTTGATATTTTGTGTGTGAACCCCAGTTTCATTTTTTTGTAAAGGATAGTCTATTAAATAGGTAAGCCAGAAATGCCAGAAGTAAGTATTGATTGCTGATGGGAGCCAAATTATTCGACACAGTTGTCCATGAATATAGTAACACCATTGTGTCTATATTAGAACTTCTCACTTTTCTTTTTTGAGTTTCGATTAACAATGACAAAATCTCAAGTATTCCAAAAGCTCAAAATTGAAAACATTCCTCAACTGATTCTCCATTAATGAGTGCCTGCATAATTAGTCCGAATTTTACTGCCCGAGCTACAACATAATGGCTGCCTTGAATTTGGAATTCTGAAATATCTGGTCAAGGTAGCTGCACTATCTATGTATCTGTAGGCAGATCTGGACCGACTGTTACCAGTTGATTTAAAAAATAGAGGCTAATAATAATAAATTATGGTCTTATTACATTTTAATAGTAGCACGGTACGCCCTGTTAAAGAACTAGTAAAAAGGGTTTATCTTAGGCAACCAAAGGATAAAAATTGAATTTCTGCACTCATAATTATTTAAATTGTGTTCAAAAATATAGACAAACTACAATATTTACAGTATTATACAGTAAAATTATAAAGATTGAACAAATAAATAAGAATAAAGCTGATGGCCTACCTAAAGGGTGTGGTTATTGCCTATGGCAATCACTTCCACCCAACCCTTTTCGGGTTGGATGGAATTGGTTGGGCAGCAATTGGTTGAGTGTACTGTCTTGTCAATGATAAAAATTTCCGCATTTGGAATTCAACGAGGAATTTCTGCAGTAGGATCTTCAAAGAGGAGGAAATATTTAAAGTACCTACTCGGATAAAATTATAGAATCTTATTCTTCTTTCACATTAAGTTTTTCGAAACCTAATTGGGGTTGGCATTGGTTCAACTCTTCCTCATGGTTTAGGTTGGTTGGTTCTGGCATTCATACCTAACGCATTTTACGTATCTCTTCCTAAAGCCAACCTCTTAAGTACACCAATGTTTTTTTATGGTCTTCTGGTCTGATTTTTGGTCTTTTATCACTATTGGTGGGTATTGCAGAATTGTTGGACTATTCCGTATCTTTTTAATCCTTCTGTTATTTGCTTCTGCTTGCTGCTTACATGAAAAAAGCTTCAAATTTTTCACGTGGTATGAGCGGATCTCATGACATCCAAAGTACAAAGCCGAAAAATACTGACTCCGCTTTGATTCATAGGTCTATAGGTCACTGTGCAGTGTGCGTGCATGTATAATATGTATATGTGTATAGAAGAACTTCATTATTCACCAACCATCACATCTCCATCTGTGAAACCGCCCCATAATATGCAAGGTACTCTGTAGTTGCTATGCACACTTGCACGTGCAACAGTAGTGGCTCCTGGCTCTGGTACTCTGGGGTTCTGGTGGGTTTCTGGCCCAGCAAGATTGATTCATAAATTAATTTGCATATCAAATGCAGTTTGAAATATATCCGCGGGTGCTATATTGGCTAGGACATAGTAGGTACATAATATATGTATATATTTACTATGGAATATACATAGGTACTTAATCCTTAAACGTTCATGTATTGGTATTTACAATATATTATTTTATTAGAAACATTAGCATCAATATTATGAACATAGATGCAACTATATTGATCATGATTATGCAGCAAGTATCACTACTGTTTTCATTTGATTGACGGGTTTATTGCTACTTGCCATCAGTAGATTTATGCATGCGAACTCTGTGCCTTTTCGCAACATGTAGATTGCACTTGAGAGAGGGCAATTAATCCAAGAGACACGCGTGGAACGAAGGCATTGAAGGCAAGTGAGGAGCTACTTGATTGGCCGAGACCTATATCGAAAGCAGAACTTGGTGTAGATTGAAAAAATCGCAATTGTAGAAGAAAACACAATACTTCCGATTTCTAGTGTTAGAAATTTCTCGGAAGTAAATTGAATATTAGAATAAGTGAGAAAAAACTAAATATACTCGTATCAAGCTCGCCGGTAGGCGAGCGCTCGTTAAGTAGCGCCAGCCAACCGGCCTATATTAACATGAAACAGAGTTTATAATTATGTATTTTGTTTTATTGTTTTCGCCCATAGATTTATCAACAAGAACTAAAAATTGTTATTTCAATTCAATTCTATTTCTGGAGTTTAGAAAATGAAAGTACCTAGGCAGTTGAAAAATAAATGATGGTAGTAAAAGTATAAAAGCTTCAAATTAATCCTTTTTAGAGTTGTGATTCTAAAATTAAACAATGTTTCGATAAATTTAAGGTAAATGAGAAGCTATTTTTGTTTTATGACATTTTTTCAGATACAAGACTTCAAAAAATATTAAGATTGTTGGCCAATATCGATGAAAAATAAATAAAATTATTACCTACATTAAGCAAAATTAAATCTTAGTGCATTACTGCAGATACTCTGTAAGAGTAGAATAAAGTTATTGTCTACTTCAATACATAGTAATGAATCAAAGTTACTCTCTTGTTCACCCTGTATATCAACAAATATTTTCGTGAGAACCAAAGCTACAAATGTAAGTACTACTTACCAGAATGGCATTCTGTCCCAGGAGGACATTTGTAGCTCTAATAGCTCATTTATTGACAAGCTCTCTCTCTCTCTGGTGCTAAATTATGCTCATTATAATTGGCTATTATTACTACTAGAACAACGCATTGTGTGATATAGAGGTGAGCATTCATTCTATTTCTTTCACTTGTTCTATAGCTCTGGGTAGTTTGTCTCGCCAAGTTCTAGCTCGACTTAAAACGGTGCCTTTTTAGCACATGGGAGTTTCGAATACCAAAAAATCGGAATTAGCGGAGACAGATTAGTACCTTAATGCAGACTGATCCTTTGTGTGGCCAGCACAAGAGAGGATTCCAATGTTTAGTAAAAAGTTAAGCCATCATATTTGTGTTAATCACGATGTGATATCACAAATACTCAAACTCGGGACTCGAACCATCGACCTCCGTATATAAAGGCCACCACCTTATGGATCAAGCTGGTGAGGTCGATAGTAAGGAAAACATCAAAACCAGTCAAAAGTAGAATTACCAACAAACATTTAGGACTGAATCTTTATGGTAGTGCTTTATTTAGAGTATTTAGACTGTCGGCTCGAGACAGGAAGTCCCATTACGCTAACAGTTTTTATCTCTCTTGAGAGACAAAAAATCCCAAGCCTTACTGTTACCGAATCATTATTTTATTGCATTTTTAAACAGGACTTTCCAAGATTTCTATTGTAATCCTAGTCTGCGTCCCAATTACTGCCTGAGGCATGGCTTTATATGTAATTTTCCCAACCCTACTCCACACAATGAGGCATTGCATACATCATTTCCCGGTCTGTATCAGGTGCCATCGGTAATCCTTAGCTTACTTTTTCTCGGGAATAACTCGGTACTTGCCTCCTTTGTGGTTCCACATGATGGTTTCTGGTGAGATTACTATTATCTCATAATTTAGAGTGCTGTATTGTGGATTTTTATTTTTCCTTTATTGAATCAATGGTCCAAGGGCAGTATGAAAAAAAGCTACGTTTTCTCTCTCTTTCTCTCTCTCTCTCTCTCTCTCTCTCCCCACACACACACACAAACACACACACACCATCTCAATAATTAGCAGAACAATAGGTGTAAGAAATGTGCAGGAATGCTCATGACTGTTCTTGTAGGAGCCCTTGACCCAGAGAGATGGTGTGAAAAAGAGATATCGACAGTCAGTCTGTGCTTTCAACAATAAAAAGTATGGTAGTAATAATTATGACAGTAGTAATAGACACTTATCTATATATCTATACTGATTGTCTACAGTTAAATTAGATTGGTTCGATTGCTTTTATACATGCCTTTGTAGTAGGGAAACTTAGGTCTTTGAGCTTCAAAGCCCTAGTTGCTACAAAAATTCAGGGACTATTCAGATAGACAGTCTTAAATCCAATCGTATAGTATGAATAATGTCTATCCTTATCTAGTAAGTAGGTACTGAAATTTATGTGTACCGATTAACTAAAGCTGTCTAATGTAACACATGTAAGATATTATGGGTATAGGATACCTACTTAATCTCAAGTGCTATCTTAATTGGTCATTACTTTTAATCGATATTTCAATCCAGTGGCCTTTGAACCTGCAACTAGTGTAAGGTGACGAACAATCCATATTTTTAATGGTTATTGTGATCTATGAACCCAAGTTCTTTCCATAAAATTTCAATTTACTTCAACTTCATTTCAATCAAGTTTACTAAAAACAGGATTTATTTCAAAGGTTTTGGCGACTTCTCCTAGCATTTGATAGCCATCTCAACACCCTTCATACTGCCATTGAGTTACATGGCTTATGCAACCCAGGCTGAACTTGCACTGATCTACTGATTGAGAGATTAGATAAATAATTAATGATGCTGAGAGCTGTTGCTGATGTTAACCTATGATCTAGGCACGGACCCGACATGGTCTGTTGATTGTTCTTAGCATTCTTCTGTGTTTTTTCCTGAGGTAAAAAGGTTGGCTTTTCTCTGTAACTCAATATTATAGGTCTGCTTTTTTTTTTATATAACATACATTTTTAATTATCTAGGCATGACAGTTTTGAATTCAGATTTGGAGGTTGCTTTTAAATTATTGACATACCTCATGCATTTAATCCTGATACAAAGGATAATTTTGGATACTACCTTTTTGTCTATTTGATGACATTTTGAACTCTTAGTTACTGTTATTAGATCTGATATAAATAAATTGATGTTTATTTTCCTCATAAAAATTAACTGTATTAAGTAATTAGTGTTTCAATTTATGATTATTTTATTTTTCATATTGGATTAATCTGGCATTATCTTGCAGGGATAACTGATTCTTGAAAACTGTTTTGTTTGCCTAAAAATAGTGATTTAAAAGTATAGAATACAACTATTTCTCTTTGGAGTAGGTACTCAGACATCACAAGATCTCTTTCAATTATCTTCCTATCATAATATTATTATTGCGAAAAAGTTAGCATAATTCAAACTCATAGTGTAATGATTATAATAATAATAATATCGCCTTATTTATACTGCCCGATTAAGACAATTAAAGTCCCATTATTCCAGCAGTAAGCCCAAGACATATTATTATGAGGTAAAAATCCCAAATAGGAGGATAACGTGTCATGTCCCGTCTGGGTTTTTAACCCACGACATCTGGACTCTCTGGATTCACAGAGTGCCACCTTTACCACTGAGCTACCGGGACAGACTAGTTGACTAGTTGATTAGATCAACTCCACCCCTGGGGATGGAAACGACAGATCTAACATTGAGGATAACAGATTCGACACTCTCTGTCGATCGATTAAAACCAGATCCAAGTCAAAGAAGTTGCTATCTGGTTCAGTAGGTGTCCTTGGAAATGTGCGCGGGGACTTTTGAACCGAATTTTGAACTCTGTAATAATCTGGATTAAGAATTTTTTATTCGTATATTTCACTAACATGTTTTTTTATATGGATTTGATTTACGGCTTTGTTTTTTGCCCAGTTGAGTGTGTATTTTATTGCTCGTAAATCAAGCAACGCCAGGCATGGTATCTCAGAATGCAGACAGAAACAATTTTGAATGATGACTTTTTTTTCAACACATGAAGAAGTGGGACTTATTTTTTTCCGAAATATAGTTGGTGATTTAAATTATCAGCATAATATGCAGTTAAGATAAGGAATATAAAAAGAAATGTTTAACATTTTGAAAAAAGTGACATTCTTTATAAAGGAATTAAGGGATCAGTGTTTGTGGACATGTTTTAATTTATAGCCGTCATTTAATAATAATTACTTTAGCTTGTAAATTGATATATAAATGATTATTCCCAGATTATTAAATTACCTAACAGTCCTAATACCTACGCGGTATATATTGACAAATTGGGATTAATTATTTCCATTATTCTGAGCTTAATTTTTACGTAAAAATATCTGTTTACCTCAGATTGAATTATAGATAGACGCTTAAGTGCAGTAAGCAACTTGTGTTTCAAAATTAGGAGTTCTCTCAATCTCTCAAATTCAAAAACCTCTTGATACTCACTATTTCCGTCCCAACTCAAGCTAAGTGAGGTTACTGTAGGTACCAGGTAGATGGTTTTTTGTATTATTAGTTTTCAGCTTATGGAGTGAAAGATGTTGATTGGAATAAAATAAAGAACTCTCATGTCAAATCATGTCCAATATTATTAGAATTTGAAATAGAATCTAAAATGTACTGTTTATTATTTAAAAACTTAACCTTTTGCGCTCCAGTGAAAAAATATTGGAACAGCCCATACGGTTCAGTGCATGTACATGCACTGGACAGGCACATCAGTATCAGTATAAATCACTATAAACAGAAAACCTTAGAAACGCTGCTTCACTAAGTTAAAATATTCATTAGAAAAGTCCGTAAGTATTTGGCAGTTTAGGCATTTTGTATTGATTCTAGTGTTTAGTTCTACTGACCGCATGTCTCCTCCGCGACCTCCACTTCACAGGGTCTCAAGAAATAATATATTTTTTAAATAATAATTTATACTAAAAATTTATCGGTAATTGAACTTTGATATTGCCCAAATCCTTGATTGTTGCCATAAAATTTGGGCGGCCATAAAGTACAGCCATACCACAACATTTTGTAGCTTGATAATACTTATATGATTTTTTTTTTCTCAATAAAAATGCAGTCATACGACAACATTTTGTATCGTTTTTTTTAATTATAAAATTCATTTATACCACAATAGTTTGTAACTTGATACGTGAATGATCGCGGACTTGATAGATCCACATACTATTTCAGCTTTATTTGTTTTGATGTTTAGGAATATTCATTTGTAGGACACGATGGTGATCTTGACCCAGTTCAGGGCGGAATTTTCAAATTACCAGGATCCGCCTGATCAGAGTCGGCTATTTGGTTTGGAATTGAAGACTTGATTGCAAATTTCTGTGGTTCTGTGGTTACCAAGAAGTGGTTAACCACGCGTTGATGAACACGCGAGTGGTAAATGAATGCACAGTTAACCTCACCACAGACCATCCGAAAACCGAAATTATGAATTCTTTTCGAGTACAAGGGTGCCCTTGAATCAAAGTCACCACCAACTCGTAAATTGCTTCAATTTATTACTATGCTAAAAAGCGATATTTTTTTCCGCCTGACTATGTGATTTTTTTTTTTTTTAAGTGGGGTTTAACGTCGCTTTCAACTGCCATGGTCATATCACGACGGGGGTTTTACCCTCCATTCGCAGGAAACTCACAAACCTGCTACTCACATTGACCTCACCCAGCCTGAGTGGGGCCGGGAAAAGCCAGCGTCACGAGAATTAGAATTTGAATGGTCACCCATTCAAGTCTTAACCTCGCTGGATGTCGCTTAACTTCGGTGTTCTGAAGGGAACCGGTGTATTCAACATGCCATCGACGCTGGCTTGACTATGTGATTACATTCTCAAATACGCTAAGAATATAATCTTCTTTCACTTTGACTATTCCCAAATCTACTTGGGGTCAGCATTGTCAACATCATGGTTGAGGTTAGTTGGTTGTGCCACATTTTTATGACTGCATACCCTTCTTGAAGCCAACGATTCTATTTGATTGAACGTACTAATTAGGACGGGGGTTTTACCCTCCATTCGCAGGGATTCGTATCAGCTACCCAGATTAACCTCACCCAGCCTGGGTATTGCCAGCTTCACGTGTACGGAGGGAACAGAATTTTCTATGTGAAAAGTCTGCTCCAACCGGAAATCGAACTCAGGATCTCTGGACTACAGGACGGACAGTAGTCACAATCGTTACACCACATAGAGAGGCTGGCCATAGGAAATTATCAGATTCTTATTGATTATCTCCTGATTTGTTGAAATGACAAGTCACCCCTTTCGATCTGCGACACTAATAGCTATTAAAAATTATCATATCGAAATGATCCCCCAACAATAATATTACTGAAACACAATTTGCCGGAGGCATTGAATGGACGATATGGACCACTTGTTGATTTTTTTGGAGTCCTCGTGCACACTAGACAAACACATTGAATGGGTTTACGACATGGACATGAAATTGGGAGCACACTCAGGGTCGACCTGAATGGCTCATGATCAAATTTTAATCACATAGTTTGATCAGAAGTTTTAATGAGAAATTATGCTCAGTGAGGAATATAATTTCAAGATGGTAATGTGATAGGTAAATTGTAATTATCCCTTGAATCTTTACCGACAGTATTTTTTTGTTCACAATTTGGTTCTTCCAAAAGAAATAATTAGACTGGTATTTTTTTAAATACTTATCTGAAATTTCGATGGTTATTTTATTTTTTTATCGGAATTTTTGAGAAGAACACTCTTACCTGTATACCTACCAATTTACTGAGGAACATAATGATGTATAACGTCTTGAAGATCTTATTTTGCTGATGACAGCCAAACATTGTCTACTGATATTTTATGTGCTTTCCTTGAAATTACGATTTGTTCAAAATTTGCTAATACCGTATGGGTTGGTATTGATAGGCTAAAAGGTACTATAATATTTAAAGGCTTCCTATATCTCTACCGTGGCAATTGGAATTATCATACGTTTGAAGGTCATTTACAATAATAAATTGCAATGTATACCTTTGTTCGTAAAAACAAAAAGGGTTTCACTTCCTTAAGTGGGTATCAAAGTAGGACTTTAGTATACTCCATACAGAACTGACAGGTAGCCTTTACTGTATACTAGCAACCGTTGCGAAAATGTGCAATAGTTCGTAATGTTACGGCCTATAACACAATGCTATATTTATGTTTTTCAAAAGAGTCTCGTAATTATGCATCAGATTTCTTTTTCTGTTCACCAATAGCCCATTTCTGAAACACTCTCCACTCTCAAAATCCCCAAATTTCCCTTTCAACCGTCACAGAACGCACTCTGATTGGTTATTGCGTTTAAATTAATCAATCAGAGTTCGTTGTGTGACAGTTGCAAGGGACATTTGGAGATCATAAGAGTCGGGAGTTTTCTAGAATGGGCTACAGGAATCATCAATCGCCAGATTGACAATTCCATTTGAAGGAGAAAAAAAGTTCTTTGATTTCTCCTGCTCTGACTATTTTCTCTCTTCTTTTTTGTACTAATTTCATGATCAAAGTTAGTAAGTACATTTTCGTAAATCTTTTTTTTTTATTGAATATTTATTTGAAAAGAGGTATGTAAAATTCAGAGTCCTTGCCCCTTAGTATAATCATCTTTTTTCCTTATTATAAGAAATCCAAGGATATTTCCTTCGAACGGAAATAGAACATACTTCGCGATTGGTCCAATTTTTTATAGCTTCGAGCCTGATTAGAACTTAAAGTCGTGTAATTAGACGCACCTTGGTCGCAAGTCGCTAGAGGAAACGGTTTTGACGTAACTTACAGGACTATTGGTATCAAGGTTACAAATTGGTAACACCGCCAGAGCTTTGAGCTTGAGACCAGTGGCGGCCTTTCAGCAAAAAAAAGGAACCACAATCGAATATTTTTAAATGCCTTGTCCAATTCTTATTATACCTATATAGATTATTTTGTAGAAGATGACCTTTTTCACCACTTTTAAAGCAGGTTCTGATATTTACAGTTCACCATATACATACAGAGCGCACGAACTACGAAATCAAAAATGCTGTGAAACACTCATCTTAAAAAAAAAAACATATGTATGTATATGATCAACAAACTCAAACATTTAGAAAAGAAAAAAATCAGTATATGTTATATAATATATGTATAATAATGCCCGGTAGACGGGTGTTTATTGACGGGTTTAGCCCTATTTACATTTTCAAATAAAATAACAGTTAAAATAAAATTTTACAAATATGACAAATTACTGAAATATAAAAAAAAACACTGTGAAATACTTCGGTAGCAAAAAGAAAAGAAACATAATTACAGAAAAGATAATTATAGAAAAAGATAATTACCAATTTCATAACTGGTTATTGACTTCACGCATCATCCTGTTCAAAGGCAGATGGTAAGAGTAATTATTAACACACTGGTCAACTCTAAAGGTCTTAGGTTGTCTCAACCGTCGATGACAGTCAAATGTGATCAATCCCAAGAGCTCAGCACAATCTACATCTCCAGTGATCAATTTCCGAAGAAAAGTACTATCTTGATCTTTTCTGCGGTCTTTAAGGAGTGCCAACTGGATATTAACATCAGGATATCGATAGCGAAAATAAGAGATGAATCTCTTCTGCACTCGCTCTAGAATTTTAACATGCACTTCATAATAAGGCGACCATACAGAACAAGCGTACTCTAGGAGCGATCTTACCAAGGATTTGAAAAGAAGACTAAAGGCATCAGAAGACAGATCCTTAGAGTTCCTACACACATAGCCGAGAAGACGATGGCATTTCATGGAGAGATTGGTGATATGAGGAACAAAAGAGAGCTTTGAGTCCAAGATAACACCCAAATCCTTGATTTGGTTAACTCGGGAGAGAGAATGAGAGCTGATGGAATAGATGAAATCAAATGATTTACCACGAGAGAATTCAACAATAAAGCACTTATGAAGAGATAAACTCATACATTGGCAGTCAACCATGTTGACTGGGTTAGTAGTGGCAAGATCTGCTGCATAGTTACTATGCCGCCACTGATGGACATGTGAATGTTGACTGGGTTAGTAGTGGCTGGGTCTGCTGCATAGCTACTATGCCGCCACTGATGGACATGTGAATGTTGACTGGGTTAGTAGTGGCGAGATCTGCTGCATAGCTACTATGCCGCCACTGATGGACATGGACATGTGCATGTTGACTGGGTTAGTAGTGGCAAGATCTGCTGCATAGCTACTATGCCGCCACTGATGGACATGTGAATGTTGACTGGGTTAGTAGTGGCAAGATCTGCTGCATAGCTACTATGCCGCCACTGATGGACATGTGAATGTTGACTGGGTTAGTAGTGGCAAGATCTGCTGCATAGCTACTATGCCGCCACTGATGGACATGTGAATGTTGACTGGGTTAGTAGTGGCAAGATCTGCTGCATAGCTACTATGCCGCCACTGATGGACATGTGAATGTTGACTGGGTTAGTAGTGGCAAGATCTGCTGCATAGCTACTATGCCGCCACTGATGGACATGTGAATGTTGACTGGGTTAGTAGTGGCGAGATCTGCTGCATAGCTACTATGCCGCCACTGATGGACATGTGAATGTTGACTGGGTTAGTAGTGGCTGGGTCTGCTGCATAGCTACTATGCCGCCACTGATGGACATGTGAATGTTGACTGGGTTAGTAGTGGCGAGATCTGCTGCATAGCTACTATGCCGCCACTGATGGACATGTGAATGTTGACTGGGTTAGTAGTGGCAAGATCTGCTGCATAGCTACTATGCCGCCACTGATGGACATGTGAATGTTGACTGGGTTAGTAGTAGCAAGATCTGCTGCATAGCTACTATGCCGCCACTGATGGTCATGTGAATGTTGACTGGGTTAGTAGTGGCGAGATCTGCTGCATAGCTACTATGCCGCCACTGATGGACATGTGAATGTTGACTGGGTTAGTAGTGGCAAGATCTGCTGCATAGCTACTATGCCGCCACTGATGGACATGTGAATGTTGACTGGGTTAGTAGTGGCGAGATCTGCTGCATAGCTACTATGCCGCCACTGATGGTCATGTGAATGTTGACTGGGTTAGTAGTGGCTGGGTCTGCTCCATAGCAACTTTTTTTACCTGCGTAGGTGGTCAAATTATTCCAATCACTTTGACTACCCAGACATATGAATTAGTTACCTCTCTGTAATCCTTGTCAAGAACAATTTTAGGTTTTTTATGGATCTATTTATGTACAATAGCCTGGCAAGAACTTTTGATGTTTTTTTTAAACGATATTTGAAGGACTATCGACGATTAAGGCCACTTCCCGCATACGTAAAAGAGGGGGAAAATGTTTCGTGAATTGCAACGTAATTATTTTTATTGAACCCTTTGACAATCAAACTACTAATGGCTTTTTCCACATTAATTTATTGTCTCCTTCACAACATTGGAATATGACTTAAACCTAAAAAATGCACTACCAATTTCAGACACACCAGTTCCTCATAATGGTTCACTTCAAATAGTATAAACTTAGCGATATTTTTTTTTTTTTTTTTATCGGAGCTTTTTTTACAAAAGGAACCGATACCTATATTATATTAGAAATTCTCGGAATTAATTTATCAGTAATAAAAAAAAACCATGATAGTATCTACTGAACTGTAGCTCAGTCAACTCTTCTGAAAAAATGGTTTATCCAAAAATGTTAGAATTTCTCAATGTAAGAAAATTCGCACGCAGCCTTCATTCTAAATTTAATTAAAATTAAACTTCCCATCTAAAATGACCTCCGATGTTCAACACACGTTTCGTAAAGAGAGTAGTTAAAGGCTCATATCTGCATATTAGTGGTACAGATTAAATGACTATATTGGCTGCATGGAGGCATACATTATAAGTTTACTATATGGACCTGTCAATCTTGAGTATTTACTACCAGGCCAACTACATTTTTCTTAACACCTACACCGGTGTTATTTGTCCATTTCCATATGGATCACCGACGATGACTATAAATAGGAAACTTTGTAGATAATTATTTTAAGTACATTGTATAAATTATCCACCTTGACTATTATAGGTAAAAAGTTGGAGATAGTGTAACTTACCTAATTAACGAACTCATATTTATTTTAGAATAGTTTACAGCAATGACCATAATTATCAATAGTAGTTATGGTCAAAGTTTGACACCTTCACTACCATACTATATTGGGAAAATTTAATCCCAAGTTTACAAAATCCACACAAATCTAAATGTGCATGAGATTGAATTCCAACCAATTTTTTTTACCACTATATTTATTAATTAATTGAACACACGGTTAGCTCAGTGGTAAGATATGCTCTTACCACGCGAAAGATACCAGGTTCAAACTCCAGAGCCGACGAAACTTGAATTTTTACTTCCTATTACCTATAAGGTATAGAAAATATTGTTATTATTTGGTTACAAGATACAGATTTTGGTAAGGGAGAACTTACGGTGCACTCGTGTTGACCCAGCACATCAATGGAAGTATTTGTGTCCGTTTTCACGGAAGTATTGTGTCAGCTATAAAACAGGCCACAATGTTAAACTGCTTAAAAAGTGTGTTTTCGACATTTTCCGGAGTAAGACTTTCTTTTAGCCTGATGATTGTTTTCCAGAAATCAACAAATAGCTACAGGTTTCCGGCCTCACTTAGGCTGGGTGAGGTTAATGTGGGTCGCTAGTACTGGTAATGAAGGGTAAAACCCCCGTCCTAATTAGGACATTAAATCAAATACAATCGTTGGGGTGAGGAAGAACATACAGCTGTAGAAATGTGTCTCAACCAACCTCAACCATGAGGTTGAACAATGCCGACCCCAAGCAGATTTGGGAAAAGCCAAAGAGAAGAATATAAATTATATCAGAATTCTATTCATTCTAAAATCTCTGAGAACGAAGCAATATCACGTATTAGCAGTGAGAGTGTTAAGGTTTAAGGTCCTTGTGAAGACTAGTGAGTAGAAGTCTGACACCTGTTCCAGAACTATAGAAATAAAAATTGGACTTCTCCTGATAAACAAACACCTGAATTCCAGGACTTGATAGTTATTACGACTGATGGGTTCTAGAAACCTAATGCCAAAAATACCCACAAAGTAGGGACTGAAATTCGCAAGGGGATTATGGTTCGTGGGTTCAGACAAAGGGCTACTAAGGACTCAAATCTGATTTATCAAACTAGAGGCTGTTTTTTTTTTAAAGATGAGTGTTTCACATCCTTTTTATTTTGCAATCATGAAACAGGAGCTACTGTAGACGCTTGTGGTCTGGTTGTAGCCTGCCCATCCCGTAGTATGCGGTATGCCTAGGGTGACCAGATTTTTTTGGAGCCAAAGCGGGACGCGGCCCGTTTTCGCGTTACCGGGGTGGGGGGTAGGAGTTCCTGGTGTGAAGTTATAAATAGTCCATTTAACAGTGTAGACTAGCTCCCATGGCTTAATGGTCACTGCACTAGTCTTGTACGCGGGAGTTCAAATCCTGGCGGGGCAATAACTTGTCACCCTGTTTTGGATGTTTTCGGGGGTCACTCAGCCTCGTGAGGACAAAGAGTAGCTATAGAGGCATTGTCTATAGAAACCCAGTCACCCAGTGTCAGCATGTAGGTAAAAATGCGATTAATGAGAATTGAAATTAAAAAAAAAAAAATAAGAAGAAAAAAAAAACCATTTTTTTTTAAATAGTTTTTTCCGAAAGTTCAAAAAATACGCTTTTTGCGGTACCTGCCACAAAAATTAATAGACGAAATTGCGCTACGTGTGTAATTGTGTATGTGTGTTTGTACCTACGTTGAAAAAAAAAAAGAAAAAATACTAGCTTACGAAGTATGCTCGATCTTCGTTAGGTAATTATTAAATATTTCTTTATAATAAGATAAGGAAAGTAAAAAGCGGGACATTTTAATGATTTTGGTCAAAAGCGGGACATTTTAGCGTCCCGAAGAGATCGCTCGGGACAGCGGGACAAAGGGCTCCAAAGCGGGACTGTCCCGCCGTAAGCGGGACGTATGGTCATCCTAGGTATGCCTCACCTCTGATGGTCGAGAAGTGACACAATACTTCCCATTTAGGTGCTGGGTCAACACGAGCGCACCGGAAGGTATCCCTTACAAACAACTGTAATTAAATTTTGAATACAAATTTTTGTTAGCGTGGGGGTTCGAACCCGGGACCTTCCGCATGGCAAGCGAGTGCTTAACCACTGTTCCCGGATCAACTCAGCTGATTAGTTCTGAATGAAGTTAATATGGGTTGAAGATTATTAAGTTTCATGTAAGGAGAGGGTTGTATAAGAGGATTTACCCTCTCTTATCAAATAACCTAGACAATAAGAGACGTTCAGAAACGTGCTTTTCATTACTTCGAGCCGCGCTCTTAGCTCAGTGGTTAAGCACTTGCTTGTCATGCGAAGGTCCAGAGTTTGATCCCCCATGCCGACAAAAAAATTGTATTCTAAATTTGGTTACAGTTGTTTGTAAGTGATACCTACCGGTGCGCTCGTGTTGACCCAGCACCTAAATGGAAGTATTGTGTCACTTCTCGCCCATCAGAGGGGAGGCATACTACGGGATGGGCAAGCTACAACACAGACCTCAAGCGTCTACCGTAGCTCCTGTTTCATGGCAACAAAATAAAAAAAGCTGTGAAACACTCATCTTAAAAAAAAATATCTATATATAATACTGACTGTACTGTACTCCCCTATCTTCAGATTAAACACACACACCCCTTTTACACAAATTACATAAATAAGAGGAATTAAATTTTCACCAAAGTTAAATGAATTACACATAATTATATTGTCATTTTTCATTTGGCATACCCTTTCTTGTAGATTATCTACTAATCAATAGGTTCTCCAAAGTGTAAATTGTCAATACCCTAATTTACCTCCTTTCTCATCTTATTTATTTTATTTTCTCTTTACTCCAGCAAACTCTTTACTCCAGCAAAAAAGCAAGAAAGTGTATCTTGATTGGAATCGCGTAAGGCTGTACATTACTTTGCTTTTATAATGAAAGTTGTTTGTGTTCATGTGATTTTTAATATAATTATGTGAACGATAATTTCGTCACATAATCCACTTTTTTCTATCCTTTTAATGTACCTACTGTGTATGGCTATGGATACGTAGGTATATACATTTTATTGCTTACCTACATTTTAAAGTAGAAAGCAGACATGCAGCATTGGGAACCTTACCAAGTTTGCTTTTAGAAGTTCCAATGTTACTTAAAAAAAACACTGCCAATTTGTATCTGTAAAAAAAAAAAATAATAAAAAAAAAAATCTTATATTTTGTTGTCTCCTGTCAAAAAAATGGAAAAAAAAACTGTCGTGGTTGTATATTTGCATTCTGCATGCATCAACACGTCTCCCGAACCAAAACTGGCAGGTAAACGGGCCTGCGAACCATATCGATATGTATTAAAGGACGAAAGTTGCAGAAATGTAAAAAGTGAGTGTTCTTTACAGTATGGGCTACCTACATATAGTAATATAGATACTTTTTCAAAAATACTCCTTATAATTTTTTTAACCATCCAGTATTCAAATTTAAAATCGATAAATGAAATAGCTTGACGTTTAAATAAGAACCGGGTTCCCCTGATCACAAAGTCACAAACCCCTGGGGCTCTTGCAAAATAGATAGACTTGTTCGCAATGTTTTGCATATCGCTGATATCGGTATGCGGTCAAACAGCGCCTGGATATGTGGTCATGTGCAATAATAATTATAATATCATTAATAATATTCACTACTTTTCGTAACTTACCTACGGCAGAAATTTCAAACGAAATAAGACATGGTTTTAACATTAGAATGCTTTTGATAGGTACCCTGGTACCTGTATAATTGTGTTCTATTCTAGATCATTTTCCAAGACAAGTAAATAAACTGCGATTCTTTCGATTTAAAAAAAAATAATAAAACTTAGGTTATCCAGACGACGATTTTACTTCACCCAGCCTTAGTTGGGTCGTGAAAAGCTTCAGGATTTCGAATGTGGGTGGACAGATGGAAACCTGCCAAAAATACCAAACGTTAGATACTATTATCAATAAAATTATTGAAATTTCGTACAAATATAAATTTTTATTACAAAGATAAAGAAACGTTTAATTATCGAATTAGGTTTTTTAATTACTAAAATGCTACTAATATTATTCTAATGTTCATATTTTTTTTAAAGAAAGAAAGAAAAAATCCTTCTTATTTTATTAGAACTAAATTTCATTAAATTTATTGGCTACAACTTCTTATCAGTTCGAGACGTCAATTTTTTTGCCAGTGAGATAACTTTTTATACAGCATAAGTTGACAGTTATTTTCACAATTAGCAGAAACAAATTATTGTTTTTTTAATAGTCATCCAAGTGGTCGTTAATTTAAATCAATAGTGACAGGATGCTTTGGTTCTCATTAGGAGGATTTTATATATGTACATAGTTATACATGTATCCTTTTTTTTAATTTTCAATTTCAAGTACAAATTTATTCTGTATCGCTAATATTTAATAGGTACTTTTTAATAGGTATCTTTTGGTACAGGAAAGGAATCGCGTTTTGTCAGAACGATTCCGAGCGGTTCTGGGCCCAAGGTCCTTGAAAAATACTTTAAACCTCTCATTGTAATTTATTTTGTACAAAATTTTGGTAAGAATTGATCAGGACATATCAATAGTATCGGTCAAGTACCTACAAACCTACATAATATAGAGAATGAGGATGATTTTTGTTTCTCGAACCACCGAACACCAGGTTGCAAGTCCGCATCCTTACTAGAAAAGTTTCTTCTTTTACAGTTTCTACATTTAGTAGACAGTTACAGTTCTTATAACAACCCTAACGCTATCAGATTTGAAAATGCACCTCCCCCCCGGAGATTGTCTTAAGCACGGATATAAGGGGAGGGGGGGGGGGGGGCAGTGGGGGCCGCCAGCCGTCCAAAAAAGATACAACAAGGGTACGCCAGTCGGCGCCTCCCACTCACTCTTATTTAGCATTTGCCCCAAGGGACAGAAATTGTAAGAGACCCGACCCTGGAATGTCCTGGTCTACTGGTTCATCCATATAGACTCAACTCCCATTTGTAAGTTATAGTTAGTTGTAAGTTATCATATATTTGTGTTAGTCACTTTCGTGGTGTCACAATACTCAAACTCGCTTTACTAAATCTCCGCTGAAACCGGCACTTGAACCACCGACCTCCAGGTTACAAGTCCACCGCCTTATCGATCAAGCTACTGAGGTCGGTCTCAACTCCCGTTAGTCAATAGGGCACACCCCGCGCTACCTGGAGCAGTCCTGGCAGCTATTGTTATCTATTGGTATCTATTATCTAGGTATTTATGATTGTTATCAGTATCTCTTGTATCAATGTCTTCTGAATAGCCCAGTAATCTGCGCGTGGGAGGTGACACTACATTGTTCAAACTTCCATAAGTGCCATAACCATAACCCATAACAGATCAGTGGGTATTGAACTAGGAGTCGGAGCCACACTGATAAAATAGGTGTTCAATTTGTTCAAGATCGTCAGTTCGATTCTTTACCCCAGACATTTTTTCTAGAGAAATATTTATTGCCAAAATAGGTATATCTTGTACTTCTATCTCTTCCATTTCGGATTTCGGAATGACAGGTATGCCTAATACAAATTCTTAGCAGTTGAAAGTTCCTCCAAAAAATAATAATAATCTAAGGATTCACACCAAGTATTCCATCACATCAGTTATAGCAAAATTTAAGAAAATTTCTTTCGGTTTCCTCTATCTTTTGGGTTTTGGCAGGTTTCACAATTTTGTTATAGTTTCACAATTGTTATAAAAAAAACTACATACATAGTTTTTTTAAAAGTTATTATATTTGTGTTAATCACTTTTGTGATATCACAACTACTCAAACTCGCTTTGCTAAATCTACGCTGAATCCGGGATTTGAACCACCGACCTCCAGGTTACAAGTCCGCCGCCTTATCGATCAAGCTACTGAGGTCGGTTAGGTATAACTAAGTACATAATACGTAGGTACTGGTGACTACTATACCATCCATGCCCTTATCATTATCCATGCCTTTATACGAGGACTATGTGAATAAAATAAAATTGTTCAACACGACAGAGGCAACACGACAAATTTTCTATTTGGTTGATTGATTGATGACATGATCAACACCCTCTTTCTTTCGATACCAACCGTAGGGGACCAAGTTAATCCATATTCTTCTGATTTTCCGGTCCTACTAAGGCTGGATGAGGTTCAGGTGATTAGATAGTCCGGGGTAAATAGTTCAAAAATGAGTTACAAAAATCCGTCAAAATTGGCTTAGCAGTTGAAAGTCATGTATCTTGAAACACCTCATGCACAACACCAGTCTTAGTGTGGTCACTGTTCATAATCCTATAATGCAAACATAAGAATGACATAATGTACTTTACTTATTTCTTATAATTTATTTATTCGTGTGATGAAAACAACTGCTCCGCTGTCCCGTAATCAATTTGGCCTCGTATGGGGGTGCTTCAACGAGCTTTCACTTAGCGGAACGCCCAATAATCTCTCAATTTCGAGTCCAAACCGTTGTCAGCCCGCTCAGGTTTATGACCGTGGCTGGCGCGTTTGTCGTCAACCCACTCGCCGCCCCGGGGTCTGGGGAATAAATCCAGGCTAAGTGAAACGTGCAACACAATACGTTATGTCACTGGTCTGCGCTTGCATTCATGTTCATACATGAAGTTTTATCTATCCACTCCGGATCGATAATCATTGAGTACTTAATTATTGGATCAGTTTTAAGTAGGTATATGTTGTGGCTGTAATAAGCTGAATGACTTGATGATGGTAATGGACTATTTGCAATTTATACATTGTGCAATTTTCGCGTGACCCCGTTTCGGAGGTTCAAGGGTTTCTGGTTCAGTAAGGAGCGGCTAATGACTCCTAGACCTGTATAACTACATCGAAAAAGTTTAGCATTTTATAATTTTTATGTATAAATTTAAAGTTTTTACTCAGTAATATCAAGCCTTTGTCTATTAGAAAGAGTGTTTTACCTACGTAATCAAATTAACATCACCCAGCCTGAGTGTGGCCGGGAACAACAACGTGGACTTCCATGATGACCATGGGTGGATTGGAAACCAGAACGGTTACTCATGTTCTCACCGCACGGAACGTTGCTTAATATCAGTGATCGGATGACAACTGAAGTATTCATCTTGTCATCTACGATGGCTCTGTGCAAATTAGAACAGGAACAAAATCCTATTTATTGTATTGGAATGCTAAGTCTCGACCAGTCGGTAACATTCCACTCAGCAGGACTCGAACCCATGACATTCTCATGCGATGTCGATACCCATCGAGTCACGGATAACAGAGGTATTTCAAATGTTCACACCATCATAAAAATACCATCGATAACACACACAGAATAATTCGCGGCTATTAATCCTGTCAAGTTGCAAAGTACAATGTATTAAGTATCATTATATCTTCTGCCTTGAACCCGCGACTCCCGCACTTTGTGAAACTAAAGTGTAGCTTAAGTGCAGGTATTAGATAGGAACTTTCCTCACATGTCATGGCGATCAGTGGCGTCATTTCGGGGCTCTGCCACATCCACCGCAGAACAATTCACCTCTCTTGCTGTCGTGATGCCCCTCCCACGCCCCAAAATGGTTGAAAATAAAATGTATCATATTTAGCTCGCCCATAGTCCCACACACTCTTCCAATAAATAAATAAATGAGTTTATTTGTGATATTATCATCTATCACAATTTTAGTGGTTAGCTCACAATTTTTAGTTTTTTCCATATCTTTTTAAAATATCCTATTTGTTCATAACTCTCCGCTGGTCGCTGTTCACATCAAAGCATCATTTTTCCTCACGAGAAATGAGTATAGACCCCGAACCATACCAAGTACAGAGCCGAAAAATTCTGATTCCTTTGGGATTCGAACCTAGGTCACTGTGTTACCATGGGCTACAGAACTCGGCCACCGTGACTACTCTCACCCGCACCTTTAATTAGGTAATAATAGCAGATGATGTCAGGTCAATGCTGACTCTAGTCCGCAAGATATGTCAGACATGACTTGAGTAGCCATCAGTCGACGGGCACTGCTGCCAGTGGTGTGGGTGCCAATCATGGGGGTGGTGGTGGTGTTGGTGGTGGTGGTGGTGGTTGTCGTTATAACCAGCTTGGCTACAGCTGAGGGGAGTGATGGTCGAAAGCCAACTTTGTTAAAAATTGGCTCGTCCTGAGCCACATATTTCTATGTGCGATCAACCATCATGAGGACTTGGACTTTTCTGTACAAGCCATTAAACCCTGAGGAAACTGCAAGCTAGCCTGGCTTGTAAGGGTTGGCTAGTCTGTTCTCTGTTCTTTGCGATCAACCGTTGTGAGAAAGAAATGAGAAATATCCTTCGATTTCAAATTTTCAATAAAATATTGTTTGTAGGTATGTAGGAGATATTTTTCCATCTTACCAGTACTGAAAGGATTAATCCTAGAAATAATCTCACCAATGTGTCCGCTACCAGATGATTACGATAAATTATCTCATTCAATCTCACCTCTGCCTATCAATGAGGCATTCCGTGTCTTTGCCTTCCAATGTACACACGTTATGTAATATTTTATGTAATTGCCTTTCAATGTACATATTTACATCTAAATATCTAATACATAATTTGTTATTATATTATAAATATATGTTTTATTCCATGTACGAGTATTTCAATGTCTGTCAAACCCCCAAGTGCGAGATTTCAAGTGTGAGAAAGTTACAGCGCCTGATTGATCAGACATCAGATGGACGCATAATGTGTTGAAGATAGTAAATAATATATGCAGTTTATCTACATAGGTACCCATGTATAATTGTATATATTGTATATAGGCTGCACCCGAGACATGGCCCTATATTTCTACACAATAATGCATGCCGTACATCGTTTTGGGGCTGAATTCGGTGGCACTTTCAAAGTAGATGTATTATCACAGTTTTTTCAGATAGATCAGAGCAAACGTTAATTTTTCGGCTAATATGGTCACATCACTCGGAATTATTTGACCACAAGCTGTCAATATTCTTCATGTGCATAAAAAATCAATTCAAAATGGAAGATTTGTAAGAGAAATTATTGATTGTTTTTATTTTATTTTTTGTACATAAATGTATGGATAGCGTAAATGTAGAGCTAAGTCAAAGCTTCAGACGTTTGTGGTTTTTATTTTTAAAAATCAGTGCCTAGGGCGGAAACCGAACTCACGAATACCAGAATAAGGCTCGAGCTACTAAACTACTAATCATTAATGTATGAAAATAAATTGCTATTTTTTCCAGCTCTGTATCTCAAATCACAAAAAATGTAGGTATGGTGACTGAATTAGTGAGTAACTTACCATTAGATTAGAGGTTCTTTTAAACGATTATATTAGTAACTTATTTAAAAAGAAGCTTAACTTGATAAAAAATAATATTTCTCTTTTTCTATTACCCCCTCGTTAATTCCTACTTTGCTTTACTAATATAATATTCCTAGAGGAAACTTTGAAATACTTAGCTCCCGATTTTTCTGAAATAAATTAAATTTTTCACTGAAAGTTATAAACTTCAATTTCCTCAAAATCTCTTTTCAAGTAAATCACTCTTTGGTCAACACAACATCATAGTTTACAAACACTAAATATAAACAAAAGAGTTCCTCCTTATTCTTGTACGGAATACTCCTAAGTCAGCCGCCACATCCTCTTCCACTTATAAGTACACAAAACCTCCAAATCCTTTACTACTTTCAAGTCCGCCACATCTCATTTTACTTAAAAGGCCGCCACATCTCCTGCCACTTGTAAAGCCGCAAAATCTCCTGCCACTGTTAAGACGCTAAATCTTCTGCCACTTGTAAGACCGGCACATCTCCTGCTACTTGTAAGGCCGCCAATTCTCCAAATCTCCTGCCACTTGTAAGGCCGCCAATTCTCTAAATCTCCTGCCACTGTTAAGCCGCCAAATCTCCTGCCCCTTGTAAGGCCGCCACATCTCCTGCCACTTGTAAGGCCGGCACATCTCCCACCACTTGTAAGGCCGCCAAATCTCCTACCACTCTTAAGCCACTAAACCTCCTACCACTTGTAAGGCCGCCACATCTCCTACCACTTGTAAGGCCGCCAAATCTCCTGCCACTCTTAAGCCGCTAAATCTCCTACCACTTATTAGCTGCATCTTCTTCCACTTTATCAATCCTCAAGAAATCACCTTCCAGTCTTCTCGTCTGCTCAACTGTATCTTCAACATTCTCCACAATGACCGACACATCAAAGGCCAACTTCTTCAAGCGGATCTTCATCTTCGGTGACAGCATGGGGCGAGACTTATCTTCACACCTACGAGAGATTTTCCCAAAATGTGAAATATGGTCATTGATAAAACCAGGTGCCAAATTTCTAGATGTGGTTGGTTCAATTCCTTCCATATGTAAGGATTTTACTTTCAATGATATTGTTTTTGTAATGGCAGGTACAAATGATATCTCTTCTGATACAAATTTTTCAGGACTAACAAGTCACCATTTACCATTTAATAACTTAAAACATTTATCAAGTAAAACCAATATAATTTTTAATTTGATTCCATATAGATATGATGAGATGTCCTATTTAAGTACAAAAATTTATGAGACAAACACTGGTATTGTCACCAAATGTTCTCATAATATCAATATGTTTACTTTTAATTTTATGAAATATGCAAAAAGACATCATTTTACTCGTCATGGATTGCATTTTAACAGGAAAGGCAAGCAATATTTCTCTTTTAAGCTTAAGCTTTTTTTAATATCACTTTATGACAAACTAAGTTTGGAAAAAAAAGAAAAAAATGTACAAGAATCATTTCTTGAACAGGAAACTATTCTTTTTGATCTGTCCACAGACATCTCTCATCTTCATCTTTATCACGATAATACTTTAATAGGATTGGATACCCCCAAAGAGTTTACATCTTCAGAACTGTACCCAAATTCCTCAAACCTTCATACAAACAAGTTCAAACTATGTTTTATTTCACCACAATCTACCTCTAGTACTACATCTATGATTTTAGATGAAACTTTTTCAAATGATTTTCAATCCGTGAAGGTGGAAAACCTTTATTCAGGACACGAGGAAATCACCTTACTTTCATCAACATTCACTCCTAAACCTATTAATTCAAATACCACTACTACTTCACAAGAAAAAAATCTTAAAAATATCGATAAACAGACTATTACAAAAATACCAAGACCTATTCCCATTCCCATCACCAAACTTGATACCACTGGGGTAAATTCCGCCAAATCTGCTACCACTAAAAAATCATTTTCTGATATAGTGAAATCTTCATCCAATAAAAAACCTGTTAAACAAAATAAATCAATTAAGATCAACACATCAAAAGAGAAGTCAAATTTCACCATGATATTACGGCCAAGACGAAAGAAATAGTTAATTTTTCTACATCCACTCAATACATTTCATCGCTTTACAATGACTCTCTAACTATCTCATCTCTACCTTCACCTGCTCCTGACTCCTCTAGTAGTCATCTCTCACCTCACTCTCCTCTACTTACCCCATCTCTACCTTCACCTGCTCCTGACTCCTCTAGTAGTCATCTCTCACCTCACGCTCCTCTATTTACTCCATCTCTAACTATCTCATCTCTACCTTCACCTGCTCCTGACTCCTCTAGTAGTCATCTTTCACCTCACGCTCCTCTATTTACTCCATCTCTAACTTTCTCATCTCTACCTTCACCTGCTCCTGACTCCTCTAGTAGTCATCTCTCACCTCACGCTCCTCTATTTACTCCATCTCTAACTATCTCATCTCTACCTTCACCTGCTCCTGACTCCTCTAGTAGTCATCTCTCACCTCACGCTCCTCTATTTACTCCATCTCTAACTATCTCATCTCTACCTTCACCTGCTCCTGACTCCTCTATTAGTCATCTCTCACCTCACGCTCCTCTATTTACTCCATCTCTAACTATCTCATCTCTACCTTCACCTACTCCTGACTCCTCTAGTAGCCATCTCTCACCTCACGCTCCTATATTTACTCCATCTTTATCTTATTTTACTAAAACCCATTCCTCTTCAGCAGCACCAATCCACCCCAACAACTTACCAACTACTCCCGTCGAATTACTTAATCATCCTGCTGTCAACCTACATAATTATCCTCATTCTCTTAACCGACAAACTCACCCTACAATCTTCAATAAATCTAATTCTGATTTTTTCTCTATTTCTAACCCTCCCCTGCCTTCTCAGCTCAATAATAAACCTTCACGTAAACGACAAAATCCTACTTTGCGTATTTTACATCAAAATGTACAAAGTTTACGAAACAAAGTCCCTACCATTGAAGTATTCCTAAATGATCTAAAAAATATAAAGGCTGTGCCAGATGTTCTATGTTTCTCAGAGACATGGTTATCTCTACAATCAGCTCCCTGTTATGGTATTCCAAACTATATTAATATCTCTAGCTTTTACCGTAAAGATCGCGAAGGTGGGGGTACATCAATTTTTATTAAGGACACATTAACTTTACAACCCCTAGTTCTAACTGTGCAGCCCGTAGAGTTTAGTTTTGAATATGCAGCCGCAGGTTCTTCGGACACTGAGATAGCAATTGTATCTATTTATAGGTCCAATAATCCCAGTTCTAATTTTGAAGTATTCCTTAAACTCTTTGAAGATCTTTTAGTTGAACTTCAAAAATTCAAATATCTTGTAATTTGTGGGGACTACAATATAGATTTTCTCAACTCTTCATCTCAAAAAGTTCAACTTATTACTATACTTAATATGTTTAACATGGGTATCTCTATAACTACACCTACCAGAGTTACGCAAACCACAAGTACATGTATAGATAATATATTTTTAAATTTCCCTCTAAATAAAATCCTCAACTCTGAAAACAATATCTACAGTGGTATAGGGGACCACAAATATGCTCAAGTAGTGCACTTTGAGTTGGAGAGAACAAAACACACTGAGAAAATGTTCAAGCGCACCTACACTCCTAGACAAATCACCAACTTTATTGATGCTTTATCTTTAGCTGACTTCTCCTATCTGTACACTTTGACTGATGTAGACCAACAACTTTCATACTTCTATACCATTTTCCTTCAAATTTTCAATTCTCATTTTCCCTGTAAAATAATAACCATGGGAGGTCCTAAAAGAAAGCCGTGGATAACTAAGGGAATAATTATATCTAGTGCATCCAAACGAGCATTATACAATTTAACAAGACAGTCTAATGACCCAATACTTCATCAGCACTATAGATTATATTCAAAAATATTACAAAATATAGTTAGAGAAGCTAAATTGAAAGGGACTAGTGATAAAATCTCAAATGCTCCCAAAGACAAAAAAATCAAAGTAATCTGGAATGTAGTGAAAGAATTTTCCAAATACCCCAATAAAAACTATTCTAAACTACAAATTAAAAAAGGCAATAACCTAATAACAAATCCATTAGAAGTAGCTAATAACTTCAATGATTTCTGGAGTAACTTGACAAGTATTGCTACTATTACTACTTCCACTCCACACCCACCACCTCTCCTTACTTCTACTTCTGCTCCACATTCACCACCTACCCTTACTTCTACTTCTGCTCCACACCCACCACCTATCCTTACTTCTACTTCTTCTCCACACTCACTATCTCTCCTTACTTCTACTTCTGCTCCACACCCACCACCTCTCCTTACTTCTACTTCTGCTCCATATTCACCACCTATCCTTACTTCTACTTCTGCTCCACACTCACTATCTCTCCTTACTTCTACTTCTGCTCCACACTCACCTTCTCTCCTTAATTCTACTTTTGCTCCACACTCACCACCTATCCTTACTTCTACTTTTGCTCCACACTCACCACCTGTCCTTACTTCTACTTCTACCCCACACTCACCACCTGTCCTTACTTCTACTTCTGCTCCACACTCACCACCTGTCATCACTTCTACTTCTGCTCCACACTCTCCACCTGTCATCACTACTACATCTGCATCTCACTCACCAACTATAATTTCTGATTTACCTTCTGATTTCATTCTTTCTTCCTGTAACGCCCTTGAGGTAATGAAGATTGCCTCATTTTGTATGAATAAGATGTCTTGTGGTGAAGATGCAGTTCCGATGACAATAATTAAAAAAGTCATTCATCTCATTGCAGATCCCCTTGCTCACATTTTCAACACATCATTCACCACAAGCATATTTCCTCTCCTTTTTAAAACCTCAACTATTGTTCCTATTCATAAGAAAGGGTCTCGAACGGACCCAAATAATTATAGACCAATCTCACTACTCAATAATTTTGGTAAAATTTTTGAAAAAGTTGTAGCTCTCCGTCTAAGCGAATTTTTAGAGTACAATAACTTACTAGCGGAGCAGCAATTTGGGTTCAGATGTAACAGATCCACCTCTGATGCTGTCTCGACTTTTCTACACCAACTTGATGATATGTTAAGCTCCAGAAGTTACATGTAATTGGCATATTTTGTGACCTATCTAAAGCCTTTGATTTTGTTAATCATCACACTCTCCTATCAAAGCTAAGGACATTTAGAATAGGAGAATCTACAATACAATGGTTCGCCTCTTATATATCAAATAGGCAGCAAAAAGTAAAAGTAATTGATTCTAATGAAAATATTCACTCTTACTCCTCTTCTACCAATCTTCCAGTCAATTCTAATGAAAATATCCACTTTTACTCCTCGTCTACCAATCTTCCAGTCAAATCTGGAGTCCCCCAAGGATCCGTTCTAGGCCCCCTCTTATTCCTCCTCTATATAAATGACTTAGTACAATCAGACACGTCGGCCAAGTTCGTACTATTTGCAGACGACACATCTATACTAATAGGGGGAAGTGATTATGGGAATGTTTTAGAGAAATCTCGTAAAACCATACTATCAATATCTACCTGGTTTTTGTATCATGGTCTAAAACTTAATTCTGACAAAACCTCTTATCTCTATTTCCATCCTCGTCCCACCACTGCCCTAGAGAACATCACCACCCCTACTATTTCTATATCACCTGCCGATGAAATAAAGTTCTTGGGTCTTATTCTTGATACAAGACTGCGCTGGAAAGCGCATATGGAAAACTTGAAACCAAAACTGGCATCAGCAATATATGCCATTAAATCCATTCAAAGAAATGTGGGTTCCAGCGCTGCCTTACTAACATATCATGCATACTTCCACAGCATAATGGCATATGGAATAATTTATTGGGGATTTGCTATGTGCAACACTGACATATTTAAATTACAAAAGCGAGCTATTAGAGCTATATTCAATTTCCCTAGAATCGTTTCATGTAAACCCATCTTTATTAAAAACAAGATCCTCACTTTTGCGGCACAAGTCATACTGGACTCCTGCACACGAATACACAATATGTCAGATTCACTTCCCAAACACTCCGATGTGCACCAGTATGACACGCGCCACAGAAATAATATTATAACATCTAAAAACGCTATATTTGGAAGATCTTTTCTAAAACAAGGCATTCACTTGTATAATTCCCTACCTACCGATCTAAAACAAATGAATCGTGAACAATTCAAATGTACCTTGAAACAAAATCTTGTCAGTGTTGCTCCTTACAAAATAAATGACTTTCTGGGGCAGTAATAGAATCTAGAATCCTTGCCCCTTGTTCTATATTTCTTTTTCTTCTTCTTTTCCATCCTTCTTTTCCCCCCTTTCGCTTTCTTAATTTCTCTTTTCTTCTTCATCATCATCAGCATCATCTTCTTCTTCTTCTCCTTACTTTACATAAATATTTTAATTAATATATATACAAAGACCATGTATCAAAAAAAATTTTTAAGCCTTTAAACCTCTAAATGCAATCCTGCCTTCTAATGTTTTTATCAATTATTGTTATCGTCAAATCTTTTATCTATACCTACTTTTCTTTTGGCACCTATTTTATCAGTACCTCTTTTTAATTTTTAATTGTTTATAAATTATAATTAGTTTTGTTTGTTCTTTTTTTTTCCAACTCACATTGTTAACATACATTTGTATTACAAACAATTAAAATGTTAAATAAATAAATAAAATAAATAAATAAATACTAATATGCCTCATCAGTTTCCAATACATAGTATATGTGGATATAGGTACATAAGTTCCTAACCTACCCAAGTAGGTACAGATAAATACAGTTAAGGAATAACAAATTATAGTCCACTTACTAAGCTTCTTATCACTAAAGATCCCTAATGAGTCTTGTTAAGAACCGAGCCACATGATTTTGGATTCGTTCCCCGTACTCTAGTTGTAAATTGATAGTAATGTCTGTTACAAATGCATAATTTGTACTTGGTATTTTACGCTCGATAAAAACAGACCCAAAGTCGTTTGTAAGAAGATTTTTATACAGGGTGTTGGGGACAAAAAAGAGCCAATGGCAATAGCTTCTAAACGGTCTGTAGTATCTGGAAACCCTGAAATGATGTTTATTTTTAAATGAATTATAATATTGAATTAACCAGTGTTCACAATCAAATTCATTAAGTCATATTTATTGTTGGAAAATACAAATCTTACCATTAGAGACGGTTATTTCTTAAAAAGATACATCCTGTAAAGTACTAATAAGAGTTACCGCTGGTGTGTTTCTGAAGAAAACTTCGAAGTAAGGACATAATAGGATACCTGGATACATAAATAAAATCAAAAAGGATTAATGAAGCCTTCGCTTAACTAAGGGATTAGTTGAGTTCGTTGAGATGCATGATTGCCACCTTGAGAATTTTCAGAACTACATATCAATGCTTGAGTTAACTGGGATTTTTAATTTTGGCTAAGCGATGCAGTCTATCAAATTACATTTATCAAACCATAATATACGTACCTATACCCCCCACTATTATATGGAAGTGAGACCTGGGCACCTACTAAACAAATAGAGAAGAAACTTCAGACTTTTGAGAAAAAAATATTGAGAAGAATTTTTGGTCCTACCAGAGATGATACAAAAGGACAAAGGAGAATTAAGAAAAATGCAGAAATCTGGCAGTTATACAATGAACCCTTGATAGCAAATCGATTAAAAATAATTATCATGAGCTGGTCATGTGGCTCGAGCAGATAATAGTTCCATTATACGAAAAATTTTAGAACTGAATTACGAGGAAGGAAGAAGAACGAGGAAGAAGTAGAGGAAGATGGGAAGACAATTCAACGAAATGGTACAGTAAAAACAGAGAACAATCTCCCACATCAGAAGAGAACTGGATAGAAGCAGCAAAGGACAGAACAAGATGGAGGAGGATGTTTGTGAGAGGTTTTGGGCCTTCAAGGCCTGCTACAACCAGCTAGTAAGTAAGTAAGCAATGCAGACAATTTTATGTATTTTAGTAAGACCTGGTAGGCCCCCACATGAGCCGGGCTGAAACAATGAATTCCTTCAAGGAGAGAGCAATATCAAATGTATAAATCTTGCATCTGATCAAACCTGTCGATTGCAGCCATCGCTTTGTGCCGAATCGGCAAAGCAATGGGTGTTGGCAATTAAAAGTTCATATTGTTCAAGAGAGGGACTGAATTTCGTTATCAACTATAGGGATCTAGGAGCGATATTTTAGAACTTACATAGCCAGTACCTACTCCATTCTTTTGAATTTAGGTCTATAAAATATTGATTTTAAATACGGTTCTTTAAAAATGCCTGTCTGATACATACCGCGGGTTTTTCATTCCTCTAACTCTAAGCTCTAAGGTTATAGTATCGAGCAAGGGTATGTCCGCGGGTGTATTTTACTCGGAACCTGCCCTACTCAACATTGTGTGGGGTCAGACGTTTTCCAAGTATGTGATTATTTAAGGTCTGGTCATTTATTTATGAATTAGACATTCAACTATTTGAGTAGATTCAAATCTTGAGTGGGTTTTTGATTAATTAATAAATTGGCATTGAAATGTATGTTGCTTTGGGTTCCAAATAATAATTATTGTTTGAATAGTACAATAATTCGAGATACATATTGGAGTTAGTGTGGAGTACATTTTTTTTTTTTTTTTTTTTTCTTCCTTCACAATCTGATTCTTTGGGATACATCGCTATCATCGACAGTTTATGTTGGTACAACCCAACTATTTGAGTAGATTCAAATCGTGAGTGGGTTTTTGATTAATTAATAAATTGGCATTGAAATGTATGTTGCTTTGGGTTCCAAATAATAATTATTGTTTGAATAGTACAATAATTCGAGATACATATTGGAGTTAGTGTGGAGTACATTTTTTTTTTTTTTTTTTTTTTTTCTTCCTTCACAATCTGATTCTTTGGGATACATCGCTATCATCGACAGTTTATGTTGGTACAACCTAAAATATCGTCTTATCTGACAAAATCAATAAAGTCTATTTTTTTGTTTTTATTTTATTTATTTATTAACCTTTATTTTTTTATACAAAACAATCAACAATTTTATTACAAAACAATAAGAACAAGGTAAAAAAAAAAATTACAAAGAAACACATAGAACAAAATTATTTGAATTTATATTAACAATTCTCTTTTACTCGGGGCGAAGTTAATGCCTAAGGCATTCTCTGTCACTTAACCCCGATTCATCTCATTCACCAACAACTCCCATACAATTACCAACAAAGAATACATAACTTTTTGAACAGCCTATGAAGCATAAATTTACAACAAGTCCATGAAGTAATTTCCAAGTCTTGTAAATTACTTCATGGATACCCTTTGACGTGTAAAGCACTATGTTTACACAACAAAGCACATCCACAGAGATTGCGTATTAATTATTCTCTAATGAATGAATCGCAACCAAAATACGAGTGTTGCAAAACATACTCTTGACAAACAGTCGCCCGCCCTAAACTGTCCAATTGATTCAAACAAGCAACGATCATAACAATGGGTTATGCGATCATTAATCAAAATCGCCTAGCTCACCTATATCACCTCTGCCTGTATGATTAAACTTAACCTTACGGTCTTAACCTTATTGGTAACTTCGGGCTCCTTTTCCTATAGCTACACTAGTGGCAAGGTATGTTGACCCTGGGGTCTGGGAGAATGGAATAATTGGAATCCCCTGGTGCATAACATCGAGTCATTCTAGGTATCAAATTGAGTTGGCATTTTTGGGAGTACTTTTTCCTGAATATTTATAATATGTATAATATATGTAGATATTCGTATGTCCGGCTAAGAGGTGTTATAGAGATACTTTAACAGCTTCTTTGTCTCATCAAAAGACACTAACAAAAATCATTTGCCACCTTAACAGGGTTGAAGTTTGGAAGGGCAACCAGCCGTAAAATGTGGAAGTATTAGGAATGCCAGAAGCAACCAACTTCAACCATGAGAAAAGGTTTGAACAATGCCTACCTTATGTACGTTTGGGAAAAGGCAAAGTGAAGGAAGAGAAGATGTAGATATGGGTCATTTTTGGTAATAGTTGGGTTGACGGAAATCGATTGGAGCATGCTGCTTGGTTAGCTATTACACTTTGAATTGGAGCAACAGGCAACAACTAATTGATTGTGAACAAAAAAGAGTACTAGCACCAATGCGTTTATTTTGCTTTTTCCTTTATCTCTATCTTCTTTTTCTTCTTCCTGTTCCACATCCAAAATAATTATTCCAGTTATACATTAATTATTAATATCAATTGACAAATGGTTGTTGAGGAATTTAATGTATGCCTCAAAGGCTCAAAACATGATGTTCAATTGTTCATGTTGTTTAGCGCCTATTCGTATGATTTATGTATTATATATACTAAGTTTCTCTATCGCCTTAATTGACCCGTTATTTCTGAGAGAACTATTGGTCAATCCTGCAAAGCCATTGTCAGACTAGAATAAGTCGCCAGGACAAATACATATGTCTCCCTGAAGAACATTTAATACTCTATCAATGACACGGGTCACCCATGTTGCATGCTCTCTTGTATCTCTCTATTACAATGAAATTGGCATATTCTGTGCCTGTCATCACTACACTGGCTTCAAATGGATATTAGTCATTAGAAGTGGCCTTATAAGGCGAGATCGATAGCATTACACCGACGTCTGATAGCCTTATGCCGGGGACTATTAGCATAATGCTCTTGATAATCTTCTGGTATGGAAATAATCCACTATTAAACCTTAATATACGAGTCGAGCTGGTAATCCTGGTATGTATTTGTATAGCAACTGGTATGCACTGCAACCGTTACATACTTATAGTGGAGTTTGTTTTTAGTTCAAGTCTCTTTGGATTAACAATAGACTATCCCTTTCCTTGATCATTGGAATACAAAGTGCAAAAGGGCCACAGGAATCTCAAAAAGCTTTCAGCTTTAAAGAACAGCGCATGAAAAATAAAGCTAAGGAGATGTAAGAGCACAAGCCCAAAAAGCACAATATAGTTCAATTCAATGTGCACTGGTAGTCAAGTGGTTAACGCGTTAGTCTGGTGATCCAGGTAGTTTGTTGGTTCGAATCCCACCCAGTGGATGAATTTTTTCTCATTAATTTGAGTTTGTGACCTCATAATAATAAGATTCTGAGGGTTAATTACTTAGGTGGTAGAAAAATATTTTGAGCATTAACCTCACCTGGTGTGTTACCTTCCACTAGAGTGTTATTATTATAAATATTGGTGCCACAACACACAACAGTCTGTTTACTCAATTAAAGTTAAAGGCTCAATAGAATATGGATTTATAGAGACAGATTCATAAATCATTGATAACTAAATTGGACTAGACCTCGAAAGTACATTAACTATTTAGTCAGAATTCCAATCTACTGTCCAAGACAAAGAAAAGCCTCGACCCTGCTGACATAACCCATTTAACCTGTTTAACCCTTTTTGATTCGAAATATGGTGTTCATTTTTTTTTTAATGGCGTTGACTCTATCTCTCTCTCACACCCACACAAGCCGTGTTTTGTGTATCAGCAGGAGGGGCTCCTAGACACCAAAGTTCGGGTCACATTTACACCTGAAGTGCCAATGGCAAACGATGAATAGATAGGAGATAGGTACATAACATATGAGATGCCTTTCAACTTGATTGATAAGTACCAAGGTACAATTATGTTTGTACAGTATATATAATATAATAATATGTATAAATGTTGTACCTATAATATATTATGTATTTTCTGTATAGGATTTATAGGTAGGTAAGTATAATGTATTGTTGTTTAGTGTTGAAGCACACTAAGAAATACTAAAATATTATTAAATTTGTGTGATAATTTCATCACCATACTGTAGGTCAACCCAAACACCATATAATTCATATCATAATAATATACATAGGTACCAACAATGTTTACTATTATATCTGACAGGCCATAAGTCTTTCTCTCTCTCTCTCTCTCTCACTACTCTCCTCTCTCTCTTTCTTTCTCTGGCAGTTTTCTTGCTCCAGATTGCGACCTTGAATGACCTTGAGGAGGACGTTACGGATACGACCTTGACCCTGATTCCGAGAAACTGGTACCCATGTTCACGAGAGAGAGAGAGAGAGAGAGAGAGAGAGAGAGAGAGAGAGAGAGAGAGAACATACATTCCATCAGGGAGTAGAATACATCATGGCCTGACGGAAAGTTTGTTGTTCGGATATGACATACCTACCTGGATTAAAGTTGAGTCGAATACTGGCACCCTTTTAGTACTATCAACCACTTATAAATAATAATGGAGAACTGGTAATGCCTCAAACCGGCCCGGAAAATCAGCCATCTTTGTTTAAAATAATAACAAAAAACCGACCGAGAACAATATTTTCTATACCTTATAGGTAATCAATAGAAAGTAATTCATTTTCTTTCT
The DNA here is from genome assembly GCA_024516035.1 of Bactericera cockerelli. Taxonomy (NCBI): domain Eukaryota; kingdom Metazoa; phylum Arthropoda; class Insecta; order Hemiptera; family Triozidae; genus Bactericera; species Bactericera cockerelli. Next base: position 21,629,911 of record CM044961.1, on the reverse strand, counting down.
TACGTGATTTTAATAACGGTAGTCATTTTGGATAGTTTTTTTATTTGAGAGATTTATTACCCATGAGATATACAGTTATGACGTCTCCATTACTTACTCCTCACAATACATATTATATCGATTCTTACTCCTCACAATACATATTATATCGAAATAATGGTAGAGTGGTCTAAACTCGAGTCTGGTGATCTCACTAATGTGGAAACCTTGGGTTGGCATATCACCATATGCATGGATTTTTTTCCCCTTTTATTCAAGAATTAGAGCAATTTACTATCACTGAACAACTAATGGTTTTTGGGCAGTATAAGTTAGGTATATTATTATTACCATTTTACAACCAAACAATGATGATCTAAAAACCCCCCCAGCCAGCGTCGATGGCATGTTGAATACACCGGTTCCCTTCAGAACACCGAAGTTAAGTGACATCCAGCGAGGTTAAGACTTGGATGGGTGACCATTCAAATTCTAATTCTCGTGACGCTGGCTTTTCCCGGCCCCACTCAGGCTGGGTGAGGTCAATGTGAGTAGCAGGTTTGTGAGTTTCCTGCGAATGGAGGGTAAAACCCCCGTCGTGATATGACCATGGCAGTTGAAAGCGACGTTAAACCCCACTTTAAAAAAAAAAAAAAAAACCCCTCGTCGAGTGAACTCAACTCAGGATAGAGCTTCACCACTATAATCATCGGGCTGAAATCGACCAAGCTGCCAAAATTTCTAATTTAAGTTTAAAAAAAAAAAATACAAATTTTTGCCAATTTGGATTGGTCCCCTTCCGTCAAATGGGTATTTTGCATTATCAGCTAGAATATTCCTACTGAAAAACTGAAACCAAGTGGATGTCTGTCAAACAATTCCGCTCTCAGAGTAAAGGGGTCATGGCTTAGGTACTAGGATCATAGAAAACAAGATACATTTTAATACCGCCTACTATACATATATTATAGTTGGTATATCATACATTATTTAGCCAGGCGGGCTCTGAAATGTATGAACAGAGAACAGCACATATCATTATCCTTTCAATCCAACATGATTTGTGTGCGAAATATACAAACCTCACACCCCCTAGTATCATACATCAATATTTAATTGAGAACCCCATACTTGTAAATCATAAAATACCTATAGGTATGAAGTATCTTGAGTATTTTAATACATAGTCTTGCTTTATGTTCCTTTGAAATAATACCAGTCCATATGATTTTTTACAGACTTGTGAATTTAATATAAGAGCACTTATTCAGTTAGATATTAATTAAATGTAATTTTAGCAAGCGACTTGATTTTGACCTGAGGGTCAAAGTTGGAAAATAGGCTAACTGGCAAGGCGCTCTGCCATCATATAGGTACAACTAGTAACTGCTTTGAGGATCACATAGGGAGTAAACCAGTAGATGTTTTGGATGTGGAATATAAGCCACCAAAAGGCCTATTTTAACTATTTAAAAGAAAATCGAAATCTATTTATACCTAAAAATTAAACTGCTACTGATTACTGATTATTTACTACGTATACTAAGCACCAATTGAGCTACAAATTGGACCAGGTCATGGAGCCCAATTTGCATCATCAGAAAACCATGTGAGATAATAATAATAATAATAATATCGCCTTATTTAATTTATTTATACTGCCCGATTAAGACGATTAAAGTCCCATTATTCCAGCAGTAAGCCCAAGTCATATTATTATGTGGTAAAAATCCCAAATGGGAGGATAACTTTTGATGTCGGGGAGATAGTAGAGCCCCTTTTGGTAATAGCAAAGCAACACCTCTAAAACAACCTAACCACTGTCATACGCCCTAGAGCTAGGACTCAGCTCAACGTTTGTATTAATGCTATGTTTATCCTATGGTTTAATTAATTAATTAATTAAGAGAACAACTGAACAATAAATCATAAACGGACGCGGTCAATTAACACAGGATTAACAAGCGCATGTGGCCGAGTTATCATTATTGAGATTATTATGCTCTTTCATTCTTCATTCAGAAATCTCACAAAGATATGTAGTACTCTTATTTGTACATAACCTATGGTTTACGAGCATGTTATCTTCGATTCCGGATCAAATTTAATGATCCCAGTCAGACACACTTGACTTCAATGCTCGCACTTCAATGTCACTGTTGAAGAATCAGGATAAAGTTCTGGCAGGATAAATCAAGATACATAATAAAAGTATACATAGTTTGTATGTATTATTATGTACATATATTTATGTACCTGTGAATATTATAATACATTGTCGGTATTTTTCGACATCATTGGACTTAGATAATAGATATAGGTGCAGATATAGCGATATAGAGGTCTCTCATTTTATAAACTGTGCTCTACATATTAATGACCTGGGTGCAGTGACCTTGAAAAGTTGTTCTGTATTAGCATATTGAGAATTCTTGCAAAGGACTTCTACTTTTCCGACTTATGATTAGGATAAGTATATAATTCATGGTATGTACCTGTATAGTGCAGTATAATATACTTAATATACATACAATACTACCTATACAACTATATACATACACCGTCTAACGTGGTTCTTATACATTATTAATACTTCTTCAAATTAATTAAATTAAATTTCCTCTTTTCACCCTGAAATGTACATGAAATAATATGTTTCCAAAACTAACAAATTTGTCAAGCGCTAGCATGATTAAAAGGTACAGACAAAGGAGTGGCGGTTACAAACATTGCCACTTGCAACGAAGTACATTATTTCATTAATAGGTACGTAAAAGTATTAACGGCAGCCAGCGTCGATGGCATGTTGAATACACCGGTTCCCTTCAGAACACCGAAGTTAAGCGACATCCAGCGAGGTTAAGACTTGGATGGGTGACCATTCAAATTCTAATTCTCGTGACGCTGGCTTTTCCCGGCCCCACTCAGGCTGGGTGAGGTCAATGTGAGTAGCAGGTTTGTGAGTTTCCTGCGAATGGAGGGTAAAACCCCCGTCGTGATATGACCATGGCAGTTGAAAGCGACGTTAAACCCCACTTAAAAAAAAGTATTAACTCATTTACCTAATAGCGGGAATGGCCCCATTAGGGCTGGATGAGGTAAATTTGAGTAAGGTTGTTTGCCCAGCGAATAGTGTGTAAAACCACCGTTCATGTAATTATTATAGATAAATAGTTGAAAGTTACGTTAAACACAAATTAATAAGAGTTTAAAGTTGCAATGAATGAAAAATGCAAAGTATGGGACCATCTACAGAACGTCTCCTATATTATGTGTGCAAAATTTCATTAAAATCCGTTCAGTATAGTTTTCTAATATTAGAAATTTCTCGGAAGTAAAAAATTAAAAATATTTACAAAAGAAAATATAGAAATTTAAATTTACAATATTTTTACAATATTTACAATATTGTCTTGTAATCCAGGGCGAAGTTAATGCCTCAGGCACTTAATATAAATATACATGTATGGCCTGTATGAGACTTTTTTTTAAATCGTCTACCAAAAGTGTCTCAGTATAACGTTTCTTTAACAATTTAAATTTAAATGAACAATATGAACATACAGCAATGGCATGAATAACTTTCATAGAAATTCTACTAGACTTGAGTATTTATGGCCCATAGGTTCAAAGGTTTCGGGGCCCAAATGTCCTACTGGAAAGTAAAAGCTCTCTGGAAATGGTCTGCTAATGAACTCTTTGAAAGTTCAAAGCTTAAGTTCGACCTTGCTTGTAGGCAGAATAAATTCACAGCAAATGCTAATCATAAACCTTTGTGAAATGTCAATACAAGAACACAATTGCACCTACACCTTCCAATGTGCAAACAGTTGACAATGACTAGCAGTGGTCCTCAGCATTACTGCCCTGTTATAATATATTGACCACTCAAAAACTGGTTTGTATCTTGTGTAATAAAACAATTTAAATTAAACAGTTATTATTTTTCTCTTCTGTTACACAGTAATTAATACCTACTAATTGAGCTGATTTTAACTATCCTTATCGTAGGTATACAAATATACCTGTTATATTATGTTTATATCTCTCAAACTGATTGCACTTGCCCTTAGAAAAGTTTAGTATTAATTACTTGGACTTAGTACCAACCTGCGGCTCTCTGTTAATTTTGCAATTGATACTGTGGTCCTTAGAACTCCCACTAACACACCCCTAGACTTGGCAATCACTTTTTGACTTTTAATTTTGTGAACCATTGCTAATTTTTTGTCCTAAGCCTTCAATATGATTGTTAAAAATCATATACCTACTATACTAACAAAAACTTCTACCCAATACTTACACATCAAGAGCAAAGCAAGTCCATGATATGGTATAATATCGGAATTTTTTTTTAAAAGGTGGTTCTGCCCCGGAACCGCTTTCGCATTACTTCAGGGCACTTTACCTTTACATTCATGCCACTCCGAAAAAGGAAAAACTCTGTCGGAATTTTCCGCTCTGGCCGGGATTCGAACCCGCAACCTCCGGGTCAGCAAACCAATGCTCTTAACCACTGAGTCACGGAGGTCGGCTAGGTCGGGATTAGTAGACGCTTTCAGTCACTCGTAAATCTCCTGTTTCATTTGAGACAGTGTATTCCAAACGAAAAGTTGTGACTCCTGCCTAACTCAGATTTTATAACACATACTTATTAGGTATGCTTAAACTGACGCCAATGTTCACTGTATAACATTAAATGCTGGAACTTCTGTTTTTTTAGCAGATCAATTAAGTACATGGATCATAATTATGTACTTAGTTACATTATTTAATTAAGAGCCATTATTTCATAAATATAAAAAATAACCAAGAAAATTTTAATAACCAGTTAAAACTTTTTTTACTCAGTAATATTAATTATTATTAATAATTTTCTATCAAAGTAGAGGTTTTAGCCTAGAAGTTCCAAGTTATGAATTCCATATCCAGCATTCCTCTGTCTTGGCTCACTGCAAGTTTATCATGAACATTAATAATCCCTGATAAAATAATCAGGTCTATTATATTGATATAATTTCCCGCATATCACACAGGTACCAACAGTTATTATGAAATAGTTTCTATATTCTCTGAACACGTAATATTGCACTTAATATCTCTATTAAAACAAACGATAAATATTTCAATGATACACAGACCAATGCGTTCTGTCTTCCATACTGATATCTTACTGTACCACTACTTTATTGCTCAGACTAGGTACATTTGTATACCTGCATGTTGCTGCAATTTTGACAGTATAAAGCCGGATCCCACTGTGTGGAACATTTTGTCTCGCAACATTGTGAAGCGTTTCGCTACGTTTCATGCCTTCCTCTTGAAGTAATGATATTTTTCGGTTCCAGGTGCGGTTAGCTCTTTGAGAAGGAGGGTTTTCAGTGGGTGGAAATCCCACACCCCAAGTCAGGATGACCTGATTGTCTCTAAAAGATTTTTTCCTGTCTTCAACAAAAAAAATATCAAATGAGATCAAAACCCATAGACTGCAATATTGCTTCGTAACCATTTTCACCACTTCTATTTGGCATGAGTACGAAACGAGACGAGATTTTTTTTTTTAAAATCGGAAGAAATTTGTTTTTTTTTACATTCCTTATTCTATAAAAAGGAAAGTAATGGAATCACCCAAAATTTTCGATAGTCAGTCTTCAGAGCTAAAACACGTTTTTTAGTTTACAAAAACGAGCACAATACTTCCAATACATAATATCAGATATTCTCGGAAGCAATTTATAAAAAATATACATAATTATGTAGGTAATAGATAGTAAGGAGAAACGTAAAGACAGTGTTGTAGTCCCACTACACCAACAGTCCCTCATTATTTTAACAATCTATGGGGGACTATAAACAGGGAGTAGACCAGCATTGGCTTGGTTCTGGAGGCCCTTGTCAATTATTAGCCTCCTTGTAAAGACAGTGGTAGAAGTGCTGAGTCATTCCTCCACTGTCTGGCTACCATCGTTCACGATGATGATGATTATGTACAAGTCAAATGAGAGATTTCCATGATAATACGTACGTATGTAGGTCGAATTACCTAGAAATAATTATTAATTTACCTTAATCAGATAGCAGTCTGTTTTTTGTACTTAACCTTGAATGAAGGAAATAAAATTGTTTTATTCTGTAATATTAGTAATTCAACCACTATAATTATTAAAATAAATAAAATGCTAAAATTTGCTAAACCAACAAAAATGTGCACATTATTATAATGGCGCGGTCAAGTTTTACACAGCAAGTAAGGTGGTGTTACATAACCCAGACCTCCTGTGCAATAACCTAGAGTCCTAGACTTAACCCACCCAATATAGGCAGGATCATTATCATGTTATACAATGATGTATTTGGTGTTAAGACTATAAGCTGTACAATTAGGTTTACTGGTTCAGCGTGCAGGTTTAATGGCTGTAGTGATCAAGATCAGTTATACTTGATAGTACTGAGGTTTAGAAACATAATATTTTGAACAATATTTAGCATAATCCGGTTTTTTATTAAACATATTATACTTATATTAGATACGGTGTTACAATAAATTTAAGAGCTTTTTACATTATTATACAGAATGACTGTCGTTGTTTGCCTGGATTTATTTTTTCACCATTTTGATTTGTAAAAAAATACTGACAATGCTTTCGAACTAAAACTATCAACAATACTTGAATTCATTTTCTACTCTAAAATCATGAATCAGGTTATCACAATAATTATATTTGTGTTCATCATGAAATTACAATCGTGAAATCACAATTTTACTCAAAGTCACACGGTTTTATTTTTACCGAACTTGGGACTTGAACCACCGATCCAGATTACAAGTCCAACACCTTATCGAGATTTCCTATTGCAAGTAGCAACCCAGAAGAAATGTAAGATTCTGTCAGTCTTTAAGTTACACCCTGTGTGTTATCATAGCAATCCAAATCAATGAAATTTCCACAGAATGCAATACATTTGAGAGCTGTTCTCAAAACGAGAGCTTTAAAATTGTATTCGAAATACTATTTACTGTGAATAAAGTTGTATGCCACTGGAAAACAACAATGTTGCCTGATTCAAAAAGACACTGCGAGATGAGAGCGGAGATATGAAGCTTATAGGAATATTGATGTTCAGGGATGGTAATTTCAGTTTTTGACCTCGAAGACCTTGTTCAACCTTTCTTTAATTTAATAATATTTGGTACCTACAAGATTGTCCTTTTCTCTCTCTCTTCTTTATCAAAGGAACTACTAACTTTAGAGACTACTGTTACATGAAGCTTAGTTTATACCTGTTGGTATTATAATATGTTCTAACTAATGTAACATGTTACGAATAAATGTATGGCTTTAAAAATTTACATATTTGCATTATAATTATAAGTACTTTTACATGTCCAATGTATTTAGCAAATCGCAAGTAATAAACCCATAGCTCATAGCTATGGATATTGGTCATGATTCTGACATTGATCTGGGAGAGAGAAAGAGAGAGAGAGATAGAGAGAGAGAGGGAGAGAAAGACGTTTCCTTTCGGTGATGAAATATGCAGATAATTTTCAAATTATTTACACGATACTGTAATGGCTCCGTTTGTAATTTTCTCAATGCTTGTCATCTTGTCAATAATGATAGTGTATAAATAAATAATTATACATATTATTTAGTTAATAATTAATGTTTACATTTAAATTAAAGCCGAATTTGTGATGTCAAGCAACGTCTGATGTTGAGATGGAGATGAAATGTTGTATGAAAAAGAATTCGCAACTTTTTTTACGATATTCCAAAAATAGAAATAGAAAGAATGAGTTAGTGTGAGTAGGTAAATATGGATATAGGTTTTTTTTAGTCCATGTTAATCAAGACTAATTTTGCTATCACTGGCAAAATCAAACAACGATATGCTGACTTTGTTTTAATACTTTAAAAAAATCCTTTGTCAGTACTGAAAGTACTTATTTATTACCAGGGTAGTCGCCTATACTTTTCATAATAGATATTTGATAAAATGATATACAACACTATAATGATGAGCAAAACAATAAGTGTCGAGAAAAACCTCCATTCTACCCAGGGTTTTACCCTTCATTCGATAGAAACTCACAAACCAGCTACCCATATTAACCTCGCTCAGCCTGGAATGGGCCAAAAATAGCCAAAAAAAAAAAAACATCACGAGAGCTTGAATTTGAGTGGTCAACCATGTAAGTCTTTTTTTTTTTTTAAAAAAAAAAAGGTAGTTGTGCCCCGGAACCGCTTACGAATTACTTTAGGACACTTTACCTTACATCCATGCCATTCCGAAAACGGAAAAACTCGGTTGGAATTTTCCGCTCCAGCCGGGATTCGAACCCGCAACCACCGGGTCAGCAACCAATGCTCTTAACCACTGAGCCACGGAGGTCGGCAACCATGTAAGTCCTAACCTCCCTGGACGTTGCTTCAGACAGAATGAAAACATGATATGATTCATGATATGATATTCATGGTGTTAAGTTCTCATCTTTTCTCGTAATATTTTACGTTTTAAAAACAATTAAAATTAATTTCTAATTTATTTGAACATTTTATTGTTTCCCCACTCTGGGTATTCCCTAATTCTGTAGTTTTCTTCTGTGAGTGTTAAAGTGGCGATTTGAAAACATGTCAAGTTTAGAAGCAAGAGTGACCAAACAGATGGCTGACTTCACCAAAGCTCTGGAGAAAATCAGGAGCACAATACCGGCGGGTCAGAGCGGTAGCAGTAGCTTTACGGCCTTGGGGTTGTTGGAGTTGGCGTTCAACTCGTTTAAGGAGTTGGTGACAAGAGAGTTGAGGGACGTGCAGGCAGCTCTCAAAACTCAAGAGCTGAGGAGTGATGCGTTGGAGTCTTACAGTAGGAGAAACTGCCTGCTTCTCTTTGGAGTTCCGGAGGTGAGTGGCACGTCCGAGAGTGAGTGTGAGGAAGCTGCCCTCGAGATATTCTCTACCCAGCTTGGAGTTGTAGTTGAACCAGGACAGGTGGAGCGGGCACATCGCCTAGGTAAGCCTAGAGAGAAACCTCGTCCCATCATTGTAAAGTTTGTCTCTTACAAAACAAGGATGCAGGTGTTTCTGGAGAAGAAGAAGCTCAAGGGTTCGCCTTACATGGTAGGTGAATCTCTCACTAAACTTCGCCTGGCTGTGCTGAACAAGGCACGTGATCACTTCGGTCTGAACAAGTGTTGGAGTTCTGACGGTAAGGTGTTGGCACAGTACACCGGTCCTGATGGTGACAAGCGGTATGTCTTCACTTGCATGGAGCAGTTGGATGCTGTTATAGAGCAACTCAAACTCAAGCCAGTATCTACTAAGAAAGTCTATCCCCTGCGTTCCAGAGAAGTTAAGTAGGCACCTAGTTTAATTTGTTATTATAGCTGGAGAAAGCATTGTGCATGTATTGGAACACAAGGCTCTACCATTGGTAGTATAAATTCTATCTTATGAGTTACAAAGTACCTAATATTAACCAGTTAGACCTGTATGACTATTTTCAATCATGTTTAGTCTCTTTGGTTAGGTATTATACATCTCATGTTTGAATATTGTGCATATTATGCATGGGTACATTATAACACAGTTGTGGGGCTGTGTTGTCGTATACCTACTGTAATGGTTCATATCCTACAATTTAGTTGAAGTTATAGTATATTAGTGTTATAGTATATTATTGTAATGTATATTATTGTACTTGTATTTTCTCATCTCTAAGCCTGAGGTGGTTTCTACTATTGAATACACGTGAGATGGTTGCCTCTTCAACAAATACTGTAGTACTGTACATATAGGTACTTATTTGCTTTACAGATTATATTGATTGCTCACGTTTATTTTTCTTCTTTTTTTTATTATTAATTAATTTTGCATATTTTTTTTTTTTTTTTCTCTCTTCTCCTTTTTTATTTTTGCCATTTGTTGAAATTATTATTACTTACTATTATTTTGTATATATATATATATATAATCTCCTGCCCAAATCCTTTTTTTTTTTTTTTTTTCTCCCCTCGCTAGCCTTTTCTCTCTCTCTCTCTCTCTCTCTCTCTCTCTTTCTCTCTCTCTCTCTCTCTCTCTCTCTCTAGTACTTTTTTTTTCTATCTCTCTTTCTCTCTCTCTCGTATTTTTTTTTTTTTTTTTTTTTTTTTTCTCCTCTCTCTCTTATTTCCCAGTGTCATTGATTCACTAGACCCAGTCACAACCAACGATCGCTTGCGTGATGTGTTCTCCTCATACAGAAAGGATTTCAAGTGTGTACATATAAATGCGCAATCTCTAAAGGGGCACTATTCTACTCTTTTAAGCTCCTTTTCTAATTTATCTCTTGGTGCTCTGCTGGTATCTGAATCATTCCTTAAACCGTCTCTACCTTCGTCTATGGTTAGTCTCTTTGGTTACAATCTGATAAGGAATGATAGACAACACAAGGCATGTGGGGGTGTCGCAATTTATCTTCGTAGTGATTATCAATATCGCATAGTTGCCAATTCAGATGGGAGTGTTGAGAGCAGTATGGAGTATCTTTTAGTTGAGGTAATAGCTACCAATAGAAAACTTCTGTTGGGTGTTGTTTATCGTCCACCTGATCTCTCACTCCCGCGTTTCTTAAATGACTTTGAAGTTGTAGTTTCCGATCTTATTCCCTCCTATCCCGACACATTGATCATGGGTGATTTTAATTGTAATCTTCTAGATAATACTCTTGCCGAAAGATTTTGTCCAGTCATCGACAGCCTCTCTCTTGAAATATTAGAAACAAGCACGACTTTTCATCATCCAGCATTTCCCAGCACTCGTCTTGATCTCATTCTTACATCTTCAATTAATAAAATCAAATTGCATGGCAACATGGGTGCTCCTGGCTTTTCTCATCATGATCTTCTCTACGTTGCATATGATTTGCGTTGTCCTAGAGCTGTGCATAAGGTCATAAGCTTTCGGGACTACAAAAATCTAGACATTGAAAAGCTTCATCAGGATGCTTCTGATATTAACTGGAATGCGTTGTTTAACTTGCAGTCAGTTGGTGAAAAGGTTGAGGAATTAGGGATTATCATTCAAACGCTTGTTGAGTTGCATGCGCCTGTCAAACAGTGTCGTGTCAAGCATTCCCCCGCTCCATGGTTATCTGAGGAGATAATAACTCTAATGAAAACTAGAGACAGAGCGCATGCAAAGTTTAGAAGGTTTAAAGCCGATGTTGATTGGGATAGGTATCGTGTTCTTCGTAATAAGTGTGTTAGGCTCTGTAGAGATGCTCGCAGGTCCTATGTTGCGCAAAACATCAAGGACAAAACTCCTGCCGCTGCCTGGTCATTCTTAAATGAGATGGGTATAGGACGAAGTCAGGACTCTGACCGGGATGTTGTGACCAATCTTGACGAGCTTAACACACATTTCACCAAAAGTCCTGTGCAAATTGATCCTATTGTGAAAGCTAGAACTCTTCGTCAAATATCCTCTACACTTCCGCCCGACATTCCAGCTTTTGAGTTCGCCGAAGTTACTAGCGCTGATGTTTCCAAGGCTATGTCTTCAATTAAATCGAATGCTACTGGTGATGATGGTATTTGTCTTCGATTTGTCAAGTTGATATCATCTTTTGTTGTCCCTCCTCTTGTACGTATTTTTAATGAATCTCTCTCGTGCCATCAGTTTCCCTCTCAATGGAAGTCGTCGTTAGTTACTCCAATCCCTAAAGTAAAAGTACCACTGTCTACAAACGACTATCGACCTATTTCTATTTTGCCTGTGTTCTCTAAGATATTTGAACGCCTAGTATATGCCCAAGTCAATATCTTTTTAATGAACCATTCTCTTCTGAATCCCTTACAATCCGGTTTTAGGTCAAGGCATAGTACTTCATCGGCTCTTGTCAAAGTCACAGATGACATGCGCAGAGCAATGGATCGGAAAATGGTGACTTTGTTGCTACTCCTCGACTTCAGTAAAGCCTTTGATTCTGTGGATCATGACATTCTTTTGGCTAGACTATCCTCCCTTAAATTTTCACCAAACACCGTTTCTTGGTTTTCGTCTTACCTTTCTGGTCGTAAACAGTCTGTAAAGGGGTCAAAGGATAGTTTCTCTAACTGGTTGCCTATTTCTTCTGGTGTTCCTCAAGGCAGTATTTTAGGACCGCTCTTATTTTCTTTGTTTATCAATACCATCACTTCCTGTATATCCTGTAACTGCCATTTGTATGCTGACGATCTTCAGATGTATATTCATTTCCCTGTCGAGGGATATACGGATGCAGTGAATCAGATAAACACTGATCTCGATATGCTTCGTATATGGGTGAATAATCATGGTATCCTTCCAAACCCCAACAAGTTTCAGGCTATTGTAATAGGCTCTTCAGCTCTTCTCTCTCGTATAAATCTATCACTTGCAACTCTTCAGTTCAATAATGTCAGTATACCATACTCAAATCAGGTAAAAAACCTTGGTATAGTCTTGGACTCGACACTTTCTTGGGTACCTCATTTCAACTCCGTATCTAAAAAGTGCTATCATTCGTTTCATTCCCTTAAAGCCCTTAGTAGAATCTTACCTTTTGGAGTCCGGAAAATGGTATGTACTACATTAATTATACCAATACTAGAATACGGCGATGTATTGTTTACCAATCTGACATATGAGCTAAAGATGAAAATTCAAAGACTACAAAATACTTGTGTACGCTACATCTTTGGTCTCAAAAAGTATGATCATGTCTCCTTCTGTAGAAATTCTTTGGAATGGTTCACAATGCAACAACGGCGCGACATACATCTCCTCAGTTTGCTATGGCGGGTGTTGAACACTAATACACCTTTGTATTTGGCATCAGAGTTTTCGCTCCTCTCTTCAAATTCACTTCAAGCTGAACATAATACAAGATCTAGGGATGCCGCTCTTCTCTTAATTCCAATGCACAGGTCTCGCTTTTATTCCGACTCTTTCGCGGTTCAGGGTGCCAGGTTGTGGAATTCACTACCTGAAGTAATAAGAGTTTGTACACACCAGTCATCCTTCAAGCGCTTATTGTTGGAACACATAAAAAAGAAAGCGCAGTGACTAAATGACACTTACTCTCTTAATCCTTTTCTCCTTCTTCTTCTTCTTCTTCTTCTACTTCTTCTTCTTCTTCTTCCTTTTCGCCTTTCTATTTTCATTTACGTCTTTTCGTCTCCTTTTTATTCCATGGGCATGAGCTTTTCACCATGAACTCAAAAATGTTAAGAGGTAACCAATCTTATGGGTTTGATGGCGGAAATTGCCTCAGGCAATAATCACGCCCTTTGTATCAATTTTTATTTGATGTCAATAAAGAGTTCTTAATAATAAAAAAATAAAAAAAAACTGGTTTTAAAAAAATGAACTTTTTTCCTTAATACTAGTAAGTTACCGAATTAATTTTATCTAAATTCTACAGTACAAAAGAGGCAAATACAAGAACTACCTCATGATTTTCATGTTCTGTATCGATCTATTTTACTGTACTTTAAATTTATATGGGCAACCCACACTCAATAACACTTGACCCTCCCAATTAAAATTTCGACAAACTCGTTTATCGTAAATTGCCAAAATATAAATAAGTATTTTTTATTTATATTTTCTTTATAAAAAATAAGTATTTTCTAAATTATTCTGGTTCTGATTAAATTATTCTCATACATATAAAAAAAAACTGTTGTACTGACATTAAAAATGACAATTCATTATTTCAGGTCACAATTTATTATATGTCGGTTCGTTTGGGAGTAACTGGTATAATATAATTATTATAGTAAAATTATTTTCAGAAATAAAATTATCTTAAATCATAATTAACACCGTTTGCATATAATATACAAATATACATATATCTACCTTTATAAAATTCTGAAAAAATTCATGGCATATTGATTCCCAACAAAGATTTGAGCTTTTGTCTTTTCCCATAAAAATGTCCATGTCTAAATAAAGTTTCCATGTCTGGCACTCAAACCACCACACACCAGCTACTGAGTCGGCTGCTTGAATGACCAAATATATACTGAGGGTCATGAGGCTGCCAGCAGTAAGTAAGATTTCCAAAGGTATACAAATACAATAAGACCTACTTACTGTTAACAAAAGTTCTTTAAATGTCCCTGTAACTCAGTGGTCAAGGCGTCCGTCGCGTCGGTCTGGTAATCCAGAGGTCGCGGGTTCGAAAGCCAGCCAGGACATGACAAGTTATCCTCCTATTTTGGTTTCTGGCCACATAATACTACGTCTTGTGCTTACAGCTAGAATAATGGGACTCATTAGTCCTAATCGGGCAGTAGCAATGAGGGTATATTATGATTATTAATTTCTATTTCTTTTTTCTTTTCTTTTTTTTTCTTTCCTGGAGGTCGTTTATTTCATCTTGTACTTGAGCAAGAAAGTGGTCGACTGTATTACAGTCTGTGTTCTCAAGATACCTTGAACCTAGCTCGCCAAATACATGCAGCATTATCGAGGCATTGACCAGTCGAATTAACCACTTGGTTATATAACTCTTTTTGTGAATAAAATTATCGAATCAAAGAAAACTTTAATTGAATTTTACTTGATATTCGACCGCATACCGCATTCTTGTGTCTGCTACTGCGAGGGTCGAATATTTGAAATACCTTCAGCATTATCCAGATCCAGGGTTAGGGAGTCTTAAAAATAATATAAGTACAGTCTTAAAAATAAGTACAGAAGCTTAAAAGTGCAGATTAACCTAATGAATTACACATACACACTAATGATTTTTTTTTTTTATCTGAACATTGGGGTTTTTTGTGTAAGAAAACGAAATAAATGGTTCTCTGTAGACAGTGCAATAATAATTGGGTGTTTTTTTATACTTTTTTCAGAAAAAATCGTCGATTTTTCCGGATCACGATTTACAATGATCACGATTCTCTCTCCTAAGAAATGTAAAACTGGAAGTCTTGGCACATCCACCAATATTATCCAATCCTGTTCCCACAGCAGTTGTTTGCGAAATTTCCTTCTAATTTTCATTCGATTATAATTTTATTAAAGACGGTGCATTTCAGCATCAACGTCTATACGCACCATAGGGATAGCCTTTTATTATATGTGCTTATATACCAGTATATATCTGTGAGCTGTCGGCGGCGGCATGTGTTGAAGTTTTTCGATTGACTTTTAGCATTTTTTTTTAATTTGTTTTTATGAATTGGAACCGTTTTGGAGGAGTCAGTCACCTTCTATTTCAAAACTTCAAGACTCAAGACCATCCTAATCTCCTCAGAAGTTAGACTTAGCTTATAGGAGATGTATTGTTTATCAACGTCTATACGCACCATAGGGATAGCCTTTTATTATATGTGCTTATATACCAGTATATATTAGAACTTATATACCAGTATATATCTGTGAGCTGTCGGCGGCGGCATGTGTTGAAGTTTTTCGATTGACTTTTAGCATTTTTTTTTAATTTGTTTTTATGAATTGGAACCGTTTTGGAGGAGTCAGTCACCTTCTATTTCAAAACTTCAAGACTCAAGAGCCATCCTAATCTCCTCAGAAGTTAGACTTAGCTTATAGGAGATGTATTGTTTATAATTATCATTTTTGTACAAAAATAAAAAAAAGTATTCAATTCAATTCAGTTCAATTCAATCATGCATTGGCGAGGAACCGAACTCACGCTCCCAACAGTGTGGTGTCCGTGCCTAGCCGTCCAGGCAGTGCCTCTAACCACGCGACCACCAGGGCATGACACCTAACTGGGTTTCAGGGTATCTCATTTGGACTGTGTGGCCGCCGCACCACAAAGGATGTGTCAGGTCACTCATACAGGGTGTCTCAAGGGAGGCTCACCCACAACCTGAAACCTGTTTCTAATTTTTAGCCTGCAAAGATGTGAGAAACATTCACTATTATTCAAACCTCCAAGATACGAGGCCATTTTTACACATGGCAGTACCGAAGTTCGTAGTCCCATTCTTTCTGAGAGGCCACTCTCATGTGGTCCTAAACCATAGATCCGATAGAACCACAGATTATTTTTTGTAAGTATCCAAGTATCCACCATAGGATCAAAGGACATTTACTTGAAAGATTTAGAAAACTATGACAAGTAGATATGGCGGTCGGAACTGTGAACAGGATACATCAGGAACTGTACCGTTTATAGTCTTCATATACACTGGATTTCATCGTCCCATCTGGTTGAACCACCCAGTAAAAGAAATTATGCAGATTGTTTCATAAATCCTTATTTGGAGTTCTCATGGTCCCTGGTAGGCAAATACTTGGACAATATATTTCGAAGATTGCTAATACCGCAGTAGTAATTGTAACACAAGCCCCGCCGTATGCAACTTACAAGATCATTACATCGATAGTCATTTATTATTATTATAACTTTATTTATTAATAATTTTATTATCATATTATAATAACAATGATTATCATTATTCCATACTCCTTTGATAGTTTATGGCTTAAACATGTGCTAAGCTGGCAACTTACATGTGTTTCTAGGGAGTGTAACCGCAGCTAAGCAACGGGAAGCGTGGCCAATGACCTGTTTAGACACCCTATGAAATAATATTTATTAGGGTGGAGCGATGTTTCTACTTTTTAATGGAATAGTGAAAAAAAGTTGTCTATTGGCGAGAAACTTCCAAATCTGTCATTAATTTTTTTCTAAAAAATCGGGAAGATGCGCCCCGAGCCCCGCCCACTTTTGCAAAATTGTCATTTATAGACACTTTTCCTATGAATTTTCTAATTTTTTTAGTAATACTTTTTGAAATGGAATAGTTGTAAGTGTTTACTTAATAGAATGATCCATCATTATAAAAATAAAAAATAGTCAATTTTAAATGGTAAGTCCCGCCCCAAATTTGTCCAAATCCAACAAAATTTTCTAAAATCAGCAAAAAAGACACATATCTGCCGAATTTTCTAATTTTTCTGGGACATTTTTCCGGAACAGAATAGTATTTAAATACAAAAACATACTATCCTCGTTTACTTGGATTAAAAAGTTTTATAAAATTTACACGTTAAGTACCGCCCCGAGCTGCACCAAGACCGCCTAATATTCTAGTAATAAATAGCTCTCTCTAGGCTCTCTACTAAGAGGATGGGCTCATGTACTGTGGTACACTCAAGTATACTATCCTCTGTTTCTTATAATGACTCATCATAGAAATACAATCCTTTACAAATATGATGATTCATCTCCATCAATGCCACAAAAAGGTCTTAAATATTAGAAACAAAGAAAACAAGATTTTGGTAGAAATCCGTGGGTTTTATGCCTACCACAACTCAGTCGACAGAAAGCAGGGAGTGTTATCTGATAAACGATTTGTACGATTTTTTTTCTCTCGAAATAATTAATATCAGTGTATTAAGATTCGAAAATGTTATCACGTTTAACAAGAAACAGTTCGTAGTACATTGACATTGATTACATTCATATTAAAGGTGTATGGTCCAATGTGGTTTTCAATTAAAAATAGATCATCTTGTTTCGATGGACCCAAACATTCAACGAAGAAAGTATCTTGATGAAAGTGTAAAGAAAATAGTAGATCCTGTTGTTCAGAGAAACGCCTTCTACGCGCATCCTGAAAACTTGCTGTTGATTATGCTGGCAGATAACAGCAAAGTTCAAAGGGAAATTGCATACAGAATAATTAAAAAATCACGTGAAGAAAACAGGTTCCCTGATGTTAGAAAAGTCACTGTAGCAACATCCTACAGCAGTTTAATATAGTGGCACGAAGTTCCTGTGACTGAGCCCCCTTATAAGAGACATCAGTATCGAAGATCTGGCCAACATTGTTGAAAACAACACATCAAAAACTTTATTCCAGATGTGCCCTGCCACACACAGTGCGTCGCAAGGTACATCAAACTTGTGACAAATGCATCAAGCACTGTGATTGGTTATGAAGCCAGAGATGGTTTGATAAGGAATCAAATTGGATCCAGAAGAATGATTCCAGTGTTTCGTACAAAACAGGACTTTGCCTGAATAATAAATAAAATTAGCAAATTTTTAGTTAGAAATGTCCGAATCGGTTTTGAAAAATTGAAGTTTTTTTAAAAAAAAAGAAAGGTACTTTCCAATGTCAATATGTAATTTGTAATCTTTCAAATTTACTTTGTATAACTTTATACCTCCTACCTACCTTTATTAACTATTTATGTTTCATTTTAATTATACATAATATGAAGAAAATGTTCCGTTCATCAATATATTGTTCTTATTCATTGTAATAACTTGGGTGTTTTACCCATGTAGCATATAAAAATATACTAATGAATTCACCAACTTGGGGCGACACTAAGAATGTGATATATGAGTCAATTTTTGTTACAAGTGTACGAAAAGAGTATAAAGTAGTACTTCAGTAATATTGTGTCCTGTAAAAGTACCCTGGAAAAATGAAAAAAAATCTGTGTGTACCACAGTACATGAGCCCATCCTCTTAGTAGAGAGCCTAGAGATACCTATTTATTACTAGAATATTAGGCGGCCTTGGTGCAGCTCGGGGCGGTACTTAACGTGTAAATTTTATAAAACTTTTTAATCTAAGTAAACGAGGATAGTATGTTTTTGTATTTAAATACTACTCTGTTCCGGAAAAATGTCCCAGAAAAATTAGAAAATTCGGCAGATATGTGTCTTTTTTGCTGATTTTAGAAAATTTTGTTGGATTTGGACAAATTTGGGGCGGGACTTACCATTTAAAATTGACTATTTTTTATTTTTATAATGATGGATCATTCTATTAAGTAAACACTTACAACTATTACATTTCAAAAAGTATTACTAAAAAAATTAGAAAATTCATAGGAAAAGTATCTATAAATGACAATTTTGCAAAAGTGGGCGGGGCTCGGGGCGCATCTTCCCGATTTTTTAGAAAAAAATTAATGACAGATTTGGAAGTTTCTCGCCAATAGACAACTTTTTTTCACTATTCCATTAAAAAATAAAAATAAAAGTGCGATTTCGCTCCACCCTAATATTTATGCTAAACTTTGCAAATTTGTTACAAAACCTCAAGATAAATAAAAGTTTATTTATTTTAATCATTCATTGGACAGGGTGTTTTTTTGTAGAATTTCTTACTTTGCTCGTTATTTATTCGAGAGATTCGAGACGTTAGACAGAAAGTTCATACACTTGTAAAAGCACACCTGTCTGAAAAAAAGGCCGTCAGTGGTTAAATGTGAAAAATTGTAGAGGAATTAAATTTAATCAAATCCGCCCTTTAGTTAGGACATAATTATGTTTGTATATATTTTTCTGTTCTTTTTCCTTTTTATTGTATCCCCCAAAAAACACTTCGTGTAAAAATAGTCGTCAAGTGTTGGAATGATTAAAAAGAACTGATATCAAAAACGTCAATTTTCTATGTTTAAAGAAAATATTTTTCACGTAATAAGTCTCTTGATAATTCAACCAAAATAATAGCCTCACAACAACAATACACCTTTGAGCAAACTTCGATTTGGTATTTTGAGAATTTAACCAAAAAATAGCCACACAACAAAACAATGCTCTTGTAAGAACAATCTTGCATAATGACATAACCACGTCCTTGACTACTGCACACTGTTTTGTTAGCAACGTACTTCACATAAATTTCAGAACAAAACAGTGTGCAGTCAAGGACGTGGTTCTGTAATTATGCAAGATTGTTCTTACAAGAGCATTGTTTTGTTGTGTGGCTATTTTTTGGTTAAATTCTCAAAATACCAAATCGAAGTTTGCTCAAAGGTGTATTGTTGTTGTGAGGCTATTATTTTGGTTGAATTATCAAGAGACTTATTACGTGAAAAATATTTTCTTTAAACATAGAAAATTGACGTTTTTGATATCAGTTCTTTTTAATCATTCCAACACTTGACGACTATTTTTACACGAAGTGTTTTTTGGGGGATATCACTACTTTTTGATTTAATTGATTTTCATATGATAGATGAAATAAAAACTGGTCAACAATCAACAGATAAAAGAAAAAAAACTTTTAATTAAAGGATGTTGATCTTTTAAATCAAGGAGAAAAATAAATGATATAAAAAAAAAACTTTGAAAAGATGCTGAAAGAATATTTCACGGTACTTGCTGGAGAGAGGAGAAATCTTGAGATAACAGGTGTATTCCTTATTGAGTGGCACTAGATAGCGCTCAGCAATTTTGTTGATCTTTTCAAATTTTGAAACCCACTGCTAGATTCATTAACAGAAAAGTACCCCGTTTCAGTATTGTTGGCAATAATTAGAGATGGGTGATACCGAGTATTTCATAGAACCGGTACTTCAGTAATCGATTACATAAAAGTACTGAGTATTTACCGAGGTTCTTTTGTACTTGGTTTTTGAGATTCTGCGAGCGGATGTAAATGGAATAGTGGATTCGAGTAATCACTCAAGAACCAAGTACAAAAGCACCGTACACTAACTAAATCTCACAATTTTGCATTCAGAATGTTTACAGGAGACGAATCTCGATTCACAAAATTTGTTGGGTGTTTTAGTTTCAACTGTTTCAATAGATTAGAATAGGAGGTTATTTTATAACCTGAATTAAATAATGTACATTTCCCTAAGCCGTCCAATTGTTTGACAAAGAAGTTTCAAATAGAAGACTTGGTTCTACGAGACAAAAAGAAAAATATTAGGACACCGACAGCCTGAATATTATTCATAGATAATATCGGAATAATGAAGTACCTCTCTCTGCTGTACCCAGTTCTAGAGATGGGTATTTGGGTATTATTGTAATACCGATTATTTCATAGAACCGGTACCCGGTATGGTACCCGGCCCCGGCGTGTAATACCAAGTATTTAATAAAAACGGTACCCGCCTACTACGTACGATACGTCGGTACTCGGTCCCAGTGTGTAATACCGAGTATTTCATAAAATCGGTACCCAGTACGGTATGCGGATCCAGTGTGTTATACCGTCACCAGTGTTGTACCCGCTACGGGTACAGGTACCTAGCAAAATTTTGTACCCGGTATGGGTACGGGTACCTAATTTTATTATGTACCCGGTGCGGGTACTTTTGTAAATGTACCCGGTATTTTTTTGGGTACTTTTCAGGTACGTTATCCTTATCTATAGTAAGTATAGTAATAAGATTTGTCTAAATTATTTAAACTGTGGAGGACAAAGTCTTGTCATTAGAATACCACCTAACAACCAAACTAAATAAAATACCGAATTGATGGTTAGCCTTTAATGAGGTCTTGAACTCCAAGTTCCAGGTTAAAAGTCTAGTAAGCTAGATTTTATTTTTATTTAAAATTATTATTAATGTTAATGTACTATTATTATAATCATCATCACAATCAAGAAATAAAAAGATACATTTATTAAAAATAAGGCTTGCACCTTTTTAATTTAAGTATGAATTTGTGAACAAAAATAACTAGAATGTAGAAAAAATAGTATTCTATTATATAAAACAAATTTGAAGAAAATCGGTTAAGCGGTTTTACAAGTGATTTAGTCGAAAAAATCAAAATTGCCAGGTGTATACAATGTGAAACAATCACGAGGAAGTATTGTGTCCATAATTAGCAGTGTTTTTTTATTTATATTTATAAAGTAGGTACATATTTGTAAATTTTGAATGAGATTTATGTAATTTACGATTCATAATACAAAAGCATTGATCAAAATAAATGCTTTATTTAGACTGTCAGTTGTCAGTGGCCAGCCTCCGTGGCGTAATGGTTGTAACTACTGCCCGTAGTTCAGACATTTCGAGTTCGATTCCCAGTTGTTCCAGACTTTTCTAATATTTTTTTCCCCTCTAAACACGTAAGTCTGGAATCTACCCAGGCTGGGCGAGTT
Organism: Bactericera cockerelli; assembly: GCA_024516035.1. Lineage (NCBI taxonomy): Eukaryota > Metazoa > Arthropoda > Insecta > Hemiptera > Triozidae > Bactericera > Bactericera cockerelli. The sequence goes on along the minus strand of CM044961.1, from coordinate 21,608,073 downwards.
AAATGTAGGTAGCTGGAACGATTCCCAGCGAATGCAGGGTAAAACCCCCCGTCCTGACTAGTTCAAATCAGGACGTTAAAACCAAATACAATCAACTGGTCACAATCGTTTTAAAATGAGGTTGGTGTGAAAATTGGTGCTTCTTTTGTGGAACTTCAACCACTAATAATGAAGAAAAAAACATACCTATTTAATCTTAAAATCCATTAACAATAATTCATTAATAATCAACTAGTGTTTTAACCTTGTATTGAAAAATTAGTTATGAACTCGTTAAATAACGGACAACTTTGTTTAGTGGTTTTGTTTACAATACAATTTGAATTATAATATGTACCTAAGTACATGGTAGGTAGATGGAAATTCGATCTTGGTAAAATAAAGAGGGAAATGAAAGTGCCGAGTATTATTGTATGTTCCGAAATTGCCTCTTACTATGGCTCTAAGAAATGTTGACCCATATATTTGCCTAACTTCGAGTTACTAAACATGGTGTCAATTCAGCATAATCAGTTGGTAGGTATAAACAGAAGAAGTGAGACATTATACAAGATAATACATTTAATAATTATAAATTAATAAGCAAGCATATATCCATGGAATATACCCTGAAAATTTCAGCTCGATTGGAAAAAAAATGCAACTTATATCATGTTACAATGTTACATACATAGGTAGATGGATAATTAGATTGTGACAAATCAATGTTGATCGAGTTAAACCATACTCACTTCGTTCGAAATTAAACGGTCATAGGAGGTTGACGCAAACTACCAGCTACTGTTTTTTTTTCTCACGAGAAAACCGGACATCCAAAGTACAGAGTAAAAAAAAATTATACCTAGCCGGGATTCGAACCCAGGTCACCTTGCAAACTTTGTGTTTTACCTACACCAGTCGACGACCACAGAGACTGCTCAATAGGTACATAATATAATTTATCATTGTTTTGATCTATTTTAATCAATATTTTTCCTCTTACTGGCCAATACTTTATACACTTCTCATAAATAGACCTAGTTTACCTCTTGATGTAGAAATCTCTGAATGAAGTTATAAAACGTTATTATTCCCTAACTGATAACTCAGTCTGCTGGCAGCTTGGGTGTAGCAAAGATGATTGGATCTCACCCATATTTTAAGTTCTATGTGAGGCGAAGATTTTTTGATACTCTCATAAATCTTATTTCAGTTTTTTATTTTTATGTCTCACACTGTCGCTGATTTTTCTAACATTTTATTTACATCGTAGTATATTTCTACGTAATTAGACCTTTAGAAAGAACCTTCAGTCATCAACTTGGGATAAATAGGCGTGGCTCCAGGGTTCATTTTAGATAATCCTTTAGATGGCTTTAAATACTTTTCTACTTGTTTCAACCATCTGAAATTAAGTGATCTCATTCCCTTTGACTAGACCTTTCTAAAAACACCAGAAATACAACTCTAGGATAATAATAGACGGCTCTGGGCTCCATAATAAGTATTCCTTTCAAAGGGTATAACTCAAGTTTGGTCCAGTGTAATACTTTAGTTATATTTTTATATTTTTTCCTATGATAAGGCCTTTCGAAAAATACCACAACCGCAGCTCCAAGATAACCAGGGGCGGCTCTGTGCAACTTTCCCGTTTTATTTTAGAAGGCCATATCTCCTATCCTATAAAAAATAAATACTTGAAACTATAAAAGGTATGCAGAGATGAAAATTCCCTTTTCAAAAACGTATCTCACGTCTTTCCACGATAAGCACACGTTGCTGTACCCTTGACAGAAAATTGGTCTGAAAAAAAAAAAAAAAAAAAAAAAAAAAACCCGTATGAATAATTTCATGAAATTCAAGATTTTCGGCGTGGCCAGTAAACGACTTTAACTGTACGTAGGAACCTCGCGCTTTCGTGAAACACAATCTATTTTCGCGTCTCATTACGAATTTGAAATAAAAATTGATAAAAGTTAGCGTTAAGTGGGCGAAAACAATAAAACAAAATACATATAAACTCTGTTTCGTGTTAATATAGGCCGGGTGGCTGGCGCTACTTGACGAGCGCTCGCCTCCCGGCGAGCTTGATATATTGTTTCCATTTTTTCATTGTTATAATAATTATTTTTTCATTGTTATAATAATTATTTGTATTATACATAATTATGTCTTTTATATATCTAATAAAGGATTTCATAATAATATGCATAATGTATGGGTTGAGCAAAGTTTAGTATAGGTATGTACTATGTAATTATTGTAATGTATTATAATGGTTATTCAGATTCTTGTTGTAAGAAATATTGTTGTTATTATTCTACATTATTTTTGTGAGATTTCAGTTGTGTACACTTGTAGAGATGACCGAAAGAGAACGCATCATATTCGCCGTATAAACTGATTCCTGATATTATGCAAGCGATAATGAACGTATTGAATAATAATACAATAAATATTTTTGAAATAATAATTTCAGTCTAATATACACAAAGCGATTTGAAATCTCAAAATTGACTCAATAGTACAAACACCAAGTCTTGTCTACAGGGTGATACAGAACTAGTGTTCTCTTCTCTCTTCTTACTTTTGATAAATCTCTAATATTAGAAATCGGAAGTATTGTTGCTCCAATTTCCGGACCTTTCATAACCTCCTGAGCAGATTTGGTTTTGTGTCTGTCTGCCTGTATTTTTTCATGCCTACTCTGTACATATAAGATGAAAGAAAACGGATATTTCAGTTACACACTATAGATAATTAGATACCACTCTTATTTGCAGATATGATGCAACGAAACAATAGAAGTCTAGAACAGAAATCAAACAATATAATATACTGAGACACTTCCTTAGAATACATACTGAGGCACTTCCATAAGAAAGCACCAATTATTAAAAGTACAACAACAGTTGATATCGTATCTACAATAAAATTGATACAGTACTTTGTTGAAAATATTAAATACAAAAACTGATTCTATTAATGGTCCTATATCTTTTATGTGTAAACCACAAAATGACAGTAATTCTCTTTGGTATCTATCATTGAAAGAAGGGACTGAGTATTGCATTTGGATGTCCATACAACAAGAACAAAAAACATTTACCTTGAGTATCTGTATCTCATGAAAAGACACGGAATAAAGTTATTCTTGGTAAAATAAAATAATAATTTTATTATTAGAAATCCCATAATCGTCAGTACTTCCTCTAGAAAAATATCATCATGTTCACAGTAACTCAACACAAATTGTTTCCCAAAGTGGATAAAAAACAAATTTTCTCTACAGTACTACAGAACAAGACCGCTCAGTGATACAGAATACAGAACAAAAACGCTTAATTTTTTTTTTACTTTGTATATTATACAATACAATATAGCAATATCTTTGTACATTATACTCGTAAAGTATGTAGCAAGTCTTTATCATGTAATTCAGCATCACTCCCAAAACTGAGAACAACTAGCTGTCCCCTGGAATATCACAAAATAAAATGAACGATGAATAAGACCAATTAAAACTTTGAATATTGAACAGGATGAGACAAACAAACCCGTAATTAAAAGAAAAATACTATTGTATTGATCAAATATTCATTCACATAACAATGAGAAATATAATATCTATTCATTCCAAATTTAATCTGGGTCTTCATTTCGCGTGTTATGTCATTAATATTTAGTATAGTCATGATTATTTCAGCGTGGATGAAGAATGAAGACCTCTGGCAATATTTTAATTATTATTATGTGTTTGTGAGTTGCTTTTATTTGTTTACGACTTAAATTATGAATTATTTGTTGAATAAAGAGAAGAGAATGTTCTGTGTGCTCTTTGTCGGAAGATACCAGAGAATCGCTGGAATTTATGATAGGCAATAAATATTAAAAAAGGAAAAATACAATACAATAATAATTATTATGTAAAGTGTGTATACAATAAACCATTAGAAAGGATTCTGCTGAAGATATCTATACATAATTATGTACGTATTGTACAAAACATGGTAATGCTATGTATCCATAGAGGAAAATACTTGGCTTTTTATTTACATCAATGTTTTTTTGGATCACTTTAGTTCTAACTGCGCTGGTAGTCATTCACGATTCAGACGTCAAAGGGCGTGTTCCACCTGCCATCAGAAATTTAATGGTTAAATCCACAGTTGTCAAATCCCTCCCAGCCCGCCACCAAATAGGTTTCATGACAACTTTATCAGGCAAAATTAAGAAATAATTAATTCCATATGAAAAAATGTCTGCAAATAAACAGACTTATGTCTGAGAAATTAAGAAACAATGTCATTCAGCTCGCTGTCTGAGACATTTGTGTGTGCCTGACATGCTTGCTAAGCGCTCGGATATTTCTCAATCATTATCGCTCAAAACTTCTGTTTTGTCATATCTACCCCCCAAAAACACCACTTCGTGGTTAAAAAAAGAAGAACGCCTCACTCAAAAGAATGATTATAATTAGCTAAAAATAAATGATATCAAATTGAGAACACCTTTACCCCCTCTCTTTCTATTTCTCTGCACTCCTCCTCTCTGAATTTATTCCTCTTATGTTTATCTTTCTTCATCCTTTCTAGGGGTCATCCCGAACTTGATTTTTCTTTAAATTTACTTGTTGAACGGCAATAAAAAATGGCGGTCGGAGTATGATTTTTCTGAACTTATTTGATTTGAATCGAGAAAATTACACCGCGACCGCCATTTTTTATTGCCGTTCAACAAGTAAATTTAAAGAAAAATCAAGTTCGGGATGACCCCTAGAAAGGATGAAGAAAGATAAACATAAGAGGAATAAATTCAGAGAGGAGGAGTGCAGAGAAATAGAAAGAGAGGGGGTAAAGGTGTTCTCAATTTGATATCATTTATTTTTAGCTAATTATAATCATTCTTTTGAGTGAGGCGTTCTTCTTTTTTTAACCACGAAGTGGTGTTTTTGGGGGGATATCAGTTCTTTTTGTACGAAAATATAGGTTCATACACTACTGAAACTTTATAAATAACAAAAGTAAATAAGCTGGGAAAATGTGTATGTACCAAGTTGTCTTATATTCCAATTTTTTTTTAAAGATATAGTTTTAGCAGTAGGTATTTAATTTTTCTAAGGTCAATATATATTTGCATCCCCGATTCGGCCCCCTGAGTCCCCAAAGTTAGTAAATAATATATAAATTTGCAATCAGCCTATCAAGACCTTTTGATTCTATACTCCACATGATTATGTTTATCTTAGGAGGGACACTAAAACACCTGTATTTACAAATTTCAAAGACATTAATTTGTTATCACCTTATCAAGGTGAGGTAATGAATGAGTTCTCTCCCGTTGACCTATTCTTACCCGAATTCTCTCCGGCTTGTTGCAGGGGTCACCACGAGTATCTCTCCCGGAAATAAGACCATGCTTTTTACATTAGGTATTTAAGAAAATGAAAACTATAAAATTATCATTTTTATATAAGAATCGGCTTTTTATAAGGAAATCTTTAAAATCTCTAACTAATGAAAGGCAATGCCTTAAGTGTATAGTAGAGTTAGGTAAGATACATAGAATTCCATGCCTCAGGAATATAGTAGGGTTAGGGATATGTAATACATAGAAGGCAATGCCTCGGGTTTATAGTAGGGTTAGGTAAATACATAGAAGGCCATGCCTTAGGTCTATATCAACAATCGGGAGACAATTCGGTGTTGATAAAACCATGAGCGGGAGAGAGCTCGCGGTACCTACCTGACCAAAATTTGGGTCGGGAGAGAACTCGTTGGTGACGTCCCTTATCAATACCTTACGAGGTATGAGTGTACCCCGGGCATAATGGACAGATAAAAAAACTGGCCTCATGGGGATCGAACCCAAGTCATCGTGCGTGCAAGCCTAGTATGCTACCCACTTGGCCAAGGTCACTACTTTGTCACAACCTTTAGTGACAAGCATCGGCATTATGAGAGCTAATTCATCATATTTTATCTCCATCCAACCATGTTTGTCCAAAATCAATCTCGTAATGCCGCCACAGGTCATTGCCCGATTCTACAACTACTACAATTTTCCTCGTGAGGGTAGTCATCAACATGAAATATAAAGAGCGGAAAAACAGAAAAGCGTTAAGCCCAAATTGAAAAAAATAAATCTAAAACTTTCGTCCCCGCCAGGATTCGAACCCGTGCTAACTGGGTGGCAGGTCGGGCACGCTACCAACAGACAAAGTTGTCTTCTTAAGAATTGGACAGAAAATGAACTAACTAATACTTGGAAACTTAAATATTAAAATTTTGCAGAGAGAGAGCGAGGTCATCTCGAAAAATACATACTGGCCAAAATCTGACCACTAAGCTAAGGATTTGAAGGTACCTACCCGCCAAAGAAAATGAAAAGGCCGCCAGGTGCCACCCAGTGGACCGGTTGAAGGAATAAAATCAATAAATTTGGTATTTGCTCATCAAGATCTTTCATTTGATACCACTTAAGATTAGTATTATCCTTCAATTCCCGATTTGGGCTCCCAAAACCCGAGGCCGCCCAAATGGGCCGCCCGCTTATAATTTAGAATATTTTTTTGGTCCGGGCTCATCTCCATTATATCTTGATCACTTTAGACACCTCACTTAATCTTCAGTGCCAAGTTAAAGACACGAAGTCGGGTCTCAAAGGATCCGTATGAAAAAAAACAGAAAAAAAAAAAAAAAAAAAAAAAACAAAATTATGAATCTTTTCATGTCTTTCACGATTGTTGGGGGGTCTCGAAAATATGGTTCCCGTTGGCCTAGGAAGTCAAACAAAAAGTCAAATCAATTTATTTTTCAGCGTAGAGTCCATTTCCGCAATAAAAATTGCAATTTTTGAAATTCATGTTGCACTTTTCGCTGGCTGAAAGTACATGAAATGCATGGGAACTATGTTTTCCGTAACCTTACACTCTGCCGGGCTGTCTCTTTCTTTGTATAGGCGTTCTTCACACCTCGGCCGAGGTGTTTGATTTGTTTCTCACGAATCGTAATTAGATAATTTGACTAAAGCTGCTGGTCTGTCCAACAGATTTGCCTACACAGATTCGGTATGTGGACATTGCGATCGTGTCTTTGTCCTGCAGAATGTTCTCACGCTAAGACTCATGGCTGACAGCAACGGAGGTAGCTAGTCGTCTAGCGGAGAGCTAGCGCCGTGCCTTATGTATACAGGATGGTTGGCGGAAAGTAGAAATTCGAAATCTGCATTTATTTGAGTGAAGTGATTCTCGTATCAAATCACTGCCCTAAAGCAACTATATCGAGGCAGCAATTGTCTCCGGAACATTGATCTCCGAGAGCAATTGCTTCGGATGATTTTTATTTGAGGTGAGATTTAGAACTTAAGGTATTCGAGTAAACTAAAAATTGAATTAAATTTTACCATACCTACCTAATGGTTTGACTTAGAAAATGAGAGATTTAGTTCAAGCTGTTTCCACTTTGATTCGGACCAAAAAAACCTGGTGTAAACATCACACGACTTTCCTTATTCCCCAAAAAGAAGTCGAATTCCGCCACTAATGACTCAACGGTAACAGATAGTTAAAAATTAGTGCCAAATTCGTAATCAACACCTAAAAATCATTGGATTTGATATGTCGCAATATTGTCGCAACCCCCATCTAGGGTGAATAATAAAAAAGTTAGTCCAAGCGGGTCCCCCAAAATACAGGTAAATTGGGGCCGGGTTCCAAAAAGTTCAAGATATCAAAAAAATGATCGGATTAGACCCCTGTTATTTTTTTAATCCAAAGAAATGTTGTTCTCTAACTTTTTTTGTATCTTTAACACTTCCCGTGCCCAAGGCAAAAACATGACATTTCCCCCCAGGCCCAAAATGTCAGACGTATGCGTCCGACGTGGCCTTATAGGTTAAACTCGTCAGACGTATGCGTCCGACGTGGCCTCATTTTTCATGTGTAACTTCCTTAGTTTTCAAGATATTTCAGATTTAAAAAAAGGAAAATGTTCCTCACAGGCCCAGGATTATAAATCCAATGCTAAACACATTGTAGTGTCAGACGTAAGGGTCTGACATGCATTTAAAGTGAGTAAGGACTGTCAGACGCATACGTCTGACATGCAATTTTTTGGTAACTCACTGTCGGACGCATACGTCTGACGTGGCGCGGGAAGTGTTAACCAACTCAAAGGAGCGGCGGTTGCGGCCAGTATTTGCGGCCCGGCGGCCGCATTTTGAGGCCGATTTCAACCAAAAGATTCGTGGTTTGTCTGGTGTATAAAATTAATTTGTATACCAAATTTAAAGTCTCTAGCTCTTACCGTTTTCGAGATATCCTGTTTACACACACACACACAGACAGACGCACGGACCAATGGCTGAAAACAAGTTTTTTGGTATCCTGAGGCTATGATGCGTCCAGAAATGTTAAAAGCTGGGTAGGTCAAATTTTCGACGAATACAATACTTTCCTTTATAGGATAAGGAAAGTAAAAAAAACACTGATGATTTCTTTAAGTTCTGCTTATTTTTATGGTTGCCGCGAATAATGAGAGGATTCTATAAATATGTTTTCTCGCCCAAATAATTTGCAAATAAGTTGTCCTAAAAAGTTTTGTGCACCCATGATATAAAATGCGGAATATGGTTGGAACATTATGTGTTACTTTAGTAGGCACCACAAAATCTCTTGGGATTCCAAAAAAATACCTCAAAACAATACAATTTTGTCAGAAGAATTAAATTTACCACCCTGTAATTTATTGAACATTGCCATTTTTTATTGTACTTAAGTGTAATTAATATGTTGCCTAAGTACGCTCTTAACTGGTCATTAAATTAATTTTATTTCTGTGAGTGACACTGAAAAACTTTGTACCTTACTACTTTTTATAGTGTCTACATGATTTCTGTATTCATTTGTTCCATCATGTCGATCAGTAGTGGTTTATGATTTGTTACGAATACAGGGTCTTTCAAACTCTTGGATCTCTTGACAATTCCCTCTGAGTTCCTTGAAGCAATCTTCAATGACCATTGCTTGGTTGGGATATCAACGCCATCTGAAAAAAAGAGGAACATTCCATGAGATATTTTACGGATTTACTACAAAGAAGATTAGAAAAAACCTAAAAACGAAAATATAAAAAAAGTTTTCAGATTGAATTAATCTCACCCAGCCTGGGTTGGACCAGAATGCCATCAAGAATAAAATAAGTTGCTATAAAATTCAAATAAATGGTGCGAACGACCATCGCTGTTAAAGGACCTAAATTAATAATAAAAAAACTATATCGTCAAAGAACTTTACATGGAACAAGGATTATGATTTATTTTCTTTCCTAGAATTTTTTTATTCGTATTAAACAAAGATTAAGAACGAGGATTTTCCTACATTTTTCATTCTGTTTTACTTCATAACATCAAGGGAAAATCCAACTGAATTTATGATTAATTATCTTATCATGAATTAGATTACTGAGTAGTGCACAGGCAACGTAGGTATTAAACTACAAGTTTGAAGTGTGCATTACATACATTTATTTTGTGTTTACTGACGAAGCATAAACTATCTATTTAGACACAACCATGCGGTTGGCAAGTATTCAAACAAGATTGACACCTATGACAAGAAAATGAGACCTTGTTGTGAAAAGAGACCAAGTGAAGAGTGAATGAGCATTCCGTTTTCCATTGTCGAACATTAACATTGGAGTACAAGCAAGATCTCAGATAAATAAATTAAATTATAATAACTAATAGAAAAGTGCAGCTCAAACTCTGATAAAAAAATACATGAAACGCTTGGTCTTATCTAAAAATTCCTATCTATGTATGAATGTTAACTGTACGTATGACATGGACTAACTGTGCAGAGTGCACTATAGCTAGTTAAAATTATAGTATTGACAGTATAATATATATCTGTATTTACTTTGTATCTGTAATCTGAATGTATATCAATACAAACATTATAATACCTATATTTATTTTTGCAAATGGATGGATATACAGGGTGAGCATAAAGTCTCACCCCACCCCCCGTATCTCGAAAATGGCTGAAAAGACAAAAAAACGCAAAAACCCGTATTCCTTAATTTTTAGGGAAATTAGATTTCAGCCAAAAAAAATTGCCTGCACGGCCCCAGTCAGGCTGGGCATGGACCAACTTTAAAATCTTAAATAGAATGGTATGTCTTGTGGCATATTGTTTTAAAGGTCTCATAGAGAGAAATTCATTACAACAAATTTCAGTGAGCTACAACTTACCGTTCTCGAGATACAGGGTCGGACGTCCTGCGTAATATCCATATATTTTGACCTATAACTCGTTGACCGTAAATTCCAGAAAAATGAAATTTGTTGATAATAACTCCTTATCGCAAGAACTTTCGAACAAGTTAAAACTGGATTTGTTTTTTTCGTTAAATTTTTTCGGACTTTTCGTCCGGGTGGCTGACGAAACCGACCAGAAACTAATATCAACAGAGTATGTCGAGTTATAATTTTTTCGAAAGTGCTTGTCATAAGGAGTTATTATCAACAAATTTAATTTTTCTATAATTTACGGTCAACGAGTTATAGGTCAAAATATATGGATATTACGCAGGACGTTCGACCCTGTATCTCAAGAACGGTAAGTTGTAGCTCACTAAAATTTGTTGCAATGAACTTCTATTTATGAGGCCTTTAAAACAATATGCCACAAGACATACCATTCTATTTAAGATTTTAAAGTTGGACCATACCCAGCCTGACTGGGGCCGTGTAGGCAAATTTTTTTTGGCTGAAAATTAATCCTCTTAAAAATTAAGGAATACGGGTATTTGCGTTTTCTTGTATTTTCAGCCATTCTCGAGATACGGGGGGTGGGGTGAGACTTTATGCTCACCCTGTATAATAATATATAGATTCCATATAGGTAACTCTTGGGTTGTATCTTACCTGCATCTTATGTATTTCTCTACTATGTGCTTAATATCTCGTGGACGCTCGGATTACATGTGGATTGACAATTGCACTATCATGAATGCTCAGGACGTTTTATGAACTCAATTACTGGTTGATGAATTTATTAGCAACTCGGATTATCATAAAAAAGTCATAAACCACATCGTGCTCAGTGCTGAATCGAAATAATTAAATGATTTCATCTGGCGAACCTGACTTGGAGTATCAATAATTAATTTAAGTTAGCGTCCTTTTCAGTCAGTCGTCAGTCGCTTCCACTACTTTGTAATAAATTCTTTAAACTGTTTTCATTGTTGTAAAAAAAACTATTTACCCTTGCCTATAATACTATTAATGATCTTGAAAACTAATCAACGAATATCACTATCATGCTAGACATGTCATATTTTTTACATTGTTTGTATAGAGATAGATTGTTTACAATATTAGTCTATCCACTTTTAGTGCCATCTTTTGTTTAATGAAGAAAAAATATGTCATTGTAATTACAATAAATTTAATATCATTCAAGAGTTATCGCGCTCAGTAGAATCTTTTCAACGGACGAGAATAGCCACATTACTAAATTATTTTCTAAGTGTTGGTGGATGTGACAAAACTCTCTTTAGTTAGTGAATGCTGGATGGGACTAAACTCTCTATAGTTAGTGGATGTGACAAAACTCTCTGTATTTAGTGGGTGTGACAGAACTCTCTTTAGTTAGTGAATGGTAAACTCTCTATATTTAGTGGATGTGACAAAACTCTCTTGTTTTAGTGGATGTGACAAACCTACCTTTTTTTAGTGGATGTGACAAAACTATCTTTAGTTAGTGGATGTGACTAAACTATCTATGGTTATTGGATGGGACTAAACTCTTTTATTTTAGCGGATGTGACGAAACTCTCTATTTATTGATAGTGAAATCGGCAAAAGGTAGTAATAATGATTTTAAATAGAATTTTGTCAGCAACAATAATAAAATTATTCTTGAACTCCGGACTTTCTCAAGAGGAGAGTTAAATTTTTTTCCAACACTTCAGATTAACACCCGTATTTATGAACAGCGAATTTTGTCTGAGCACTGTCTCAAGCAAGGTATTGGCCAATAATATTAAAGGAAATCATGCTTCAGACCATGCTCAAACGGCGTTTTCTGTTCATAAATACGGCTGTAAATCTTGGATAGTTGCTGTAAAAGACTGTTCAGACACAACAGACGCGAAAGGGTTTTTTCTGACCAAGGCTTGTCGATGGTTCACTCAAAACTTGGTTGATTGATTAAATTACTGCCCAAATATAAATCAATAATTAGGTTTCACACAGTAAATAAACCATGTTGCGATCAATTGCCGTAAGAATTTTTAACCAATATTGCAAGGGACTGGAGATTTTTTCTCTTAAATCCAGGTTTCTCTTATTAAGAGGCTGTTTTCCCTCGCATAGAGAAGTAAATTTGACCTGGAAATTTTTCTATTACCTATATCCAGGTTCGACTGATCAAGCATATAATTATCATTGTACATGGAGTATAAAAGCCTCGTTCTGATAGAAGCATTTGGTCTATTGGTCATACATAGCCCAGGACCATAGGTCCTCGCGGTCGAAAGCGACGGTAAATCCAGCGTCGATGGCACATTGAATAACGTCCAGCGAGGTTAGGATTTGAATGGTAGACCATTTAATTTCGAACTTTGGTGATGCTGGCTATTTCCGGCCCAACCCAGGCTTTTCTTTGAGGAGAGAAAACTCATGTCGAAAAATATGGGACTGCCTACCTAACTAAAATTCGCAGCTCCTCATCAATGCTAAACCATGTTGTGGGGACTGTTAAATATTACTTCAACACCTTCAACCAACACCAACCAAAACCCAGGCTGAATGGGGTTAATGTCAGGTTCCAGAGAATGGATGGTAAATCTCCAGTCTCGAATGAGCTAGAATTTAAAGAAAACGAAGCAAAAAAAAAAAAAAAAAAAAAAAAAAAACACCAATGAGAGCTCAACCATCGAAAACACAATTCCTCCTTATCTGGACATTGATCTGGATAGACACTGCCGCACTAATGACCCTCCGGTAAACCAAACCCCACATACCAGCTCTGTCGATACATTCATTATTACCGTACCCCCGCAAATTACGTACCATCCATTAAATACCTCTCGGTATACCTACATAACGGTTAATGAGTAGCTCGCGTATTTCATGCTTTAATTACTTTACTCTTTGTAATGTATGTGTCATTAGGAATTGATTATTGATGCATTAGTTATTGTTGTATTTGCTAATCCTGCCTGAGTGGCTGACCGTCACTTGTTATTTATTCTGAGTCACTTAGATAGACAACCTCACTAACCCACTGTTAGAGAGTTAATACAGTTCTTAACCCTGGTAGACGAGTGGCACGTGTGGCATTTGAGCACAAACCAGACGACTATTGCATGAAACAAATGCATAAATAGATAATAAAAGCGTTAATTGTCCTACGTGACTGTTCTTCCCTTCCCATTGCGTGCTGGTATCAGATGATGGTTGAAGAAATAAAAATGTCTGCCCCCATGCTATAAAACAAGGAGTGGATCAGCCAAAACCGGATCGGTCGAGCTTCGCCTGTTAGCGGTATAGAAGGATTCAGAACACTCCAGATAAAAAGCATAGTGTACTAGGATTAAGCCGTTACCTAAGCGATTATATTTTGCTACAACAATAACATCATTGAAGATAAACAGGAGCTTCTTCCAAGACTTTACTACATGAAATCACCTCGGAATTCGGAGATAAGTTATAATCATCAAGTTTAATACAATAGATGGTTTAGTCGTATCAAAAATAACTGAAATTTCATCTCATTCGTTTCCTACTAATACAGAGATTAGTCTCATCCCCCAAAAAACACTTCGTGTAAAAATAGTCGTCAAGTGTTGGAATGATTAAAAAGAACTGATATCAAAAACGTCAATTTTCTATGTTTAAAGAAAATATTTTTCACGTAATAAGTCTCTTGATAATTCAACCAAAATAATAGCCTCACAACAACAATACACCTTTGAGCAAACTTCGATTTGGTATTTTGAGAATTTAACCAAAAAATAGCCACACAACAAAACAATGCTCTTGTAAGAACAATCTTGCATAATGACATAACCACGTCCTTGACTACTGCACACTGTTTTGTTAGCAACGTACTTCACATAAATTTCAGAACAAAACAGTGTGCAGTCAAGGACGTGGTTCTGTAATTATGCAAGATTGTTCTTACAAGAGCATTGTTTTGTTGTGTGGCTATTTTTTGGTTAAATTCTCAAAATACCAAATCGAAGTTTGCTCAAAGGTGTATTGTTGTTGTGAGGCTATTATTTTGGTTGAATTATCAAGAGACTTATTACGTGAAAAATATTTTCTTTAAACATAGAAAATTGACGTTTTTGATATCAGTTCTTTTTAATCATTCCAACACTTGACGACTATTTTTACACGAAGTGTTTTTTGGGGGATATCACTACTTTTTGATTTAATTGATTTTCATATGATAGATGAAATAAAAACTGGTCAACAATCAACAGATAAAAGAAAAAAAACTTTTAATTAAAGGATGTTGATCTTTTAAATCAAGGAGAAAAATAAATGATATAAAAAAAAACTTTGAAAAGATGCTGAAAGAATATTTCACGGTACTTGCTGGAGAGAGGAGAAATCTTGAGATAACAGGTGTATTCCTTATTGAGTGGCACTAGATAGCGCTCAGCAATTTTGTTGATCTTTTCAAATTTTGAAACCCACTGCTAGATTCATTAACAGAAAAGTACCCCGTTTCAGTATTGTTGGCAATAATTAGAGATGGGTGATACCGAGTATTTCATAGAACCGGTACTTCAGTAATCGATTACATAAAAGTACTGAGTATTTACCGAGGTTCTTTTGTACTTGGTTTTTGAGATTCTGCGAGCGGATGTAAATGGAATAGTGGATTCGAGTAATCACTCAAGAACCAAGTACAAAAGCACCGTACACTAACTAAATCTCACAATTTTGCATTCAGAATGTTTACAGGAGACGAATCTCGATTCACAAAATTTGTTGGGTGTTTTAGTTTCAACTGTTTCAATAGATTAGAATAGGAGGTTATTTTATAACCTGAATTAAATAATGTACATTTCCCTAAGCCGTCCAATTGTTTGACAAAGAAGTTTCAAATAGAAGACTTGGTTCTACGAGACAAAAAGAAAAATATTAGGACACCGACAGCCTGAATATTATTCATAGATAATATCGGAATAATGAAGTACCTCTCTCTGCTGTACCCAGTTCTAGAGATGGGTATTTGGGTATTATTGTAATACCGATTATTTCATAGAACCGGTACCCGGTATGGTACCCGGCCCCGGCGTGTAATACCAAGTATTTAATAAAAACGGTACCCGCCTACTACGTACGATACGTCGGTACTCGGTCCCAGTGTGTAATACCGAGTATTTCATAAAATCGGTACCCAGTACGGTATGCGGATCCAGTGTGTTATACCGTCACCAGTGTTGTACCCGCTACGGGTACAGGTACCTAGCAAAATTTTGTACCCGGTATGGGTACGGGTACCTAATTTTATTATGTACCCGGTGCGGGTACTTTTGTAAATGTACCCGGTATTTTTTTGGGTACTTTTCAGGTACGTTATCCTTATCTATAGTAAGTATAGTAATAAGATTTGTCTAAATTATTTAAACTGTGGAGGACAAAGTCTTGTCATTAGAATACCACCTAACAACCAAACTAAATAAAATACCGAATTGATGGTTAGCCTTTAATGAGGTCTTGAACTCCAAGTTCCAGGTTAAAAGTCTAGTAAGCTAGATTTTATTTTTATTTAAAATTATTATTAATGTTAATGTACTATTATTATAATCATCATCACAATCAAGAAATAAAAAGATACATTTATTAAAAATAAGGCTTGCACCTTTTTAATTTAAGTATGAATTTGTGAACAAAAATAACTAGAATGTAGAAAAAATAGTATTCTATTATATAAAACAAATTTGAAGAAAATCGGTTAAGCGGTTTTACAAGTGATTTAGTCGAAAAAATCAAAATTGCCAGGTGTATACAATGTGAAACAATCACGAGGAAGTATTGTGTCCATAATTAGCAGTGTTTTTTTATTTATATTTATAAAGTAGGTACATATTTGTAAATTTTGAATGAGATTTATGTAATTTACGATTCATAATACAAAAGCATTGATCAAAATAAATGCTTTATTTAGACTGTCAGTTGTCAGTGGCCAGCCTCCGTGGCGTAATGGTTGTAACTACTGCCCGTAGTTCAGACATTTCGAGTTCGATTCCCAGTTGTTCCAGACTTTTCTAATATTTTTTTCCCCTCTAAACACGTAAGTCTGGAATCTACCCAGGCTGGGCGAGTTAAATGTAGGTAGCTGGAACGATTCCCAGCGAATGCAGGGTAAAACCCCCCGTCCTGACTAGTTCAAATCAGGACGTTAAAACCAAATACAATCAACTGGTCACAATCGTTTTAAAATGAGGTTGGTGTGAAAATTGGTGCTTCTTTTGTGGAACTTCAACCACTAATAATGAAGAAAAAAACATACCTATTTAATCTTAAAATCCATTAACAATAATTCATTAATAATCAACTAGTGTTTTAACCTTGTATTGAAAAATTAGTTATGAACTCGTTAAATAACGGACAACTTTGTTTAGTGGTTTTGTTTACAATACAATTTGAATTATAATATGTACCTAAGTACATGGTAGGTAGATGGAAATTCGATCTTGGTAAAATAAAGAGGGAAATGAAAGTGCCGAGTATTATTGTATGTTCCGAAATTGCCTCTTACTATGGCTCTAAGAAATGTTGACCCATATATTTGCCTAACTTCGAGTTACTAAACATGGTGTCAATTCAGCATAATCAGTTGGTAGGTATAAACAGAAGAAGTGAGACATTATACAAGATAATACATTTAATAATTATAAATTAATAAGCAAGCATATATCCATGGAATATACCCTGAAAATTTCAGCTCGATTGGAAAAAAAATGCAACTTATATCATGTTACAATGTTACATACATAGGTAGATGGATAATTAGATTGTGACAAATCAATGTTGATCGAGTTAAACCATACTCACTTCGTTCGAAATTAAACGGTCATAGGAGGTTGACGCAAACTACCAGCTACTGTTTTTTTTTCTCACGAGAAAACCGGACATCCAAAGTACAGAGTAAAAAAAAATTATACCTAGCCGGGATTCGAACCCAGGTCACCTTGCAAACTTTGTGTTTTACCTACACCAGTCGACGACCACAGAGACTGCTCAATAGGTACATAATATAATTTATCATTGTTTTGATCTATTTTAATCAATATTTTTCCTCTTACTGGCCAATACTTTATACACTTCTCATAATATAGACCTAGTTTACCTCTTGATGTAGAAATCTCTGAATGAAGTTATAAAACGTTATTATTCCCTAACTGATAACTCAGTCTGCTGGCAGCTTGGGTGTAGCAAAGATGATTGGATCTCACCCATATTTTAAGTTCTATGTGAGGCGAAGATTTTTTGATACTCTCATAAATCTTATTTCAGTTTTTTATTTTTATGTCTCACACTGTCGCTGATTTTTCTAACATTTTATTTACATCGTAGTATATTTCTACGTAATTAGACCTTTAGAAAGAACCTTCAGTCATCAACTTGGGATAAATAGGCGTGGCTCCAGGGTTCATTTTAGATAATCCTTTAGATGGCTTTAAATACTTTTCTACTTGTTTCAACCATCTGAAATTAAGTGATCTCATTCCCTTTGACTAGACCTTTCTAAAAACACCAGAAATACAACTCTAGGATAATAATAGACGGCTCTGGGCTCCATAATAAGTATTCCTTTCAAAGGGTATAACTCAAGTTTGGTCCAGTGTAATACTTTAGTTATATTTTTATATTTTTTCCTATGATAAGGCCTTTCGAAAAATACCACAACCGCAGCTCCAAGATAACCAGGGGCGGCTCTGTGCAACTTTCCCGTTTTATTTTAGAAGGCCATATCTCCTATCCTATAAAAAATAAATACTTGAAACTATAAAAGGTATGCAGAGATGAAAATTCCCTTTTCAAAAACGTATCTCACGTCTTTCCACGATAAGCACACGTTGCTGTACCCTTGACAGAAAATTGGTCTGAAAAAAAAAAAAAAAAAAAAAAAAAAAAACCCGTATGAATAATTTCATGAAATTCAAGATTTTCGGCGTGGCCAGTAAACGACTTTAACTGTACGTAGGAACCTCGCGCTTTCGTGAAACACAATCTATTTTCGCGTCTCATTACGAATTTGAAATAAAAATTGATAAAAGTTAGCGTTAAGTGGGCGAAAACAATAAAACAAAATACATATAAACTCTGTTTCGTGTTAATATAGGCCGGGTGGCTGGCGCTACTTGACGAGCGCTCGCCTCCCGGCGAGCTTGATGTCCAATAAAATTGGGAGTTAATAATATGCACTAGTAAAGATGGTTTATTTATATAAATATCCGGAAGTTTTGTCACATCCACTAAAAACAGAGATTTTGTCACATCCACTAAATACAGAGGTTTTGTCACATCCACTAAGTACAGAGGTTTTGTCACATCCACTAAATACAGAGATTTTGTCACATCCACTAAAAACAGAAGTTTTGTCACATCTACTAGGTAATAAAAGATAATTTCATAACAACGAGTCTTGAGAAAAATGAGAAATGTGTGAAAACTATAATGGTTTTCTTTTGATGAGCAATCAATATAAAGTAGGTATTTCAACACTGTACAGAAGGAGTTACTATTGCTCTAATGATATTTTTATTGCTGCCAAAAATGTACAATTTCACATAACAGCTCTGAAGTTCTTGTCATATTTTTTCAAAATAATATCAAAAAAATTCAATTTAAGCCAAATAATACATAATTATCTATGCATAATAATGTTGTAATATCTCATTCACCCGAAGTGAACATAAAAGAAGTTATAGAGAGAAGTGAAACACTTCACTCGCCTGCTGTCTTCACTGCTACCTTCTCTTCTCCCGAGGGAGTAAAGGGCAAGAGAAGTAGCAGTAGAAATGAAGACACATATCACAATAAGAATGTAATAATAATTCCGTGTCCGTGAGATAGGAACACATATTTATATCACGGTGGTGAGAGGATCATATAGACGCTCATATATAATGTCTATGCTCCTTTCATGTCCTTTAATTCTACATATTTGGTTTTAACGTCTTAATTTGAGATAGTCAGGACGGGGGTTTTACCCTCCATTCTCTGGGAATCGTACCACAGTTACCCACATTAATTTCATCCAGCCTGGGTGAGCCGGAAATACTAACAGAATTTTCTGTGTGAAAACTCTACTCCTACGGGAATCAAAATCAGGATCTCTGGATTACGGATAACAGTCACACCCGTTACCCCACAGAGACTGGCAGGAGGTGAGTGAGATGATCACATTCTTGCCATGCCTACTTAGCTGCCCACCTCAGCTGAATGTGAACTCACCATTGTAATGAGATCAGCAAAGACAATGATTATTCAATCTGTCCAAAAACGGAATCATCCACCTTATTTCTATGTACAAGGACAATATGGACATACGCTACGGAACCTGTGAAAGTGCTAGAGAAGATCAACTTCTGGGTTAGTTTTAATAGACCACAAAGAATTGAATATTTTTGGTTTCAACTATGACACATAGTGGTGTAGAATCGAATCTTGTATTTGTAAAAGTAAAACTTGATTTGTACTGTTCATAAATGCCTTAGATATAACTATTGTCCATTAGTATTTTCATTCATATTATCTGACCTGGTTTTAGGGTTTTCAGTGAAACCCTTACAATTGACACTGATGTCGAATTAGATCTATTGTGACGCCCATAAGTCTTGAGACGATACGTTTCGGTGCTCTTGTATTGATACATCAAATAAACTACAACGTCTATACTGACCCAACAACATTACATATCTTCCGATAAAAAATAAACAAATCATTAAAAAGTTTGTCCCACCATCGACACTGGTTAGTGGCTTAATCTCTAACGATTACGAGCTTAAAATCCTTACAAGGAAAGCGTTAGGAACGTGTGTACATGGTGGCTGAAAAAGGAATGTTCAATCTGATCATGTCAATCCAGTTGTATAAGGATTAGGATTAAGTGTCTCAGAAGCCACAGGTCTGCGATTAAGACCATGGAATTTGAAAAAAACATTTTATTTACAATTCTAGTCTGGTGGTAAACGCGCTGGTCTGGTAATAAAGGTAGAGTAGGGATCCGTTGGTTCGAATTCCACACAGTACATGAATTTTTCCTCATTAATTTGAGTTTGTGATCACATAATAATAAGACTCTGGGTTAGGTGGTAGAAAATGCTTTGAGCATTAACCTCGCCAGGTGGTTACCTTCCAATAAAAATTATTATTATTAAGATGTATTTAGTACATACAACTTCCACTAAAGAGTTATTATTATTACAATTCCGTTTTATTAAAAAAAAAAAAAATCTATAACAAAAAAGCAGGATCATTAAGGTTTACTCCTACGCTGGAAATACTGATATTGCTGATTCCGTTTGAACGGGGTATCATAATCACTATAGGTATAGGTATATCACTTATCCAGGCAGACTTCACTTTCTTTAATCTGTTGGACGAGATAACATCTGTCCGAATGTTGTCAAATTAAATGAGGCAGTAAAAAGAGCACATTAAAGTGAAATATATGTAGATACAATTCAATCAGTGTTTTCGAAAGTAAATATTTCAAAATAAATGTTTGTATTATTTTTGCAGAGAGGTGTTTAAATAATGACGGTCGAAGTGTAAGTAATGTGTGAAATCAGTTTTATACGTGTGGGTGGCTCTGCAGTCTACAGGGTGAACAAATCTCTACAATAAAAAATCGGAGCAAATAAATATTTTTTTTAGAAAAATGATCACAAAATTTCCGATTTCTAAAATTAGAAAATTATTGGAAGTAATAGTTCAATTAGGACTAAAATGCCATTTTTCTTTCTTATCCACTTTCCTTCCTTATTTTCCTCTAGATAATCTCTCTCTCTCTCTCTCTCTCTCTCTCTCTCTCTCTTTCTCTCTCTCTCTTTTTCTATCTCTCTCTGTTCGATAAAAGTGCCCCCGTACCCAATTATATATTTTCTGCGAAAACTCTACATTACCTAATTATTCTTGTAAATACATACCTTGTAAAGTAATTACCTATTTGTACCAGGCTAATTATTGTATATCGCTAACCTCAAGTAGGTACTTGTTGATTTTTTTCCAATCTGTTCAGCGATATGCCGTTGGACTTATAAGTCTCATTAGGCCAGTGGGAGGCTCCGAGGTTAAGGCTAGGACTCTGGTAGAATCTGGTAGATGCACGTCATTCCCTAGTTAATTATATCGGATAATAACGTACATTTATCTTGTTAATCAGGAGATAACAATCAGTCGATGTTTTTATTTTATTGGCCAGTGGAATAATTTATTGTTTCAATCAGGTTGCTCGGTGGCCAAAAACAGAGACTTGAAGCAACTCGTTATACTTCGAGTCGGATGTCAAGTGTGTACGTAAAAGTACATTACTGGTTATGATGCATATTCTTTGAAATTTGAAATGTGTTATTGTGTTTATTTTGAGTGCAAGTTGACAATTGGTTAGACAAGTTTTTGATTTAAAAAAAAAAAATGAAAGCAGATCTAGAAATTGTTGTAAAAAATCTGGTGTAAACATCACACGACTTTCCTTATGTCCCAAAAAGGAGTCGAATTCCGCCACTGGTGACTCAACGGTAACAGATAACTAAAAACCAATGCCAAATTCGTAATCAGAATCTCAAAATCATTGAATTTGATATGTCACAACCCCCATCTAGGATGAATAATAAAAAAGTTAGTCAAAGCGCGTCCCCCCAAAATACCGGTAAATTGGAGCCGAGGTCCAAAAAGTTCAAGATAGCAAAAAAATGTTCAGAGTAGACTCCTATTATTTTTTTAACCTAAGAAAATGTTGTTCTCAAGCTTTTTTTGTATCTTTAACCAATTCAAAAAAGCGGCCCTTGCGGCCGATTTTTGCGGCCCTGCGGCCGAAGGATGCGGTTGATTTCAACCATAAGTTTCGTGGTTCGTCTGGTGTATAAAATTAGTTTCCATACCAAATTTCAAGTCTCTAGCTCTTACCGTTCTCGAGATATCCTGTTCACAGACACACACACAGACGCACGGACCAATGGCTGAAAACAACTTTTTTGGTATCCTGAAGCTATGATTCGTCCAGAAATGTGAAAAACTGGGTAGGTCAAATTTTTGACGAATACAATACTTTCCTTATTATACAGGGTGGACCAAAAAAACGTTTACACCCGTTAATGGTAGATTACTGACGACATTTCCAGGCCGGATCTGCAATCCGTTTTTTCGGATTCGCCTTTATAACTGCACAAAGTGATTTTTTGCAACTTTCTGAAAAAGTCCGACTTTGGCTTATTCTTCAGGTCAGAACTTTTTTCCTATTTAAGATGAGTTGATTCTGAACATTTCTGCAGAAAGCCAAAAAAATTTCGATGTTTTTAGCAACACTACTTTGTTTTTTACGATTTGGTTTGGCATCTTTTTTGACACCTGAATAGAAAAAAAATTCTCATGTAAGTTTTTTACACTTTGAAACACTCAAGATTTTCCCGAGCAAATTTTGGCACAGACATGGGCAAGTTTGATAAAAGTTGGCGGCCACCCCAAGGATGCTAAAAAATAATTTTACGATTTTTTATCACGTGATCTTCTGGGAAAACGAACCAGGTAAGTCTCAAAAAATGATGTTCAAAATCATAAAAGTGTTGACCGTGTAGGGTCGTCTTGTACTCAAAGAGTAATGGGGCTTTCCCACATTTTTTACAAACCAATTATTCTTATGGTTTAGAACACGCTGATTCTATTGGTGACATCCATTTTCAATTTAAGAATCGCAATCATTGAGAAAATTTCATTTGAAAATTGGAAAATTTGAAACACCCTAATTTTCGCGGGCAGCCATTTTTGTTTTGATGACGTCAAAAGTATGTAAACAAAAAATTTGGAGTTTTGAAATACTACAGTTTCCATAGGTTTCTCATAGGTATCACTTCAATGAAATTGATTTTTTAAGCCTTCAGTGAATAAAAAACAGTATTTAATTTGTTATAAGTACTATCCTTCATACTATAGCTGACTATTACAAGAATTGATTGTGGAACACGTTGTGAAAACAATATGGAACACGTCGATTGATTACGCGGTATTCTCTCTAGACTCCTCAAGTCTAGCTTGCCGATACTACAGCCGCGACCTTCGTAATGTCTATTACTTCCGAGAAATTTCTAATATTAGAAATCGGAAGTATTGTGTTCGTTTTTGTAAAAAAAAATATTTTTTTGCTCCGATTTCAATTTTTTTCATATTTCTGGACGTTTCATAACCTCCTGAGCAAATTTGGTTTTGTGTCTGTCTGTCGGTCCGTCGGTCTGTCGGTCTGTCGGTCTGTCGGTCTGTCGGTCTGTCTGTCGGTCTGTTAAAACGATTCCTTGTAACGCGCAAATCTCGGAAACTACTCGACCGATTTTGATGAAAATTTGCACACATCTAGGAGACATTCTGTAGATGGTCCCATTTTAAATTCATCGAATTCGTACTAGCGGTTCTTGGTGAAAGAGACCATGCGCCTGACCACTAACTTTTTACTTAAACGCTGATATCTCGTGAACGGTACACTCGATTTTGATGAAATTTTGTATGGTTATGCATATTATTATTTTACATAGGCATTTTATATTTGTTTTTAAATTAATAATGATTTGACTCTGATATTTAAGAAAATCCGAAATTTTGGACAAAGAAGCCAAAAAATAAGGATCACGACTTGCCGATACAGAATTTTTTGTAGAATCTAGAATGTATAAAAAACAATATTCTACCATATAAAACAAATTTGAAGAAAATCGGTTGAGCCGTTTTAGAGATACAAGTAATTTTCTAAAAAAATCTCAAATTTGGCACGTGTTTACAATGTGAAGCAATCACGAGGAAGTATTGTGTCCATAATTGGCAGTGTTTTTTCTGTTTTCGTTCTGTGAGAATTCGTGATTCGCGAAGGGTTGAAGAGTCAAGCATACTGTTGCTACGATCGAGTTAAGATGCTGGGCCTTTGAACACTTTGCAAATTCACGTTTCACTTTCACAGAAGACTGATGCTGTTGTTACTTATTGTTAACACTCCCAATCTCAAAATAGCCACGTGTATACACTGCGAATCAATCACAAAGAAGCATTGTGTCCGTAATTGTTTTAAAACGAAAAAATGCAATACCCAATACGAAGAAGATTTACATTAGCGTCTGCGTCATATTCGATAGTCGGACGTAAAAAATCAATATAGAGATTCCTTTGATAAAATCTCTAGCCTATACGTATATAAATGGCACAGAACTTCTCATTTTTACATAACACAATTTATTTATCGTATGGATTTTTTATATTTCAACAAAATTGTACATGGTATACATAAGAAATGACATTTAAAAACAGTATTTGAAATAACTTGAAATGACATAAGCAAAGTGAAAAAAAAAACAATGAAATAAATTGAAAAAATTACAGCTGGATCCTAAAAAGGGTATTGGCCGTTTTATGTAAAGTCTATTACAAGTCTAGATTGGTAAGCCAAGATTTGGCCTCGTCAGTTAGGGATTTTAAGTCTTCTATTTGCCCTTTGAATGACAGTATTGGACAGTCTCTAAGAATATGGTCCATTGTTTGACGTGGGTGACCACACTCACATATCTCATCCTCTGATAACCCCCATTTGAGTAAGCATGATTTACATCGTCCATGTTTGGAACGAAGGCGGTTTAAGTTGCATAATAATTTTCGCGGAAGAGAAAATTCTACATTATTGAAAGTTGAAGCGGTGAAATCAAAAATAGGGGATCCTTGCTGACTTTGAGACCACTGTTGACGCCAGTCATCATCAACATCAAAGTCACGATCATGTAGCTTCTCTCCAAGTAATAGTGTAGGTTTTCTTGATTTTAGTCTGCTTTGAGGTTGTGAATATAAATCTTGGTGGAGAGGGATACGAGGGTTATCTTTTATTTTCTTGTACATTTTCAGAAGATGTTGTTTTCGGCGCAGGTCGGGTGGAGCAATATGGCTGAGGGCAGGTAACCATTCTGAAGGAGTAGAACGTACAGTACCAGATATGAGGCGCATAGCAGAGTTTAGATGAACATCAACTTTCTGAGTATGGTGGCTTTGGAGCCAGACAGGAGCAGCATACTCGGCAGTAGAATAAACAAGAGATAAGGCTGATGTACGTAGGCAACTTGCGCAAGCTCCCCAAGATGTGTTGGTCAGTTTTTGTATTATATTGTTACGAGTCTGTACCTTCAGAGCTGTATTGGAAAGATGTTTTTTGTATGTCAAAGATCTATCCAAAATAACACCTAGATATTTCGGATTAAAACTGTGTTTCAGTTGGTGGTCTCCAACAAGTATGTTCAGTTTCCTCTCAGCTTCTCGATTGTTTAGGTGGTAGCAACAAACTTCTGTTTTTGATGGGCTCGGTTGTAATCTCCATTTCTTTAGATATCTAAACAAAGTCTCTAAATCCGTTTCCAAATCTGTTTCAATGGAAAGCCAACTTTTACCTTGTACAGCATATGTCATGTCATCTGCGTATATAAACTTCCGTGATTTAGATTGAGGCAAATCATGGATGTAAAGGTTAAATAGGAGTGGGGATAGGACAGAACCTTGAGGTAGCCCATTGTTTAACCTCTTTGTTTTACTGTGGTTGTCATTTAAGTAGATTTGAAATTGGCGGTCGCTCAGAATATTCGTTATGATGTTGACAATTTTAATATCGGGTATTATTTTAACAAGTTTCACAAGAAGGCCTTTTTTCCAGACTGTATCATAAGCGGCAGTTAGGTCGATAAATGCTGCAGCAGTTTTGACGCCATTTTGAAAACCATGCTCGATAAAATTTGTTAGTCCAAGTATCTGATCTGTACAATTGCGCCCTTTCCGAAATCCAGCTTGTTCTGGGGGAATTTGCTCATCAATTATTGGTTCAATTCTGTTATAAATGAGTCTCTCAAATAGTTTGAATGTAACAGAAAGTAGAGCGATTGGACGATAGCTCTCTGGGATATCATTCGGTTTGCCTGGTTTGAGAAGTGCAATAATTTTGGTTTTCTTAAAAACAGAGGGTATTTTATTTGTTAGGAGAATGTCACTGTAGAAATAACTGAGCCATTTTCTAGTACGAGGTCCACAGTTTGTTAGAAATTCAGGATAAATTTCGTCAAAACCAGCAGCTTTGCCAGTTTTTGTTTCTAGGAGGGCTTCATTGACTTCATCTTCGGTAAATGCATCAGATATGGTCGAACTAGTGTCAGCATTTTGTCTCAGTTCTCTTAGTTCCTTCTCAACCTCTTTGTTGAAAGTCTTGTCAGGTTCAGAATTGGAAAGTTCAACAATACGTAAGGCAATTTTATTTGGATTGATTGCATTTGTCTTTGGGGTGTTTGATTTCACTGTTGCTCCAAGTTTTCGTAAAACGGACCATGCCTTTCTACTTGAGTGTGTGAAGTTCATACTTTCAACAGTTTGTTTCCATTTCGCGGTTCTTAGTGAGTCTAATGAGGCAAGTAGATCATTTGCTACAGTTGGGTCTCCTGTTTTGTTGAACTCTTTATAAAGATGGTTAGTATTTTCATTCCAGCATGGGACATACTCTTTTCTGAAACCTCGAGGTATAAAACTCTTTGCTGTTTTTATCACTAGTCCAGTAAAACGATTGTAGTTTGAAGATTTTGGTGGAATGAATCTAATACATTCGTCTAATTTTTTTCTATAAGCATCCCAATCAGCTTTTTGGAAATTCCATCTGGGCTTCTGTATAGATGTTATAAGAGGAACTTTAATCCCAATATCAATTATTACTGGGCGATGCTGACTATGAGGAAAGTGAGGTAAAACTTGTCTTGAGCAAGGAAGAGGTTGGCCATCAGTACTGCAAGAAACAAAACACAAATCGGGATTATAATCTTTATTCCAACGGGCTGAATGAAATGTACCAAGTTGTTTGCTATCATGTATCAGTCTTAGATGTTTATTTTCCGCCCAATCGATCAATTGTTCTCCAGTATTATCTGATTGTGCATAGCCCCATTGAGTGTGATGACTGTTGAAATCTCCAATGTAGATGGAAGGGTGAGGAAATATTGGCTGGACTTCTAAAGGCCAATCGACAGTTGGGGGTTTGTAGACATTGATTATAGTAATGTCATGGACCTTGGTCACAATAGAAAACGGACTTGGTGTTGTAGGGGTGACAAGGGATGTGTAAGGAGTCAAATCAGATTTAACATAAGTAGCAATGCCATATTTGGGATGATTTTGAGAAGAGATAAGTGTGTAATTGGCTATTTTGCCTCTTGTATTCAATTGGTCTATGTCACTGGTGTGAGTCTCCTGGATCACAAGGACATCAATATCATTTTCTAAAAGTAAGCGTGAGAGAAAGTCAGATTTTGAAGAGCTTAATCCTTCAACATTTAATTGGCAGACCTTAGTGGATCTTCCAATCCGTCGTGAAATCTCCATTCTGGAGTGAATAATTTAATGATTTAGACTGATCATGAAATATATAATATACCATATAACAAAATTGTTTATCAAATATTCGCCAGGAGATCAATTGGGACAATTTGGCGTCCGGTTGTAGTATGTTTAGCGTTACCCAGGTGCACTACGGGGAAGAATACTACTCACACCCATAACACAATAACTTTGTATATAGTTAGTTCGCAATCCAATAATTTTCAACATACACACTAAAGTTATCCTTCTCAGATTTAGTTACCAGTAAATCGTGGGACTTGTAATTACTAATGATGAATTTTAAAATAAACCAAAGCGTTCACTAGCCAGCGTCGATGGCATGTTGAATACACCGGTTCCCTTCAGAACACCGAAGTTAAGCGACATCCAGCGAGGTTAAGACTTGGATGGGTGACCATTCAAATTCTAATTCTCGTGACGCTGGCTTTTCCCGGCCCCACTCAGGCTGGGTGAGGTCAATGTGAGTAGCAGGTTTGTGAGTTTCCTGCGAATGGAGGGTAAAACCCCCGTCGTGATATGACCATGGCAGTTGAAAGCGACGTTAAACCCCACTTAAAAAAAAAAAAAAAAAAAAAAAAAAAGCGTTCACCGATCTTGTCCTAACCACGCTGGACGTTTCTTAACCAAAGCGAGCGATTGGACGACTGGCTGCACTTGAATTTGGTTTGCTAAGTACGTCTGCAGCACGCGTGAAATACAGGCGTAAATTGAAGAAATTGGCCATTGTAAAAGTCCTTCCTGCAGGTAAATTTCCACTGACAGCCTTTGCAATACCGTCATCTACTGATATTTTAGACATTGTTAGTTAACATTAAAGTTTAAAATACTGTATTAGAGTTAAAATTCACAAATTTATTACAGTTTTAAATCGACTCTTCACATTCAACTCTAATGTAATTCTACACACAAAATTCGAAGTAGCGTTTCAAAATTGTTTGTTTACATACTTTTGACGTCACAGCGTAGGCGACCAATCAGATTGCGTTATTTCAAGGAAGACCTTTGGAGAGCCTTTTCATCCCTAAGGAATGACTTTTTTAATTTTTGGACATCAAAATCGTGTTCCTCGGGTCTTTTTACATTAGAATCAATCATCTGCTCGAAAAAAATAGTCATTTGGGAAAGCCCCATTAGCTATTTATGTCTGATAATTATTTTCCTAGGAATTAATTAAAGGCCAGTCAAATGAATGATTGTTTGTTTCTCGATGATAGTTTTCAAGCATATTTTTCTGCATTCTATGAAATATTATTTTTAAACTTCTTGAGTTTTTTTAGTACAAGTTACATAATAATTATTATTCGGATGCTGAAATGGCAGATTTGCATTTGGCAGAATATGGAGCTGCCAACAGGAACATTTGGGATCATGTGAAAAACATAGTTTACGAAATACCAGTGGAGACGCAAGAGTAGCAGAATCTGGTAGCAAGAATCCTGTTGGCATTTGATGACCTGACAGAAAAACCTGAAATCTTCCGCAACATTAGACGGAACATGATTTGCTGTCTCTGGCGTTCGGACCCGGGTGGGATCTTCCGCATGGCAAGTGACTAGCTTACCACTGAGCTAATCGTGCGCTTCTAATCGTTTCTCATTGAACATACTCAGACAAAATGTTTATTTTTAATACCTTTTTGATTATACCCAAATAGTATAAAACATAATTAATAAAATTTTATTCATTTTACAAAATATTATCTTGTTTTTTTTTCAGGATTTCTATTAGAAGTTGGCAGTCGGTAAATATTTGTTATTTAATTAGTATTGTTTATGATTGAAGAACCTACCTACATATTTACCTGGCATTATCTTATGAACTCTACTTTCGTTAGGAAAATTCACCAGTTTATTTTCTCTCTTAGGGAAGCATAAGAAAAACCATCAATTATCAAGGCAGTCTCTCAGGGTCTTACATGAATAATAATTATGTGAATAATTGTTTAATTATTCACATAATTGTTTATAATAATAATAATTGTTTCTCTCTTCTCTCTACTCAATTTACATATGGTATTACCTCCAAAAAAACCATAAGTTGTTGGTGTTACAACGAGTCAGATACAGGTATGAATAAAATATTCCATCAGATTTTTTTTGATAATTAAAAAAATATTGATCGCCGAGAATTGAACATCGGTCATGCGACTATTACTCTTAGCACTAGCACATCTAGCTAACATCACTGACTATCTGAAAAGCACGAAAACTATCATTTGAATTTTCCTAAACTGGCTGATGAAGACATGTAAGACCGCGGTATTCAAAAACAGCAATGTAAACAAATTTTGTAAACAATACAAGACGCCCTTACACAGTCTACAGCTAGAAAACTCTTAGGAATTTTGAAGAGTTTTTGGCAAACATCTAATAATTTTTCCCAGAAGATCACGTCATAAAAATTGGTAAAATTATTTTTTAGCATCCTCGGGGCGGCCGCCAACTTTTATCAAACTTGCCCGTGTCTGTGCCAAAATTTGTTCGGACAAATGTCGAGTGTTTTATTTAGTAAAAAAGTTTTTTCGTGTGTTTTTTTTCTGTTCAGGTGTGAAAAAATATGACAAACCAAACCGTAAAAAACAAAATAGTGTAGTTTAAAACATCGAAATTTTGTTGGCTTTCTGCAGAACTGTTCAGAATCAACTCATCTTAAACAGAAACAAAGCACTGACCCGAAGAATAAGCCAAAGTCGGACTTTTTTGGAAAGTTACAAAAAATCACTTTGTGCAGTTACGAAGGCGAATCCGAAAAAACGGATTCCAGATCCGGCCTGGAAATGTCGTCAGTAATCTACCATTAACGGGTGTAAACGTTTTTTTGGTCCACCCTGTAGATAAGGAAAGTAAAAATGCATTTTGTCATCATAGTATTTGGTTTTGAGTTTTTCTGTTAATGATGAAATTGCAGTACTTTTTATAATTGAAATTGAAATTTCTAATATCTTTGTAAGTTTGTCCGCGTATTGATAGTGTGCAATATTGTTCTTGTGTGGAAAAGGCTTATGGCCAGGTCGAGACTACTGCTGAGTGCCAGCTCATGTAGATTTAGCGTTACGTAATTATCAAAATACATAATAATTATAATATTTTAATAATTAGTTAATTATAAAAGTTAAACATTAATGCATTAATCTTCTACTCGTCCCATTCCTGCACCATCTGCACATTCAATCCCTCTGATTCTCCGTCTCGCCCCTCTCACTCTCATGGATACTGCTCTCACTATCGAAATTTGTATTTTCACTTTGAGCCAACATAGCACATGTGAATAGTTTTTTTTTCCATTTATCACTTAGTTTGTGATCAATTTGGAGCTCTGTGATTGGTGGAAATTGATCACGTGACTCTAAATCTACATAAGCTGGGACCCAGCAGTCGAGTCTCGACCCGGCTATTAATGTTGTGGTGATTCAATTAGACAGTTTTGTCCGTCCCATTTCAAACAGTTGACATGAGGAAATGCTAACGGGAAAAGGAGATGTTCCGTGTAGAATAATAAAAAATGCTACATTTACATTTCAATAATTTTTATGTTGTAGATCTCAGAATTGTGCAGGTATAGTTATTAGCATATTTTAAGCGTATGGTGCATTTTCGCATGAACTAATGTCGAAATATTACAAGTAAGTAATTACATCAATAAATTATTGTATTGATTACAGAAGTAGGCGATAAGTGTTTATTAGTATAGGTGCATTTTTTAATACAATATATTATATTGTTAATCTTTACTAATAAACATTTTTATGTAAATTAAAATGTTGCAATAAAGTACAAAGACATGTATCTATACAATCGACTTGTTTAAAAAATTTCAGACCAGAACCTATGAGTTGAAAAAATTCATGATAATAAGAACAAAACAATAATAATTTATTATAATACGTAATAATAATACCACCAATTATAATGGTAATAAGGAAATGTTCGAGAAAAGTTGGCTCAGTTGGGCCCATGTCGAAAGAAAGCTAATGCCTGTATCGCGTGACAGTACCAGGTCACCAGATAAAGTCGCCTTTATCACACCGAACTAAACACTCTGTACACAATGTAAATACCTCAGCCTGGTTCAATGGCCTTTAATGTTTATTGGGATATTTCGAAGTGAGTTAAAAGGTATGCTATTCTTATCTGAGGTTCCAGGGTTTAAAGTCTAAACCAACTGAGTCTATTTTTTTCGATTTTGATTTTAGAGATATTTTTGATGTGGAATATGTGAGTGACTTAGTGGGCCGTAACATAAAAAAGGATTAATTTAAGATAAGCCAGACCCTCTCTCAAGGTAGAGTTTGAACCAATTACAGCATACCGACTTGAGGGAAAGTCTGGCTTATCTTAAATTTAATCCTATTCTATAATTTGGCCCTAAGCCAAACCCATGTCTTTTAATTCTCACCCTGTAAATATTATTGCAGTAATATATAGTCTCGCGCTTTTTAACGTACATTAATATTATATTGCCAAAAATTTGCAATAATGCTGTGAGTATATTTGTGTTACACCTATGGCAAGATGTTACACATACTTCAAGATTAGTCATGAGGCGAGTATTAGACAAACATTATTTTATGCCTTATGTAAACCCATTGGACCACCGTCATGTGTTGGAGGTCTGATACAGTTTCTGTGTTACAGTTTCGAGTTCAGGTTATGTGGACTAGAGGTAGGTATTATTTTGAAGATTATTTGACAATGATCGCGAGAGAACTAGTGTAATCACCAAAGATGGAACCAACAACCTTGACGGGAGGAGATTGAATAAGCATCTTATGTTGTGTTTTGTAAATAGGTTTCTGCCTGAATAACTAGAGTAATGCTGAGTAAGTGTTGTGTTTTGGGCTTGACTTAGTCATGAACAAAAATGAAACTTACAGATACCACGATTCAAATTCAAGTTCAAGATTCAAATTTAGAATTCAATGTTCAAATTAAACACTAGAAGTTGATATAAACTATTGTTGTAAAATAAACATCTGTAGAATTTGTTTTAAAAAAACACTAGAATTACCTACTTTTCAGAATTTACCTATAATTATCATTATTGATTTTATGTACTGTGTATGTGTGTAAATGATTATTATGTAAATAAATAATAAGATATTTTTATAATGAATAACCAATATTTCCATGGTTTTCAAATTTCCAGTACACATTATGTCATAACTTTTGATCTTAATTCTCTCAACCATAACTAGGTAAGATTATCAGCAAGTATCATAGAGCATTCAGAGAAATAATAACACCTGATTTAGAGCAACAAGTTTCAGAAAAAAATATTTCGTAGCCGCTTCCAAATTATTTCAATAGTGTCCAAGAAGATCTTAAAATAAGTTGAATTTTCAAATTCGGTGTAACCGTGATCATAAAAAGAACCCACGGTGCCTGCACAAAGACTTCTGATAGTGCTGATCGGATATTTAAAAAAGAATCATCATCATAGGGTGGCGTCATCGTGAACGATGGTAGCCAGACAGTGGAGTAATGACTCGGCACTTCTACTACTGTCTTTACAAGGAGGCTACTAATTGACAAGGGCCCCCAGAACCAAGCCAATGCTGGTTACTCCCTCTTCATAGTACCCCAGCCATACTAAAGAATCGAAAATAAAATAAAGAGCCTGTGAAATTGGACCAGAAATACACAGTAAATTGGATACCAGAAATACACTGTTGCACGATAGGCTGGTGACCACGTCTGGAGTTGGTATGATGCGAAGTTCCCGATTAAAAATTTCATGTCCATAAAAAATTAAAATATCGAGGGTTACTGAATTTAAAATTCGTATAGGAAGTAGAAAAACCACATTTGAGTCGTTTTATTTACTTATTTATCGTTCAAAATTTGGAACAGTTTAAATTTATTGACACCCACACAGTCAAATTTCCGCTCCCAAGTACCGGTCTAACCACCACACCAACTCAGCACGGAATGAGTTAGGTGTGTACACATAATCAGTCATAATACCTGCCCACTTACTAAATGTGCCAAAATCGGCACCCTTGTTTATTTAGTACAATGAGTCATAGTCAAGCGAAACGGCGGTCGTTTCGCGGGAGAACGCCTCCCAAAAACTACAGTGCTTATATAAGGGTAAATATATTAACCTACTCATACTCATCTAATCCACCTACAAAATGTGTCAGAAATCGTCACCTCAGAAATCGATCAAATGAATTATTATTAATAGCCAGTACTTTCATTATTTATTGGCTGCAAAGGACAATTGGTTGAACTTTTTTGACAACCAAAAATCTAAATAAGGAATTTCATCTCAGTAATCTGTCATCTCATTCGTAAAACTAATTCTCAAGTCTGGTCACGAATGAAAGATAAGCAATGGTGGAGATTATGAATTAATTCTGCCCTAAGTTATCCGCCAAAAATAGTGCTTACAGCAATGACTCCAGATTTATCGTGTTCGATGTTTCTGGGCTGAATGAATAAATAAGAGCTTGACATACTCGTACCATAGAATAGATAGAATTATAATAGATAAAATATAATTGTATATCTCTATTTCAATAAGAGTTTACAATAGAGTTGGGATGAAAGTTGTTAAACAATAATTCTAAATTACATAATGAATAAAAAAAAACAATTACTACATGCTATTATTTTGCAGTGTCTAATATTTTGCCCCATTTTCTTCTTCTTTTCCTTCTACTCGTACTTAATATAAACCTATGCGACAAATATTTTAACCAGCCGTTAGAATTGTTCAAATTCAATGTAAAGACTATCTTCGAATTCGTTAAGCAACATCGTGCTTGGTAATGTACAGGACAAGGTGACAGAATTCTTATGTGGTCTGGAATTCTTCTACCTGGGTATTTTTCACCGGGGGTTCCCATCGTGCGACGGGACTTTCCTCATCTTAATCTATTCCTTGAAGTAGAAGTGAGCTAGCCTACTTGCCTGCCAGCGAATGGCAGGCCTGTCTTCTAGCTGTGCGTTTGATTTAACTCAGGACAAGAATATCTGGCGAAAATTTCCCAAATGGCTTTTTTCTATCTTACTCGGTTTTCTCTTCCGATTTAGGGAGCTTGTTATAAATTATTTGAAAGTTCAACAGTTTTTGAAATAAGATCCATCATTATTCAATTGATCAAATCAAAGTTTTAAGAAATAGATAGTTAATGTAGTAGGTGTACATAATTATATTTATACATCAATTATAGTGTTATTACAAATTAACATTACATTTATTTTGTTATTGATAATTTATTAAACAAATATTGGTTTACATGGTCATTAAAAATCAGCAGATCTACCTAATGAATATGCTTGCTATCTAATATTTTAGACACTAGAGTGCTATTATTACTGGTCCATTCTCCGATCTCCGTAGCCTTCGTTATCATAACCAACCTGAGACGGTGACTATAGCGTATAGGTACTCTACAGGTTACGTGCGAGGTACCAAAGTTATGTCTTCAAATGAACAAGGATAGAGACATCTGGTCTCAAGATACTCAGGAGAGAGATGGAAACTGAAGGACTACGGGTGAGAGAGGGAGAGAGAATCAGGCAAAAAACATATCCAATCCTTTCTTTTTCATCTGAAAAAAACTGGCAAATTCGATCTAGATATTTTGATTTTGAAAAGCAGTCGACTTTTTCACTTTTAGTTTCAAATTGGATTCCATTCTAGTCGCATCGGCTCGCTGTAATTTTTAGTGTTAGGACTTTAATTTTATTTATTTAATATTTAATAAATTTTATTTTATTTTTTAAATTTGTTTCAATTAAATTCCCGTGTATGTGACCGAGCATTTGGAGTGTTGTTTTTTTTAAAAACTTTTGGAATCTTTTTGCTGATATTTGCTCAATTTTTTCACCAAGAAAAAGTAAGTAATTTTATGCTCTTTTTAGTAAAAACATAATTATTATGCTTTTTATTTCATACTTTGATTGAGCTGAAAATGTCTTAATGGATATATAAGGATCACTATGTATTATTACACATAAAGTTCTTGACTCATTGTTAGTTTATTTTTTTTTTTATAAATCTACGTAAAAAAAGTCTTTGAAAATTTGAATGACATTCATCCTCGATTGTATTTATGCATTACTGTAAGGTATTTTTCTTTGTTTAAGTCTTGCACTTCTTAACAATATTCTAACTTAATAAAAGATATTGAAATTTAAGTCCATAAAATAAATTCCTTCTCAAATGAATCTGAAATTATCAATAGCCTGGTAAATTTTTTCATTGTTAAATAATATAGTTGAGCTTTAGTTTTAATACTTAATAAATAACTTAAATAGTACGGTATAGGTAATAAATGTAATAATAATTAAATGAAAACATTAATTTTCTCCGACCTTAGTGAATATTATTTTCATTATTGAAGTAAAAGAGAGTTGATAAGCGAAAATGGAATTTATCCATTAGTACAAAAAAATTCTTTTTTCCAAATGCTGAATACTTCAATTTCTAGAGCATTTTATTACACCAGGACCATATACATGACGAGCTAATAGAGGAACTGTGTCTACTTACTATTGTACATGCATCATCAATGTTTCACTCATGAATCTTTTTGAGATCGACTGCCATTTCTTGGCAAAGACACAGAGAGCACATATTTACTAATTATTCAAAGCTGTCTCCTTTTCTTCGTCTAAATTTGTTCTCTGTCAGTCTAATTTTAGCGCATGGTCGAGTGGCCTAAAGCATTGCTATAGGTAAAGGTTAGAGTAAAAGTTATCATATTTGTATTAATCACCTTCGGATATCACAACTATACTCAAAATCGCTTACTAAATCTTTGCTGAACATGAGACTCGCCTTGCTAACATCTTTGCCACCGACCTCCAGGTTACAAGTCCGTCGCCTTTTCGATCAAGCTACTATAAGGTCGGTTTACCAGTAGGTATTCTTATGTAATTTTGAAGTCAAAACCCCAAAAATTCGCCTTGAAAAGTGTTTTGTAATTGTGAATGTTTCGTGGTGTTTTTCAGTAGATCGCTGGTTCAATTACCAGAGTACCTAAGAAAATTATTCGCCAGACAATTTTTTTTAGTTTTTGGGGATATTGCCTTTGTTTAAGTCTAATAATATATATTATGCTCTTTCTTCTATTTACCTTACCACGATTTCTATATGATAATGGTCCTCAAGTTTTGAAATTTCTGATTACATCAAACCAAAGATAGGAATTTAAATGATTTTACCAAGTCAAATAACTTTCATTCGTTCGACTTGCAAAGTTATGTATACTTGACGTAACTTATGGAACTTGATGCAAAAATCACACATAAATTTAAAGCAAGTTCAAACGAATGTACATAGTTCCTCAGATTCTTGATGGGACATGAATTACCAGGGAGAAAGTTGTTGCAATTAAAAATTGGCTTGACCTTTGGCCCTCTTGAAAAGGGTATTCCATGATTTCTTTCTACGAAACCAATTTTTTTATTGTTGAGTTAGGTGTTTTTTGTTTAATACCTTGAGGTTCATCTTGGTGTTTTTGTGGTGACTATTTGGCCACCAGGCTATCTAGTGGTTCAACATTGCAACGGTTCTCTCGTGAGTTTTTAATCTGAAGTTGGCAAAACTACCTAATTGTCTTTGTTTTTATCAAGGAAATTTATGTTCCAAGGGAAAGTTGAGATGGAATAGTGATTAGCGGACAGAGTGTTTTATCAAACTTTTTTTTTGTCTTCTGATTATTCTTCTTGTGCATTTCTCTTCATTTTACTTTCCTTTCTGTACGCTTTGATTTCTAATGTCCACTTTTTTTTATCAATTTGCTGAAGAATATTCTTTGATAAAAAATATCTAATTGACTTGATTAGTCGTAAGTTCCACTTAGTTAATGCATGTATATCTTTCTGATTAACTGTACAGTTGGATCACAAAATAATATAACTCTAAGCGCTAGAGGTCATGGTTAGTAAAGTTTTATTTCTTTCTTCTTTTTATTTTTCTTAAATGGAGTTCATAATTTGTCTCAAAGAGTTCTTTACTATAAAAGTATACCTTATTGCACATTCAGATAGAGTCAAACTAAAATCCTAAAGTACCCATTAATGTTGTTATTAGGTCATTTATTTTGTTATTAGAGCGCACGAATAGCTCAATGGTTAAGCACTCGCTTGCCGTGCAGAAGGTTCCAAGTTCAAACCCCCGCGCCGACAAATCTTTGTATTCAAAATTTGGTTACAGTTGTTTGTAAGGGATACCTTCCGGTGCGCGCATGTTGACCCAGCACCTACATGGGAAGTATTGTGTCTATTCTCGACCATCAGAGGGGAGGCATACTACGGGATGGGCAGGCCACAACACAGACCACAAGTGTCTTACAGAGTAGATCCTGTTTCATAGTTACGAAATAAAAAAGGAGGCTGTGAAACACTCATCTTTTTTTTAATATGAATGAAAATTGTGTTACATCAAAGTTCAACGTATTGAATCCTCAAAGCATGGTCTCGTTCAACCACTAGTTGTTTGAACTGGTGGTCTATATTTCTGTTACTGGATCTGTGCTGGATCATCAAGCATGTAATATGTATAAAGATAATCTACTATTATTAGAACTTGAAGGAATAAGACCCAGGTCTAGAATGTAGACTAATGAGAACATTACCTACGATATGTTAAAAAATTAATAGATTATTGGAACCTTTAAAATTAACTAACTAACTAATAACCATAGTAATTAATGACAATTTGGATGGGTGATCATTCAAAATTCGAACCCTTGTGATGCTGGTTATTCCCGGCCCCACTCAGTCTGGGTGAGGTTATTTTAAGTAGCTTGTGAGTTTCTAGCGAATGGAAGGTAAAACCACGTCATGATATAGCCATGTAGTTGAAAGCAACTTTAATGCCATTTTTTTTTTTTTTTTTTTAACAAAAAATGTTATCTTTCAATCTATATTTTATTATATTGAAGTAGTAAGTACTTTTCAACTCTTATTATACTACACATTACACCAGAAATATAATTATGTTATTCCAATATACTCACCGAAACATTAGCCTCCAATATTCAATTAACAAAACAAACTCTCACTGTGTTGTCTGTACTATATAATGATGGCTCTTACATTGAAATGAATAGGAGTTCAATATATTATTGAAATTAACCTTCTTTTATTCCTAAACTATTATAGGGACCAACTCAAGACCTGTTTTAAGTACCGAAATGGATAAATTAGTTAGATAAGTACCCAAAGTAGCCAAATATTCAATTACCTGCCAGAATAGGAAGGTACGTAGGTAATTGCCTTTGTGTGATAATCAGTGTCTAGGTTACCACAGAGGTCTTACTTTCAGTGACCACTACATATACAGGGTATTTCAGAAAAGTGTGCCTTTATTTTAACCACGTGTTATATGGACCATTTTAGAGGGGGTCAAATAAATAGATCGGCAAAAGTGCTTCATAAGGAAGACACAGTTAACCCTCCTGTGGCCGCCCCTGAGAGTGCAATGACCTCGATTTCTACATCAAAATAACGGTGTCATCTTGTATTGGGAGTCGATTTTTTTTCCGCGTTTCAATAATTCTTAACGGGTAAGGCGTAATCCAAAATCTTAGATTTTTTAAAGAACCTTTAGAGGCGTGTATCTCCCTTATGAAGCACTTTTGCCCTTATTGTTATAGACTTGAACCCCCCCCCCTTAAAATGTTTCTGAAACACCCTGTATACATTGGTATACAAGTACTAAAGCAAGGCATGTTCTGACAGGTTGTAAGGCAATGCCTGTCTCTTGGAGCTGGTCTGACAATCAGTCCACTCAAGTAGTGTTTGTTATGGGACTTGAATTCCATTTTCTATGAAGAAGAAAACTTAGGACGTTCTGCAGAGTGCCTGATTCAAAGCTTACGACTACAGAATACACAGATCTGTCAAAGCTTGCGACTACAGACTACACAGCTCTGATGGTCAAAAGAAAGTTGTTGCCCTAACCACATAAATGAAAACCACAATTTTATGCTATGTGGTTAGTTCTGTACAAAGCGGGTATACATTATCCCGGGTTGGATTTTCACAAGAGCACGATCAGGTATTCAATTTCCAATTTTATTGAATAAAAAAAATATTCAGTCAATGAAAGCTGACATTGGAGATTTCATTGAAAGTAACATATCTAATACATATTAATTTATTAACATATCTGGTTAACGTAGTCTGATATTGATACCTATGAAGAAGCTACTCTATCTCAAATAGGGCTTTTTGTTTTGTTTTTGTTTTTTTTTGTTTTTTTTTGTTTTTTTTTTTTTTTATACAAGGTCCTTCAGAAAAGATTTTCTTGTTTTTACTTCGACCATTTTATAAGTGGTCTACATAATAGGTGCCTATTAAATTTCATGACCATCTTGAAAGTATTTCCAATAAACAGGTGATATAAATTAAAAAAATTTACGCTTCACTCTCGCATTGTAGTCATGACACCATCCGCATGATGGGCTGTGCCTGGGTT
The DNA here is from genome assembly GCA_024516035.1 of Bactericera cockerelli. Lineage (NCBI taxonomy): Eukaryota > Metazoa > Arthropoda > Insecta > Hemiptera > Triozidae > Bactericera > Bactericera cockerelli. Next base: position 21,568,008 of record CM044961.1, on the reverse strand, counting down.
CAATTTGGGGGAAACCTAATAGTTTTTTTTAAGTTATCATATTTGTGTTAATCACTTTTGTGATATCACAACTACTCAAACTCGCTTTACTACATCTACGCTGAAACCGGGACTTGAACCACCGACCTCCAGGTTACAAGTCCGTCGCCTTACCGATCAAGCTACTGAGGTCGGTGGAAACCTAATAGCCAATCGTTGATCTCATCCACTCGAAAAATTATGAAGAGGTAGCGAAGAGGTCACGTGATACGGTATCCTTTCTCTTCAGCAACCCAGGGTCAATATGTAACGGAAGATAAAGGATTATTGTGCAGAAGAAAAACCGCACACTTGATTTCGTTCAGACTTGGCTAGATGGATAATAATCAGATGTTCTCATGCATTGTGTTTCGCCGTGGCCTATTAGAGGTGATAGTGCCTATGAGAGAGGTTACTGTGTTATCGGCTCGAAGAAAAAACAGATGCATGAATGGCCAGGACACGTAAGATGACCATTAGCTCAAGTAAGGCAAAGATTTTTCAATGCTCACATTGACTTTCGGAGCCTTGTGATTACTGGACATTACTTCCGAGTGTAGAACATATCAGAAAAACACAATACTTCCGATTTTTAATATTGGAAATTTCTCGGAAGTAATATATTAATATAAAATGCTAAAATAAATAGAGAGATGCTTTGTTAAACTGTTGACATAATAGGACTAGCTGTCTTGCGCTCACGGTCTAAATAAAGCACTACTTTTTTTTTTTTTTTTTTTTTTTTTTAAGTGGGGTTTAACGTCGCTTTCAACTGCCATGGTCATATCACGACGGGGGTTTTACCCTCCATTCGCAGGAAACTCACAAACCTGCTACTCACATTGACCTCACCCAGCCTGAGTGGGGCCGGGAAAAGCCAGCGTCACGAGAATTAGAATTTGAATGGTCACCCATCCAAGTCTTAACCTCGCTGGATGTCGCTTAACTTCGGTGTTCTGAAGGGAACCGGTGTATTCAACATGCCATCGACGCTGGCTAAGCACTACTTTTACCTAATAGAATTAGCTTAGGTGATATTATTACATTTTATATATTTATTGTTCTATAAATTTAAAATTGTCGATTCAATTCAAATATACAAGTATGTACTTAATGACTTATACATATACAAATTATGGACATTCAGTTAATAGTGGATGCGCCAAAACTCCCAATCATTTGTGTAGTTCCATCAGATCTGAAGTATTTATGTACGTATACTGTCTGAAATAAAATCGGGCCAAATTTTCAGGAGTGGCAGCTTTTGTTGTTTTCTAGACATTTAGAGTATGGACATAGGTAATTCATATATTCAATATACACATGTCACTAGATAAGTAGTGCTCTATTTAGATGTATCTTCCTTACATTAAGAAAGTCAGTTGGTTTAAAACATCATGCACTGCAAGATTAATTTGAGTTATCTGGGTGACAAAATTTAACTTTTATGGTAGGTACCAAATAATGAAAACTTTATAATTGGTAAATAAAACAGTGATTCATTTATATAAATGAACTATACAGGGTGTAACAGACTAAATGTAAAATCTCTTAAGGGGTGGTAGTATAGATCATTTCCAATCATGAATGTTCTATAACACTTTTGATTTAACTCAGTGGTTCTCGAGATATTATTTTTTTGAATTATTTTTACAAGTCCCCTGCCGCCCGACAAAGAATGGCATCTAACTCCATAAATACAATAGATGAGGCAATAGATTTAATTTTTTCCATAAGATAACAATATTTCACTATTATTTAGGCTAAATTTATCCTTAAAAAGTGCACATGTACTGAAAAAAATCAGCAGCAGTGGAAAATTTATCGCGAACATGAAAGCCACCTGAAACTTCAGCGGCCATTTTCTCAAAATACTGCCCACATAAAGTATTGGTTTCATTTGTGTAAAAACTTGCTTGAAGTCTTACCTTTTAGAAAATATGACACACTTGATATAAAATTTTCATTTTTTATTGAAACCAAGGAAATTAAAAAAAAAGTCAGTCAGTACTACTAACTGTACCTACCAGGCTACCATCCTGATTTTACCTAGGGAACAAATTTTTTTTTTTGAATTTGACAAATTATGGTTGCCATTTATTTTCCAACGGCCCAAAAGGTTAGCCTCAGTAGATTGATTGATAAGTCGGCGGACTCTTAACTTGGAGGTCACTGGTTCGAGTCTCAAGTATGGCAAATATTTAGTAAGGCGAGTTAGAGCTTTTGTGACACAACGATCGTGATTTTTTTTTTTTTTGTGGGGTTTTAACGTCGCTTTCAACTGCTATGGTCATATCACGACGGGGGTTTTACCCTCCATTCGCAGGAAACTCACAAACCTGCTACTCACATTGACCTCACCCAGCCTGAGTGGGGCCGGGAAAAGCCAGCGTCACGAGAATTAGAATTTGAATGGTCACCCATCCAAGTCTTAACCTCGCTGGATGTCGCTTAACTTCGGTGTTCTGAAGGGAACCGGTGTATTCAACATGCCATCGACGCTGGCTAACGATCGTGATTAATTGACCTTAATATTTTAGTATGTATGTATGGTTTTATTTGTGGTGAAGCACAAGGCCTCTTCACAATTTTTGTGGGTAGCGCAGCATTACTAAGAGCCTCCTTTACTTTTCGAATTATTCTATTACATTAGTTTCTTTTTACTCTTGTAATGCCGCCACTGGTCGTTACTCATACAACTAACTACTCATTTTTCCTCACGAGTGGACCCCGAACATCGAAGTACAGAGCAGAAAAGTTCCTGTCCCGCTGGGGATCGAACCCAGGTCACCATGCGTGCAACGCCTAGCGCGCTAACTCACTCTGCTACGCTGACTACTAATTGACCTTAATATTTTAGTATTCCATGTGTTTTATTAAAATTCGGTACCTACTAACATAATAATTTGTACTTCTATGTACCAACCTATGAATGTTCAGTATTTACCGTACCACCATTACCTGTGGGTGTTAACTATGTAGGTACATTGTTATGTTTCATTTCATTCAAACCATTTTATCATTGAGGCCCTTTCCCTCTTATGAACAAATGAACAATTACGATTAATATTGATTTCTGAAGCACCACGGCTAAGTATCATACATGGATACGTACTTACTAATTTGCCACACTTGAGACTCGAACCAGTGACCTCCAAGTTAAGAGTCTACTGAGGCAAACCTTTTGGGCCGTTAGAAAGTAAATGACAACCATAATTTGTCAAATTGAAGAAAAAAATTAGTTCCCCAGGTAAAGTAGGATGGTAGCCTAGTAGGTACAGTTAGTAGTACTGACTGACTTTTTTTTAATTTCTCTTGGTTTCAATAAAAAATAAAAAAAATATATCAAGTGTGTCATATTTTCTAAAAGATAAGACTTCAAGCAAGTTTTTACACAAATGAAACCAATACTTTATGTGGGCAGTATTTTGAGAAAATGGCGGCTGAAGTTTCAGGTGGCTTTCATGTTCGCGATAAATTTTCCACTGCTGCTGATTTTTTTCAGTACGTGTGCATTTTTTTAAGAATAAATCTAGTCTAAATAATAGTGAAATTTTGTTATCTTATGGAAAAAGTTAAATCTATTGCCTCATCTATTGTATTCGTGGAGTTAGATGCCATTCTTTGTCGGGCGGCAGGGGACTTGTAAAAATAATTCAAAAAAATAATATCTCGAGAACCACTGAGTTAAATCAAAAGTGTTATAGAACATTCATGATTGGAAATGATCTATACTACCACCCCTTAAGAGATTTTACATTTAGTCTGTTACACCCTGTATAGTTAGGATAATAAATTAATACACTAAGTAGGTAATTTAGGTATATAAATCTCGCAATTATTGTAATATTTCTTTTCAAATTGAGTTACATACGTCTGGATTGCATTTTTTCAACTTTATAATGTAATGTAGTATGCACTTATACCTGAGTATATCGGTAAGTACCTCATGCAGTTAATATTTAGGATATTTTTTTTCACTTTCAAACGAACCATTTATTATTATAGGTTTATCAATACCTGAGTATACAAGTTTCAACACCACTGTAAAAGTTTGTCACCTTACAATCTATTATTACACAGCGAAAAGCTTCAACTTTTGCACGATAAAGTGTTGGATTGGCATCTCTGACGAAGCCGCCAGGATATTATTTCATTATAATTAGATGGTTCGACAGATAGGTGCTCTGGACATACTCTGCACCAGTTCGCAAATTGACATCATCTCTCTGACCAGTGGTGCCATTTCGGACACCCTATTGGGGAGAGAGGCTATGCCTATGCATACTGTGGTTTTGTATATTTATTTTTTTACTTAGAGAGGAGGTAAAATCTTCTTACCATGCAAGACGGAGTGTATAGGGTTTAAGTGCTTTTGCTTATAATGGTGCGCTATACCTACTAAAAACCTCCTCTCTACCACCACGGATACACCCGGAACCGTGTTTTACATTACTTTGGGTGTATTCGTTTGTATAATAATACTACCATCAAATTTCACAAGTGTAACTAATTGATGAAATTATTAATGTATTCTACGATATTTTTCAGGACATAATTATGTTATAACCGGAGTTTACATTTTTTATTTTCCTGTACATTACTCGTAATTATTATATTTCTTTGGCATATTAATTTCAAGTGTGCAAGTTAAATTTAAAGAACAAATACATTTTTCTACCTCTCTCCACCAATATTTTGTGTGTTCACAGTTTCCTAAGTATAATTCAGGTCTATCGAAGTTTTTTTTTTATTCGTTAGGTTCTTCTCCTGCTCCTCCTTGACAATCGCCACTGCCTCTGACCTAACTCCAGGCGATCTATTCTGCCAGAGATAGGAGATCTGTTTTTGATGTCTTATTATACAAATTCTTGGAGAGATACATTTTGCATTTCGCAAGGAGCATGCATACATCCACATTTAATTGGGTTACTCCGTGTCGCGGTTGACAAAGAACAATTATTTTGCATTAAGAACGTATGCTCTTCTGTCGCTCGTATTCAGTCCTGTCTACCTCGACAGAATAAATAAAGCACTATAAGTTTATCTTTATGGTAGTTATGGTTGGATGTATTCATACAAAGGTATGTTGTGGAGAAGAGTGGTTTACTTTCGGAGGATAATGAAACCAATGACCCAACTCTAGAAGCATAAGTAGATTGCGGAATCCAGAGTGACATCTGTTATTGGGTTCATGTATTTATATAAAATGTATACACATACGATCTACATGTGCTTTGTCTCAGATCTCCTTTACTCCTATTCCTAAAGAGGAAAAATATAATGGTATTTAATGCACCTACGTAAATTTGTTCTTTGCACACTTGGGCTTTCTTATTAGATACCTATTTATGTAAGTCATCAGGTAACCTCCGTCGGACTTCTGTACATTTGTATACAGCAATTATTTCAACTCAGATGAAAGTTTAAAAAATCTGAAATGATAATGATAATATCGCCTTATTTATATTGCCCGATTAGGACTATTAAGCCCCATTATTCGGGCAGTAAGCATAAGACTCATTATTATGTGGTAAAAATCCCAAATGGGAGGATATGACTTGTCATGTCCCGGCTGGGTTTCGAACCCGCGACCTCTGGAACCCCTAAACACAATCTATAAAAATTAGACACTAAAACACGTTTTATTGCGATGTACTGACTGTACTCTACATTTTTAACAATTGTTCAATAAATGCACGAATCAATCTCCGTTAACTTCACAAACAAACATAGGGAAGCAAGGATAGTTAATCTACTCAATGTGAAACAGAATAAGCCACACACAGCTATCCCCAAGGCACACATTGCAGTTATCAGATAATGTACAAAATCACCTTTCCCATAGATACTGAACAAGATAATCCCATGACATATTGATCATTTATCACAAAACATATACCTACTCAAGTACAATGATCAAAAATTTATCAATCTCGCGGGCAATAAATGGCGAAGCAAAAAATATGATCGATAATTTCGCCCCTTACTAATGAATAGGTAGGCGAGGCCGATTTTGTAATACAATTTGGAACTCCAATAGTGACTTGGAGGATAAAACCAATTTAATAGATAATTGAGTTCATACCCTGGGGACAGAATAAAGTTCTAATTATGTCGAAGCAATTTAATGCATCTGGAGCTCGTTTTGGCTCAACCAATCTGCAGATATCCACCAGCCATCCCATAAAGGACTTGTACCTGTTATTATTTATTGGGATAGTTAATTTTTTGTTAACCAATTCGGTTGATCTTGACCCAGATCTGGTCGTGAGGAGAGGCCACCATGATGAATGACTTGACTTAATCTGTTATTAATTGTTCGATTATCTCTAGCCTAAAATAACAATAATTATAATAACATTATGTAAAATGAATTGCCAATTGTCAAATAAACATAATTATTTTTTGCAAAATGACTTACCACTGTCTAAAATAACAATGATGTTATGCAAAAACACTTCTGCGTCAAAAACGTCTCAATATAATGCCATGTATTATGATCCCCGCACAGCAATGTCTTGAGTTGATTTGATCATGGTGTGAAGTATCATGGGGTTAAATGTCTGGTTGTCTGGGTCAAATATGAATTTTGTAATAATTTATTATGGTCCAATTCGAGCAGTTCAAGGACAGAACTCAGGCACATTTAAATTTTCATTTCTTTCCTTCATATTGAGGTGACTCGGTAAATTTTAGGAACGGAAACATAAAATTTCTTTAATTTTGAAAAATAGTCTTCTTCTTCTTTTACTCTTATCCCGCTCAAGCAGGGTCGACGTTGTTCAACCTCATGGTTGAGCTTGGTTGGTTTTGGCACATTTTTTACAGCTGGATGCCTTTCTTAATTTTGAAAAATAGTACTCAGCATTAAGTAAATCACGCTAATTACTTGAGAAAAAATTACTGTTTTCTATATTCCAACCTCTCAAATTCACGTTTAGTTGGTAGTAACGATCTTTGAAAGAAGTAATGTTTTATTGGAGGAAAATAATAGAGATATGATTCTTAGTTTTAGGTATAGTTATTTTACTCTTATTTTGACGGAATCCGACCTCTCATATTTTGAACCTAATGAGTGATGATTGGATAAATACCTGCCTGATAAATACATCTGCAAACTTGGGTACCTAATAATTTACCACTTTTAATTAAAATTGGTAATGAAATTGATTAAACATTATTACCTACTACTATTATATTAATAGTATTATTGTTATTAAATTAGACAGATTTTTTTTTTTTTTTTTTTACAAATTTAAGGTCTTCCAGTTTGCCTTGATATCAGAATGTGTTTTTGAGTGTTAAACCTCATTCAAGGGTATTTTGTGTAGCACATTAAGTAAAAACGTTTATCTGGACAATCTCAAATTATAATATAATAATATATTGATATACGAGTATGTAATTATGTATATCTTAAGTTTAGGTACTCTTTTGGTGAAATTGATGATGGATTAATGGACCAAAGAAAACAAGAGCACTTATTTTTTTTAATTTGAATTTAAAATTCGGGTTAATTTAATGATAGGTACTTCAGGATAACAGTGAATTATGAATGATGATCTTATGAAACTGTTTTTTTAATTATTGTTTCACAGCTTTTTTATTTCGTAGTTATGAAACACCAGCTATTGCAGACGCTTGTGTGTGCTGTGTTGTAGCTTGCCCATCCCGCAGTATGCCTCCCCTCTGATGGGCGAGAAGTGACACAATACTTCCCGAACTGCTGGGTCAACACGAGCTCACCGCGAGGTAACCTTGCAAAGAACTGTAAATATTTTGATCACATTTTTTCTGGCTCTTGGAATGGAACCCGGGACCCTCCGCATGGAAAACGAGTATCTTACCATTGAACTGAGGTTTTGGAGCTGTATTAGATAGTACCGTATTTACACGATAAGAATATAAGCACTTAAATTGTATACGAGCTGATATAGTAATCTACAAAAATAATACAATAATAATATTTTCAACACAATAATTTTATTTATGTTTAAATGAAAGTAGTAGGTATGTAGTTGTGATGAAATAGAAGCATCAAGAGAGCTTATAAAAAATATTTTCAAAATATAATCTAGATTCTTCAAAGCCACAACTAGGCTAGTATCCGGTTCATAGTATCTGTGAGGAAGGACTCTGGCACTACCATCTGTGGTGGAAAACAGTATAGCGGAGAACGGGACTGTGTGTAGCTTCTCTCATCCAGTGGATAGTCCGACCAGAAAGATACCCGCGTCATGACAAGGTTAACCACAGTTTAATAGGAGAAGAGAACATAACAGGTGTCACCTAATGGACAATAGCACAATACTTACCTCTTCTCATAGAACCCACTGCTGTTGAGTAAGAAAAGGTATATCATTGAAATTATTAACCTGATGGCTCAACACTAACTGTTCTTGCCTGCATTGACAGCCAAAATCAGTCAGACGGTCAGTCAGTCCATCAGACAGGCTCCACTTATTTCACATGGGTAGCTTAGACACTTACCACTATTCCATAAAATTTCTTCTCGAAATAAGCATCAAATTCTTTCAAAAGAACACATGGGCATGAGTTTGTTATTACTTCAAATTCATGAAATATTCGGTAATATACCTATTTAAGCCTGAAATTCGCTGTGGACTAAGTCTAGATTTTGCGTACCTATTGTTTTAAATGGGGAAATGAAAGTCCTGACTTGAAATTGTGATCTGGATTTTGTCTATTATTGTCTACTTTGGTGTCATCAAACACATTCCAGCCAGACTAATACATACTGATCTCCTTACTGTCCATCCTTAAGCTACTCTACTGAGAACTGAGGAAGCAGGTGTTTTATTATAGAGTAATCGAAATATAATGAATGGATTAAGTTGCCTCTCACACATAAACATAATTATATGCGAGACAGATTCAAATACGGACTTGATTCTGTTGCGATAACCTTAGAGGAAAAATTGGTACTTCATTCTGTCCACTGGTACAATTATTAGTGAGTTACAACTCAAGATTATTGCCTTTTTTTAGAATTGAAGGAAAGAAGTTGGGATGATGACACCGTTATAAATACTATCTCAGAATATACCTCTCCTTATTCTTGGTGAGAGAGATAGAGAACAAAAATAGAACAGTACACAATATTGAAGAAGATCTAATGTAAATCTAAACGCACAAGTAATCTTGCTCACAACATAAAATCATTATTGATGGGATTCAGAAAAAGATTAATGCAAAATGTCTGGTTCAATACTTACCAACGGGTATAAATAGCCTGAAACATACACATTGATCACTGCTGTAATGTAAAATACATTAGGCAGTGGGCAATGGATCATTATGATATATCGTAATTTTCATAAAATATACTGTATTTATATGTACACTTTAGTATAATGCAACATCCACATAACCCAAACCATCGCATAATCAATTATTGAAACCAAGAAACACTCAACTCTGAGTAGGCAAGTATTATTCATCTTCCATGGTTTTTCGCCCAGTAAGGGGACCACACAGAAGATGAATTATATTACTATTTCTCTCGTGAGAAGAAAATCAAGTCTTCGCATTATTTTTAATGGTTCAATGGGGGGTTGCTTTCTAAATTCAAAATCAAACTAAATAAAATTGAAAATGCAAAAATCTTTTACTTTTTGGCCATCCATGTAATTATAGAATAGAATAATATTACCTACCTTGTTTATTTGTTTATACTGCCAAGGTAAACACTGAAAATTCTCTTTACTCCAGCAGTCACTTACCAAGTTACCATACCACAAAACTGAAGGGTCTTATAATAATAACTCTTTATTGACAAGAATAATATTGACAAAGGGCGTGATTATTGCCTGAGGCAATCTCTGCCATCTTCACGCGATGTGTAACAGAAACTTAGAAGCCCACATTTTTTTGTATAAGCTTAGGGAAAGTGTTGCTTTGTAAACTATTTATGTATATTGATTCTAAATAAAACAATCTTATCTAACCCAGGACAAGCTAATACATTTTATTGTTCTGACTGTTATTTTTTAGCAATAACATTAGGTATTCAAAAACAAGTTTTTTTTTTTTTACAAAAACAACTTGTCAATAGTTTTGACTTAATCTTTCTACAATTCATATTAATTTCATTACTAAAAAAATAATTCAAGTGTAGTAGTTGGTAAAAACAATCTGATCACCGTTGGTCAAACACGAGTTTTTATTTAATTTATGAATCTAGGATCTTGGAAATTATATTTGTAAAAGTGCAGCCTTCAACCCCCAGGCAATTTCAAATAGACCACACCATCATTTCTTTAACACGCTCAATGTATACAATTTATTTTTAAACGGGGTTAGACCTCCATAGTGATTTTAAATACCGTTGCCCATTAGTGTCAATAAATATTAGCACATTGAGAGAGACCCCCATGATTTGAAATACCGCTGAACATAAATAAAATGTCACACTCTTGTTTCTCGATTACAAGTATGTCTTTCAAATGGGTATTTATACTATTTATACAGCTGTTTTCTTCAATAATAATATGTCTTCCAAATGGGTATTTATACAGTTCTTGCTTCTGTTAATGAGAACCTTTACATGTACACATTGTACACGTCTTCACATCTCTATATATAAAACAGAAAAAAGGACTACCTACCTACCTATGTTTGTTTGTTTGTTTGTCCGGAGTTGTTTAGCCAAAACGGTAAGAGATAGCGAAAAATGTCTCAGAATTGACCCCCCCAAAACCATTATCGCTTTGTCCAGAAAAATTATAAAAAGTTCAAAAAGGCATTGCTGTCCAGCAGTACGGCCATGCCTTAGTAAATTTGAAATTTAGTTCCGTTGCAAAGCACGGGCAAACGGCTAGTTAGATATAATATATCTATTAGTTCAATTTGGAATTGAAAATCAAACAAGTACATATTTTCATTTCTTCATGGATCTACTCGGAATATTCAAAATCCTCAAATCTCAATGTTTTGTTTATTTTGCAAATTTACAATTCTGCACATAGCTCATTCCAGTATTATTTTTACGCCTCGTTGCATTACTTGAGTTTGAGACTAATGCGTAAGTCTGGGTGCAACAGGAGTGTGTTATAGGTGTGCAATTCTAAAACTTGTGGAATACAGAATACAAATTGATACTGTACACACGCACATTTACCTATTCCTCTTTCATGAATAAAAAATCTGTATATTCTATACAATTTTGATCGATAGAACATACACATAATTTATTATGTATAATGTATCTCTGTACACACTCGTATGCATATTACAGTTTAATTTTTCAGTGTGTGCCTGTATATGTTGTTTATTTAGATATGTATGATAAATTACCTATTTTGACAATGCCTGGTTTATTTAGATATTTATGATAAACTACCTCTTTATTTAATTACCTATTTTGACGATGGCCTGAAATTTGATAAATGGCAACTGGTAAGTATCTAATTTGACATGAAGGATGGATGTGCGGGACTCCCCAAGCTACCTACTGTTGACCAAGGATACACAGTGGCATCTTCTTGCCTACTGAGACATGACAGTAGCATAATATACTCGCCACTGCCAGCAGTCATCAACAATAGCATGTTATTATAACTATGTATTTATTGACACAGTTGTATAGCATTACAGTAACATAACTCTAACCCTGGGTGCTGAGACGGTATGACACTGTATTAAGCATCTTCAGGACCTTTTTTGTGAGGTAATTAGGTGAATGTTAGTTAAAAAAATTTAACATTATATCTCATTAATATTTAATGTTTTATTTTTTTTATTTTTAATATAAAAAATTCTCCGAGGAACCGTCCTTTCGGAAGGGAACCGAGGATGCAAGAAGCACTTCCTCTTTCAATGGCTAGACCAATTTTTTGTAAAGAAAATTATTGGAACGGGATCACCCGTAATCCAATTAATTTCTTTCCCAAATGGCCTAACCATTTCTTAGATTCGACGCTCCAAGCTATTATGTTTAATAAATTCGATTTTTCGTCACAATTATTAAATTTGTATAATTTTAATATAATTATATCTTTACTACTAAATAATCTTAAAAATAAATGATTTGAGTACTGTTTGACCAGTATTTTCCCGACTACCTCATCATATTAATGTGATAATAAATTGAAAGTATGACGATAGTTCTGATACATCCTGTATTATATTATTTACTGAACGTTTAATATCACCCTGGGTTCTCCATTGTCTGAATCTGTTCCGATCTCAAAGTCACTCACTGCTGTTTCTGGCGAGAAAGAAAACCAGTCCATTGTGTGCTCTGGTTCATTCATTTAGAACTAGTGGCGGATTAATTAACACTCATTGTGGGATGTGTGGCCAATAGATGTTGACATACGCCACTAAAATTCTGCTAAATATTTATTTATTTTATTTTATTATTATTTTTAGACCTTAAGGCTCACGAGTGGGCATAGTCAATCGTCAAATGTTTAGAGATAGGTAGAATCAACACCTATGTTGAGCAATATAATAGTGTTGCAGACAGGGTTCAATCCCTGCACTTGCTTCATTACCCTGACTTACCCTACATTAGTTGAACGCCTCACATGACGTTGCACCCTTAAAAGGGGGTAGAAATAATCACTAGAATCAATTTTAAGTACTCCATGAAGGCCAGGTATGAGTGGAAATAGACCAGACAATACAATTCAATACATTACTCTGTTTGTTCCGCAGGAATGAAATGAAGACTTTAGGGTCACATTATATGAAACAGGATTAAAGTTAAGCTAACCAGACACGCCCTCAAGTCGGTGTTTGAGATTAGATTTAGATTTACAATATAGAAGATTAGATTATACAATATAATTAGAAGTTATATTTACAATATAATTCATTGAAATGTTAGTTATATTGACCACGTCACCCCACATCCGATGAACACGACCAGAGAAGATGCTGATGGCACCGACATTCTCTTCCACTTTTCCTCGCGACCACACCACTGGTGTTTCCTATCCTCATTAGACAGAGAATGAGGTGAGTGATTACTCACCGATTCCCTGTCCTCATTGATTACCTATATCTTGTGCCTCCGAACCCGCTCAAGGTCTGTCTTCATTAGACATGGCTGATTTGCCATTACCTGCTTCAAGTTTAGATTGGTAGGACCGTCACGACGTAGGTTTTGGTGGCTGATGAACTGAGGGAGAGATGCGTAGCTGCTTCGAGAGTGGGTTGAGTCAGCGGGATCCATCAGGTCGCATTCGATTGCGAATCCAAAAGAAATAAAGCATGTACATATTATATATTACAGTTTATTTTAAACCATGCTGTCTATCTTTTGTCAGGTTGCTATATAACACAGCATAATCATCAATACGAGCGTACAATTTTTTAAAATACTTATATACTTCTTTAGCTTTCTTCTATTCAATTGGTATTCTTCTTTCTTTCTATCCCTTGTAAATATGGTAATCAATTATTTTTGAACTGTGATGAATGGAAAAGCATACAACACTTACTTCGTATTTTGAAATATACTCGGAAGTAATAGTTAGATATTATTCAATTATAGATTTACTTACATTTTAAAAAACACACTAGCTTTAGACAAAATAATTCATACTAATTTATGAACATGATACTACCTTTAGACTATCCAAAAGTTTGTGATACCTACTTCGTCAAATCCGAATCAGATTTCTCTTTTTTACAAGTTAGATCTAAAGCCACAAGCCTGATCTTAAGTTTGAACTCATTTCCCAACTATTGTCATGAATGTTGCGACACTCCATGTAGCTGACAGTTATGTAACTCTATATATTATTCAACGTTGTCAAAGTTTATGTAATGTACTTCTACAGGTAAAATGGGTATGAATACTTAAATTCGTATTATTTACATACTACTCGGTTTATTTACGGACCACTTGGTAATTTGTGTCCAAACGTCTTGCGCAATCATTTGAGAGTGAACTTGCAACTGCAGACTGACATTCTTGACCCGAGTTCATCTCTTTTTTTGTGGTGACAAAAAAAATCTAATTTATTCTAAAAAGGCCAAACTGGAACTTGAAGGTATTCCTGCTTTTGTAATGGGGGTGTCTGCATAACTGTCAAGTTTGAGTTAACTGTAGGGTATACGTGTTGATTAATGATTAAGCCAAAATCCAAAACCAAAATACTCTTTCATTTTTTTTCCTGGTGGTTCAAATCATTACGTCATCTATGTAGATGTAATGTTATGTAGCGAAGAGAAAACAAAACTGCAAATTGATCTTCTATCGATCTGAAATCCTCTTGATTGGTCTTGATAAGGCGGCACTGGGGGCCCTTAATTGAATTACAGTCGTAAACAAGACTTGGAAATGGATGGAACTTTAAAACATTGAAACGACTGTCATTGGTATCGTTTAACGCAAATTTATAATCTTGTTTGAATATTACTCACCTGATAGATTTGATATTTCGTGTTCATATACGTGCGGATGGATTACAAAATCTCCAGGCAATGCTTCCGCTACAGCCGACATAACGTTATTTGGAATCCATTTGCCTGACATGGCTATTTACATAAACATCTCGTCAGCAGGAGAGAAATTTGAGACAAAATATTAGAATCTGCAGCAATCCTGAAGTAGTTATAACAAAATTATTCTGCTCGTTTAAAATTCAAATTCACGAATCACAAACGGTCTTGGAGAAAGAAGTCCAATAAATATCTTGCTATTGATCTACCTATCTATTTTGTCAATCAATAGATCGGTTAGCAATTCGTCTTCACATGTCATGTGTCTTTCCGTCTAATGGTAAACTTGGCATCTCAGGAATAGTACATGAGGAACATTCCCTGTATCCTGTATTCCCTCATTTGATCCAAGACTTTCATTTGGGGCATTCCATAAGTCCTCTGTTGATAAAGGTACCGTAACAGTAGGTAATACTCCTATAAATTATTTATAGGAGTCAATATGAAGTAAATATTGTGCTTTGCCGATACAGGTAAGAGTAAGTAACACCACACTAGTGCTATAGCAGTGCCGATATACATAAGCTGGTGTGTGCGGACAAAACCTTCATTAGCGAATGAGTAATGAGTAGTACTCTGGAAAGCATCTAATAACTCTGGTAAAGTCGTTCACAGCCCAGACCTTACCGTTCCTTCTGCACGTATACAGGGTGTTACTTAACTTTATATCTTGTGTTGAATGTAGTATGCTTACACACGATCCTGCACATCAAATTTTCAGTCCATATCTACCTATTCCAGGACGTATGCTTAGAAAATGATAAAACTGTGAATTTGGAGACAGTGAGAGCTGTGGTGGGAAGTAAATGATGTTATGTAGGTATAATAGAATAGAATGTAAATTACCTTGTTTATATAAATTTAGTTTATATAGAATATAAATTTAGTTCTAAATACCATGCCCTAGAGTATAAGTGTATGCAAAGCGAGCTTGATTATTTTTCTTTTAAAAAACATTTCATCTGTATATTTTAAATAAAACATGATTAACATAAACCTTGTTTATACTGCCGAGGTGAGACTAAAAAGTCCCTTTATTTCAGCAGTCTAAACAAGGTCTTATTTATTTTCTAAACAGGTCTAAACAAGGTCTTGTGTACTTACAGTTATTATTCTATTTTTTTATTTCTAAGTTTCTAAGAAATACCTAATATTGAACAACTATAAGTATACTGATTAAAATAAAGAGGTTAGCTGATAGCATGGATATTCAGAACTATTATTACCTAGTACAACCTCTCACTTTTCTGTTTATACTGGAGTGCTGATGTTTATCTACAAAAATAGAGCAAAGATAATTCACAGCAACACTGTCATTGAGCCTCAGATTGATACCTGTAAACAAAGGTACCCAGATCATACTACACCCTGTATCAGTAAAGTTGTTGTGCTAACGATCAGAACACATTTGGATAGCTCTTAGAATGCAAGGTTTTATTGTCCTTCTAAGGAATTGTCTGTCTGGCCATGTACCTCCGGTTTCTAGTTTACATACTATCGAACCTGTACAGCCAAAGTGTAAGGGAGACGACATTTGTCTCCCATTGTGGGGACAAGGCACGTGACAAGATAAAAGATAAGACTGTCGTTTTTTCTAAAGCCAAAAAACACCGTAACTTTAAAAAAAGAAATATATTTATTTTTATCAAGTATTTTCTTATTTGTATAGTTATTATATTCTTATGTATAGATAATGTAGATATTTTGTATCCATTACAATAGAAATCAGATTTAAACTAACCTGATTTGTTTTATCTTTTGTTATAGGTAAGTTCCTGATTGACGATAGTCCTATTGAAAACCCCATGCCTCCTGGTTATTTTCAAGGGTGATTCAGAAGGTAAAACTCTGCTTGCATGCCTCTGTATTATAGAAAGTCCCGCTTTCCTTGGTTTAAATATCCATAATTCCCATGTGTACCATGTACCTCCTGATTCAAATCCAGACGGAAACCTCTCTATGTTCGACGTTGCTTAACTTCAATGATCCGACCGGGACTGCTGTATTCGAAGTTACAACTTCGCTGGTCCGAGCAACTTTTAGCAAGTGTTTTCTCTCTGAAACAGAACTCACTTTGTTTTATTTAATTAAGAACTGTGAGGTCGCAGTACACCTAAATCAGCGTGCCGGGGAGGTAGAATTACTCCCATTAAATTGCTAACGTGAGAGCGCGCTCTTATTTTCTCGCGGTTCCCGTCATGGCTTTGCAAATCGAAGGTTACTCCTTCGGGGTAAGTTGTGAGTCGGGTGTAGAAAGTTTGAATCGCGTGTAGTTTGGATTTGTTCCTTGCATACAGGATGTTCTTGACCAGTAGTCTCCTGAGTTGAGAAGAGATTTAATTGAACTGTCCATCTGTTTTTTCGACGAATTTGGTAGTGCTCTTGTACATAATTGACCCAACAAATTGAGATATCTTTCTTCTAACTCTATAATTTTCTCATGTGTTTGTCTGTCAGTTTGTAGAATTCTTATGAAATAAGGAGTTCAATTTTGTTCAAATTCCTTGTAATAATATTTAAGTAAAATAGCTTTTGGCTTGACCAGACTACTCTTACTATCATTATTAGCGCTTCACGTTTTAAATTACACAGAAAAGTAGATTGTAGGTAATACCTAGAGGTGTAATTTTGATGAAAATTATGCAAAGACTTTAGGAATGTCAAATTAGTGGTTGAGCAATATTAGCCAAATAGAAAGCTACGTTTCCGTGAAATACCTTCTTAGCTATGTTATTGTACGTATATCACACTGATAGTGTAAAGACTTTCTACATTATTGGCACTTGACAAAATGCATAGGAAGCCCGGAGTCAAAATTGTGAGCCCCATCCGGAATCAACAATTTCAAGAAATTTTGAACCTAGTATCTGATTTTACAATCATTTTAACTGTCATCCTGTAATAATTCTCACTTAGCTTTAACATAGAGATGGCAGAAAGGCCCGATCGATTCTTTCATCTCTGTACATAGCATCCATTGCTCCAAGACTCTTTTCTCGTCTTTTGCTTCATGGTATCCCATTGCTTCAAATTGCTATGTAGGTATTCATCCATCTCGTCATCATGAACGTTGCTTGAAGGACGATTGAAATGTTAGATCAATTTTTATTGTCCTGTCCTCGGTCCTGATACTCCTGATGATTAGAGATCCTGAAGGAATGAAATCTGAAGCTTATAAGAAGAAAGTTTTTATATCTATCAGTTACATTGATTCTAACAATGGTTTGTTTGATTCGTGATTTACTGTTGATGCCATTGTTTTCAATAGCAAGTCTATCAAGCATCCCGATTATATTTAATCATGATCTAGATATTCCAGATAACTTGATTCGCATTGCAATGAACAATTACTAACCATCATAATTCTTGGTGACTGACTTGCAGCCTTGTTCAAAAAATTGTTGGTATAGTTGGACTTTCCAGTCTTGTTGATTTTGAATACAAGTCAAATCATTAAAGTTAAAAAAAAAAGCTTCACATACAGTAACCTCACAACCAGTAAAGTGGTGCCACGGCAGTAGCTAGGCTAAAATAATCCACTAAAAAACATCCACGCAATTTGTGGCATTGACGATGTGATTTTAAAGCACAAGAAAGTATATCTACATTTACTTCACATAGGTATCGTATTATAACATCAACATTTTACATAACTCCTGATGATGGATAGATAGCCAATAACTCCTACTGGATCTCCACTAATAATATTACAGTGCATCTCTTCATTTCTCTGACCTTTCCACCCGGCACTAGAGGTAAAAGCAGGAGACTGCCCACTTTAATTATTTTACAGCACCCAACAACATTGCTTGCGTTCTCCCACATTTCAGTGCTGACGGAACCAGGTATTAGCTGGACTAATACCTGGTTCCGAGCATCACAGAGATGGAAATGGGATTGAAGATGATGCAATGAGACGCTTGACTGGTAAACAGTAGAGTTGAGAGAGCGCAGATGAATTCGACCATTTGCATTTGATCATTTTACTGATTATGTAATAATTTTGGTTCTTGGCGAAAACTCAGGCAAAAGCTGAAATAAGTACCAATTCTCTTAGTATACATAATTATCATCAATATTCATATTCTCATCGCCTTTCATCCGCCACAGATCTTAATGATCACTCCAGGAAGAAATGCCCTGATCTTTATCTTCCGTCCTCCCCCGTTCCCATCAATACCTCAAGATTCAATTGGTATTACCTTTAGCAGGATGAAGGTGTAAATAAATTGCTCGGATATAAAATAAAACGCCGAGAAGATTTATTACAATCAATTAACTATTATTCTTTTATCGACTCTCTCGGTTGTAAAGTTCCTACCGATCTGTTTTATCAGAATGAAATCTGTTGGATCAATGCTACCCGTATGGTGGTCAGGGTCGTTCGCGAGATATTGGTTCGAGGTGGAAAAATTGATTCTTAGATAAGAGCAATTTTCTTTGACCCTATTAGTTTTCCGTGTGTTCTGCTGTTAATTTTTCTTAATTGAAACTGGTCAGGTGTGCAGTTATTGATTAATTTTTCATTCACAGCTTTAATAACATGTTTAGTGGAAAACATCTATGGTAGATCTGCACGATCTGATAATGATTAACTATTTCCTTTTGATAATGCTATATGGCGGTCGTGATCAGGGAAAGATAGCCGTAGGTATGATCATGAATATTTTCTTTATCATCTGTTAATATATTTATAAAGTATAGTCATGTAATTTTCAATATTTGATGAGATTTCAAAATTTACTCATGCTTTCCTAATGGTAAAATTTGCTGTCTCTGAAAAATTCGATGGTAATTTGACGATACCTCTCTTAATTACTGTCAATTCAGTATACGAGTATTCAGAAGAGTAGACCCTATTAGGTTGTATCTCTTTTTTTTTTTTTTTTTTTTTTTTCTTTTTATCAATTTTCGGGTGATCCAGTCGCTGAAACTTACCATTTTCTCAATACCAAAATTGTACAGACGTATTCTGTCTTTTCTTTTCTGATCATTTTTTGGGAATCACTGATCCAGGATACCTAGTAACCGTCAGTCCTTCACCTTGGCCCACTCGACATTGACTCTGAGTAAGGAACCTGTGTCCTTAGTCCTAGAGATATGCTCCATTAGTGACAGGTCAATTACCGGTAGAGAAATTGATTAATAACAGAATAAATTGCAAGAGCGAATTCTCCATTGATCACATCTTAGCTATACCTTATTCAAATTTCAGATATTTTCTGAACCAATTGCTTTTTTTCAAACAGTACAATAAAGTTCATGTTTGACAACTTACAATTATTGTAACATGCATTTTTTAATGTCATCTGTCAGAATAACTGAAAAAAATTCGAGCAATTTGCGATATCTCTATATATAAATGAGAAATATGGACGGGCTTTGTATCTTTGTGTGCAGGAATTGTTTAGGCGAAACGGTAAGAGATAGCGAAAAATTGATGCGAGATGACCCCAAGTGAAATTGCCGGAAAATACTAGGAAAATTATCAAAAGTCCAAAATTCCAAACCGTCCTTGAGTTATGACCTTCCTCAAGTATTTCCTTGAGGAAGGGTCCGATTTTAAGACAGTCTTTGCCCTGGAACTTGAAATCTATCGCGAGGACCTATATTTTTTATTATTTAATAACACATTAGACAAAATTAGCTTTCATTTAATTCATTTTAGGCCACATTCTGACGTACCGTTCTGGAGATATAAGCCAGAATGTTCGAAATTTCGACCTTTTTTTCAGACTTTTCACGTTTTTTAGCAGATTCCAGCGCGGAACTTAAAATTTGTCGCGAGGACCTATATTTTTTATTATTTAATAACACATTAGACAAAACTAGCTTTAATTTAATTCATATTAGGCCACATTTTGACGTACCGTTCTCGAGATAGAAGCCAGAATGTTCGAAATTTCGACCATTTTTTCAGACTTTTCACGTTTTTTTTTTACAGATTCCAGCACGGAACTTAAAAGTTATCGCGAGGACCTATATTTTTATTGTAAAAACTGTCTGAGAACATCACATGATTTTATTTGAGCCCTTTGTTGCCATATTCTGACAAACCGTTCTCGAAATATGGGCCAGTTTGCTACATTATCAATATCCGCTATGATAGATTTGGCTCGGGATTTTGAAATTTACAGCGATGATGGTTGCGTGTGTGTGTGTGTGTGTGGTGATGTGTGTGTGTGTATGTGTGTGGTTTGTGTGTGGTGTGTTGTGTTGTGTGTGGTTGTGTGTGTGGATGGGTGTGTATATGTGTGTGGTGTGTGTGGGTGTGTTGTGTGTGTGTGTGGTGTGTTTGGGTGGATGTGTGTGTGGATGGGTGTGTGAGGTGTGTGTATGTGGTGTGTGTGATGGCTTGGCGAAGCGGGTGCAGCCCGCTAGTAAATAATAAATACTATGGTGAAACTAAAGAATTTTAAATATACCTAAATACTTATGAATGAATAACATACTTTCAAAAATTATGTGAAATCTAGAATATTATGGACATTAGTTATTATGACACCGGAGTTTATACGATTTGAGTTCAACCCATTGATTTTTTTTTTTTTTTTTTTTTTTTTTTAAGTGGGGTTTTAACGTCGCTTTCAACTGCCATGGTCATATCACGACGGGGTTTTTACCCTCCATTCGCAGGAAACTCACAAACCTGCTACTCACATTGACCTCACCCAGCCTGAGTGGGGCCGGGAAAAGCCAGCGTCACGAGAATTAGAATTTGAATGGTCACCCATCCAAGTCTTAACCTCGCTGGATGTCGCTTAACTTCGGTGTTCTGAAGGGAACCGGTGTATTCAACATGCCATCGACGCTGGCTACCCATTGATTTGAGGACAGAAAATGCTGGTAGAAAATGATTTAAGAACGGGACTTTTATCTAGTAAACCTATTTAATTATTGACCCGGTCATGAAATAGAAGTTAATATGTTTTTCTAATACTCAGTAATATCTACATGTATACCATGACATATCTGTGTTAATCACTTTCGTGGTGCCAGAACTTCTCAAACTCGCTTTACTAAATCTTTGCTGAACTTGTGACTTAAACCACTGATCTCCAGGTTACAAGTCCGCCGCCTTATCGATTAAGCTACTGAGGTCGGGTTAATATCTATACCATCTTTAGCTATTACTTACTCAGTGTGCTCTGTAAGGTAGCCTTTGGGTTTTTACTCAAGGAAGGTCTACTGATTCTGAACTAAGTCATGCTTGTAACAACTTGGGTACAGTAGCTCTCATGAATTCGTTCCTCTTTGATAATGTATTCCACGACGGATAATTTATAAGTCGCTTTGACTTTTACACAACTAGGTATGCGGATTTAAAATCGAGTCTGAGCAATTCATTTAACTTACATACTGATTCTCAACTGGTCTATGAATGATTCGTAATGGATTAGGTCCAGGGGCGGTCTAAAGAACAGCTCTCTCAAATAGTAGATAGCAGGGTATGTCCTCAACTTTCATCACGTGGCCCTTCAATGCTTTCCAGTACTGTACATTTCTTCGTTGAAATAAACAGGACATCCTAATCACATAAATTATCTCAACAAATTTAATATCAACATTTCATGATTCTCATGTCAATCCATGATCTCCTGCTCAGATTTGAAGAGTATGACAAGGCGTGACATTTGTATAATTATAGATTACTTTATTTAGACAGTCGGCCTAAGACAAGGAATCCTAAGAAGCCTGGATATAACAAAAGACACACATGTCTAAAGGATAGACTACCACAACATCTTCAGCCAATATCCTGGTGTCAACACTACAAAATAAGATCAAAGAGTATGCTTAACAAGGAATCAGACATCACATACCTACTCGTATATAATTATGGACAATGTATCACATAACTGAATAAGTATAATCTTGCCCTTACACTTACTGGCCCAAGTTGACAGTCTAAATAAAGCACAACAGAACTTGTGTGTTAGACTGTTTGAACGGAACTCTCCACCGGAAAAGGAATATCCAGACTCAAGCTGTGACATACTGACTGGGAACTCTGCCGGGTTTGGACCGCGACATGCCTGACCTGTCACGGAGGCAACCTGGCCCAAACCGAACTCGATCTCAGAAGAAGCTGTCGGTTTCCAAAAATATACACGAAATCCAAAACCAGAGAACCAGTTCCTCGGATGACGTCTTTACTGTCCTCAGTCTTTACTGTCCTCAGTCCTTCTCATCCAAACGAGAGTGACCTGGTTTCGACTTTTTTAACAGAAATACCAATAAAATATTGTAAGTTGATTACAACTGAAAGTAATGCATGACCTAGAGGTTCTATAATAATTATCCCAAAGACTCTAAATTTGGAGTCCATCGGAATCGGAATATATAATTGATTCATGAACAGTAGGTACTGGATTGATTTTTTTTATGTATGTAGGTACGAATAAAAAATACAGTGTAATATTTAATGAAAAATCTGTCTGAATAGATTTGGTATTAGATACATGTACCACTGTCGATTTTGAATAATTGTGTACCTACATGTTCTGTAAAATCATGATCATTGATCATGCAGTTCAGGATAATCTGCCTCTCCTTTGTTGTAGGATTTTATTTATAGACTACATGATGTATTTTATTTTAAGTGTTCTCAGTAGCTAGACCGCTAAACATGCGGATTTGTAACTTGTAGTTCGGTGGTTTAGCTGAGAGAATTTTAGTAAGACGCGTTTGAGTAATATACTATTGTGTTATCATTTTTGTTAATAACACAAATAGTTGATAATTTTTAGTCGAAGCAAACGCCACCGTCACTGAAGAGGTAGCACGTGCCATCAATAATTTATTAATGAGAGCCATCATAAAAAGGATGAATAAAAAGTTGCCTTACATAAATTAAATAGGAAGAAGACGCTTCTAATTACAAGTGGAATGTAAACACATGTAATCAACATGACGTAACGCGCCAATGTGGTTTACTCATCGGTGAGAAACCTGAAACTTGAATCCAATGTATTAGATTCCATTTATCAATAGTGGTCATCTGATCTATCAATATATCTGTTGGTCAATGACGTTTGTAGTGATGCGTTTAATAATGTTGCTATTATCGACTATTAGGTCAATTTCAATGTAATAATTATTTATCCATGATGAACAGATTGAACAGGTACTCTACATCAATGAGCTTTGGTAATTAGCTGAAAGAAAGAAATTTCAAAATAACCTCAGATTTGGTGTCCATGAAAATAAAATTTAGGCTTGGTCTGTCATACTTGGTTTATTTCTCAATAACTTCTTTTTGAAAATAATAAATCGGGCAGAGTGGAATTCACAGATTCTATCATTGAAAAGGCCTGCCATATTGAGGTAAAAATAAGAATTTTTTGCACACCAAATACAATTTAACAACACTTTAATCTTGAAATATATTTGACTCCTGTTTGTGCAAACTGAATGATTTTTAATTCTAGTCATCCAGTCTAGTGCATTTATTCGTGTTACACCGACAACTTCACTTGTATCTCTTTCTTGGACCCCTGGAAACTAAAAGCCATTTGATCCATTGATAGAGAAGTTGTTAATATTTATGTCTTTTTTAACCGGTTGAACCGTTTTCGTGAACTTTGCCCGGACCATTAAGTCCGGCTACCCTGTCCCATTAGGGCTTGTGCCCGGTGTCGTTATCTCGAGAACAGAATCAACCTCGCACACCTGGACATGTCCTGACACCTACTTGTATCCTGAACAAATAAAACTGAAGGTTTCGTTAGTAAAGTGCTCAGGTGAAAAACTCTTTTCTTTGATCGATTGTTCCACAGCGATGAATGAGTTATAAATATTTATGTTGTTGATATAAGACGGTTAAATTGTTTAACCCTTGACAGAGTTATCTCCCTGGTCATCTTTTACTCTCTCTTTATTTCTCTCTCTCCTTCTCTTTTCTGCCTCTATCCCTCCCTATTCCCCATCTTTTCCTCTTTCTGTATTCTAATATCTTTCACCTTTTTATATATTTCTTTTATAAATACATATCTTATCTCTTACCTTCCTCTGTATTCATTATTTCGTATCTCTCCGTTTCTGTCTGTAACTCTACAGCCCCTCCACCAAAAATTTTGTTATTTATCTTTTTCTTCACTATGTTTCTCTGTTCCTATCATATCATCTATTTCTTCAAATATCAACTGTCTTTTAGTTTATGTTAATTGAGTAACTGCCATTGCCATCAATGTATAGATAGCATCCATTTTACTCACGTGGTTTGTTACCGCAATTCTAAATCTATGTGGATGTGGATAACTCTATCTCACTCTCACACACACACACTCACACATATAATTCAAGTCTGTCAGCAAGTTACAATGGCTCGTTATCACTCATCAGATGGATTAATAATAATTGCTAATTGCGAATATCCGTGATGACTTCATTTCTTATACTTGTGTGTCTTCTATCTAAGTCATTAGTAGATGAACTATTTCATAAAAGTCTACGTGGATTGACAGGTATTAAAAAATTCTCGTGTATGTATCTTTAAAAAATATCTTTTAAAATCATGACAAACCTGTATGATCTAGACTCGACCAGGTCGGAATAGTTTCTGTTAGGGTAATGTCATTTTTGATTGGTTACCGATTTGGTGAAGATGTTTTTTTTTAATTTCAGACAGTGTTGTTTATTCATAATATATATGAACAAAATAATAATAAACAAACAAAGTCCTCTATCAGAATGGTAATGTTTCAGGATTCAGCTTGTTTGATTTTTTTTTCTGGGTGAGTAAGAAGTCATTTTTGCCAACAATGAAGAAAAATCTAAAAGAATAAGTCAGCAAGTTTTTTTTATGCATACAAATATCAAAGGATACTCCTAGCCCAAGTAGACTTGACAACCATGTCATTGTTTCTACATAATTAGGTTAGTTCAAAAATGCCATGCAATAAAAAAAGTCCAATCTCATAAATTCAATTTCACGGGCGGCGGGCGCACCCATGGTCTCTCCCCAGTATAGGCACTGATTGGACTGCACTTCACATAAACCATTTTCAATTTAAAGGTGTCCGAGTTAACCCTGAGCCGTCCTACAAACTTAATAGATTTTTTTAATCTGCCTAAAGGACCGAGAAAACTGTGCTTTCTCTAAAGGTTAGGGTAGTAAATTTGAATTAAACTTTGCGCCTGGAATTGGAGCGGGTGACATGTGTGCTTTTCATTCTGTTTTGATTCGAATGTGAAGGACAAATTAAAAATGCCTGCCGCGGTATGTCTATCAGTCGCTGTGTCTCGACCTCCTCACTCTCATTCTTTATTTTACTTATTTTGTAATAATTGTACTATCTCAAACTGAGAATTTTGGATACAAATTTTTCAGAAGACAATATGTTAAAATTTATCAAATAATTCAAAAACAAAATCTCTGAGGTAATAATAACATCTCAATAACATATTTGTCAATGAGCAGCCTCCGTGGCGTAATGGTTGTGACTACTGCCCGTAGTCCAGAGTTCCCGAGTTCAACTCCCGGTTGGGGCAGACTTTTCGAAGAAAATTCTGTTCCATCCAAACACGTGAGGCTGCCATTTCCGGCCCTACCCAGGCTGGGTGAGGTTAATGTGGGTAGCTGGTACGATTCCCAGCGAATGGAGGGTAAAACCCCCGTCCTAATCCAGGACGTTAAATCAAATAGAATCGTTGGCGTTAGGAAGGGCATCCAGCCATAAAAAACGTGCTCCACCCTACCAACCTCAACCATGAGGTTGAACAATGCCGACCCCAAAAGCAACATAAGCTAATATGGGATAAAGGCAAGGGAGATATATATAATAACATATTTGTCAATGCAACCCACAATACAAATAATCCGTCCAATTTGAAACAATAAGTCACCTACTTAAGAAAAACTTTAGGTGCACGACCCCACAGTCGATACTCCAACATTGGCCAACCTCATTAATGCGATTAAAAAAATGAGATAGCCTTAATATCGACGGTGAATTGACTATTACGTTTTACTATCTAGTCTAGGCGGTTATGTAAAGTTCTAATACCATCCATAGAAGAAGATTTCAGACTCTCCTTAGAGAAACAAAAACAATGGGTCCTAGATTTTATAGTTTTAGATGAGGCAATACGATAGACATCTCCGGAGCAATTTAACATCTGTTTAGTGTTTAGAGAATGTTTCAATGATTCTTTATTGAGGCGTTTACGTCTTCTATTCAAATCTGGGGCGTTGTCTACACAACTGAAATAGTCTGAACTCACCGGGTGTAACAAATCCATTCCAAGTAGACTGAAAGCTCATGCAAAAATTAAGAATTTGAAAATGAATTTTAATCAAACCTACTTTGAGGGGTTCAGTGATATCCTTAGAAAATCAAAATAGAATGATGTTAATCTCATAGATCTCAGAAGTCTCATAGAGCTTGGTGAGACTAAAAAAATTGATAAGTCCCTTCACAAAAAATGTTTTGCATATCATTGAAATGTATAAAAATGTAGGACTGGAACTCATGGAGCTTCGCACTGGTCTGTTTATCACAGAAACACCTGGGCTGCAAGACTAGCAATACTTGATGTTGTCACTACCATTCCACAGCACCTAATCAACCATCTTACAACAAATAAACTGGCAGTGACATTAATCCTGAACTTATGTCATTGTCAGTTACTGTCTCGTGATTATCTCTTGATCCACGGCACAGATTCAGGACAGCACCTGTCCATCAAGATAAAATCCAGATCAGGATAAACATCGGAATCAGTGTGAAGGACCCAACATTGATGGAAGTTTTGGCTCGTTAGTAGGAATCAGAACCAGTCCATGGCATACAGAGTGTTCAATTTGGAATAATTGAAGGGATTCAAAATACACATACAAACTTCGAACATTGTTTGTCATTTCTTTGGTCAATCTCACAATCAAGAGTCTTTGACAAAATCTTTTATGATTGAAAGTTTTGCCTATTTTATATTTAGCCTATTTAATACTTTAAAAAGATATTAATAAGAAAAGTTTTTTTATGTGACCTATCGAAAATCAACACTCTTTCAGTAATGATTCTTTGTCCAATTGTCCAAGAGAAAAAGAGAGATACATTATGATAATTTGTTTTTCAGTCATCCAAGAGAAACGCCCAAATGCAATTCCAAGGTTTCCACTATCCCAACGGCAAATGAACACTCTGTATACACAAATTATACTATGTATGTACAAAGTCAATCGTACATATATGTTAAACTTAGAGCCTAAATTTGAATTTATATACATTATATCTATGAGAATAGAATTTAAATCTATGTATTATGTCGTCGTGCTAAGGTGTTCCAGAGTGATTCTATCCAAGCCTTGTCATCGTCTCAACTAAACCTTACCACAATGAGAAGATCAAATGATACAGATTTGCATTTTAGAACCGTTTCCAAATTGAAATCAAATATATTTCTGTTTTTTAAGCTCCTTTGATACATATCCTTGTGACACTGTTATGTCATGATAAGTGATAACTTCCTCTAATTCATGCAAATACAAAATTATTAAATTAAACAGATCGGTTGTATTGAAGAACCCAACCTCTAATAGTAACAATCCAAATATAGCCATAGTTGTAGATGAACAAATGTTTGCACTAGGAATAGGTCTTGAATAAAAATGGTATTTTACAAGTGTACTAGTTGAAAAGGTCAAGGAAGAGAGGTGTTACAGGAAGCAGAGTTTCATGGTTGAAGGAACTAAGGATTGGCAAACTAGAGCAAGAAGGAGAGATAGAGCTCTTCTTGTGCCGGAAACTTCTATCTGGATTTTAGGTAGGTCCGGAGTTCAGACATAATGAAGGAACGAATCAATACCTACAATGGGTTGGGACAAATACAACTTTTTGAATTGCTTCATTTTTTCTGGAAGGTTTTCAACCAATTTGAATATCCCTACTGAGTAGTTCCGAGAGCAACAAATTTTATTCTCAGGTGATTCCCACCATATGCGAAGAAACAATAAATTCATTTTGTGGTTTAAAAAACATCTCATCATTCCCCGTTCATACAATTCGCACAAGTTCAATGGAATTTGACCGAGAACATTCATTGCGAGTAGAAGTAAGGAATGTGTTTCTTTTTCTACATTGCTGAGGTGTGAAGTTCTCAAGATGTGTAGGTATATTGTTGTATGGACCAATATTTCTCTCTATCCATTCATTTTCATGGAATGAAAGAACTGCACTTATCTACCACCAACATAATCTTATCTGATTGCAAATCAACACCAGAGAGAGATAGAGAGAGAGAAAAAAAGAGAGATAGAGAGAGATTAAAACTGTCAGCAAGTCGTGATTCTATTCAATTTTCAATCTTCTCTTTACTTATATCCTCCTCTCTCTCTCTTTCTCTCTCTGAAACTTTTAAGGATTAGTAATGATTATTGTTATTGAGTTTGAAATTGAAAGTCAGGTGCATCTTGGGCAGGATCGATTGTACGGACCGGAAGATTTACAGACTACCAGATTTGGGGGACGTGGGCTTCGTTCCAGGGGACTTTGGCTCATTCCGAAAAGCTTTCTGACTCTCATAATTTGCAAATCACCCTTTCAACTGTTAAACAAACATTTTTTATTTGAACATTTTTTTACTGTTGAAAGGGAGATTTTGAGAGTAAGAGTGCTTTCTGAAATGATGCTCAGGTTGCTGAAAATATTTTTCACCTTCTATTCAAATGAAAGTGTGGATGGTGCCTGTCAATCCTTTCACCGCTATAGCCAAGGATTTCCTACTCAAATTTACTCTTACCAAGGACACAGAAAAAACACTAAATTTACCTAATTTCCTGTTTTGAAAAATGTGTTTTGATTCTGGAATTATTATAATATTATCATAATTATGTGAGCAAGCTACCACAAATCACTCTCACTCAGGAGGAACTATCAATTTGACTTCTGGAATTTCAGAGCACCCTTTCCAGCCAATCCTATTTCTATTATGTGAAAAAATAAATTTCCTCGTAGTTATCAAAAAAAATATGCGTCTGAAAACGCACCCATAAAGCTCTCGGTACACAACACCTATACCAGTAGTGAGATCCATTGATAGAATTTATACTTGGAGATTTTCAGTTCAGTGAGTCTATTAACATGTCGTTAAAGTGAGTTAATCACAGTTAGGCACTCGGCCAAGGCTGAATGAGCCACCTAACAAAACCTTGTGCTCGGAAATTTATGCATCTACACTCTATCCCGGCCCGGCGTAGAGATTTAGAATAGAATGGATTTGAGGATCGTTGTTTGTGCTCTAGTAGAGTACACGAGGCAAGATGGTTTGGAATTATTCCTAGATGTATATTTACTTCTTGACAATCTTATACAATATAATGTTTTATGTACTTATAATCCACAATCTTTTCATTGTAAGTCTTATTTCTCTCACTTTCTCTAAAAAAGACCATTCAAACCGTTTGGTTGTCATTATTGTAGGTCTTCTTGTGCCAAATTCTGTATTTTACCTTCACGATAGTGAGTATTTGTTTTTTGAGTATCTAGCATACCAATCCGCTACACAAGTAAGTGAACCGGAATTTGGAATTTTAATTCAAAGCACTACTGGTCAGCTCCATTGTTCACTCTCAAAATTCTAACTAAAAGTCAATCTACAGGCAACGGCCTAGCAGTCCTCCGTGTCCTTATTTCCTTGCTACCGAACAAAACCGATGAGATCAGTAGTAGTCGAGGGAAACTGTTTCGAACTTCAGAACATTCCTAGCGAAGTAATGTGACTACAGTCTAAACACCTTATTTATTCTTGGGGTGGGGAATATAAATTACACCATAGGACTTTTCATGCAGACAGAAAGTTTCACTTGGAGCTGAAACTTGTTCAACTGAGTTCGAAATTCCAAATGTTTCTATTGGGTTTTTAAAAAGACATAATTCCCCTAGTTTTGGATTTATGTAATTGGAATAATCTTTTCTTTTCATGGTCTCACAGGTAATTAAAATAAAATCAACAAGACTCGTATTAAGTCTAATTGATTTGCAATGTACATCTCTAAAGGTAAAATTACTCACCGCTAAGATGCTATTAAGTTTAGCTAATTTCATGTTATATGTCTCATCTGGATAAAGAACTGACAGATTTTACTTTAGAAAATGGCTGTTGCCAACATATGACATCCAGCCTTGTTGTTGATAAAAGAATTGTTGAAAATTGTCATGGTTTACAGTCTTTAAAAGCTGACATTATTGGGAATTTGTTCTTGTCGCATTACTTGCATTAAGTTTAGTTCTACAAGAAGTACCTATTGAGAAAGAATTAGAACTCGTTACGTCAAGATCTGTCCACGGCTCATGTGAACTTACCACGAGCCTTGAGGACTTCAAGTAGATCCGCCATCTCAACAAGTAACTGCTATTATCACTAATGCAATTACTAAACCTCTAGAGAGCATCTTCTAGATATTTTATGTAAACTAATAAACTAGTGAAACGTCTTATGATATTCTGCTGAGATAATATTCCAGCGGATTCGCCGCGGGCACACCTGAAGATACTCTCAGTCCGTAATTTAAAACCTCACCAATTGCCAAGTTGTCTGCCAATTCCACACTACCTAATACTTTACCTATTAGATCAACTTCGAAAAAGTTCTTAAGCTACTCTCCTAACACATTAATTCACTTAGATATAACCTCTACATGGAGTCAACTTGGATCTAGCTCTTGATTATCTATAGACTCATAATATATCTCTCCATGTCTTACTGATTGTATAGTTGTTTATATAACCAGGCTTGATAAAATTATCCTTTTTACTCTCGGTAATGGACGGTAAACCTCCAAAGTTTGGCGTCAATAGATATCTACTGTCGCGTCTGATATGACAAACCCACCAAGAGCATGAAACACATCATAATGAACTCTCCCAT
This sequence comes from Bactericera cockerelli, assembly GCA_024516035.1. Classification (NCBI taxonomy): domain Eukaryota; kingdom Metazoa; phylum Arthropoda; class Insecta; order Hemiptera; family Triozidae; genus Bactericera; species Bactericera cockerelli. The sequence continues at coordinate 21,536,643 of CM044961.1, read as the reverse complement.
TCACCACTTCTCCAAGATCCCATTTCAACGAAACTCAGAGCTTGTCTCTCCACATTATGACACATTTCTATTCACAAGCAAGAACCTAATAAATTTCAAACCACCACGTATATCATAATTTTGTAACACAAAATGTCTCATGCTCTGAGCATACAAAACTTGTATTGTATCCAAGTAGAGGATAATAGTAATGTACCTTTCTTTTTCAGATCATACACCCTTGACTAGGGGACCTGCAGAGTTTAAGTTCTGGTAGATAGGTAGAGAAGTCTAGTGAGAAAGAGTTACTAGCATTCATACAAAGATTGGTTTGATTTGTTGTGATACTCGATAATTTTGACATTATTTCTGTACTTATTATAATAATAACCAATATACTTACAGATTCTCTACCTAGAGGTAGACAATTAGTTTTGTTGATCCTTTATTTCTGGTGCTCGCGTGGATGAATTTGCTATTTTTTTTGGGGGGGGGGGGGGGTTTAACGTCGCTTTCAACTGCATGGTTATATCACAACGGGGGTTTTAACCTTCTATTTTACGTGATTATACTATATTGTATCTTATACACTTAATACTTATTTTGTTTCATTATTTTCATTGTTTTATTATTTTTGTGGTCTATGTACTATGTACTTTGATGATATGCACATTATTACAATTGAATAATATTGACTTGGATCATGAAATAATATGAACTTTACTATTTAATATATTTGTAATCGTAATTTTTGAATGTATACCTATTTTTGTTTGAAGAATGAAGACGGTCTATGTTTTAGGAAGGACTTACATTTAAATTGGTGTATTTGTCATCTCCACTATTGCTAGATGTAAATTTGGTTCTCTTGTCTGAAATAATTTTATCCAACTAACTTGAAATAATGTGGTGCTTAACTAGACTCAATTGGTACTTCCAGATGAAGAATATCCACTCATTATTTATTTTGAGATCATTCTGTAAATATCATGTATTTCCTTTGTATAGGACGTTCTTCACACCGCGGCCGAGGTGTTTGAAAAACTATTTAAACCTTTGCTGTTTTTTTGTGGCTATGACCCTTTCCGTTATGAATATTTTTCTTCGACCACTGTAAAAGAGCACTATTTTACCTAACAGCCAAGGTTGAAGATACTATCAGTGACTTTTTTCCGAAGCACTATGGAATTACTCAACAGAACGAGTAAATTAGTTGTCTACTCTAATCATTATTATTTATAGAAACTTATTTTTTATGAGCCAAGAAATTTAGCCTCATTTATAAATGACAAATAGTAATATCATAAACTAACTCGTGTGTGATGTGATATCATAGGTACGCAAATTACAAGTATTATAATAAAACGACAATTTTTTATGTAATGATGTTAAATTACTCTTGTTTGTACGTATAATGTTCACAGTTTAAAATATCAGCATAGCACTGAAATATTTACACTATTACACCTAGTTACAAGTTTAGTGTAATAATTCATTTAGGTAGGTACTTATTTACAGTGTGGGCCGAAAACTTGCATGATCTTGTTTTATATATATTCAAAATAGAGTTTATTTTGAATTGGATTTACGTCAGATGGCGGTCCCTCAGTGGATTTGGCAACAGTACTATGAGTAGAACGTAACTTCTTATTGTATAAAGAGGTCTCTTCAGATGGTTTGAATTATAAAAAAAGAAGTGGACTGTTGAACGTTGTTTTGGAATAAATTTAGTTCAAAATAAGATTATCTTTCACCAAACTGCAAAAAAATTTTCAGATTATATCTATAAAGCTGATTATTCATAACATTGCTAAAAGTTTGTGTTGAGTTGATTTTTTTAAACTTAGCTTCAAAAGAAGGGGTCTGTTAGTATGATTCTTGTAAATCCCCTTTTTCAACACAGTTTTTTTTTTCATTGACTTTGAGAAAGGTTACTACTCTAGATTTTTAAACTTTTATACTATGTTAACTTTTAATAAATAAT